>JAYESA010000014.1:45026328-45751328 GCA_036927795.1 Iris macrosiphon
CCAGATAAAGATGATCCTCCTATGAACCACCAAAGTCTAAAATACAGGTCCGAAGCATATCCTCTAGCGTCTGAATAGTCCTCTCTGACTGTCCATCCGTCTGAGGGTGGTAAGCGGTGCTAAACTTTAGTTTGGTACCCAAGCTAGACTGCAAACTTCTCCAAAAATGGGATGTAAATCGACTATCCCGATCGGAGACGATACTCACCGGAACCCCGTGCAACCTGACAATCTGCTTCACGTACAATCCAACGAGCTTTTCTGTAGACAATCCCACTTTAAATGGCAAAACGTTGGCTGATTTGGTCAACCGATCAACGATGATACAAATTGCATCTTTTTCTCCCGGAGTGCGTGGAAGTCCGGAAACAAAATCCATCGTGATATGTTCCCATTTTCACTCTGGAATCGGTAGTGGCTGAAGTAACCCGCATGGTCTTTGCCTTTCGACTTTGACCTGCTGGCATACTAGACACCTGGAAACAAAATGTGCTACCTCTCGCTTCATACCATACCACCACACGTGATCTCTTAGATCCTTGTACATCTTGGTAGCTCCCGGATGTACAGAATACTGAGAGCGATGAGCTTCCTGCATGACTTCTTCCTGTAGATCTCCTCTAGGAACACATAGCCTCACTCCGTATCGTAAAGAGCCATCTTCTGTAATGGTAAAATCATCTAGTAATCCGGCATGTACCTGAGTTCGGATACTTCGCAGACTTTCATCTTGATATTGTGTTTCCCGGATCTTGTTCATCAATTCCGACTGAATCTTCATACCCATCATCTGCATTTTAACTCCAGAAATTATTATTTCAATACCCAACTTCTCCAAGTCTGCTAACAAGTGGCGGTCCATCGTCAGGCACATAGCTACTGGATACCTGCTCAAGGCATATGCAACTACGTTGGCCTTTCCTGGATGATACTTCAAGACAATATCAAAGTCCTTCATAAGCTCTAGCCATCTACGCTCTCATGTTCAGCTCCTTTTGTGTGAAAACGTACTTCAAGCTTTTGTGGTCAATGAATATTTTCACACGCTCTCCGTACAAATAATGTTTCCACAATTTCAATGCAAAGATGACAGTTGCCAGCTCCAAGTCATGGGTAGGATAGTTCTTCTCGTGTGTCCGTAGTTGTCTGGATGCATAAGCCACCACCTTATTGTTTTGCTCTAAAACACATCCCAAACCCTTTCCTGAAGCATCGTTATAGATGGCGAATCCTCCTGATCCCGATGGTAATGTCAGAATAGGAGCCGTAGTCAATCTCTTCTTCAACTCATCAAACGCTGCCTGGCATTCCTTAGTCCATACAAACTCTACATCTTTCCGAGTGAGTTTAGTCAAAGGTTCTGCAATTCGAGAGAAATCTTTCACGAACTTTCTGTAATATCCAGCCAATCCTAAGAAGCTTCTAATTTTTGCAACAGAGCTTGGAGTGGCCCAAGATTATACGGCAGCAATCTTCTTTGGATCAACTGATATTCCATCTCCAGTCACTATATGTCCGAGAAACTCGACTTTGTTTAAAAAAACTCACATTTAGAGAATTTTTCATAGAGCTTATCCTTCCTGAGAGTTTCAAGCACTATCCTTAAATGCTTCTCGTGTTCTTCTAGCGTCTTTGAGTATACAAGGATATCATCTATAAACAATATCAAGAACTTGTCCAGGTATTGGTAGAATACCTTGCTCATCAAGTTCATGAAGACTGCTGGGGCATTAGTTAACCCAAACGGCATCACCAAGAACTTGTACTGGCCATATCGAGTCCTGAATGCAGTCTTCAGAATATCTTCCTTTTTCACCTTCACCTGATGATATCCGGATCTCAAGTCAATATTTGAAAATACCTTCGCACCACTCAACTAATCGAAGAGATCTATTCTCGGCAGCGGATATTTGTTCTTGATTGTGAGGTTGTTCAGGACCTTGTAATCGATGTGCATCCGCACCGATCCATCATTCTTTGGCACAAAAAGTACCGGAACTCCCCATGGCGACGAACTTGATCTGATGAATCCCTTGTCTTCTAATTCATCGATCTGTTTCTTTAGCTCCGCCAGCTCATTGTTGTTGATCCGGTAGACATGCTGTGATATTGGTTCTGCTCCCGACATTAGATCAATAGAGAATTCAACATCTCTATCTAGCGGCAATCCTGGTAACTCCTCGGAAAACACATCTAAGAACTCAGTAATAATAGGACGCGGTAGCTCTTTCTCCTCCATTATAGTTTCGCAAAGAATTCTACGATCTGACTTCTCTGTCTTTCTAGCAAACTCGAACTCCGGCTCTCCTGGAGGTAGAAACACCACACGACCTCTGCGGCAGTCAATGCTAGCGAAATGCATACCCAACCAATCCATTCCAAGGACAATGTCAAAACTTGGAAGTGGAATTACGAGTAAGCTAGCAGACAAACCATGGTCTTCCAATGTAACGTGATACCCCTTGCAAACATCACTGATTATGATGATGCCTCCCCCAGTCGTGATCTTATAATTTCTACTTAAGTGTTCCACTACTAAATTATGCTTAAGTACAAAAGACAGATATGAAACTATGGGATGCACCAGAACTAAATAATGCTACGGCTGGAATAGAATCGAGAAGAATGGAACCTGCTATAAAATCACCAGTGGGCTCAGTTTTCTCGACAGTTGTAGTGAAAGCTGTTCTGCTGAGGAGCTCACCTCAGCTGGTGCTGGACAAATTGCTGCTATTGTGTTGGGAGTAGAGGTCCCCTCTGTTGTTGTACCACAGGTGGCTTAGCTGGTCTTTTTTGATTTGTTGCACCTCGAATATGACAGTCATTCATCTGATGTCCCGCAGAACCACAGTATAGATAGACTCCAAGTCTTTTTCTGCATATTTTTCAGGAATGTCCCAGTTTCTTGCAAAAATGGAAAAAATGGGTCTGCTGGATCTGTCTTTGAGGATACGGCTGAGCCGGAAATCTAGTTGGAGGACAATACTGCTGCTACTGCTGGAAAGTTCTCGGCTGAAAATGGGAACGTTTTGCTGGTCCCGTGCTGCTGCCTCCTTCGAACACATTCCGGTCCCGCTTGGGTTTAAAGCCCATGTCCACCTCGATCCTCTGGGCTTCTGCTACAATCCCAACAAAAGTCGTGATACTAGAGGGGATAATGACTCGAATTTTCTGGCCCAAGCCTTGTCGGAATCTGCGAGCTCGGTCCTCCGGATCTCTCACCATATATTCTGCGAATCGGCTTAGCCTGCCGAACTATGCAGCATATTCATCTACTGAGAGACTACCCTGCTCCAAGTTCTGGAATTGTTTCTCCAGAACTCCCAACGTTACTGCGGGAAAGCACTTCTGTTTGAAAAGGTGTTTGAACTGGTCCCATGTTAGGTCTGGATCAGCAAGTCTGGGCTCATTTCTGAACCAAGTGCGGGAGATATCGTGAAGCTGCAAGCCTACAACCTCTACCTTCAGGTCTTCCAGTATATGAGCAACTCGCATAATTCACTCGATATCCTCGAGCCATTCATCCGCATATAGGATCCCTTCAGTTCCCTTGAACTCCCGATGAGCCATCTTCTTGAAGTCCTAGATATCGACCATTTTCTATTGAGCAGGTTGTTGTTGCTGATATGCAACCTTCTCCATAAATGCCAAAGCCATATGATGGAAACTTTCAATGCTTTCTTGCATCATTTTTGTTTGTTTCATCTGGGCCTCAGTCTGAGCCTTCTGCGCCTCCAACATACATTTGAAGAGCTCATATAAATGAGTTCCTTCAGTAGGCATGCCTCCAGTGTTCGATGGTACATCTCCTTGGGGTGAAAGAGATGGAAGACATTCAGAGACAACTAGAGCGGCTTTTGCAGCTGCTCCTGAATAACCGGGTGCTCTGGTCTCGCGTGTCCTTCTGGAATATGTTATAGGTGTCATTGTGGAATATGATAAAACAATAAGGAGACATCATTAAGGCACGAGATAAGATATTATTTGAGAATGACAGAAATTTGAGAAGATATGAAGTCATTCAGGGTGATTAAGATTAGTAAATTTAATTCAGAGTTGAAATTCCTAGTTGTGATTGAGTATTTCCTATTCCTAATATCACATATCCTATTGCAGGCTCGTAATAGTACTCTAATCCTAAGTACTATTACTACATCGCATTAATTGCGAAGTCGGACCTGCATGGGCCACCATAAAAATGTGTCACGACCCGTACCCACGTTCAGCCTACGCCGCAGTGTCGGCGGTAGAATGCTGTCTGAAACTAGTATTGTATAACCAACACCTCATAATATAAAAGAAACAAATATTATACTCAATCACAAAACAAAGGTAGGTAGAAACATGCTGTAGTATATATATGTATATAAAGTTTACAGTACAAAATCTTGTGTTCATAAATCATACAACTATAGTAAGTCTGCAAACTTTAACTATTGTCATAACTAGGTCTCCCGCTTGCGGCTTTCCTCGATCCTCCAGGAGGTAAAATCAGGCTCGAAGCTATTTTCCCAAAAATCCATAATAGATGGGGCACAGGTCCTTCTAAGTGCTATCTGAAATATTATCCAGTCAGAATTGAACGAGTACAATTCTAATAACAGTTTCAATACATGACAAGGATTATAAAACAGTGATAGAAAAAGTAGTACATGATGGATAAATAAACTGACATCAAGGCATGGTAAGAAATGAACATGAAAATGAATCAACAGAAAATATGTCATGTATCAACAAGAAAATCTTTAGTCACTAAGTGTTTTGAAATACTAGTTTCATTATGTGATCGGCTTAGGATTGCACAATGAGAGCCGGCTAATCATACGTGAAGTGTATGGTTAGCCTTTGCACATGAATTATATTTGCACAGGATTTAAGGGTATGATCACATATAAACTAGCATTTTTTTTGCCCCGACTAGCATACATGAATTACACGAATATCAAGTATTACTCAAGATCAAGGTCTAAAAACACAAGATATGCTAGTTCGTGTTTCTTCGTTTCAGGAATCAAGTACAATAATACTACATGTGTTATATAAATTATCAGTAAGAAAACCATCAGAGACTGTACTCGCCTGAGGTCCAAAGCGGACGAAACAAGTCAGAGTGTGTGACGGGGTTCAGATAACCTATATCATGAATAATTCACATTAATTGGTGAAATATAATTAAGTAGATTTAACCCACTAGATTTCTAGGTCAATTTTATGCTATTTCTGGTTATAGATGGGACAAATATCTATATAAAAACTTAAATATAAAAATAATGTATATATATATATATATATATATATATAGAGAGAGAGAGAGAGAGAGAGAGATACATATATAGATACAATATAGTATACATATATAGATACACACACACACACACACATATATATATATATATATATATATATAAATACATATATTTATATAGCTTTGCTATTGCTGCTGCTTGCTACTACTGCTGTTGCTCTGCTGCTTGCTGCAGCTGCTGTTGTTGCTCTACTGCTCTCTGCTGCAGCTCCTCTCCTCCCTCTTGACCCCCCCCCCATATATATATATATATATATATATATATATATATATATATATACACTTATCCTAGTTAGAGTTATAAAAATTTGAAGAGGATCAAGGGTTACCTTATGAGGAGAATTCCTATTCCCTTGCTAATAGGGTTGAGGGGAGAGTGGGATGGGTTGGAAGAAGGGGGTAAGGGTCCTTATATAGAGTTGAGAGAGGGGGTTGGGTCATGTGAGAGGGTGGGTGAGGGAATTATGTAGAAGGTGATGAGCTGTCACCTCTTGGAAGTGTGTAGGAGGGTATGGAAGTGTGTAGAAAGGGTGAGTTGTCAAGATATTATGAGATTATGGTGAATTGACTATTTTGTCCTTAACCCATTCAATTTGGATTCCTCTTGTTATGAGAATGTGTGGAAGTGTGTAGAGAGGGGATGAGATGTCCATGGAAGGGTGTGGAAGGGTGAGGTGTCTTAAGAATTGTGTAGAGAAGAGGTGAGGTCATAATGACATCATCGTGATGTGAGCGATGAGGTCATCGTGACATATGCGATGATGTCATAGTTTTTATTAATAAATCCTAATTAATACTTAATCAAATTTGCGGAAAATAGTAAGGTTACAACTTAGAAGTCAGCTTTTCGATTTTTTAAGTCCACTATTGTTTGCATTGTTGCTCACTGTTGTTAAAACTCTTGATCTTCAGTTTTATGTTTTCACTAATGCTCTGTACAAAGTACAGCAGCTTGTATAATTTCTATGTATGTGGTCCTATTTCTTTGACATACCTCATAGGTGGGTTTGTACACGTATCTATAATTAATATACACTAATGGAGGCTGGCATTCACCCTAAACAACTTGTTCCTCGAATTTCATGTTACTGGAAGGCCACCATTCTTTTATGTCTATCTATAATCTTTTAGGTTTCTCCTTCAGAAAATTGGAGTCATAATAAAATAAGAGGCATTTTGTTGAAATTAGTTGATTATTTTATTGATTGTCTCATTGGCATTATATAGCCTTACAGTCATTAATACAATGATTTCAATCATTATGACAATAATCTCATAATGGAATATCCTGTGACATATTCTGGCATCCCAAATATGTCCTCAGGATATTCCCATGTGCTTATACTATACTTAAATATGACACCCAACATACCATATCAACACTCCCCCTCAAGATGGTTGAAAGATATTCACTAAGCCCATCTTGTCACGTCCTCTAATCATGCTCACTGAGACGAGTCCCTTGGTTAGTCCATCTGCTACTTGATCCCTGGTTGGAACATGGCCAAGCTCCAGTAATCCTCTATCCAACTTCTCTTTGATGAAGAATCTATCAATCTCGATGTGTTTGGTCCTGTCATGCTGTACTGGATTGTTGGCGATACTAATAGCTGACTGATTGTCACACCACAGCTTCATCTTGGCTCCTTGATCCAGCTTCAGCTCCACCAGCATATTCTTCAACCATAGCAGCTCTGCAACTCCCAAGGCCATAGCTCTGTACTCTGCTTCAGCTGTCGATCTGGCCACCACAGACTGCTTCTTACTCCTCCAGGAGACCAAGTTACCTCCTACAAATATGCAATATCCCGAGGTAGACCTCCTGTCATCAGCACAACTAGCCCAGTCAGAATCACAGTAGCCCTCGATGCTCACGTGATTGTTCTTCCTGAATATTAGTCCCTTCCCGGGAGCACCTTTCAAGTACCTCAGAATCTGGTACACTGCATCCATATGACCCTTCCGTGGGTCATGCATGTAGCGGCTCACCACACTTACTGCAAAGCAGATATCAGGACGTGTGTGGCTCAAATAGATCAACTTGCCAACCAGTCTCTGGTATCTGTCCCGATCAACTGGTTCTCCAGCCTCAGCATCAATCTTGAACCTCTGATCTATTGGTGTCGCTGCAGGTTTGCACCCCAACATCCCAGTTTCTGTGAGAAGGTCCAGTGCATACTTCCTTTGAGAGAGAACAATCCCCTCTGCTTCTCGAGCAATCTCAATCCCAAGGAAGTACCGAAGAAGGCCGAGATCCTTCACCTCGAATTCCTTGCCAAGCTTTCGTTTGAGTTGGGCGATCTCCTGCTCATCATCTCCTGTGATAATCATATCATCCACATACACCGCAAGCATGGTGATGTGGCCTCCACTCCGATGGAAGAACACAGTATGATCAGCATTGATCTGCTGATATCCCATCCCTATCATCGCCCTTCTGAATCTGTCAAACCAAGCCCGAGGAGACTGCTTCAGTCCATAGAGGGACTTTTTCAACCTGCAGACCTTGCCTACTGTCTGATTGGTGCCAAATCCTGGTGGTATCTCCATGTACACCTCCTCCACTAGATCTCCGTGAAGAAACGCATTCTTCACATCCAGTTGGTGTAGCTTCCATCCACCATTCGCTGCCAGAGAAATCAGAGTCCTGACAGTGCTCATCTTTGCAACTGGTGCAAAGGTCTCGTCATAGTCGATGCCGTACGTCTGACTGTATCCTTTGGCTACTAGTCGAGCTTTGTAGCGATCAACCTGTCCATCTGGGTTCTGCTTCACGGTAAAGACCCACTTGCATCCAACTGCTCTCTTCCCCTCTGGCAGTCTCACAAGCTCCCAAGTGTGGTTCTTCTCCAGAGCTCCCAACTCCTCGTGCATTGCTGCTTTCCACTTTGGATCGTTCTTGGCAACCTGCCAATTGTTAGGTACAGTAATACTATCCAAAGATGCTATAAATGCTACATGAGAAGAAGGGATATGGTCATAAGAAACAAACTGAGCAATATCCCAACCATATCTGTTTGGAGGATTTCCTGCATTGCTGCGAGTGGTCCTCCGTACAGATAGTGGTGTGGGAGGAGTAGTAGTAGGAGGAATGATATCTTGTGAAGGAGGGGGTATCACCTGAAGGGGGGTTGGTGTCGGTGCCTCAGGAGTTGGGACGAACGCAGGCAAGGGACTTGGCACTGGCACTGTCGGTACTGGTCCTGCAGTTTGCTTCTCTCTCCTGCTGTAGGTAAGTAACTCTCCCTGAGCCGTAGGCCTAACACCTTCACCTTCTTGTCCCTTCTCCGTGCCTCCATGCCAAACTTCTAAATCGGTTATCACCAAGTTCTCCATCTCCCCCTCTCGCCTAATACTGGCAGTATTAGGCGTGTTGTGTGGAGTTCCGTCCTGGCGGTAGTATGGCTCATGCTCCCGAAAGTGGACATCCATACTGACAAACTTCTTCTTCTCTACTGGACTCCAGCACACATACCCCTTTTGGGTCGCCGAGTAGCCTACGAAGATGCATTTGACCGCTCTAGGGTCAAGTTTCCCAACTGATGGCCTGTTGTCCTTCACAAAACACACACACCCAAACACCTTCAGTGGGAGTATCCCACTATTATTGCCTTGCAATACCTCACATGGGGACTTCCATCCGAGGACCTTCGAGGGCATCCTGTTGATGAGTTGAGCTGCTGTCAACACTGCATGCCCCCACAGACTCTGTGGGACATTCATGTCGATCATCATACTTCTTGCGACCTCCAGAAGGTGTCTGTTTTTTCTTTCTGCAACTCCATTTTGTGCTGGTGTGTATGCACAGGTGGTCTGATGCTGTATTCCGTGTGCTGACAAGTATTCTGCAAGCGTCCTGTTGGTATACTCTGTTCCATTGTCAGACCTCAGTACCTTCACAACTGCTTTGTACTGAGTCTGGACGTGCTTATGGAAATCCCGAAAACAAGCAGGTACATCACTCTTATTTTTCATCAAATATAACCAGGTAACACGAGAGGCACACTCAATGAAAGAAACAAAGTACTTATAACCATTCATAGTGTTAGTAGCACATGGACCCCAGACATCAGAATGTACTACCTCAAAAGCAAAAGTGCTCCTATGACCCGTGCCAACATATGAGCTCCTAGTAAGTTTTCCTAACTCGCACGCATCACATACTAATTTCTCTTTATTTGTTTTTGCATAAATCTCTGGATACAACTTACTTAGAGTATCAAAGGAAGAATGTCCCATCCTCCGATGATGGAGTATCAAGGTATCCTCAGTCCTCTGCTGCAGTCCTTCGCAGGCCGCCCTTCGCTGTTGCTGCCTCGTTCCGCTACTGCTGCGGCTACTACTGCTGCTGCGACGGCGGTTGTGACATGCGTGCTGCCGCCTCCTCCGCACCAGCACGAGGCAGCGCCTAATAGGGATGCCTAGATCTGAAAAAGGGGGGGACATGTTCGGATCTAGGAGCGGACAACGAGGACAAGCGTGAGTCGTGGAGCGGACGTGACGTGACGTGACTGGATAGACGACGCATCGATGGAGGAGATCATCAAGAAGCTAGATTCTGCAGAGGTGGCAACGTTGATAAAGTTGTTGACGATGTCGGCTGGTGAGAACACGACACGAACGTCGCCGGAGTTGAAGCTTCCCTTCATCGATCTGAAATTAGATGGACCAGCCACCTATCTGAGTTGGTCACGACGGGTGAGAAGAACCCTCGCAGGAAAAAACATGGAGGGGTTCCTGACGGGCGAGACGACAGAGCCGGACGAGGGCTCGACAGGACGCGATGAGTGGAAGTCCACTCATATGGTGATCTACATCTGGCTTCTCAACTCCTTAGTCCAGTCTATTGCCGCCACAGTAGACGGTATTGAGATGGTGAAAGATGTGTGGGAGAAGTTGAGAAGGACCTATGATGGTGTGGGGAACAACTTACGGGTCTTCCAGATAAAGGGGGAGATTGATGACACTGTACAGGGAGAGAAGACGGTGCAGGAGTATGCCACGGAGTTGGAGCGTCTGTGGTTGGATTATGATCACTCCTCAGATCGGACGAGCTGCGGGGACCCTAAGTGTAAGGAGAGACAGGTGTGTCTGTAGGAGAGGACGATGAAGTTCCTCAAAGGGCTGACTGCAGCTTTCGCACAGAGGACGGCCCTACTTCTAGCCCAACCAAAGATTCCTAGCCTTGAGGTCTCCTCCTGGATCATGGCTGAGAAGTTTGGTGGTAACCGATTTAGAAGTTTGGCATGGAGGCACGGAGAAGGGACAAGAAGGTGAAGGTGTTAGGCCTACGGCTCATGGAGAGTTACTTACCTACAGCAGGAGAGAGAAGCAAACTGCAGGACCAGTACCGACAGTGCCAGTGCCAAGTCCCTTGCCTGCGAAGGGAGGAGAAGAGGAGAGGAGGGAAAAAAAAGGAGGGAGGGGCGTGAAAGAGTTCGGTGGAGGAGATCTAGGAAATCCTCCTGTGGGTTTGTGGAAGCTTGGTGACGGCTAGGGTTTGTGGAAACTTGGCTCTGATACCATGTTGAAATTAGTTGATTATTTTATTGATTGTCTCATTGGCATTATATAGCCTTACAGTCATTAATACAATGATTTCAATCATTATGACAATAATCTCATAATGGAATATCCTGTGACATATTCTGGCATCCCAAATATGTCCTCAGGATATTCCCATGTGCTTATACTATACTTAAATATGACACCCAACATACCATATCAACACATTTGTTTCCATAAGTATCTTCATAAAAATAAAATAGTGTATATTATCACATTTCGGTTATGATTCATTTGTGAGTACCTATAACCAGAATTATAACGTTGTATCTTTCTTAAAGATGGTTGATGATTCTTATCTGAATTTTTCTTTAGACATAAGTTAGTATTTCAGTGTTGTAGGTAATTAGTTCTATAGCATACTTTGCATTATCGGCCGATACTGACATGCTATGGCCGATACCAGAACGATTTGACATATCCTGATTCGATATAGACCGCTACCAATACTGTTTGGAATATCTCGATACAGTATAGTCCGCTATAGATACCGACGTTGTGGGCCTCTTTCCTAGTTAATTTGGTAGGAAAAATTGAACAAAAAAAGACCAATCAACGAGGTGTAAAAGCATAATAAGGTTGTAAAAGCATGTAAATGAAGAAAATTTATTTATCACATGTAAAAAAAAAATCAAGAAAGATGACTATCATTTCATTCAATTTTAAAACTACTAAGGAACAACCCATAAAATACTTAAAATTATTCCTAAATATATAAAATATTTTTCCTAAAATTTTAATAATTTATTAATAATTATTTGCTTTCCGATACCAAAAAAAAAAAAAAAAAATCTGATACTCCAATCCAATGTAATAGCTGCATTTCAGTAAATGCCTTCTAGATTTTGTAAGTTCAAAATTATATTATTATTATTATTATTTTTATTATTAGAAGTATTTTTGTTAGTTATTAGTAGCAAAAAAAAAAAATAAAAAAAAATCAAAAGGAGTAGGGGGTAGAGGAGCAGCCAGATCTCCTCTCTTCTGACATCTTCTCGACCCCCCCTCACCCTCTCTCTGCTCTCTCTTTCTCAATTCCTTACCCTCTCACCTCCTCCTTCCAGCCACTCCAACCACCACCACCACCACTAGCCTCCACGTCCTCTTAACCTCTCTTTTCTTTATTTTCTTTTTATATAAAAAGAAAAGAAAAAATAAGTCTAGAGAAGGAGGGTTTGAAGAAGAAGACACAAGGAAGAGGATTTGAAGGAGAGAGAGAGAGAGAGAGAGAGAGAGAGAGAGGGGGGGGGGGGGGGGGGTCGAGAAGATGTGGGAAGAGAGGAGATGTGGCTGCTCCTCTCTCTCCCCTACTCCTTTTTTTTGATAATAATAACTTAATTTTCTAATAATACTACTAATAATAACAATAATAACTATTATAATAAAATAATACAATTTTGAAATTACAAAATTACTAGATGTTATTTACTGAAATGTAGCTATTACACTCGAAGCCGCTGATATTGTCGATACCCTCGATCCCAATACTATAGGAAGGATCTGATTCCAATACCGATATTGCGAGCCTTGCTCTATAGTTCCTCATCAATCAAGAATATGATTAGAGGTTGCCTGTGATTATTTAACATTCGTGGCCATACAGTGGGTGAATATTTTTTCATGTATGTCATTCTGTTTCATGATTGATGCAAAGTGACGACACTAACCATCAGTATATCTGACACTAAATTAAGTTGATTAAAGAGCAACTCTTGATGACTTGGATTTCTGAATTCTCAACAATATTGCTTCGAGCTCCTGATTCAAATTAATTTAACCATCTTTAATTTTTTATTTTGACCTCTCCATGAATTTCATATTCCTTGGCATACAGGTAAAGAACTAAATGATCCTCGTGTGTTGACGGATGTTGGTGATGTTCCTATCCAAGAGCTTCGGGACTGTGGTGTGGGGGATGAAAGATTAATGTATATTATAAGTGAATCTGTGAAGCTAGTGATGGAAGAAGTAAGTTTATTTTATCTTTTTTGCTGTGAAATTAATTAATAGTTATTTGAGCATTATGATTGGCTCCAGTGGGAAATTCCACATAGCAAAATATCTTGTTGTACTTTGTAGTTTCAAAGCTCCTTGAGCCGGTTTCCAATTTATTTCTCTGGAACTAGTTTCAAGATTTGCTTGTTTATATGCGTTTAGTTTGATTACTTTGTGGAAAGCTTTTTCTGTTGAGAAAACAACACTTCATCACCAGTGATAAAATGCTATTACTTGAAGTTGAAACAGTAGCCAACAGTTTTATCCTAGCGTGTTTAAGATTTTTACATCATTCTTATCCACCATTGGAACCATACCATTTAAATCATGGAATCTAAGTTGCACGGATATGAACATGATATGACAGACGGACACGACAGCATGGAACCATCACTGGGTTTGCCATGTCCTAGTGTATTTTGGAGTATCCATACAGTGTCCAATACGTATCCAACACAGACACGAATTTTGGAGTATCTGTGCTTCCTAGCTTGGAATGCATCAAGTTTGTCGAGAAAATTGTATCAGATGATTTGGACATCAATTTTGGAGTATCTATACTAATAGATGCACCAGATAGGAGCGATAGGCTATTAGTTAAAGGTGATGCTGGTGGTAGGGGTAAAAACTCAACGAACTTGGATTGAAGCTCTGAAAATAAATATGACAATTGCTAATGTTAGAGAGGAGCTAGCGCTTAACTAACTTGAATGGAGGAAGGATTTATGCAAGGTCATACCGATATCGTATAGTTTTGACATGTGGTGATCTCATTCTGCCCTCACCAATACCAAACAATACCAAAATTGGGGTCCTCTTTCCTGATCAGTTTAGCAAGAAAAAATAAACAAAAGACAGAAGGCAAAAAACAATGTCGAGATAATAATTTGGTAGTGTCGAAAATTATCACGCTACAATGTATCTTATCACCTCATCGTAACCATTACTATTTGCCATAGTTATGTCTACAAATTCATAGCATTCATCCACCATAATATTGTCATATTAAAACTAGTTTTTTGCAATATTGTATATTATTCCCTTCAAAACTATGGGAAACAACAAATGATACATAAGATTATGCTTAAATATATCAAGTATTTTTTTTTCTACTTTTTATTATTTTCTTATCATTTTTTGACTTTCCAAAACAAAGAACTCTAAAACTTTGATATGAAACCTGTGATAGCGGATACTCATAAGAAGGATAAAAAAGCAATTCTGATACAGATACTCTTGAATCTTGGATTCATGTAGGATGTAGCAAATCCCATAAAATTGGTATAAAGGTTTTTTTTTACTGATGTAGGGAACCATCATGCTCTGTCCTGGTGATTTCTGACAAACTATTCAAAGGGACAAATGCAAGTGTTATCTATAGTTTGCTTCTATAAGTTGGCTACACTTTTACTAAATTGGTATCTTCTTTTATATATTTCCATATCATGCCCATGTCTCCTTATAGCTAAAAACCTGTGGTGCTTAGATACTATTACAGGTCTTATCACGAATAATATATAATGGCAACACCTATGATTTTTAAATACACATACTGGTCTTAGGATAACTAACTTATGATGGTAAAGACAACTTGCTTAAATGTAGTTATGGTTCGGTGGTGGTCATCAGCATGGGGTGTCCGATCCTTCTAACCCCCCAAAAGTAGGCTGCACCAACACATGCCCTGTATGCATACAGACAGCATGGTGAATGCAAACCCTTACGATCTGGAAAAGAGAGAAGGCAGCATGCAGATATGCAGTCACCACCCTGAAACATTCATTTTCCTGAAACATTCATTCCCCTCCTTAAATATCTTATTAGTGAAAGAGAGGTGATAACTGGATTCATAGAACCTGGTTTAAAAAGTAATATATACGTATTATTTGATAGGTGGTGTCAAGTCTTGAACCAACAATCTTTAGGTTAGGAACTATTTGACCATCATGTCACGATGCACAAAGAAGAAACAATGTTTTTATTCTAGTCTGGAATATAAAATCCGTTGAGAGTATCTAAGAAATAGTTGGGTCCATTCGGAAATGAAGCTTTATGCAAGTTTTGCATTTATACTTGTTTTCACCAATGATTAGCAAAAGAAAGATATTGCATACATTATGAAAACCATCAAGCTTTTAATCAATACTTGGGTGCGGATGGTAGAGGCAGAATTTTGTCGAAGTTTTACTACCTTTTAGCTTACCTTGCTTCCTAACAAGATGCAAGTTTTTTATATGTTTCCATGTAAAAGTTATTAGAAAACAAATGATGAATGCTTCATATTTTTATTCTTCAGCCCCAAGGCTGGTTTAAATAGAAGAAATACAATCAATGTCCATCCTTGAATCAAGGAGAACCTTAAGGGAAAAGAAAACTAAATGAAAACAGAAAATCTTCTCTAATAATGACTAATAACAAGAGGAGAGAGAATCACGGGATTCTCTAACACCCCCCCTCCAAGTTGGTGCATATATATCTATCATGCCCAACTTGCTTACCAAATGCTCAAAGACGGGTCTTGCCAAGCTTTTGGTTAAGATGTCTGCAGTTTGCTAACTAGAGGTCACAAATGGTAGACATATGATTCCAGCATCTAATTTCTCTTTTATGAAGTGACGATCAATCTCAATATGTTTGGTTCTATCATGCTGAACCGGGTTGTGGGCTATGCTTATGACAACTTTATTGTCAGAAGATTACTTTAATGGAAGCTCAATTTTTATCTTAAGTTCCTCCAGGACTCTTTGAATCTATAGTTCTTCACAAATACCCTGAGCCATAGCTCTAAACGTGGCTTCTGCACTGCTTCTTGCTACAACTCCTTGTTTTTTGCTTCTCCATGTCACAAGATTACCCCATACATAGGTACAATATCCAGAGGTTGATCTTCTGTCTGTGACTGAACCTGCCCAATCTGCATCAGTGAAGATAGACATATTCCTTTCACTAGTCTTCTTAAAAAATAAACCCTTTCCGGGATTGGCCTTCAAGTATCTTAGTATCCTATAAACTGCCTCAAGATGTTCCTCATAAAGAGAATGCATAAACTGACTCACTATACTGACTGAGAAGGCGATGTCAGGTCTAGTGTGAGACAAGTAAATTAGCTTACCTATCAACCTCTGGTATCTTCTGTCACGCCCCGATCCCGTGGAATCGTTAGTCGTCCCCCGGGAGTGACCGCCGTGCGGGCCTAGGTTGCGCACCGCACAAGGCTCAGTATTTTTGTTTCGCATAGCGAGCACATATTCAGAGTACGCAGATAATTGAAACACATATTGAAACATGGGAAAGTTCTCTTTTTATTGATAATATGAACATCTATTACAAACTCCTTGAACTGAGTCATAAGGATTGCCTCTATGGGCTTACAAAAGTGTTGACACAAAATGAGATAGCAGTCCTGTACATTACATCCTTACTATACTCAAATATAAGACCTTGGGTCGGAACGACTGCTTTGCCACGAAGTTGCATGGTTGCTTGTGGCTAGCTTCTAACTTCAAAATGCTTCTTCTTGTTCTTCAAAATGCTTCAAAGGTAGCACGGTCGAGGCGTGCCTACAGCTGGACTGGATTGGGGGTTTGTCTCCTGCTCCTCGCTCGGCTCTCCTTAGCGCGGGGAACCTGTTTCAACGAGGGTCAGTACATCGAAACGTACTGGTGAAGGCAAGCTATCCCAACTATACCAATCAACACGTTGTTTTAATGAAACATGCATATTTGTGGGTTTCTATCTTGCCTTAGTTCATTTTACAGCAAGACATATATATATAGAATCATTGAAATAACTCGCCACCGTCCGGTGAGATTTACCTGCCCGTCTGAACCACCTGCATAATACTTACCTTGCCTTCCCTGCCAAGAAGACACAAGTTAGTAGCAACAGGTTTAAATATACAAGGGGGATCACTGGCACGTTGCCATATGGGCGGGCTAGTCTCAGTACGGAGTGCCGTGCGACGCATAGATCAGGATGTCCCAAGGCATTCCGTCCTATAGCAGGCGACTATCATGAGTTCCGTCCGGATCGGATCGGTGCCGGTGCCCCAGCGACCGTCCGCAGGAACTAAGACCTTGTGCACAAGTTGTCCGTGATCAACGCAGTACACTAAGTTAGCAATCGAGGCAAATCAGGGCATATCAGGAGCAGGGCAGTACAGGGTAAGATTTACTTTCGCATAGCCTATCTGTTCAGTTTATGGCATTGAAAATGAGTTCTATACATAGCACAGTTCTAAGAAGAAATATACATTCTAACTTATATTTATGCATATGATGAACATTTCCAAACGAGCAAGCATATAAGTAACCGTTCACAAGTTTCATTTGACAAGCAATATTTTCCAAGTCTATTCCCTTATTATCTTGATATCTTTTAGTTATTTACTTGGTATCGTTTGATCGGGCAAGGCACGAACACGAGATTTAAATGTGAAGACTAGCAAGTAGGGGTAGCTAATCGGGTTGGTAGCCACTCACTTTGGTAGTTGGAAGGAAAAGGAAAGAAGTGCTTTAGGCGTCCGCTCGAGCGACGACTACAGCTGGTTCACCTGTATTGACACGAACAGCTGATCAGTACTTCTTCCTCTCTCTCCCTTATCGGAATTGAAGTGCAGTCCTAAGAACGAAAGCAATGAAATCATAGAAACCGTTCAAGAAAACCCAAGCAAATCCGAAAACCAACTCAAGGCACGAAAGCAACAAGCGACAACGAAAACTAGGCAACAAAAGAATGCAGCGGAGAGGTCCCTCCTGACTCTGCCGCTAAGTCGATCCCGGGGGCACGGTTCACTGAATATGGGAATCGATTCCGAAGAAACAAATCCATAACGAGGACGAGTTCTTAATTCAATCTATCCCGATCGAACGATACCGTCTAGTATTTCTTAGCCGCGCTCCCCGAATAGGGGGAACGGGGCACCACATCCTACCCAACTAATTAGAAGTTTCGTCCCGAAACTTAAGGAATAAAACCTACCACTAGGAAATAATGAGGGGAACCGTTCCCTCATATCAGATTCGAGCTCCCAAGTAGATTCTTCGACAGAGTGATTCCGCCAAAGCACGCGCACTAGAGGAACCGAACGGGTCCGAAGCAGCTTTTCTTTTCTATCCAAAATTTGTACCGGCTGTTCTACATACGTCAAGTCGGGCTGAAGGTTCAGTTGTCCCAGGTCTACCACGTGGCTTGGATCGTACACATATTTTCTAAGTTGGGAAACATGAAATATATCATGTACGTCAGCTAGGGATGGTGGTAGAGCGATCTGATAAGCAACTGAAGCAACCCGCTTTAGTATTTCGAACGGGCCGACAAATCGTGGACTTAGCTTTCCCTTCGCTCCGAACCTACTGACCCCTCGCATGGGCGAGACCTTGAGGAATATCCGGTCACCTACTTGAAATTCTAGCGGTCTCCGATGAACATCCGCATAGCTCTTCTGACGACTTTGAGCTATCTTTAATCTGTCCCGAATCAGCCGAACCTTCTGGACGGTCTGCTCCACGAGCTCAGGGCCAAGTACTTGCCGCTCCCCGACTTCGTCCCAACAGATAGGAGATCTACACTTCCGCCCGTATAATGCTTCATACGGCGCCATTTGAATGCTTGATTGATAACTATTGTTGTAAGCAAATTCGGCTAGAGGTAGATGAAGGTCCCAACTAGTCTTCGTGTCCAAGGCGTAGAGTCGCAGCATGTCTTCGAGGATCTGGTTGACGCGCTCTGTTTGGCCATCGGTCTGTGGATGGTAGGCGGAGCTGAATTTCAACTTCGTCCCCATTGCTGACTGCAGGCTTCCCCAGAAACATGATATGAATCGACCATCTCGATCGGAGACTATGGTTACGGGCACGCCGTGAAGTCGGACGATTTCGTTGAGATATATCTGAGCCAGGCGGTCGGCACTCCAAGTAGATTTGATAGGCAGAAAGTGAGCTGACTTGGTGAGTCGATCGACGATAACCCAGACTGCATCATGTCCCCGTTGCGTCCTCGGCAAGCCAACAATAAAGTCCATCGTTATATCATTCCATTTCCACTCCGGAATAGCAAGGTTCTGAAGCTCTCCGCCTGGTTTCTGGTGTTCGGCCTTTACTCGTTGACAAGCCATGCAATGCGACACAAACTGCGCCACATCCCTTTTTAAGCCGTGCCACCAAAACGTCGTGCGAAGATCCCGATACATCTTAGTGCTACCTGGATGAGAAGTATAACTAGCATAGTGAGCTTCCGTGAGTATCTCTTGTCTGAGGGCCGCGTCGTTCGGAACACATAGTCTTCCCTTTACTCGAAGCATCCCATCCGCGCTTACCGCAAAGTCGGACGCCTTTCCTGCCAAGATGAGGGCATGTATCTTCTGCAGGAACGGGTCGTCCTTCTGAGCGGCCTTCACTTTGTGTAACAAGTCGGGCTCGAGGCGCAGTTGAGCTACTTGCGCCCACTTCTTATATCTTATTTTTAGTGTGATACCCAGTGATTCAAGATCTCGGCGCAGCCTATCATCAATAACCAAACTCCCTACAAACACTCGACTCAACGCGTCAGCTACTACGTTTCCCTTTCCAGGCGTGTATCTGATCGTGAGATCGAAGTCGCTGAGGAGTTCAAGCCATCGCCGCTGCCGAAGATTCAAATCCTTTTGAGTGTACAAGTATTTCAGGCTTTTATGGTCTGTATAGATTTCGCACGGCACGCCATAAAGATAGTGACGCCACAGCTTCAATGCAAATACTACCGCGGCAAGTTCGAGATCATGCGTTGGGTAGTTCTGCTCGTGAGGCTTTAGCTGTCTAGACGCGTAGGCTATCACCTTATCGCGCTGCATCAGGACACATCCTAGACCCTTTCCGGAGGCATCACTATATATTTTAAAGTCATCCGATCCGTTCGGCAGAGTGAGAATTGGGGCAGAGATGAGGCGCTGCTTTAACTCCGTAAACGAAGCTTCACAGTCCTCTGTCCAAGTAAACTTCGCACCCTTTCGTGTCAACTGAGTCAAGGGCGAAGCAATCCTAGCAAAATTTTGTATAAATCTTCGGTAGTACCCTGCCAGACGAAGGAAACTTCGGATGTCGCTAGCTGACTCCGGTCGTTTCCACTGCGTGATTGCTTCTATTTTCTTCGGATCAACTGAGATGCCTTCCGAGGAGATGATATGCCCCAAAAACGAGATACTGTCCAGCCAAAATTCTGATTTGCTTAATTTGGCATACAACTTGTGGTCTCGAAGGGTTTGCAGCACCATCCGCAGGTGTCCTGCGTGCTCATCCCTAGTCTTCGAGTACACTAAGATGTCATCGATAAACACCACCACGAATTTATCGATGAAGGGCCTAAAGACACGGTTCATCGTATCCATGAATGCAGCAGGAGCATTCATCAGTCCAAACGGCATCACGGAAAACTCGTAATGGCCGTAGCGGGTTCTGAAAGCAGTCTTGGGTACGTCTTCTGGCTTAATCTTCAGCTGGTGATAACCCGAGCGAAGATCAATTTTAGAAAACACCGTTGCCCCTTGTAACTGATCAAACAAGTCATCTATCCGTGGCAGAGGATATTTGTTCCTGATTGTGACCTTGTTTAATTTCCTATAGTCTATGCAGAGGCGTAGAGTTCCGTCCTTTTTCTTCACAAAGAGCACGGGAGCGCCCCAAGGAGACACGCTCGGACGGATGAACCCGCGATCAAGCAATTCCTGGAGTTGGCGCTTTAATTCATTCAGCTCTGCAGGTGCCATTCTGTACGGAGGCTTTGAAATCGGCTGTGTATTTGGAAATGTGTCTATAGTGAATTCAATCTCTCGGTCTGGCGGCATACCGGGTAGTTCGCTCGGGAACACATCGGGGAACTCTGCCTCAACGGAAGTTGACTCGACGTTTGCGTAGTCCTGCCGTGTGTCCCGAACCGATGCTAAGAATCCCTCGCAGCCTGTGTAGAGCATTCGCCGAGCAGATTTTGACGAAATCACCATGCAGGCCCTGGTCGCATTGTTCGCTGGACTACTGGTGTAACAGAACACGGCTTCTCCGGGCAGACGGAAAACGACTCGCTTCTCTGCACACTCAATAGTTGCCGCGCACGCGCCGAGCCAATCCATTCCCAAAATGATATCGTAGTCCCGCACATCAAGAACTAAAACATCAAGTGACAGCTTTCTCTCCCCAATACAGATATAACTGCCTAGGCATGCTGAACATATATGAATTTTTGTACCAGACGGGATGCTAACGCTTAAATCTAAATGCAACGGAGTCATTTTAACATTGTTCTCCGTAGCGAAGTTTGTAGAAATAAAGCTATGGGTTGCACCTGAATCAAATAGAACGCGAGCAGGTATATTATTGAAAAGTAAGGTACCTGACACGACGGTATCCGAAGCTAATGCTTCTTCCCGTGTCATGGTGTAGACTCGGCCTTGAGCTTGATTACGCCCTTGCTGAGGCGCCGCTCGATTTGCCTGAGGAGCCGGAGTCTGATCTGGTTGTTGCGGTGGACGACGCGGACAGCTGCTAATCTGATGGCCTGGATCGCCGCAACGGAGACAAGTCCCAAGCTTGCGGCGACAATCTTTTTCGATATGCCCTGGCTTCCTGCAAAAGTTGCAGGTCTTGCTAGTGTCTCCACGCTGTTTACCGCCGTTATTTGGACGCTTTGCAGCGTTGTTTCCTCTATCATTGCCTTGGCGTTTGTGATTGGAAGGTTGCACAGCGCCGGCGGCAATGTGAGGATACTGCGGTTCGAGCGAAAGGGCGTGGTTTAATACTTCCCGCATCGTCTGATACTGCGGAACGGACACATGTCCGTGAATACCAGGGCGTAGCCCTCCTTCGAATCGTCTGGCTCGACTCGATGCATCCGGTAGATAAGCGGTAGCAAATTTGGCTAGTTTGTTGAATTCTGCCGAGTATTGCTTCACCGTCATACTGCCCTGCCGGAGTTGAACGAACTCGTTTTTCCGTTGACGTCGTAGAGGTGGGGGTATAAACTCCTCCTCGAACGCGGCACGAAAAGTCGTCCATGCGATCGCCTCCTCCCCATGGCCAAGTTGAAGAGATCGTCGATGCACGTCCCACCAGTCGTGCGCATTGAGGCGGAGCAGTAATTGGGCACAGGTGACGCGCTTGTCTTCCGGCACTTCCAGGAGAGAAAAATGATCTTCAAGCTCGGCGAGCCAATCTAGAGCCACGATCGGGTCCTCAGTCCCGTTAAATGGCGTGTTGCAGACCTTCTTGAAGTTGCCAAAGGTGAAGGCAGTCACTTCCCTCGTCCTTGGCGCGGGCGGTGGTTCGACTTCAAGCACTGGCTGCTCCACTGGTGTAGCCGTCGTTGCGGCAGAATGGTTGGAGGCCAGGGTCTGAACAAGCTGTTGCAGGGTATCTACCTGCTTTTGTTGGACTGAGAGCCGGGCCTCTAGGTTGCTCTCGAACTTGGCTTGGCGGGCATCATCCCTCTGTCGTTGTTCCGTGAACATTTGCATCACCTGCTGAAGGGAATCTGATTGAGACATGCCCCGTTGGCTCCGAGAGCTTCCTGAAGTTCCGGAACTGCTCTCCTGAGTCCTTGTCTCGCCTGGCGCCAGCGCTGATGGTTGCGCTTGCGTCGTTCCTTGAAAGGAAGGTAAATTACATCAGGATCATAATGTATTATGGACTTATTGCATGAACGTATCTCATTTTGGCCTTAACGAGTTCAGGAGTTCGCACAGGAATTTATCGTTAAGGGAACTTTTCCAGTTTAAGAGTCAAAGGAACTTTGAATCTGTGCTCTGATACCAACATGTCACGCCCCGATCCCGTGGAATCGTTAGTCGTCTCTCGGGCGTGACCGCCGTGCGGGCCTAGGTTGCGCACCGCACAAGGCTCAGTATTTTTGTTTCGCATAGCGAGCACATATTCAGAGTACGCAGATAATTGAAACACATATTGAAACATGGGAAAGTTCTCTTTTTATTGATAATATGAACATCTATTACAAACTCCTTGAACTGAGTCATAAGGATTGCCTCTATGGGCTTACAAAAGTGTTGACACAAAATGAGATAGCAGTCCTGTACATTACATCCTTACTATACTCAAATATAAGACCTTGGGTCGGAACGACTGCTTTGCCACGAAGTTGCATGGTTGCTTGTGGCTAGCTTCTAACTTCAAAATGCTTCTTCTTGTTCTTCAAAATGCTTCAAAGGTAGCACGGTCGAGGCGTGCCTACAGCTGGACTGGATTGGGGGTTTGTCTCCTGCTCCTCGCTCGGCTCTCCTTAGCGCGGGGAACCTGTTTCAACGAGGGTCAGTACATCGAAACGTATTGGTGAAGGCAAGCTATCCCAACTATACCAATCAACACGTTGTTTTAATGAAACATGCATATTTGTGGGTTTCTATTTTGCCTTAGTTCATTTTACAGCAAGACATATATATATATAGAATCATTGAAATAACTCGCCACCGTTCGGTGAGATTTACCTGTCCGTCTGAACCACCTGCATAATACTTACCTTGCCTTCCCTGCCAAGAAGACACAAGTTAGTAGCAACAGGTTTAAATATACAAGGGGGATTACTGGCACGTTGCCATATGGGCGGGCTAGTCTCAGTACGGAGTGCCGTGCGACGCATAGATCAGGACGTCCCAAGGCATTCCGTCCTATAGCAGGCGACTATCATGAGTTCCGTCCGGATCGGATCGGTGCCGGTGCCCCAGCGACCGTCCGCAGGAACTAAGACCTTGTACACAAGTTGTCCGTGATCAACGCAGTACACTAAGTTAGCAATCGAGGCAAATCAGGGCATATCAGGAGCAGGGCAGTACAGGGCAAGATTTACTTTCGCATAGCCTATCTGTTCAGTTTATGGCATTGAAAATGAGTTCTATACATAGCACAGTTCTAAGAAGAAATATACATTCTAACTTATATTTATGCATATGATGAACATTTCCAAACGAGCAAGCATATAAGTAAGTAACCGTTCACAAGTTTCATTTGACAAGCAATATTTTCCAAGTCTATTCCCTTATTATCTTGATATCTTTTAGTTATTTACTTGGTATCGTTTGATCGGGCAAGGCACGAACACGAGATTTAAATGTGAAGACTAGCAAGTAGGGGTAGCTAATCGGGTTGGTAGCCACTCACTTTGGTAGTTGGAAGGAAAAGGAAAGAAGTGCTTTAGGCGTCCGCTCGAGCGACGACTACAGCTGGTTCACCTGTATTGACACGAACAGCTGATCAGTACTTCTTCCTCTCTCTCCCTTATCGGAATTGAAGTGCAGTCCTAAGAACGAAAGCAATGAAATCATAGAAACCGTTCAAGAAAACCCAAGCAAATCCGAAAACCAACTCAAGGCACGAAAGCAACAAGCGACAGCGAAAACTAGGCAACAAAAGAATGCAGCAGAGAGGTCCCTCCTGACTCTGTCGCTAAGTCGATCCCGGGGGCACGGTCCACTGAATATGGGAATCGATTCCGAAGAAACAAATCCATAACGAGGACGAGTTCTTTATTCAATCTATCCCGATCGAACGATACCGTCTAGTATTTCTTAGCCGCGCTCCCCGAATAGGGGGAACGGGGCACCACATCTTCCGGTGTCTACATGAACATTTCTTTCTCCCTAAAGTTTTGCATTAAAATCCATGGGGGTGTCTTTCTCGCAATAGATTGAGAATATATTTCTGCTGTGAAACCACAATTCCTTTCTTCGATCGAGCAACCTCCATACCAAGAAAGTATCTTAAGGATCCTAAGTCCTTGATTTCAAAGTCTGTAGCAAGTCTCTCTTTTACTTTTCTCATTTCAACTGTATTATCTCCAGTGAGGACAATATCATCTACATAAACAATCAAGGCAACAAATTTCCCATCAGAGGAGAATTTGGTGAATAAAGTGTGATCAGCTTGTCCTTAAGTGTACGCTTGGTTCTTCATAGACTGAGTAAATCTTTCAAACCAAGCTCTCGGAGATTGCTTTAAGCCATAAAGAGACTTCTTTAACTTGCATACCTTTGATCCGAATTTGTCTTCAAAGCCAGGAGGACTATCCATGTATACTTCTTCTTCTAGATCACCATTGAGGAAGGCATTTTTAACATCCAACTGATGTAGATTCCAATCCAGGTTATCCGCAAGAGATAAACATATTCTGACAATGTTCAATTTTGCAACATGAGCAAATGTTTCTGAGTAATCTATGCCATAGGTTTGAGTAAAACCCTTAGCCACCAAGCGAGCCTTATACCTTTCAACTGACCCATCTGAATTGTACTTCACAGTAAACACCCACTTACATCCCACGGTCTTCTTACCAACTGGTAGTGTCATGACTCTCCAAGTTTTGTTCTTTTCAAGAGCTTTCATCTCCTCAAATACAACTTTCCTCCACTTTGGAACTTCTAGAGCATCCTGTACATTCTTTGGAATCTCTATACTAGACAATTGGGAGGTGAAGGCAGAAAAAGATGAAGACAAGTTTGAATATGATATAAAATCGGGCATAAGGTATTTAGGGCAAGATTTAACAGGTTTTTTAACAGCTATGTAATCATCTATATCAGGATACCTGATACGACTATCAGAAACAAAGATATATTTGCCTTTTCTTTTCTTAGGAGGTTGATTATTCCCCGGTTCAGATTCATGGCAATGTTGAGATGTGGACACATCCCCTTTTTTATGGTTCTTCCTCACAAACACCTTTCCTTTCCAAATCTTGTTTCCTACTTCGAACCTGTTCTTTTTAGATGACTCATCATTTGGTGGCATTTCAATTAGATTATCATTATTATCATCTTCAAGATCTCATTGTTTTTTCCATGAGAAAGTGTAGGCTCAGATTCATCGAGTTCCTTACTCATAGCAGGAGTAGGTTCAGATAATGAATCATGGCCATTTTCTGTTGGTGCAGAAGTACAAATCTTAGAATTTTGTGATATAGGCATGGACAAGTTATTTAAAAACTTATTTTCTCAGTTTGAAACGAGTCTTACTTTAAGTTCCCCCCTGAAGATGAGTGTCATCAAAAAAAGGTTTGTTTTCAAAGAATGTGGCATCCATAGTGACAAACATTTTCTTGTTTTTTGGATCAAAACATTTATAACCCTTCTGGGTTGGAGAGTATCCTACAAAAGCACATTTTATAGCACGTGGTTCGAGTTTGCCAATATTCTTATGTTCATGAATAAAGCTGCGCAACCAAATTTTTTTAATGTCAAATCAGTTGAAACACGAATAACAGGAAAACATTCTTTGAAAATATGAATTGGAGTTTGAAAATTGAGAACTTTGGAGGACATTCTGTTAATTAAATATACAGTAGTTAAAATTGTTTCACCCCACAAATAATTTGGTATTTTATTTGAGAAAAGTAAAGCTCTAGACTACTCCAATAAGTGTATTTTTTTCTTTCTGCAACTCCATTTTGTTGGGGAGTATTAGGACATGAGTTTTGATGCACAATTCCATTTTGAAGAAAAAAATCACCCAAAATTGTGTTAAAGTATTCTCCGCCATTGTCACTTCTAAAGACTTGAATAGTTGTCTGAAATTGATTTTGCACCATTTAAAAAAAGTCTTTTACAGCCTGACAAATATCAGATTTTTTCTTCAATAAGTACACACAACATACTCTTGAATGGTCATTTATAAATGTGATAAACATTTTTTGTGAGAAAGTGTACTTGTACGGTTAGGGCCCCAAACATTACTGTGAATAATAAAAAAATGTTTTGATGGTTTATAATGCTGTATTGGAAAATGGAAACGACAATGTTTTGCAAATTCACATGCTTCACATTTAAACAAAGACAAATCTTTATTACGAAATAACTTAGGAAACAAGTGTTTTAAATAACGAAAACTAGGATGACCTAATCGTGAATGCCATAATATAATGTTATCATCATTATTTGAAACAAAAAAAGACTCAAAGCAGGAACTTATCGGTTTGGAAGGTAGTTGTGATTTAGGTCCAATGTCGAAGTAGTAGAGTCCTCCATTCTCCTTAGCACTGCCAATTATCTTTTCCGAGTTCAAATCCTGAAAGACACACAGTGAGAACGAAAAAAGTTAGTTTGACTATTATTTTCTTGGGCTAATTTACTGACAAACACTAGGCTACAAGATAGGTTTGGAACATGAATGATATCTTTAAGGGTCAACATCGGAGACAACACAACTGAACCTTTACCTGCAATGGCTGAAAAAGAGCCATCTGCGACTTTTATTTTTTGATTCCCTGCACATAGACTATATAAAGAAAACAAAGTAGATTCACTTGTCATGTGATCGGTTGCACCTGAATCTACTATCCAAGTGTGGTTGGGACTGATACTAAGAAGAGCAGAATTACCTTTTTGTGCTATTGAGTAAGAAGGAGTTTGAGATTCGAGAAGTTTGAACAGTTTGTCTAGTTGTTCCATCGTGAGGGAAAGTTGAGTTGAAGAAGATTGCTGCCCTTGATCTGAATTACTAGCCTGAAATGTACGACCCTCGTACCACATTTCTTCTTCCAGTTCAGAGACTTGCCATAGAGTTTCCAACATGTTTCACGCGAATGCTATGCGCTTTTGCAGTGATCACACCAAGGTTTGTCCGACTTCTTACTTTCGTTGAAGTTCCTAGTGTCCAGAGCCGAGCCTTCAGATTCTGAACTTTGAGGTGTTTTACCCATCATGATTCCTTATCGTGCCTCATGATCATTGAAACATGTGTTGAAGTCGCTGTCTCCGAAAGAACTTCCATCTCCATTGCCACCACTATAGCCACGGCCAGTACCACCGCCAGCACCACGACCAGCGCCTCCGCCAGTGTCGCGACCAGCACCTCCGCCAGTGCCAGCACCGAGACCAACGCCTCCGCCAGTGCCGCGACTAGCACCTTCGCTAGTGCCAGCACCGCGACCAGCACCACCACCATCGCCACGGCCTGCTCTGCCTTCTGTTGTGGAGGAGTCGTCGTTGTTCGTTGAGCCGGTGAGGGCTTGCAGCCATCTATTGGAATCGGCCATTGAGAGCCTAACTGTGTTGGAGAAACGGATTTAGGAAAAAAACCTTACAAACCCTAGGTTAGGAAACTTGGCTCTGATACCATATTAGAAAACAAGTGGTGAATACTTCATATTTTTATTCTTCAACCCTAACGCTGGTTTAAATAGAAGAAATACAATCAATGTCCATCCTTGAATCAAGGAGAACCTTAAGGGAGAAGAAAACTAAATGAAAACAGAAAATCTTCTCTAATAATGACTAATAACAAGAGGAGAGAGAATCACGGGATTCTCCAACAAAAGTTTGATCAGAAATTTATAGAAGCACACGACATCTTGTAGATGATCCTTAATATGTGAGATCAAATTCTTCGCAAAGTAGACGTTTAAGTTCAATTGTCTTGCTGATGCACTCCTGCGCTCCGCATATCTGTTCAGATTTACTTCATTATTACAGTATCTAGCAATGTCATGTTGAACTTAATGATTTATTTGTCCTTTGTTCCATTGGTGAAATGAAGAATGTACTATGCAATATGCTGCTGTCATGATTAAAATTTTATCGCAGGACCCACTTCGCCCATTGGTTTTAGGGGGTGACCACTCAATATCTTACCCTGTTGTTAGGGCAGTATCTGAAAAGCTTGGGGGACCTGTTGACATTCTTCATCTAGATGCCCATCCAGATATCTATGATGCCTTCGAAGGAAATAAATACTCTCATGCCTCTTCGTTTGCACGAATAATGGAAGGGGGCTATGCTAGACGGCTTCTACAAGTAAAGTTGCCTATTTGACATTTTCTTTATATTTGGATAAATCGACCTATATTTATGCATGCACAGACACGGTATGTATCTGATCTTCATTGACTATCCCCAGTATACACGCACACACATACTTACACAACATACATATTTAATTATGAGTATTGGAAAGCAAGATATGAGCCATAGGCTCATTTACTACTATGAGCCTTTTCATGTAGCAAATGATGGCCACGTATCTTAAGAAAAGTGATGAGGACTAGCTTCCTCTATAAAAAAGAAAGGACCACTTTTCTTAAACATGAGATGTTCTTTTTTCCACGAGGCAAAGGCTCATAATAGTAAACAAGCCTATGGCTCATCCTGTTTTCTAACTAGATACTACTCGCACACATCCCATCATCTTGGATATGTGAGTGCAATTATTAATCCTGGTATCGTTCTTCATCTCCAAAGTAATGTGACCTTAGAGAGAGAACGAAAGTAGTCCCAGTTTATTTATGTTTTAGATTATTTCTTCATAGCAGGGAAACTAGAAACCAGGTGCCGTGTTATGCCTACTCTACTCCTTTCATAATGTTTGGACAGCTGAAGTGAGAGTTGTAGCCATCGCTATCAGGTTACCGTGAAAAGAGTTGATCATAACCTGTAGTTTGGATACTTTCTGTTAAGTTAATGTTGAGATAATTTGTTTTCTCCTTTCGATATCTTGATTCTGGAGCACTAGTTGTTTTATGGGTTTAGTAATAATCTGCTTTCTATAGGGGTAATTAACTACTGATACACTCATCTCTGGGAACAACTTGAAATCTTGAGGGAAGTTACTTTGGTTGGCATGTATGTAATAATCTGAAACTCCTCGCTGTAACTGGTAATGGTATCATATTGCTCAGTAAGCTTAGATCAATATTCTAAGGCTAAAATAGAACAAATTAATTTTCTCTGTGCAAGTTTGTTGAAAGTAATTTGAAGCTTAAATTGGTTCAGATTTACACTAGACTGTAGCTAATAAAGTATTTGGAGTTTTATTTGGAGTTTTATCAAACATACATACAATATAGCATTTGTAGTGGAAACTACATGCATTAACATTCCATAAACATCATAACTCAATTACAACTTTCAGTCACAAATACTTGGTCACTTGAGGAGAATAAGAACCCATACCTATTACATATGCTAGATATAAATGCTCAGTGAAGATGCATTATTCTGATGAAGGTGGATGACAACTTGGCTTTTGAATCGGGCTGCTTGTTTGTTGGAGGAAGATATGTGTTGTTGGCTGTCCTGAATCCTTACTGTGTGAAAGAAGTTGGTTAATGATAAACTGTCTTGGTAGTCCTGGCGTAAACGAAGATTTGCAATATCGGCCGATCGATACGTAACATATCGGCAGTATGTATCATTTTTGGCCTATCCCTATCCAATACTAATGCTGACATTGGGATTCTCTCTCATGGTCAATTCGGAAAGAAAAATATTTCAAGGAAAAAGGAGAAATATGGCGAAACCAATGTCGACATAATGATTCTGCGTGTCGAAGATCTATAGGCTACAACGTGTTGATAAGATTTCTTATCGACACACAATAACCATTCTATTTGTCGAAGTTTTATATTTATAGATTCACTACATCCATCATTCTTAATATTATTCCCTTCAAAGCTATAAAAAAACAAATAAGACAGAATTGTGCCCAAGTATATGAAATATTTTTTAGTTTATTAATAACAATTATTTAATTGTTGATTTTCTCAAACAAAGAACTCTGATACTCCAAATCCGAAACCTCCGAAAACGCCAAAACCTCCGAAAACGCTGAAACCACCAATAACAATACTAATAAGAAGGGTCGATATCGATACTGGTAACCTTGGCATAAAATTCTCTGTGATTCATTTAATCCTGAAATTGGTCAGTGGCAAAACGAGTGTTTTTGACCTAGATTGCGAATTATTATGATGACCATGGTTGTGGTGCTTTGGCAGTTACGGAATTGGCTGGAAGTGTATTTATCAAGGGCATGCCTGGACCTAACAGTAGTCACCATTGGATGGGCCAGAAAGGTCGACTGGTCCTGTATATAATTTTATGGATTTGGTCCTGTATATAATTTTATGGATTTGCCTGTATTGCAGGGATTATATATCATATTGGTTGCCCCCACTTTTGTGATCCCAATGAACAGTTCTCAAGCAAATTATTTAGAAGTCATTAGATCTGATTTCGCTCTATGCTTGCCTGCATCTTCATCCCCTAGGGAAGGAATCTGATGGCTTTGTGGGGTTGTACCACATGACCAACCTACCAATTATCCTTGTAATGTTGTGGAGTGCTGGCTTCATTGTGCTTGTATCTGAGATAATGGGGGTTGACTTGGTTGTCATTATTGGTAAGTTAAATATGCACGATGATTACCATGCTCTTAGGGCCTGTTTGGCAAATGGGAAGTAGAGGGAAACTAGGAAAGTGGTGGAAAGTATGGTTGGACCTGTCTATTTAGATGCATGTTTGGTAGTTGGAAACTAAGTTAGGAAACTTGTAGGACCCGATACCAAAGTGGAACCTACTCGCAATTCTAGTTTCCATCCAATTATATGGAAACACATTTGAAACAATTATGACTTAATTCTTTATTACTATTTTTTTTTTGAAAACCAAACAGTTACTTTTCGACCCTCTATGGTAATTACTTTTTATTATTACCTTGCCACCATTCTATCTTAAAGTTTCTAGCAAACATGCAATTTTAAATTGGAAGCATAGTTCGCTACAAACCAATAGAAACTAAGTTTCTAGAAGTTTCCAGTTGCAAATAGGCAGCTCATGCTATTGTTCGTCTTCAATGAACATGGACATGGACATGACACAATGGCAGTTGACATGGCTGGCATCAGGAGCCTCGACGTGTGTGATGGTAGCACTATTATGAGTTTTTTGGTCAAATCCTACTATGTTTCGAGAAAACCATTCCTGATTCCAGATATGAAGCACTAGAGAGAGAGAGAGAGAGAGAGAGAGAGAGAGAGAGGGAGAGAGGTTGAAGTGTTATGATCTACTCAGAATTTTTTACTTCTTTTGAGAAGTCATGACTTCACCTAGATCTTCCTCGTTTGCTTCATTACTTTCCATCTTCTATACCAGCTTTAAGTAGTCCTTTATTCTCTCCTTTAATGTTCCTGTAGACTATTCTAAGCCTTGTTGTAGCAACTCTTATGAGTCTTCGTTGGACTTATCCTATCATTTTTTTTTGTTTTGTTTGTATTCTTGTCCCTTCTCGACCTTCATCCATCTTTTCCTCTTATCATCCATCATATTTCCTCTTATCATCAACTGTAATGAGCATAAGTTGCTTCGATCATTTGTGGATTGTCAGGATTTTCAACTTCTATTCCTTGACATTAGGCTGGTTTACTGCAACATGTGGAGGTCGATTATTAGTTATTTCTCTTCTTGGTCACCAATACATCTTTCCATCTAGGTTGTATAGACACGAGACATGATAAGAATTCAGAAAACAATCTGATGTAACGCGAATTCCAATTTCAAATCCTTCTAGGATTTCTTTTTCTTTTTCTTTCCTTTTTTTTAGCTTTATTTTTTTTAGATAGAGTTGTTAAGAATCCTATTTCTTTTAGGACATTTATTTTGACTCTATTTTTATTAGGATAACTTTATCTTTACTTGATTAGGATTAAATTTGAGTTTGATTAGGATCAGGTTGTCATAAAAGTCCTATAAATAGGCACATTTTGTATTCAGTCGAATAACAATTTTTTAATCAATAAAATTCTTCTTTGAGTTCGGAGATTTGTTCATTTTTTTCTTGGTCGTGGACTCGACTGTTCCGTGGATTCGGAAGCCCCTCTTTTGGAGTTTTTGCGGCATCGCTTCGCTCTCACCAAGCAACGGTGGTCCAGTTATCGTCACTACCGATCGACTTGGCTATTGCCAGGCACGAAGATAAGTCCGGTCCGCTATCACGCTGCGTCAAGTGGTATCAGAGTACCACAGATAGAGGATTTCAAATTTTTTGGAATATTTGAGAATCTTTCTTTTGATAATAATGGCGAAACCTGTCACGTGCGAGGAGTTTGAAGATCCAGTGTGTCGTTAGGCGGCTATTGCTAGCCCAAAAAATAGAAGAATTGCCCCAGCGTCCCAATGTCTTTCGAACCCGCTACAAGGTCAAAGACAAGCTATGCTACATCATCATTGACAATGGGTGCACATAGAACGTTGTTTCAAGAGCAATAGTAGAGAAGATGGGACTCCAAAGAAGCACATTCACTGGATTCAACGGGGCCACAACATGGTCGTCTATGAAGCTTGTTGCATACTATTTTCCATCGGAAAGACCTATAAAGATGAAGTCATGTTCAATATTGTCGACATGGACTATTGTCACATCATCTTCGGTCGACTGTGGCAATTTGACAAAAATGTCACGTACCGGGGAAGAGAACACACATATTCCTTCCTTCAAGATGGACGACGCTCCACTCTCCATCCATTAGCACCGGACGATATTCCTAAGACCAGTCCACAACCACAAAAGGGGCTCGAGCATTCCCACAACACTTTTCCCTCAGAGCACAAGTTGCCGTTGTTGACTATGAAGACGACGAGATTGAGAAGAACATATCAAAGTCGGATGCGCCCATTGCAGATGTTGAGCTGAAAATGAAGTTGCTAGCTTATAATCAAGAAACATGATTAACTGAAGAGAAGGACACGATAATCTTCGTTGAAACCATTGCATATGGTGAGCTGAAATCTTCAACCCCTCAAGAAGAGATGAAGTTGCCCGTTTATAATCAAGAAATATGATTAACTGAAGAGAAGGATATGATAATCTTCGTTGAAACCATTGCAGATGCTGAGCTAAAATCTTCAACCCCCCAAGAATAGATGAAGTTGCCGGTTTCTAATCAAGAAACATGATTAATTGAAGAGAATGATACGATAATCTTCGGTAAAACCATTGCTGACGTTACTGAGATGAATTCTTCAGCCCCTTAAGAAGAACACCCAAGAGAAGAAGAGGTCCTTCCCGGAGATGACTGTCATAAACGTGCATGATCTCCGCCAATAATTCTGGAAAGAAGTATCAGCAAAAGTTTACATGAAAAACAAAAAATTTCAATGGATTCAACCAAGACATCATTTTCACCATTATTCTGTTCATCGTTCTCTTCTCTCGAGTGTACTAAAACGACTCAGCAAGAGACTCTCTCCTTCGACGAAGCATTGAAGAATTCACCAATATCGATAGCCCCCAATGCCAATGATAGACGTCCTCGTCACAAGCCTCGTAGTGATCCACCATACACATCGTCTAAGTTCGATCGTCGATCCCTGGATTTTCGAGATGCTGCAAAAAGTCCTACATATATGCGTTTTTTTCCAGACAGCTTCAAGGCCACCTCTTTCTTTGCATGTTATCTACATAAATATCGACTTAGAGACGAAAGCTCATAGACATGAGCTTGTGTCAAAGAAAGACGGCTCGTGGCGTATGTGCATCGACAGTCGGGCTATCGACCACATCACCATCAGCTATAATCAGATCTGAATCCGACCTGGTAATGAATAGAAGACTATTTTCAAGACCCGAGAAGGACTCTACGAGTGACTCTTTATGCCTTTCAGACTTTCGAATGCGCCAAGCACCTTCATGCGCCTCAAGAATTAAGTTTTGAAGTCATTAACAAGAAATTTCGTAGTCGTCTACTTTGACGTTATTCTTACAAAAGCCAAACTGATCATCTGAAGCACTTCAGGAAAGTTCTCAATTTTTTTCGAATTAATTTTGTTTTTGTCAATCTCAAGAAATGTAACTTTCTTACCGACCAACTCATCTTTCTTGGAATTTGTGATTAGCGCCGATGGTCTCAGTGTGATGAAGAAAATATTCGAGCAATTTCTGACTGGACTACTCCAAAGACAATGACTGAAGATCAAAGCTTCCATGGTCTTGCCAACTTCTACCGACGATTCATCCGCAACTTCAGCACTATCATGACGTCAGTGACATAATGCATATCTTTCCAACCTTCAATGTCGTCGATCTTTATGAATATTTTTTCTTCTGGCAAACCGCTTTATTCTGATAAGAACTCAGAGACGAGTTCTCTTGAAGCAGGGGAGACTGATGTAGTGTGGATTTCAATTCCAAATCTTTCTAGGATTTCTTTTTCTTTCCTTTTTTTTAGCTTTATCTTTTTTAGATAGAGTTGTTAAGAATCCTATTTCTTTTAGGACTCTTATTTTTAGGATAACTTTATCTTTATTTGATTAGGATTAAATTTGAGTTTGATTAGGATTTTGTCATAAAAGTCCTATAAATAGACACATTTTATATTCAGTTGAATAACAACTTTTTAATCAATAAAATTCTTCTTTGAGTTTGGAGATTTGTTCTCTTCTTTTCTTGGTCGTGGACTCAATTGTTCCGTGGATTTGGAAGCCCCTCACTTGAGGTTTTCAAACAACCTTCGTGCGGACCCTTCACCAGGCTATCCGTCGGAGTTTTTGCGGCACCGCTTCCCTCTCACCAAGCAACGGTGGAACAATTATCATCACCACCGATCGACTTGGCCATTGCCATGCACGAAGGTAAGTCCGTTCTGCTATCACGCTGCGTCACAATCTCTTCTAAAAATTTAGGATATTGGTACGAAATGGATACAATAATATCTATATACATGAATGCATACCTGTTTGTTATATTAGATCTTAATATATCTATATGTATGCATGTTTTTATAGGATTTAGGTAACAAATAGTTCTAGAAAGAACCTCATGCAAAAGAAATGTTTCTTTCTAATATCTCAATTATGTTTCGTCCCTAGAACCTAGACAAGGGGACATAGTCAACAATAGTGCCGAGAAAATATCCTGCCTGATAGGTATCATACGCGGACAGGAATGTAGACACGGATACTTATCTGTGTAACTCAGCTTTCAACAAAATATGCTTTTTCTTCATGAAAGTTTTCTTGAAGTCCTGATGATTGAGTGTACATCAATTTCATGGAATTCCTAATGATTAGGTGTATGACTATTTCTTTCTTCTTCATCCTCCTCCCAGTGAAGAATCCCCTTCCCCTTTTGAAATAAACTCCTGTTACTGAAAATTTGAACTGGCCAGCAGATTTATCAATGAAGTTCATATAGTGTGGCCTCAAAAGGTCTCCTGGAATAATAGGTTAGGCCTATCTGATTGAGTTAATTCCCGTCAGCTAGGGTTTGAATCACGCCGACTACACAAATGAAATAACCTCAGTTATGCTTTTAATGTCTTTTTGCCTGTCAGATATTTCCCTATGTCACAGTTAACTTTTGACGCACAAATAGTGTGACTGAATACTGAACAATCTTGTCAAGGCAGGGCTAAGGGACCAAGGCTCTCAAATCTAAATCAAGACTGAATAAGTTGCAGGTCTTGTAGGCATTTCTTCTCCTAGACATCCTGTCTGAACCAAGGACACCGAGCTGTGCAAATTGGACTTTTGCTGAATCCATCAATTCCTTAAATTAATAAACCTGAGTCATGCCACACATCTGATTTCCATGGCTACTTACTATTTCAATATTCAATAAACCTTATGCCTTAACATATTGAAAACACAAAGATGTATTGTCGAGAACATCAAGCTTTGTTAATTACTAATAACATTAAAATTGATCAAAATATTTTCCAATAATATCATCCAATTCGTACTCATCTTTAGTTGAATATTGAAAAATGCTAAATGTTCTATAATCCGAAGTTATTCTTTGAAATGTAACAATAGTATCTTTATCCTAGAGCTCCATAAACAGCTAAATGAATAAATGTCTTCCTGCATCTGTCGTTCATCTGAAAAAGAAAAATACAATTCTGTTATTTTATAATGTTTGAAGCGAGATTCATATACAACTGAGAATGGATAGGTTTCTTTGACCATTCTTTTTCAGTATGTCTTTGAAATCATCTTCACTCAATTCTGGTATAAATCCCTAGCCTTATATTTTGGTACAACTCAATCATGTCAAATAATAAGTTTAATCTTAATGTTTGAATTCAATTGAACAAATGCAAAGGTTATCAAGCATTTCACGATAACATCCAGTCTGAAAATCTTTGCTTAGTTACTGAGAATTTCGCATTACTCAACCTAGTACGGCCAACTATATTATTCCAACAATTCCAGTTACCTTGACCAGTTCTTGTATTTATAAATCCAAGTAACTTTCAACGTTTCTTAATTTAAATGATTCAAATAATTTCACTTTTAATCTGTATTATGATTGTGAACTTTATGCTGGATAATCCTTTTCGCATGTATGTACCATTTTTCATATTCATGCCACCTCAATGTATGTTCTAGTGCACACATACTGATGTGTGGTGTTTTACCAACCTGTATAAATCAACATTAGTGACCTCACAAGTATAAGAATCGTAAAAGTTATATGCAAGTAATCTAAAATTAGCAATAGAATGTGGAGGAGAAATTTAGCCCTCACCAATACACCAGCCTACTTTTGCTCCTCACCAGTCGGAGACATGAAGAAAATTGGGCTGAAATCTTGGAAGTATGCAAAGGCTCTATCTTCTGCAATAGACCATATGAAAAAGCCATGGGTTTTTCTTTATCCTTTTTCTGAGTTGTTGAGTACTATTCAAATGTTTATTATCTAGAGAGAGAGAGAGAGAGAGAGAGAGAGAGAGAGTTCTGAGTGGAAGTTTTAGTTTCCCTACGAATTACTTTTTATAGTTGAATTTTTATTTGCTAATATTCACTTTTATTCCAATGTTATATTCTCACCCTTGAAAAGATAAAACACGTCTTACTAATGGGTCTGAAACCAACCACCACATGCAGAAATAAAGGAAATCACAACTACTAATACAAGGATTTTACGTTGAACCATGGGCAAGTAAGATCACAATCTCCACTATTATCAACAGTTGCAATGAATACAATATGCACTCACCAATCCCATAGGGATCGGACATCAGACAGTTCTCAAGACCATGATAGTTTTGTATATGATGTTATTCCTCTGTTCTCTCTCTATTCTCTCTCTATTCTTGTTGCAGAACTCTCCCTCTCTTGACGGCTCTCAAAAGAACCTGAAGGGAGTACGAGATGTGCTTCACAGAAACCCTAGGCTCCCTTCTGTAGGGCTCCAATGATATACATACGAACCCGTCCCTGAAACCGACCAATAATACCAAATTAGTTGCTTCAGAATCCGAGCTGTTGACTGGTCCTTGTTTCCGATCAATATCGATCTGGCCTTGGGCTGAAAAACCCAACCGGCATCTAGCTGGATTGATCCGGCCCTTGTGGCCAGTCTTAACTGTTGAAGCTCTTTGGCTGGATAACCAACACTTCCTACATGATTTTTGTTTCCCTTTTGAGTAAAACCTTTCAATTTTGTCAAGTGTAATAATCAAGTATTCATACTTACCTATGGCTATAAGAATGATCCAAGTGCACCAGGGTAGCCTCCCTTTATCATACTATTGAGCAAAATAGCATTCACCATATCTGTACAATCCACAATGTACCACGGATTTTGTACATTCGTCAATTTAGTGAAATAATTCGTCTAGTTGATTCTAGTGAATAAAATGGCCCAGCCCTTTGTTTAACCTATTTTCTGTTATAAATATTCATATATGGATTGGGTTTAGGCAGTAAATCCATATAGGAACTCCATATTGATGTTGTGAGGGTTGGTTTATGGTATAATACTATAATGTTGAGTTCGTGTGGTAAAAGTTTAGCTCATTTAAAAGTGGTACATTCATTATGATCATGATTGATGTAATGTTTGATCTGCAAAATGAACAATGACTTGGCATTTTTTCACATTTTTACAGAAACTGTGATTATATTTCTGTAGAAACAAATACAGGTAAGTTTTAATAATATTAATCTATAGACTGATTTGAATTGTTTTCAGGTTGGTATTAGATCAATTACGAGCGAAGGACGTGAGCAAGGAAGAAGATTTGGGGTGGAGCAGTATGAAATGCGCACTTTCTCAAGGGATCGCGATTTCTTGGAAAACTTGGTCTCTCTCTCAACTGGTCTTTCGTTGGTAGATGTCTTTTAATGTATAGATCTCTTTAAATAGTCTGAATCCTGCGACTAAATATCCTATAAATCACTATATAAGCATTAGTTCACACATGGACAGACAGATACGCACAATGGTTAGGATGCACATAAAATCCATTTAATAAAGTACGTAAACAAGTATTTTATTAAAATGCTAAGTATATTCTGTTCATATATCCATGTGAAAATGGGAAGTAAGAAATCCAATTTGGCCATACTTGGTTAGTTTAAGTAACATAGTGACAACATACACCTAGAGCTGAGGGTGGGTGGTTGCACCCCTGATTTTTTTGGTTTCCTTCTATATAGTCTATGATTGACTCTTCGTTTATTTTCCTTGTAAATTCAAGGATTAAAGGGCGGTCTATTTGGTAAGCTTGGTAGACTATAAGTGAGAAGTCTTGAGTTTGATTTCCAGATTGAGCAAATTATAAGTGTTTTATAATCAATTTTTATTTTCTTTATAAAGTCTGTATTATACCCACCAAATTTGTGGAGATAACATGAGTATGGAATACAATTCTGTAGAGGTTTTTTTTTTTCTTTAATTTATTTTCAAATCTGTAAGGCACCCCCCCCCCCCCCCCCCCCCCCCCAACACACACACACACACACACATGAAACTCACACTACAAAATTTTATTCTGTTAGCTACCAATTAATTAGAGCTAACTTTGGATCTCACCCACCCCTTTTAAATTTTATTCACTACCGATTAATAGGGACAGTCTCTTTCTCTATATTAATTCTCTTTCTACATTTACCCTTATGAGATTTGGGTCTTTGTTGACCAATGTGGGACCTCTTTCAAAAGGAACACAGAGAAGATTGACGGAAAATAGGTTTCGGTGCTGTCTCATGCGAACCACAAAAAATCCGCTGGACATGGCAATCATATTGCTGTTTAAAGACCCACCAATCACGATTTGCCACATAAGCAAGACTGTGATCCTGGCCGATCATATGGTACCACAACCGTGTTTGGGAAGAGTGATAAGAATTAAGAAGTGTTGGCTTCATAGCTAGAAAGTATTTTTATTATTTATGTTGTGTAGTTTTAATTAGTCAACCTATAAAAAAGTGAGAAGGGTTTCAAAGAACAATATGATGTGCCATATTAGTGGACACTGTAGATAACTTGTATGTAGTAGTAAGGAATGTTGTAAATTAAATCTAGAGGACTAGCCCTTGTAGAACTCTCCGGCGTGATCACTTGATCAGTACTCCAAGTTTTTTTCGTTGTAGAATGGTTCCTTGAATTGTTCACTATTATTTTCATATCAAGGAAGTTCTTATACTAACCTTCTGACAAATTGGACAGAAACTTGGGGAGGGTGCAAAGGGAGTCTACGTATCAGTAGACGTGGATTGTCTAGATCCTGCATTTGCTCCTGGCGTGTCCCATATCGAACCTGGCGGCCTCTCATTCCGTGATGTCCTCAACATTCTCCACAATTTGCAAGGCGATATTGTAGCTGCCGATGTCGTGGAGTTCAATCCACAACGCGATACTGTCGATGGAATGACAGCCATGGTCGCTGCTAAGCTTGTGAGGGAGCTCACTGCAAAGATCTCCAAATGAGCAAGCTTATATCTTTCTCAAACTCTCCACTCCGTCAGTTTTAACCAATTTAAGATTTGCCCCCTATTTTGCCTGTACTTGCATGAGAGGAACTCTTTAATCGCTCTTTTTACTGAATAAATTGGTTCATAAGAATTTCTTAAATGAGGTGAATAATTCTGCCATTGTGATTCTCTTCTCTCCATAAATGGGAAGGTTGAGAGCTTATGTATCTCTCTTTACATTCTACCAAGAGGATTAATGCTTATTGTTGGCCAATGTTTCGTTCCACAAATGTACATTTTCTTCCAAAAATATTACCTACTCTATTATTGATGTAGGGGTTTCTTTTAATGTTTCTTAAGAGTACAAAGAATTAAACTTTAGCAACCGAAAGAGTGTGCTGCTGTTGAGCTGTTAGAAATTTTAACTAAATTATGTTAAAACCTATTTAGAACGTTTTTTTATCCATCATTTGTCATTCCGTAGAGTGCTAACAATTGCACTATTTTGTGTGTGTGTCAAAGAATACAAAAATACTCGCCCCAGAACATACAATGTCAAAAACACAATTGCAAAATTAATTTTCTTATTGTACTGTGTAACTGCCATAGAGCAATATTTATTGCTACTTGATACAGCACAATCAATATCATTCAAGCCTCATGGATTTGTAAGAGCCTTTGGTATATATATTGCTCTTAGTAATTTCTAAAAGGGTTGTTTGCTCATTTTTCAATTATTAACAGAGAATTCTTTCTTTCTTCTTTCTAATCGTTCTTGAAGAACGATTTTAGACTTCAACACGTTATTAAGACCAAGCCCTACCACGTCATGTAGATCGACAAATCCGACGTTTGTCTTTAAATAAGTAAGTAGAACTTTTTTTTTTTTTTTTTAAGATATAACTATTCTTCTTCGCCAAAAAGAATAAAATAGAAAATTTCTCCTCTAGAAAGAAGTTCCCTGACCTCTATAGCCGGCAGTCTAACTGCTAGATTTTTCTTCTTCACATAGATCCTTCTAGATTGGATGAGCCATCAATGACTATTGACAGAACCTTCTGGATCGAATAAGCCACAACGACTATTAATAGATCCTACGAGATCACTTAGTTAACAATGGTTCTTGAGAAGCAAACCCTACGAAATATAGCATCCCTGCAGAATGGAGCAGCTTCTGCGGAATAGTGCAGCTCTGCAGAACGGAACAATTTTCGTTGAGTAGACCAGTTCTGCGAAATGGAGCAACTTCTACATAATATAGTAGCTCTGTGGAATATATAACTTTTCGCAGAATGGAGTAGAACCGTTGCGAAAATTCTCTGCAGAATGGAGCAACTTCACGGAATAACGCAACTTCGTGGAACTGCAACTGTAGATCTATGAAATATGGGTCACATTAAAAGACAAAAGTCGCATGGGAGGGAGACTGTCATGCGCAGACTTGTCATGTGCGGACCATGACTTGTCGCATGGGTTGGAAGCCATTATACACAGGCCATACTTTGACGCATAGACAATTTGTGTAGAGTCTTCTTGCTGATGATGCGCATAGCCTGAAAGTATAGTATAGGCTTTGCTTCTTAAGTTTATTCTAATCGCGTCTCTTCCGTATTTTGCAGTGACTTTGCCCACTACTCCTTCGGGTGAACTGGTTCTCAATCTTGAGCGGGTCCCGTTGAGTATGAACTTCGGAGACCTAACTACCGCCATACAAATCCAACTAGATAGGGGTTTTGTAAAACCCCTAATTTTAAAACCGTATAAATTATTTAATTAGTCATTTAATTTAATTGCATTATTTCGTAGTATATTAGAAAATATAAATTTATTGGATTTAATTACTAGGTAAATATTTAGCTAGATATTCATGGAGCAAACTATTATTTTACCTTATTTTATTTTATGTAGGAGATCGTGTGGACGGATGAAAGATTATTTGTATGTAATAATATAATTTTCTAGAATTATATATATATATATATATATATATATATATATATAGAGAGAGAGAGAGAGAGAGAGAGAGAGAGAGATTGAATAATAAAAAGAAATGAATAAAGAAAAGAAAAGAATGGAAAAAGAAAAGAAAGAAAAAGAAGTAAATAAAAAAAAAAAAACCTAAACCCTAACCCTTAACTAAATAACCCCTAAACCACTGTCCTTAACTAAAACCCTAACCCTCCTAAGTAAAAACCCAATAGCCTACAACAGCAGCATCCGGACCCCCCCTGTAGCGCCCCGTTCCCCCGGTGCGGGGAGCGCGGCTAAGAAACACAAGACGGTATCGTTCGATCGGGATAGATTGAATTAAGAACTCGTCCTCGTTATGGATTTGTTTCTTCGGAATCGATTCCCATATTCAGTGGACCGTGCCCCCGGGATCGACTTAGCGGCAGAGTCGGGAGGGACCTCTCCGCTGCTATCTTTTATTTGCCTCAGTTTTCATGTCGCTTGTTGCTTTTGTGCTTTGAGTTGGTTTTGAGATTTGCTTGTTTTCCTTGAACGGTTTCGATGGTTTTCATTGTTTTCGTTCATTGAACTGCATTTCAATTTCGAGATTGGAAAGAGTGGAAGGAGTATTGATCGAGCTGTTCGTGCAATGCAGGTGAACGAGCAGTAGGCGGCTTGCGAGCGGAGTCGTAAAGCGCCTATTTCCTTCTCCTTTCCTTCCAACCAAGTGAGTGGCTACCAACCCGATTAGCTAGCCCTGCTTCCAAGCTTCACGCCCTAAAATCTGCATTCTTCTTTACCCCGATCAAACGATACCAAGTAATAATAAAAGAAACCAAGATAAAAGAGAATAGACTTGGTTAATACTACTTGTCAATCAAACTCGTGAACGGTTACTTACTTGCATGCTTGTTCGTTCGAAATATTCATCATATGCATCAATTTTAGTTAGAATGCATCTTCTGCTATAAATTGTGCTATTTATGAATCATATCTTGTATGCGCATAATTGTTCCTAGAGGCTATGCAAAATGAATCATGCATTACTCGTGTTGCCTCAACTGCGTGAAGTGATAATTTAACTAAACATCGTGTGTTCGATCACGGACAACTTGTGCACAAGGATATAAGTTCTGCGGACGGTCGCTGGGGCACTGGCACCGATCCGATCCGGGCAGACTTCGTATTTATAGTCAATCGTGTGTGAACGAGATAACTTGCAACGTATCGTGTTTTATGAGCTCCTCGTGTTTTCTCGTTGCATGCTATCCTTGTTCTTGACTAGTCCATTATGGCATCAAGCCAGTGATCCTCGTGTGTATATGCTTGCAACGCCTCGTGTGTTTATCGTGTGAATATGGCTTGCAATGCATCGTGTGCTCAACGTGTATATTTAAACCTGTTGCAAACTAACTTGTGTCTTCGTGGCAGGAAAGGCATGGTAAGTATTGTGCAGGTGATTCAGACGGGCAGGTAAAATCCACCGAACGGTGGCTAGTTCATTTCAGTAATATATATATATATATATATATATATATATATATATATATATATATATATATATATATATACTGTTGTTTGTAAATGAACTAAGGCAAGATAGAAACCCACAAATATGCATGCTTCAATAAAACAACGTGTTGATTGGTATAGTTCGGTTAGCTCGCCTCCACCAGTATGTTTCGACATGCTGACCCTCGTTGAAACAGGTTCTCCGCACCAAGGCGAACCGAGCGAGGAGCCAAAGTCGTCTTCCCGATCTAGTCCAGCTGTTGGCGCATCTTCACCGTGCCCCTTGAAGCATTTTGGAGTCAGAAGCTTGCAACTCTTCATATACAATGCAGCTTCGTGGCAAAGTCGTCCTCCAGCCTGGAGGTCTTTATCATTTTGAAGTTTATAAAGGGATGTAATGTACAGGACTGCTATCTCATTTTGAGTCAACACTTTTGTAAGCCATTCGGCATATTAGCTGACTCGTTCAGGAGTTTGTAATAGATGTTCATTATCAATAAAGAGAACTTTTCCATGTTTCATATCTGTGTTTCAATTTATCTGCGTACTATGAATATGTGCTCGTTATGCAAAATACTTTAGCCTTGTGCGGGCGCAACCCCAGGCCCGTACGGCATCACGATTCGGGGGACGCCCCAACGATTCTACGGAATCGGGTCGTGACATAATGGTATCAGAGCACAGATTCAAGTTCCTTAGACTTCGTGCTGGAAAAGTTCCTTTAACGATCAATTCCTGTGCGAACTCTTGAACTCGCTAGGCCAAAATGAGATACATTCATGCAATAAGTCCATAATACATTATGATTCTAATGTAATTTACCTTCTTTTGAAGGAATGGCACTAGCACAATCTGCAGCGCAAGCACCGAACGAAACACAAGAAAGTAGTTCGAGAAATTCGAAAAGCTCTCAGAGCCAGCGCGACATATCTCAAGTCGATCCGCTTGAGTGGGTAATGCAAATGTTAGAATCGCAACGACAAAGAGATGATGCTCGCCAAGCCAAGTTCGAAAGCAATTTAGAGACCCGATTCTCAGTCCAACAGAAGCAGGTGGATACCCTGCAACAGATCGTTCAGACTTTGGCTGCCAACCATTCCGCCGCAACAACAACGACTCCGGTGGAACAACCCGTGCTTGAAGTAGAGACGCCACAAATCCCAAGGCCGAGGGACGTGACTGCCTTCAACTTGGGCCACTTCAAGAAAGTCTGCAACACCCCATTCAACGGGACTGAGGACCCAGTGGTAGCTCTAGATTGGCTAGCCGAACTTGAAGATCACTTCGCTCTGCTAGAGGTCCCCGAAGAGAAGCGCGTCGCCTGCGCGCAACTTCAGCTCCGCCTCAACGCACACGATTGGTGGAACGTGCATCGACGATCTCTCCAATTTGATCACAGAGAGGAGGCGATCTCGTGGACGACTTTTCGTGCCGCGTTTGAAGAGGAGTTTATACCCCCTCCAGTACAACGTCAAATAGAAAACGAGTTCGTGCAGCTGCGGCAGGGCAGTATGTCAGTTAAGCAATATTCTGCTGAATTCAACCGACTCTCCAAATTCGCTAGGGCCTATTTACCTGATGCAGCGAGTCAAGCTAGAAGGTTTGAAGGCGGTTTGCGCCCTGCCATCCATGCGCACATGGTCAATAATCAGTATGGAACAATGCGTGAAGTCATGAATCACGCCCTATCACTTGAACCACAGTATCTTCACGTTTCCACCGGCGCTGTGCATACCTACAATCACAAACGCCAAGGCAACGATAGAGAAAACACTGCTGCAAAGCGCCGAAACAACGGTGGTCAGCAGAGGGCAAACCCCAACCAAGTATGTCAGTATTGCAACAAACGTGGGCACGCCTTCAATTAATGTCGTAAGAGACTTGGATTATGTCTCGCTTTTGGCGATCCAGGTCATGCCATTAATTCCTGCCCGAACCTCCCGGATCGCCGTCCACAACGAAATAATCCCTAACGGTAAGCATTATTCCTAAGTTTCGGGACGAAACTTCCAATTGGTTGGGTAGGATGTAGCGCCCCGTTCCCCCGGTGCGGGGAGCGCGGCTAAGAAACACAAGACGGTATCGTTCGATCGGGATAGATTGAATTAAGAACTCATCCTCGTTATGGATTTGTTTCTTTGGAATCGATTCCTATATTCAGTGGACCGTGCCCCCGGGATCGACTTAGCGGCAGAGTCGGTAGGGACCTCTCCGCTGCTATCTTTTATTTGTCTCGGTTTTCGATGTCGCTTGTTGCTTTCGTGCATTGAGTTGGTTTTGGAATTTGCTTGTTTTCCTTGAACGGTTTCGATGGTTTTCATTATTTTCGTTCATTGAACTGCATTTCAATTCCGAGATTGAAAAGAGTGAAAGGAGTATTGATCGAGCTGTTCGTGCAATGCAGGTGAACGAGCAGTAGGCGGCTTGCGAGCGGAGTCGTGAAGCGCTTCTTTCCTTCTCCTTTCCTTCCAACCAAGTGAGTGGCTACCAACCCGATTAGCTAGCCCTGCTTCCAAGCTTCACGCCCTAAAATCTGCATTCTTCTTTGCCCCGATCAAACGATACCAAGTAATAATAAAAGAAACCAAGATAAAAGAGAATAGACTTGGTTAATACTGCTTGTCAATCAAACTCGTGAACGGTTACTTACTTGCATGCTCGTTCATTCGAAATATTCATCATATGCATCAATTTTAGTTAGAATGCATCTTCTGCTATAAATTGTGCTATTTATGAATCATATCTTGTATGCGCATAATTGTTCCTAGAGGCTATGCAAAATGAATCATGCATTACTCGTGTTGCCTCAACTGCGTGAAGTGATAATTTAACTAAATATCGTGTGTTCGATCACGGACAACTTGTGCACAAGGATATAAGTTCTACGGACGGTCGCTGGGGCACTGGCACCGATCCGATCCGGGCAGACTTCGTGTTTATAGTCAATCATGTGCGGACAGGATAACTTGCAACGCATCATGTTTTATGAGCTTCTCGTATTTTCTCGTTGCATGCTATCCTTGTTCTTGACTAGTCCATTATGGCATCAAGCCAGTGATCCTCGTGTGTATATGCTTGCAACGCCTCGTGTGTTTATCGTGTGAATATGGCTTGCAATGCATCGTGTGCTCAACGTGTATATTTAAACCTATTGCAAACTAACTTGTGTCTTCGTAGCAGGGAAGGCATGGTAAGTATTGTGCAGGTGATTCAGACGGGCAGGTAAAATCCACCGAACGGTGGCTATTTCATTTCAGTAATATACATATATATTGTTGCTTGTAAATGAACTAAGGCAAGATAGAAACCCACAAATATGCATGCTTCATTAAAATAACGTGTTGATTGGTATAGTTCGGTTAGCTCGCCTTCACCAGTATGTTTCGACATGCTGACCTTCGTTGAAACAGGTTCTCCGCACCAAGGCGAACCGAGCGAGGAGCCAAAGTTGTCTTCCCGATCCAGTCCAGCTGTTGGCGCATCTTCACCGCGCCCCTTGAAGCATTTTGGAGTCAGAAGCTTGCAACTCTTCATATATAATGCACCTTCGTGGCAAAGCCGTCCTCGAGCCTGGAGGTCTTTATCATTTTAAAGTTTATAAAGGGATGTAATGTACATGACTGCTATCTCATTTTGAGTCAACACTTTTGTAAGCCGTTCGACATATTAGCTGACTCGTTCAGGAGTTTGTAATAGATATTCATTATCAATAAAGAGAACTTTTCCATGTTTCAAATCTGTGTTTCAATTTATCTGCGTACTCTGAATATGTGCTCGTTATGCAAAATATTTTAGCCTTGTACGGGCGCAACCCCAGGCCTGTACGATATCACGATTCGGGGGACGCCCCAACGATTCTACGGAATCGGGTTGTGACACCCCCGGCACGAATCTACACCCCCGCTATCATCCTCTCTCTCTATATATATGTTTTATAACTTGTGAAACCCTAACCCTAAACCCTTACTCACAATCCACGTCGACCTCCAGCCCAGACTGCCGCCGCACCGCGCCGCCGCTCGTCCCCGCGCGAGATCCCGCGAGCACCGTACAGAAAACTGCAGCGACGTACCCCTGTTCACGCGTAGATTTTTGCTCCATCTTGCGACCAAATTCGACCCCGTCTTCATCGGTATGTTCACGACCTATCCCTCTTCCAACTCCGTGTATTAGTTTCCTCCGATCAGCACGTAACCCTAGGTGAAAATCGAGACCAAGTTGGAGAAAAACTACAACTTTTAACTTCAAAAAAACTGCTGCGATGACCCATGTCTAAGGACTCATATCTTCCACCACAGAGATCCAATCTTAGATTTTCTTTTTGCTATGTGAAGACCATGTAACCGAGATTATTTTTTGTTAATTAGATTAATTTATTTGGTGTTATATGCAGAATTAAATTGGGTTAAAAATCATAAAAAACTGTTTTTGAAACCTTTAAAATTTGCGATACGGAGCGCGCCCCGCCAAACGGGATCGCCCCGTCGAGTACAAATTATACCGAAAGGCGCGTATGGTATGTCCAGACGTGCGGACTTTCGCAGAAACTAATTTGGACGCGTGTGCGCGTCGGAATCAACCCGTATCCGCGAAAAGTCCCCATATTGTGACTTTTGCAAAATACTGCACCATTTAGTGTACGCTCGTCAAAATACGAAAAAACTTGCGCTATTGGATTCGGGGTATCACGCTGGTCCTGTGACCCAAGTTTCACGTAATTCTGAGATAGTTGACCAAGCCACCTATTTGCGGGCTCCACGGTTGACTTTTTGGGCAAATTTATGTTCGGCTCACCGGAATCCAAAATTGGATGTACCGTTGAGTTCGTATTGACATTTAGAATTTATTTGACCTATAATTTATCCCATTTAGAGACCTTTACCCCTGGCACGCTTTTTGGTGCAAAGTGGGCCACATGTGGATCCCGCTTTGACCTAAAATTACCGTTTTGCCCCTGTGTCCAAATTGGACGGAAGGGTAGTGTTTTCTAGCTATCTCGCTTATTCTGAAAATGTTGGTGATGTTTATTTCAGCATCCAGAAACGTTTATTCGGAAGCCGTAGTTTCTGATCTTGTGTGCTTGACTCCTGGACGTTACACCTTGCAGCTTTCTTGCCAGGCAAGATACCTTGCCAAATTGCTTACAGTACTTTGCATGCTTATTATATTTTCATATATTCATTGCATGTGTATTTTCCTTCAGTCATTATTATATGTTATATATGTTGACACATACTTGACACATAGTATCATGGGAGGGGGGACAATCAGTAGACGTATGGGCTATAACCACTCTGGTAAACCGTAGTAACTAGCACGCACTATGGTAGTCGTGTCCGATGGTCGCTACCCTCGCGGTATATCGGCTGATGGTGTCACGATGGTCGCTACCCTCGCGGTATGACGACTGATGATGTTCCTGACGTGTGTGTGAGTTGTGAGATTAGATAGAGTAGCCTGCCTATGCCCATACGTCAAAAAGTTATCCTCATTATGCATTCATATAGATTGTCTTGTACAACGTACTTATATATTTTCTACCTATTATGCATGTTTACTGTATTCAATTGGCATGCTTCTATGTATCTTGTTACGTCCCTCTGAGGACCTGGTCCCTTTTCAGGTGTAGACGATCTTGACTATTCGCAGGAGCACGGATCAGGACTTGCTACTTATCTCTTTCGAGGAGATCTTCTCTTCGAGTCTCATTGTTCATTAGATGTTCTTATGTGGTTTCCCTTATATTCTAGTTTGGCAGTGGATTTATTTCCACCCGACTATCATTCTCTGATACTTCATATTGAGATTCAGTTATATAGTAGATTGGTTATTTATTTCTATTTGATTCTGTAGATGAGATTTAGTTATGCCCTGTGACAATATTTATACCACATGTGAGTTATTATTCATATTACAGCGTACGTGTGTATTATGGTATCCATATATTGGAGTTGCCATGTACATACGGCTGGCATGCTTACGTATTCCTAGTCCTACGTATTTTGGGACTGGAGCGTGACATATTTTTGTGGTGGCCCATGCAGGTCAAGAGTATATTGTCTCGGTTACGTTACTATACCGAGCAAGCCTGCAAATAGGATTAGAGTATAGGACCTCATCCACATTTGACTATGACTCACCTTCCTTCCAGTCCGTTCTATTTAAATAATTGCATCTTGCTTGATTCATGTACTTTCCTAATAGTTCCTTGAGTATAGCCTCCTCCTAGAATATAGGAATCCTTATTGTTAGGATGATAATTAGGGTAACATTCCTACTAAGAATACAACTAGAATATTGGCACATCACTAAGTTTAGAATACCTAATGAACCATAACATCCCTTACCTGTAGATTGGTTTACCATTATCCCTTGATATATTTATGAAGGACTTGAGAGTAGTATAGACACTACTAGGGTTAGGAAGAAATTTAACCATATTGTTTGACCCTAGTATTGAGGAACCAATAGAAATCCAAGGTTGAATATTAGGACTAAACTTAACCCTTCTGATGGTAGGCCAAGTAATTTTTTTTTAGGATACATAGTTTGCTAGGATTATAGTTGTTAATCTTGAATTTTAAAATTATGTGCTTAGTAGTTAGAACTTGATAGTTTGAGTTGTTCATTTAGATTATGATTTTATGATTACCTTTTAGTTTTCAATCAAGTAATTTGTACCCATATCTCAATACAGGTTATAACCTCTTTCACTTGAGAGCCAGTAACTTCACCATTCTTAATATTAACACTTTATTCTATAAGCACTATGATTGAGACTTAAGATGACCATTACCTATATAATGCAATAGGATACCCTAATAAGTACCAAGATCTTTTCTTCGTATACCCTAACAAGAGTTTCTACTATATTACGAGAACAAGGTTATTTTGTAGATCCCCCTTAAGGCAGTTACAGTATTAGTTTATTCTTTTAAGTTTGGTAGTATGCCTCATAACCTAGTATACTATAGTTCTTTTGACCCATTAATGAAGTGTAATTGAATGACACCAACTATAGGCTTGCATAAGAGATAGTGTTTATCCAGACTGTAGAACTTAGAGGCCCATACCCCATTTGGTTGACTTTAGACTTAGGCAAGAAGTTAGTATGATAACTGTAGAGGCACAACACCGATCTTTTTGGTGAAGTTGAATTTTTTTGTATCTTCTTTCATTATAATCTAGCGTACTTATATTTTCTGTACTACCTCGACTTATGTTGCTATTATAGCCTAGTTTTGCAAGCTTATTCTTTTATCAAGCTTGTTCACGACATATTTATTATTGGGGCCCACACTAATACATTGTCTAAATCAGAATCAATGCATTATGGTCTGATCAACCTTAGTGCGCTTGGTTCGCTCTTCGTATCACTACTTTACGTGGATTGAGATATAGTTAACTCAACTTGTTAGACGAATATACTTGCCCTCTAGACTGGTCAGAGCATATCATGTCAGGAACATAACTGTTCTGATGTGAACATGCGAATAGGGATTTACCAAAATAAGATTTTAATCCACAACTGCCTTGGCAACTCCCTTTCAAATTCTCTAATCCTTTTGAATCCCGTACTTGTATTCTATCACCTCCTCCTTGAATTCTTCATTGTTGTTTTTCGTCTTCCTCTATTTTGGAAAGACGAACGTTCATGCTTAGTATAAGTTTGATACACTGATAGTACTAGATATACCCCATAGGCCAAGCACTCACGATGATAAATAAGGATGCGCAGGCACAGGAAGTCGTAGATACAGGTACGACCTTTAGTTATATTTGTCATTTCATACTCATGACCCCTTTATGACACGAGATCTTAGGTGCATAGTAGACATATAATTATATATATGATGGTTTAGCAGCTATGAGGATATATTGATATTCTATCCAGATGACATACACGCGATGCTAATAGATGACACGAGTAGCAGTAGTAGTACTCTTCCCCTATCACCATCTCGCCCCTTGGGGTGGCTCATCTTCTCTTCTATATCCATTCCTTATCTCGTGCTTAACTCTTCCTATCCTAGTCGTATCCTTTCGTGCCATTATGAATTGTTTGAATTACTTCTACCTCACCCTTATTTTGTTAGTTAAAAACATAAATGGTTTAGTAAATGATTAATAACTAAAAGATGAGTACATAATGATAACCCTTATGTATATGCACTATAGCAATATCTGTATCCTCTTATTATTTTAAAACCATGTATAGCATCCCTTAGTCTAATAGGAATTAGTTGGATTGTTGAATTAGTTTTTACTTCTAATAGTTTTATAAAGTTAGTCAAGACCTTAACTGTTGCCCAAAAACTTAGACTAAGCTTAGGAAAGAGTTGAAGGCACTTGTTACGAACTGACGACTATGACAAATCGCTGGCGAAGTAGCGACAGCTGCAGCTAGACCGTTATAGTAGACTAGTCAAAGTATTTACAGACATACTGGTCAGGTGGCATGGCAGTATTAGACTACGATACTTGATGGTTACAAAAAGAAATCATGGTTATGAGATTCCAGACAGGTATCCCAAAATTCTCGATCCAATGGATAAATTTGTCCTACCACCTAAACAATAGCCTCAAGAGACTGTGACTACTAGTAGAACTCCTGTAAGTCGGGTAGTATAGACGAGTTAGAGGATAATAGAATAGTGGTAGAATGGCTGACCATGATTTTTAGGAAGCACTGCTAGATAGCAATGAAGTATAATAGCTATAGTAATTTACTATGAATATGGGTTAGTGTCAATTTCGAGGACAAAATTTTTGTAAGTTGGGTAGAATGTAAAACCCCTAATTTTAAAACCGTATAAATTATTTAATTAATTATTTAATTTAATTGTATTATTTCATAGTATATTAGAAAATATAAATTTATTGAATTTAATTACTAGGTAAATATTTAGCTAGATATTCATGGAGCAAACTATTATTTTATCTTACTTTATTTTATGTAGGAGACCTTGTGGACGGATGAAAGATTATTTGTATGTACTAATATAATTTTCTAGAATTATATATATATATATAGATTGAATAATAAAAAGAAATGATAAAGAAAAGAAAAGAATGGAAAAAGAAAAGAAAGAAAAAGGAAAAGAAGTAAATAAATAAAAAAAACCTAAACCCTAACCCTTAAATAAATAACCCCTAAACCACTGTCCGTAACTAAAACCCTAACCCTCCTAAGTAAAAACCTAATAGCCCACAGCAGCAGCATCCGGAACCCCCCCCGCGCGAGTCTACACCCCGGCTATCATCCTTTCTCTCTCTCTCTATATATGTTTTATAACTTGTGTAAACCCTAACCCTAAACCCTTACTCACAACCCCACGCTGACCTCCAATCCAGACCACCGTCGCCGGAGACCGCGCCACCGCCGGAAGACGCCCGCCGCTCGCCCCCCGCTCGAGATCCCGCGAGCACTGCGCAGAAAACTGCAGCAACGTACCCCTGTTCACGCATAGATTTCTGCTCCATCTTGTGACCAAATTCGACCCCGTCTTCACCGGTATGTTCACGACTTATCCCTCTTCCAACTCTGTGTATTAGTTTTCTCTGATCATCGCGTAACCCTAGGTGAAAATCGAGACCAAGTTAGAGAAAAACCACAACTTTTAACTTCAGAAAAACTGCTGCGATGACCCATGTCTAAGGACTCATATCTTCCACCATAGAGATCCAATCTTAGATTTTCTTTTTGCTATGTGAAGACCATGTAACTGAAATTATTTTTTGTTAATTAGATTAATTTATTTGGTGCTATATGCAGAAATAAATTGGGTTAAAAATCATGAAAAACTATTTTTGAAACCTTTAAAATTGTGATACGGAGCGCGCCCCGCCAAACGGGACTGCCCCGTCGTGTACTAATTGTACCGAAAGACGCGTATGGTATGTCCAGACGTGTGGGCTTTCGCAGAAACTAATTTGGACGCGTGTGCGCGTCGAAAATAATTCGTATCCACGAAAAGTCCCCGTATCGTGACTTTTGCAAAACACCGCACCATTTAGTGTACGCTCGTCAGAATGTGACAAAACTTGCGCCATTGGATTCGTGGTATCACGCTGGTCCTATGACCCAAGTTTTACATGATTCTGAGATAGTTGACCAAGTCACCTATTTGCGGGCCCCACGGTTGACTTTTTGGGCGAATTTGTGTTCGGCTCACTGGAATCCAAAATTGGATGTACCGTTGAGTTCGTATTGACGTTTAGAATTTTTTTGACCTATAATTTGTCCCATTTAGAGACCTTTATCCCTGGCATGCTTTTCGGTGCAAAGTAGGCCACATGAGGACCTCGCTTTGACCCGAAATTACCGTTTTGCCCCTGTGTCCAAATTGGACGAAAGGGTAGTATTTTCTAGCTATTTTACTTATTCTAGAAATGTTGGTGATGTTTATTTCAGCATCCGGAGACGTTTATTCAGAGGCCGTAGTTTCTGATTTTGTGTGCTTGACTCCTGGACGTTACACCTTGCAGCTTTCTTGCCAGGAAAGATACCTTGCCAAATTGCTTACAGTACTTTGCATGCTTATTATATTTTTATATATTCATTGCATGTGTGTTTTTCTTCAGTCATTATTATATATTATATATGTTGACACACACTTGACACATAGTATCATGGGAGGGGAGGACAATCAGTAGACGTATGGGCTATAACCACTCTAGTAAACCATAGTAACTAGCACGCACTATGGTAGGCGTGTCTGATGGTCGCTACCCTCACGGTATGTCGGCTGATGGTGTCACAATGGTCGCTACCCTCGCGGTATGACGGCTGATGATGTTCCTGACGTGTGTGTGAGTTATGAGATTAGATAGAGTAGCCTGCCCATGCCCATACATCAAAAAGTTGTCTTCATTATGCATTCATATAGATTGTCTTGTACAACGTACTTATATATTTTTTACCTATTATGCATATTTACTGTATTCAATTGGCATGCTTCTATGTATCTTGTTACGTCCCTCTAAGGACCTGGTCCCTTTCCAGGTGTAGACGATCTTGACTATTCGCAGGAGCACGGATCATGACTTGCTACTTATCTCTTTTGAGGAGGTCTTCTCTTCGAGTCTCATTATTCATTAGATGTTCTTATGTGGTTTCCCTTATATTCTAGTTTGGCAGTGTATTTGTTTCCACCCGACTATCATTCTCTGATACTTCATATTAAGATTCAGTTATATAGTAGATTGGTTATTTATTTCTATTTGATTCTGTGGATGAGATTTAGTTATGCCCTGTGACAATATTTATACCACATGTGAGTTATTATTCATATTACAACGTACGTGTGTATTATGGTATCCATATATTGGAGTTGGCATGTACATACAGCTGGCATGCTTACGTATTCCTAGTCCTACGTATTTTGGGACTGGGGTGTGACAGGTTTCTCGTTAGAAAGGCAAAAGCTAATCGCTGACTAGAGCGAGTTTTATTTCCTAAGTTAAATGAACTCAGGGAAGGCCGCTGCTGGGCATGATTATTCTTTCAAGAATCCATACTTTTTTTGGGAACGCACTGACCACATCCTTTTCTGACCTGGGGAAGTTCAAGGAGAACTGAAACTTCACCCTCAGTGGGACAGAGATGTCCATGCCCACCTTTGAACGTCATATGCCTCTATCAGACTTCCATATAGTAATGGGCCGGAGAAAGATGGACTGGAACTTGACACATGAACAACGAGTGGCTCTCATTGGTAAGATCCGGTCCGATACCGGCCAAAACAAGGGGGCTATCATCTTCTAGAGGGAGTCGCCCTCTTATTCTTCTCTCGGGATGGCACCCGGTGTCATCAGGAGCGACTTGGGGCCAAATATCGACATATATGCCGCTGGTACTTTCCTCCACCAGGTTGCCAAGAAAGGATCATACCCGCCTGGGCAATTGCGAACTCTTGGCTGGGCCCATTATGGTCCTTTATGGTGTCGCTTGACCAAGTGGATGCTGAAGCACTACGAGCGAGAGCTTAAAGATGCTGATATATTTTTTGTCGTGAGGGGCACATGTTACATCCTAGAGACGAACTGTTGCCTCTTTATTACTCTAATGGAGATGTATAACTGTCATACGGGGACTTTCTTTACGCCTGGCGGTAAGATGGGGTTAGCTTTGCATGAGATGCACTTAATATCGAAGCTTTCCTGGGGCGAAGTGCTCTACGAGGAATACACCCCGAGTAACGACAAACTAGAATATTCGAAAAGGAGAATCCAGAATTCCTGGCCGTCTATAAAGAATTATTGTGCCATCATAGCATCTTTCAGAAAGTGTATAAGCAGGATAAATCTTCCGAAGGGCCTATCCCCCAGATCAATGTTTGGATGCACTATCTTTTCCCGGAGGAGCCGGGTCAGACGAGGTTTATGTTCGGGGATCGCAATCCCAAGAAGCTGTCGCAGCTTTGATCCAGAAATATCGTGAATTATCCACTGAAGGCGAAGAATTAGGCTATTTTCTTATGGATACCCACGAGCTGTCCGATAAGGTGCTGCTAGCATGGTACTTGATGATTTGGATACACAGCTGCATGGTCGCGGGGGGTTCAGGCTCAATCGAAAGGATTAGTCATAACCTTATCCTCCTGGCTGTGGGACTAGCTTTCGGTCACCCACTTGCGTTACTGCCCATAATGGTCTGCTGCATCTACCGTAGTCTTTGACGTTTCACCACAAAGGTGAAGCAGCACAAAGGTGTTAGAGAATTCAACATGGTTGAGTTACCCTATCACTACCTGATGGGTTGGCTTTTATTGCACCATCAATCCTTGATGCGCCTCGACACCCAGGATGGGATGTTGGAGGGAGATGCCCTTATCCGCCGCTATCGAGGTATGAAATGGCAGTATGCGGATGTGCCCATGTAGGAGGGAGCTTTCCTACTTGAACGGTTGGATGTTCTTCACAACTATCCTAGAGTTCATTGAGCAGGAAAGGAATGCTACTCATCGGGACAACGGGGCTGCTGATCGTCCGTTGTCAGTAAAACTTTACCACTGGCTCCTTGCTATCCGCCCCTCTTATTTGGTATATCAAAATCAGACTGACGATTATTTGGATCCCTATCTACCAGCCAGTTTGCCCATCAATTTGGGTATAACCAACTCCAGCTGGACACTCCTAGTGCTTCCTTTGGGCATTGTAGCAGTCTTCTTGATGGGGCTAGGATGTAGAGCTATTACGCTACCGCTGGTACACATGCTGAGTTCAGGCTGCCTGTAGCTAATGCTCGTCCGCACATATTATTCACCGTAGGGAGTTTCTATTTCACGTTCAATACTCCACCAGCGGATTACGAGCCTGAGACGAGTTACCTTGCGGGCACAATATTTGTGCCTTTATCGTCTAAGGGTCGACGAACGCCCAAGAAAGGAAACATGTTGCCCATCCTTTTCTAGGCGACTTAAACCCGACATCTGAGGAGAGGACTCACCCTCATGCTCCCAAGCGCAAGGTCACTGTGGCTCAACACCCTCGCGACTATAAGAAGGCGCGAGTTGAAGCGATTTTCAGGATGGAACTTGTGAAAGAATCTGGCTCTTCTACAGAGGACATTGTAAGGGAAGAGGTAGGCTCCCTTGCATTAGTGGGTCCTGAACCAGACCCCACTTTAGATGATGCGGTGGTGTCCGTAAAATCTCTTAATTTGATTTTTACGTCTTCTCTTCATTAATCTTTTTCTTCTAGTATGTTTGAAACCTTGCAGACATGGGGGAGAAGGGATCGTTCTCGATGGTCTACAGCCGCAAAGATCTCTTATGCAGAGGTAGACGAAGAAACGATGTCTCTTGAGTCCGAGGTCGCCACTCAAGATCCTGTACCTGAGGGTTCAAACGGACCGGCCCTAGAGGGGCAGCTGGTGGAACCAGATACTCCAAACATCTCGGTAGATGATTGGGATGCCATAGAGATGGATCTGACTACCCTGAACGAGCCACAAGTTCGTCCATCTACTCCGGGTATGTCGCTTCATACTTTCTCAAGGGATGAGATTTTTCGCCTTCAGTTCTCTATTCTCTGGGTGAGATTGATCACGGGTTATTTTGGTACTGCAGGCCCTGCGTCTCCCTTGAAGACGGTGAATGTGGCTGCCGAAGAATGAGTAGAGGAAGAAATAGGTGGAGGACTTGTTCGAAAGAGGCCTGAGTCCCTCCCTGGCACTTATAGGGGCGAAAACACCCTGCGGGGCCTCCTGCAGAGAATAGTGTGGAGAAGGCTTCTATTATTGCGGCTCCATCTGGTGTGGTGGATGCCCATCCAACTTCTGTTGCCGGGTGGTCTGATGTCGGCACATCTTTGAGTGTCGAAGCTGCGACGGTTGATATTGCCGAGTTGCCTAGAAACCAGACGCTTCTTTCGACTGGGAGGGAGTTGGCCGTAGCCAAGGCGGCTCATCGTTCGCAGCTCGTCGTTCCACAACTACAGTTCCGCTTGCTAGTCCATCCAGTGTTGTTATACTTACTTCTCAGCCGGTAGTAGCCTCTTCTGTTGCGGCTCCTTTGACGCCTTCCACCATTGTCGATGTGGAAGAATCCTCTAAGATTACTATTCAGATCTTCTACATGATGATGAAGCAGAGGGTTCAAACCATCCTGGGGCGGAACAAGTCTTTCTCCCGGGCTAAGCACTGCGCTAGGGGTTAAGTAGAGATTTTGAGAACTCTTTCCGGCCTTGAGCAGACAGCTGCCTTGTTGCTCCAGAAGTTGGTTGAGGTAGAGCAACGTCTGGACAAATTACAACGGGCACGACAAGTTGACATGGTTGTCGTAGTGGCCAAGGAGCATGAGCTTCTCTTAAGTTCTATGGAGTAGGTGAGGGCTGTCTATGCAAAGAACAAGGAGGCCCTCGAGAAAGACCTTAAGAAGCTGACACTCAAGCATAACGAGTTGAACGACCGCGGGGCGACCTTCCTTGTTCGAGAAGATTGCGTGACCCATATGATGGCTGAGATTAACGAGCAGATCGTACAACTCCAAGCAAAACTTAAGATTTTGGAGGGCGATCTCCATGAGGCTCGTCAAGAAAGGGAGGCTATTTGCACACAATCTAGTAAGTTGGCCCAGTATTCTGATGCCATGGAGGACACTTTGAAGAAACTAGAGGACAAGCACCATGCCTACGCCCATCTTCAGGATCCTGCGGCTGTAGCTTAAGAAACCAAGCATCGGGTTAGAACGATGATTGATGCTACCATTGCCCGAATCCGGGGAAGAATAAAGGAGTTATGTTCCGATGCATAGCATCCTGTAGTATTTGTCCTATCTTCCTTTTCTTTTTATTTTTCTCTTTTGATTGAGGCATTAGTAAAACCCTCAATGTAGTTGGATCTCTGTTTCCCTTATGCAAAAAATACAAGTTTTTATTTTTATTGGCAATTATGTGTGAATATTGGATATTGTACTAGAGGTAATATGAATGTAGTACGATACCGTAATTGTTAAGGACATCCCACTGGGGGATCTTTGGTAGACCAATTACTTCCTGCGTACTTAAGTGCAAGTAATAAGTTCGAAATAAAATACTATCAGAGGTGATATGGACGTAATAAGTTTTGTAGACTTATCATCGCTGGCTATAGTTAAGTATGGATGATAAGTTTAGATAACGATCAATATCAGAGGTATGATGGATATGACAGTCGATAGTCAAAACAAGGAGTTTTGTTTAGAGGTAATGTGGACATGGAAAACCATAGTGGGGAGAAATGTTAGGACGTAATTCAGAGGTGGTATGGATGTGAACTAGTGTCCCGAAGAACTAACTGTAGAGTAGTTTAAAGAAGGTCGCTCCACTGGGGAGCTTTTGAGGATCCATTATCTGTTGCATATTCAGGACTCCTGAATATAGATAATGGCTTTTACAATAATTTATAGGAAAATGGTACATGCTATACATACGCACTTGCTGGGATGAGCAAAGAAAAATGTAAACACCGTACATCTTGATTGTCCTGCTGGCTGGGGATAGGGAAAGTACGAGTCTAGATTAGACATAGTACTTTTTGAGGAACTTGCCATTGATCGACATCATGAGCAAGTATCCATTAGGTTTTGTGAGCCGGTAGGCATCGTTGGAGTATACCGATTCTACGACAAAATGGCCTTCCCATTTGCGTTAAAATTTTTCAGCCGTCTTGTGTGTTATAACCATCGGTCTTCTTACTATCAAGACAATGTCACCCACTTGGAATATTCTTTCCTTGACTCATTTGTTGAAAGCTTCCGAAAGGCGTGCTTGGTATAACTTGATGTGCTGTTGAGCTAAGAGGCGCTTCTCATCGAGTGCTTCCAAGTCTTATAGCCGTCAACGATTGTTGTCATCATTTGTTAGTTGGTTGGAGAGGAACATCCGGAGTGAGAGAATTTTGACCTCTAGGGGGAGTACGGCCTCGCTCCCGTAGACTAGAGAGAACGACGTATTGCCAGTCGGGGTTCAAATCGTATGCGATAGGCCTAGAGACACTCGTCCAGCTTCTCATTCCAGTCACGCTTGTTGGAAGATACAAACTTCTTGAGTAGCTTTATGATGGTCTTATTGAATGCTTCTGCCAGATTATTTGCTGCTGGGTTGTAGGCAGTCGAAGCTACTTTATGAATTCAATTTTTATCGCAAAATCGGTAGAAAGCATGACTTGCAAACTGTATACCATTATCGTGGATAATCCTTTGAGGTAGTCCAAATTGGTATATAACGTGATGTTTAACGATGTTGATCACGTTTGAAGTCTTTACTTCAGCAAGCAAAATAACTTTTGCCCATTTGAAGAAGTAATACGTGATAGCCAAGTTAAACTGATGCCCCTTAGACGAAAGTGAATTAATCGGTCCAATGATATAGATTTCCCAAGCTTCGAATGACCAGGATCCTACCGTTGGATATATGAATTCTGAGGGCTGGTGGATGAAGTCTGCATGAATTTGGCATATCCGACACTTCCTTGCATAGTCGACGACATCCGCTACCATTGTCGGCCAATAATAACCCATTCTCTAGAGACAATCCTCTAGCTTCGGGCCGGTTTGGTGTGTATCGTAAACCCCGTCATGAGCCTCACGGAGTGCATGCTTCACCTCTGCATTCGATAAGTATCGTAGCAGAATCCCGTCATAGGAATGGCGATACAATACTTTGGTAGCCATATCATAATAGAACCGGAGGAAACGTCTCCTGATGGAAGTAGCTTCCTGCGGGTCCTCCGGCAAAATTTTATAGACTGCGTAGTCTATGAAAGAGAGTCTCCAGTCTCGGATGCCAGTGTCTGTCTACACAGAATAACTAAGACATATACGAATATGGCTTTTCGAGAAGATCAGTTCTTGGCTGACCACGATAATCAGTTGATGAGTGTTGAACGAAATGGCCAAAGAAGCTACGAGGCTGACCAGGGCGTTAGCCTCGATGTTTTCTAGTCGGGGCACATGCTCTATGAAGAACCCGTCGAATATGGAGATTATACTAAGTGCATCTTGGTGGTAAGGAATTAAATCCTCCTGCCAGACTTCGTACTCACCTCAGACTTGACTAACTATCATCTTGGAGTCGCCGTAGGCCTCCAAGTAGTACACTCCCACTTGTCTAGCGAGTTGGAGTCCAATAACGAGAGTATTATACTCTACTACGTTGTTGGAACACGGCTCGGTGAGAGAGTAAGCATGATAGATAACTAGATCGTCGGGAGCAATTAACACTATCCTGACTCTAGCGACGATATAGTCTTTGGGCCCTGTCCTTGAAGCACGGTCGAAGAACATTCGCCAAATGGCCTCTTCTATCGTCATATTAGAGTCCAGTACTTCGTCAGGGATCTTGTGGTGGCCCATGCAGGTCGAGAGTATATTGTCTTGGTTATGTTACTGTACCGAGCAAGCCTGTAAATAGGATTAGAGTATTGGTCTCATCCACATACTTGACTTTCCTCCTTGATTTTGTTCCAAATTCTTTGAACTCACATACCTTCCTTGACCTTCGAAATTGTACTCGCTCAATTCTCTTGACATCGGTTTCCTTGTTTCCTCACCTCTTCCTATTCAATGTACTTTCCTAATAGTTCCTTGAGTATAGCCTTTTGCCAGAATATAGGAATCCTTGTTAGAAGATAATTATAATAGCATACCTACTAAGAAAAATAAATTAGAATATTGGCAGCTCCCAAAGTTTAGCATACCTAATGAACTCTAGCATCCAACACCTATAAATTGATTGACCATTATCCTTTGATATATTTAGGAATGACTTGAGAGTAGCATAGACACTACCAGGGTTAGTTAAAAATTTGACCATATTGTTTGACCCTAGCATTGAGGAACCAATAGAAATCTAAGGTTGAATAATAGGACTAAACCTAACTTTCATAGTGAGATAATATAAGAGGACTATAAAATTGGATTCTTATCTTGATATTAGCAGAGCAGTACATTAAGAAACCAAGAAGAATGAACCAATACCTTAGTAAGAGCAAGGGTACCCTACCTTCAGCTTAGTAGATCCCCTAGAATCTATGATCATCGTTGAGTCATACTTGAGTCTCCATGAGTCACCGACCCTGCCATCTCATCCAACTATCTATATACTTTTCCATCTTGAGTTAATCCATCCCTCCATCATAGATCAATTGTCAATAGCTCTTTACCCAATTAAAACCTATTGAATGATTAGAATATTTTTCTTTATCATACCTCGAACATAGAGACTAGCATACCACTTTTTCTTAGAAAACCATGATATTATCAAGAGTCTCTCTATTTACTTTCATATCTTGTTTCTTCGAAACCTTAACGCTCGATATTTGTGCGACGACTAAATTTTTTCTTTCATCTTTCAATTCGTGCCACCTAACCCTTCTGATTGTAGGCCAAGTGATTCCTTTTATGATATGATATATAGTTTGGTAGGATTGTAGTTTGTTAATCTTAATTTTTTGTGTTTAATAGTTAGAACTTGATAGGTTGGGTTGTTCATTTAGTTTAGAATATAATTTTGTAATTATCCCTAGTTCCAATCATATAACCTTTATTAATATATCTCAATACAGGTTATTTTCTCTTTCACTTGAGAGCCAGTAACTTCTCTATTCTTAATATTAATACTTTGTTCTATAAGCACTATGATTAAGACTTAAGATGACAATTACCTAGGGAGTTTTATAATATAATAGGATACCCCAATAAGTACCAAGATCTTTCCCGCGTAGACACCAACAAGAGTTTCTACTTTATTTAAAAGAATAAGGTTATTTTGTAGAATCCCCATAAGACAATTATAGTATTAGTTGATTCTTGTAAGTTGGGTAGCATGCCTCACAACCTAGTATCCCATAGTCATTTTGACCCATTAATGAAGTATAATTGAATGAATCTAACTATATGCTAGCATAAGAAGATAGTGTTTATCCAGACTGTAGAGCTTTAGAGGCCATACCCCCATTAGGTCGACTAGAGACTTAGTATGGCAACTGTAGAGGCAAACACCGAGTGAGTCTTAGATTCTTGATGAACTTGAATTATTTTGTACCTTTCTTCGTCATAATCCCGCGTGCTTATATTTTGGACTATCTTGACTTATGCTGCTATTATAGGCTAGTTTTGCAAGCTTATTCTTCTATCGAGCTTGATCATGACATATGTATTATTGGGTACACATACTGATACATTTGTGTAATTAGAATCGGTGTATTATGGTTTGATCAACTTTAGTGCACTTGGTTCGCCTTTCGTATGACTATTATATGTGGATTGAGACATATTTGATTAGTAGACGAATATACTTGTCCTTTTAGACAGATCCGACCAAATCATATATGTTACGAAAATATACTGATGCAAACAAGTGATTAGGAACAGACCAAATAGATTTTAATCCATAACTTTCTTGACAACTCCCTTTTGAATTCTTTAATTGCCTTAAACCCCGTACTTGTATTCTATCACCTTGTTGTTTTTCGTCTTCGCCTATTTCGGAAAGACGAATGCTCGTGTTTGATATAAGTTTGATACATGGATAGTACTAGATATATCCCATAGGCCAATCATATTACTTTGTGACTATCTTTTATAATTAAAGGCATATCACATGTGATAAATTTTTGTGTTAAGATTTTGAGGATTAGTAAGCACTATTGAATGATTGAGGAATTTTTTTTTGTACAACCTAGTGTTTATAAGAAATGGGTAAATTCTAAGTTGGGTAGAAGTTGCATTGTCAACTTGAGCTGAAATTTTATATGAAGATCTTAGACGGTGGTTACAAAGGTTATCAACTAAGATAAGATCGAGGGAATTAAGTCATTTTAATTTCAAGATTTTTTTTGAAGAATAATTATGATGATGATGATTTAACTTTAAAGATAAGAATACCTTATAGAATAAATTTTGAAATTTTGATATTGCAGACCAAATATTTATAATTTGAGCACATTATTTAAACTTTGAATATTGGACATTGAATCATGATTTAAATTTTGAGGATAAAAATAGAATTCTAAATATGAACAATGATGGATTGAATTCAAAATTTTATAATCTGATGATTTGAATTAAAAGTTAAATTTTGATTTTTGGATCACCTATTTGAAATATTGAGGATAAAAATTAAATTTAAAATTTGAAGAGTACGAAATTCTTAAGTTGAAAATAGGAATAAGATTTGATTAGAGTTGTTTATTATTTAAACTCTAGAGGAGATTATGATAGTTGGAAATCGTGATTTAAAATTTGATGTGGGTTATTTAAATCTTAAAGATGTCATATAGATTTGACTTAAATTTGGATGTGGATTATTTAAAAAATTGAGAAAAGATCACGATAGGTTGAATTTTGATTTAAACAGTGGTTATTTTAATTTTGAAGAGATTGCCTTGGATTTGAATAGATTTTGTTATTTAAATTTTGATAAGATTACTGTTGACTTGACTTAGATATGAATTTAGAGGATTTAAAAATCGTATTTATTTTTTTAATTTTGAGGACAAAATTCTTGCAAGTTAGGTAGATTGTAAACCCCCTAATTTTAATTTATATTTTAAAGTAATTTTTTATTTAAAAATTATTTAGATTAATTTCTTAGTTAATTTGCAAAATAAATTCTTGATTTAATTACTTATATAAATACTTATCTAGAATTATTTCACAAAACTAATTTTTATTTTAAAATATGATGTTAAAGTAGTATAATTTTTTTCTAGAAATTATTTCATGTGCAAATATATTTTTCTGATTTTTTATGCTCAAACCTATATATAAATATATATATTTATTTAAAAAATGAAAAGAAAGAAAGAGAAAAGAAAAAAGGGTAAACGAAAACCTTAATTAACATTTAACCATAACACTAAAAACCGTTCAAAACCCAACTGAGCCATCCACCCCTTGGATCCGCGGAAACCCCCGCGCGGAACACCCAACCGCGGACTCCCTCTCGCAATATCTCTCTATATATATACAATTAGTAAACCCTAACCCTACTTCTTATCTCTCCCTCTCCTCTCCCGTACCCCGGACTGCCGTCGCGGCCGTGCACCGCTGTGCTCTAGCTGCAAAGTCAGCGCCCGCGCGCACAACAACCACCCTTACGAGGCTTCCTTCTCAGGTACACATCTCCCTCATCTCTCGATGGTTTTGCGCCCGGTTTGTCCGTAAACTCTCACAACCTAACCCTCTAAGATTTTCTTTAAGCGGGACGAATTTTTGTGCCCCGGTTTGATCGAAAGATCGACCGAATGTTGGCCAAAAAACTGTTCAAAAATAGTTTAGAAAATTCGATCCAAACACCCATGTTCACGACCAAATTGCCACCAACCCGTTTAATATTTTCAAAATCTAATTGAAAGAATTTTATCATAATATAACTAAGATTTTTACTGTTCTTTTATTTTTTATTAGTTTACAATATTGGTTAAAATATTCGACTTCCAAAATGACCAAAAACTTGGTATTTTAAAACTAAAATTTTATGATACAGAGTGCGCTCTGCCAAATGAGACCGCCTCTTTGCGTACCAATTATATAAAAAGGAGCGTATGGTATATCCTGACGTGTGGGCTTTCGCGAAAGTTGATTCGGACGTGTGTGCGCGCCGGAATCAACCCGTATCCGTAAAAAGTCTCCCGTATCCGTATTTTACAAAATTTCAATTAGTTTGTGTGTGCTCATCGAAATGCGACAAAAGTTGCACCACTGGATTCGTGGTATCACTCTGATCCTGGTACCCAAGTTTTATGCGATTCTGAGACAGTTGATCGAGCCGCCTATTCGCGAGCCTCACGGTTTGACTTGACGAACAAATTTGTGACCGGCTTACCGAAATCGAAAAATGGATATACCGTTGAGTTTGTATTGCCGTTTGGGATTTGTTTGACCAATAATTTATCCTATTTAGAGACCTTTAATCCTAGCATGCATTTCGGTGCAATGTGGTCCACATGTGGACCCGCTTTGACCCGAAATTATCGTTTTGCTCCTGTATCCAAATTAGACGAAATGATAGATTTTTATGACTATTTTGCTTATTCTGGAAACGTTGGTAATTTTTTTCAGTATTCAGAGACGTTCATACATCTTCCTCTCTTTATGCTACTGTGACTTGACGTGTTTGCAGCCAGAATATTTTTTAAACTTTGCTCGGACACCAGGCAAGTATACCTTGCCAAATTGCTTACAGTACTTTACATGCTTATCATATTTTCATATATCTATTATATATGTTTTTCTTTTAGTTATGGTTATATAGTATATTTGTTGACACATACTTGACACATAGTCTCATGGGAGGGGAGGATAGTCAGTAGGCGTATGGGCTACCCAATTCTGTAAACCGTAGTAACTGGACGCACTATGGTAGTTGTGTCGCGATGGTCGCTAACCTTGAGGTATGTCGATTTATGGTATTATAATAGCCGCTACCCATGAGGTATGTCGATTGATAGTACGTGTGTATGTATTCATGAGTAGTGAGATAGCGTGTGTATTAGAGTAGCCTACACCTACCCATATATTGAAAAGTTGTCCTCATTATGCATAGTGTGTGTATTAGAGTAGCCTATGTCACGACCCGCACCCGGATATTCGGGCATGAGTACGTGGTTACGCCAGCCTACACCGCAGAATCGGCGGTAGAACGCTGTCTGGGTCATTTCTAACTATCTAACATCTCAACAATATAATATGGTACCTGTCAATCATCTCAACTCCAAACGGAGGAGCAATATGGCATCTCACATGAATAACTAATCTCAATCACAAAATAAACTAAGGAAGAAAATAGGCCCGAATGGAAATAACGAAGGAAAGGATAAAGGTACAACCACCAACTGAAATAATATACAAGGTGTGAAAACACCAAAATCAATAGTCTAAAACAATCCAAAAGTCTAAACCTCCTCGGGCTCTACAACTAAATCTCCCTGGTCAATAGGAGTGTCCTCTATAGGTACGCCGTCCTGCGGCCTGTAGAATGTGGGACACTGCTCTAGAAGCCAGTCATCTGGAAAAATATATCCAGTCAGGATTGGAGCGAAGTACACACCTCTGAAAGCAGTTTCAATAGCATAATCGAGCATATAAACATATATAGAAATGAAATACAAGATCACTAGACATATGAATGATAAACAAGATATATACAGGTAATGTACGAGAATATATATAGATTAACAATATGAATATCAGCAATATGATGAAGTAACTGCAATCTAAACTATCTAAATATGCCTCAGAATACGAGTTCATTATGTGATCGGGTTGGGTGAACATGATCAGGTAAGACGAATTACAAGTGATCTATGTAATCAGAATGTACACGATTTGTAACAATGGCTTTGATCACATAATCAACTCCTACTCTCCCACCCCCAACTAATACCGATGGATCCGGTCGCGATACGCTACGAACACGAAAATATAACCACTATCATGAGCAGTGGGTGTACACGAATATCATAACCACCGAACACGAGCGGTGGGTGTACAAGAATAAGCACATTGAACACGAGCAGTGTGTGAACACGAAGTAACATCAATACCCACTATACACGATGAGATACAATGTACACGAGTACCCGCTGAACACGGTAGGGGATAACATCTCATGACGGGATCCATATAGCACAAGTCCGTGAAATTATTGTGTCAGGATCAATGTATACAATTCTAGAATATGCATATATACAATATTATGAATTGAAAACAATCATAGAAATATACTCGCCTGACGTCCTGAGCAAGGTGTGTCTCTCGATGCCCAAGTTGGTGTCTCACAACCTATATATGGTAGATTGCATCAATACAAGGTTTGTTAATGAAAATGACTGAAGTTGATGCAATTATAGGTCGATACGCCATTTTTAAGTCAAACCGATGAGATCTAGGTTGTAAGAGTCCAAAGCTAAGTCACTAAGTCGATACGCTATGAAGCTATGCTATACTAGCTAAACTAAGAATAAATAAAGCACTCAAAGAGTCGCATCTCCAGATACGCAAGTTTCTAATATGAAAAATAGGGTTTTAGTTATATATTCAAGTCAATCATTTAATACTAGATAAAACTAATAGAATTAGGATACCTTGGTGATACATTGGTATCCCAAGGCAACTCAACACGAGCATAACTAATACGGTATATAACTAACTAATACTAGCTATGCCACTACACCATACTACATCTTATTTATGAACACTATCTACTAGAATACATGTCTATCTAACTTAACAATAGCTTACTTACCTAGATATATAAATATGCATAGTTAACCAAATAAATGATACTCTAACAAAACCCACACTTTACCCAACTCAACTAAACTACTAAAGCTGAACACTGAAAATTGAAAATTTTCACTGAAATCTAAACATACTAACTATGCTCAAAACCTAGTGCAGGTTAACTGTTGAATATGCACTGTGAACTGGTCACTGTGCTATTGAACATGACACTGCTCCCCTTTACCTGCTAATGCTGGTACTCCCCCAGCTATGTGCAACTGCACACAGGGAGACTCGATCTACTGTGCCATACGGTAGCACAGTGAAACCTCCAACTCCCTGAAACTGTCCAAGTCACACTGCCACTACTAAATCTTAAACCACTAACTGCCACTGTTTATATACTAGTATAATTTCTGACTAATTATAACCAATATCTATTAGCTATCTATACATATAGATAACCTATCTAACAATACTGCAGGGGACATATATAGTCACCTACTTAATGCACTTTCTAAATAGGTAACTAACAGACATAGGATACGCATACATAGCTAACTAACCACTAGCTAACTACTTAACTAAATAACTAAACTCAACTCACTGAGAACATAACTAACTACTCATACTAATTGACTGAGACCAATAATCTATAACTCAAACCAATATACACTTCTACTGACCATATCTAAACTTATCAACTGCTCTAGTATTCCATACAAAGTAATTACCAATTTAAATAATTAATTGATCAACTACTACTTAAACCAATATATCTATCAATAATATACATAACTATCCTTAGAACCTACCGAACTTAACTGAAACTAAACACTGGACTGCATAGTTATCAGTGATGGTTAATTGATACTGCACAGTGGAAACTTCACCCAACTGAACTGAATCTCGAATTTCCCTTGCTCACAGAAATTTCATAGTAGTTCTTGCTACTGCACTTGTTGTGTACTTGGAAATCTGATGTGCTGTCCTTCTTGAGTCTGACGTGTTACTTCATTGTTCGAGTCTCCTAGTAGACTGTACAGTGGACTGCCCCAAAGTTGCTCGGGAACTGCTGCTATGCTTCTCTCAGCACAAAGAATTATCTGCACAGTGGCTAATATACCCCCTTCCCGAGTTTTCTGTGTGAAAAGGAGACTGAAAAAATGGCTGATGCACTGTGTGCCCCCTGCTCTCGAGGTCCCCTGTACACTGGCTGCTACTCACAACAGCTACTAGCTGAAAACAACAACTCACTATCCCAAACAGGAAAATGAACTGCATCAGTGCCTTACCCTCAACCTCTGATACTGAACAGTGTTCAGTACAGAAATACTAAGACACTGCAGATAGCACATTCAATTCTGCAGAAACTCAATACTGCATGATCTTGATTGCCCCCTGCTCTTCATTACATACAGTGCAGTGCTGCTGGTGCAAGAAGACCTTGCCCGATCACTCCCACACACAAAACCCAGACACTTACACATATAAGTATATAAGCATACACATAATATAGCTATCCACATATAGGTATATATATTACTCTATACATATCATTCTATAAGCATAACACTATATATATATATATATATATATATATATATATATATATATATATATATATATATATATATATATATATATATATATATATATATATATATATATCACTAGTTATAAAGTATACACTTATCCACACATATGAAATAAATATATAGATATAAATTAACATATGCATAACTATATATAAACTCATAACTATGAATATATATACATATAGATATGCCTATCTATGATACATATAACACACACTTATAGCTACACATATATACATAACTCAAAATACACTATTATATATACTATATAATATATTAATAGCTTATAAATATATATTTATACTTGTACGTATAATAAGAAGGACAAAAATTAAACACATGGGGCACATCGCACCCGTATCACACTTTTCTATGATACGCTTGCGATACGGCCCCCAACACACAACCAAACGTATCCCGGAGGACACGAACACATCCAATACATAAATTATGAACACATATAGTAATTAGAGTGTCTACGTGTCCGTGTCTTAATGTGCTATGCACAAGGCCCCGTGTCGGAGGAAAACCTCCAAAATCGTCCGTTTCATCAAAATGACGAGATTTGGCCTACACGTATCCAATTATGGATACGACACAAGTTACAAACAAACAATCAAGTGTCAAATAGATCTATTAGATCCATTGACAAGCACTACATGTGCCAATCTCGAAATTCCCCTAAAATTGGCACCAAAATGGACATAACTTCCACCGTAGGTCTCCAAATGACTCCAAACTAAAACCTATGGGTAGCATATGCATGTGGATTGGTTTCTCATGGTAAAATCTTAGATCTATTGTCTATTTGAAGGGGGAAAATTAATTTGTACCTATTAGGAGATGGATTCCTAATGAAAAGTCCCCAAATGCCAAGTAGCTCCCCTCCTTGTAGATCTTGGCCTCCTCCTCCTTGATCCTTGCTCCTTGCTTGTAGATCCTTGATGTAGAGGCTTCAATGAAAAATTTAGAATGAGTTTGTTAAAGATTTGGTGGATAAATGATAAGGGAATGGAGGGAAAATGGAAGAGGGAAAATGTAGATCTAGAAATTTGGGGAAGAAATAAAATGAGGCACTCTCTCTCCTCCTAATTATGGCTGGTCATAAACCCCTCTCCAAGCAATGTATAATGTCCAAAATACCCTTTGGGGCCTCTCATGAAGAAATAATTAGGGGGAAAGGTTCTAGTCTAATGGTTTCACTAATTAATTAAATCTCCTAATCCATGGGCCTAACTCATGGGCTTAACTTAGGCTAGTCCAAAAGCTTGGTTCATGCATTCTAAAAATTTGGGTTAGGTCCACTACACAAGTCCAAAATAATTCTACAACTAGCAACAATTAAATAATATAATAAATAATTAAATCAAGCCTTGTACAATTATTAATTATTAATAAATCTAAAAGTAATTATACCCATTGACAATTACTAAATTACCCTTGGATGAAAGTGTGATGGTGACATACCTACCCACCTTAGAAAAATTTCATCCTCGAAATTAAGGAAGAAACTATCTACCAAAAGCAAACAATACAATGGAAGAAAAAGTTATACCTCACGGCTCGAACATATATGGATATCGCTCGCGCATCTCGGTCTCTCGCTCCCAGGTACTCTCTCTTGGAGAGTGATGCCTCCATGCGACGCACACCAAAGGAATCGTATGGTTCCTCAGCACCTTCTTTCTCCGATCCAGAATCTCCACTGGCTGTTCTGGATAGCTGAGAGTAGGACCCACCTCTATCTCTGAGTGATCCAACACATGACTGGGATCTGCCACGTGCCGTCTCAACTGCGACAAGTGAAACACATTGTGTACTCCCTCCAGTGCAGGTGGTAAGTCTAGTCTGTAAGCGACTGCACCGACCCTCTCGAGAATACTGAAAGGACAGATGAATCGCGGACTAAGCTTGCCGCCTCCACCGAAACGAATCGTGCCACGTGTCGGAGAAATCCTCAAGAAAACCAGACCACCAACCTAGCACGAAACACAACCTTAGTACTCTAACAAGCAACAATCAAACACAAACAAGACAAAACTAAAGCTATACCTCGAACTCCAAAGGTCTCCGATAGTTATCGGCCCAATGCCGCTGCCTGTCTTGCGCCACTCGAAGTCTGTCCCGGATAAGCTTCACCTTCTCTGCTGCATCCACTACCATCTCTGGTCCCAATAAAGCTCTGTCACCAACATCATCCCATGACAACGGAGTGCGGCACCTCCGTCCATACAATGCCTCGAATGGTGACATCTCAATGTTGGCTTGGTAGCTGTTGTTGTATGAAAACTCTACCAAGTGAAGGTGATCTTCCCAGGAACCTCCAAGATCTAAAACATAGGTGCGTAGCATATTCTCGAGAGTCTGAATAGTCCTCTCCGACTGTCTGTCCGTCTGAGGGTGATAAGCGGTACTGAGCTTGAGCTGAGTGCCCAAGCTAGCCTGCAAACTCCTCCAGAAATAGGACGTGAAGAGACTATCCCGATCCGAGATAATGCTCACTGGAATACCATGCAATCTAACAATCTGGCGCACATATATCTCCGCAAGTCTCTCCATAGATGTACCCACTTTAAATGGCAGAAAGTGGGCTAATTTGGTCAACCTGTCCATGATGACCCAAATTGCATCCTTGCCTCCTGGAGAGCACGGAAGCCCCGATACAAAATCTATAGTAACATGTTCCCATTTCCAGTTCGGAATGCACAAAGGCTGAAGCAATCCTCCTGGTCTCTGTCTCTCCGCCTTGACCTGCTGGCAAGCTAAGCATCTGAACACGAAGCTAGCTACCTCACACTTCATGCCATACCACCATACATGCTCCCTCATGTCTCTATACATCTTGTTAGCACCGGGATGCATAGAGTATTGGGAACGATGCACCTCCTGTATAATCTTCTCGTGCAAAGCTCCTTTCGGTACGCACAATCTGGTACCGTATCACAATGATCCATCATCTGCGATGATAAAGTCCTCTGCCAGCCCGACCTGAACCTGTGCTCTGATGCTCCTCAGAGACTCATCCTCATACTGTCCGGCTCTGACTCAGTCCATCAGCTCCGACTGAACCTGAAGTCCCCACATCTGTGCTGCGACTCCCGGAAGTAGTACCTCAATGCCCAAACTGTCGAGATCGGCCAATAAATGTCTGTCTCTAGTCAAGCACATAGCCACGGGATATCTGCTCAAAGCATCCGCGACTACGTTGGCCTTCCCTGGATGGTACTACAAGGATATGTCAAAGTCTTTTATCAACTCTAATCATCGTCGCTGCCTCATATTGAGCTCCTTCTGTGTAAACACATACTTTAAGCTCTTATGGTTTGTGAAGATCTCTACTCTCTCTCTCCATATAGATAGTGTTTCCATAATTTGAGAGCAAAGATAACCGCTGTAAGCTCTAAATCATAAGTAGGGTAGTTCTTCTCATACGGGCACAATTGCCTAGAAGCATAGGCAATCACCTTCCTGTGCTGCTGTAACACACAACCCAAACCCTTCCTTGATGCATCACTGTAAATAGAAAATCCTCCTACTCCTGATGGTAGTGTCAAGATGGGAGATGTAGTCAATCTCCTCTTTAGCTCCTCAAATGCTGACTGGCATTCCTCAGTCCAGACGAATTCTACGTCCTTTCTGGTCAGCCTAGTCATTGGCTCTGCAAGTCTGGAAAAGTCCTGAACAAACTTCCGGTAGTAGCCTGCTAATCCAAGGAAGCTCCTGATCTCTGCTACTGAACTCGGGGTAGGCCACGATTCAACTGCTAAGATCTTCTTCGGGTCTACCAAGACTCCATCTCCTGTAATGACATGCCCAAGGAATTCAACCTTATCAAGGAAGAATTCATACTTCGACAACTTGCCATACAACTTCTCCTTCCTGAGGGTTTCCAGAACAATCCTCTAGTGCTGCTTATGCTCCTCCGGGGTCTTCAAATATATCATAATATCATCTATGAAGACTACAACAAACTGGTTCAGGTACTGATGAAACACCTTGTTCATCAGGTTCATGAACACTACCGGGGCATTGGTCAACCCAAACGGCATCACCAAGAACTCGAATTGCCCATAACGAGTCCTGAAAGCTGTCTTTGGGATGTCTTCCCTCTTCACTTTCACCTGGTGGTACCCTGACCTCAAGTCTATCTTAGAGAATACCTTCGCTCCGCTCAACTGGTCAAACAAGTCATCTATCCATGGCAACGGGTATTTGTTCTTAATAGTGAGGTTATTAAGTGCCCTATAGTCGATACACATACGTACCGACCCATCCTTCTTGGGTACAAAGAGCATCGGAGCACCCCATGGTGATGAACTGGAACGGATAAAGCCTTTGTCTTGCAACTCATCCACCTGCTTCTTCAACTCTGTCAGTTCACTGTTGTTTACTCTATAGACGTGCTGAGAGATCGGCTCTGCGCCTGGCACTAAATCTATAGAGATTTCCATATCTCTGTCCGGCGGCAACCCCGACAACTCCTCTGGAAAGACATCTAAGAACTCCATAATCAACGGATGTGGCGGCGCCTGCTCCTGCTCCTCGACTAAAGCTCCACAAAAATTGCAGTCGCTCTGCTCTGTCTCTCGGACGAATTCAAACTCCGGCTCTCATGGCGTCTAAAATACAACTCTACCTCCATGATAATCGATACTAGCGTGATGTCTACTCAACCAATCCATCCTGAGCACTATATCGTAACTCGGAAGTGGCATTACGAGCAAACATACACTCAGCTTATGGCCTCCCAAATAAACTCTCTGGTTCCTGCAAACATCACTGACCAGGATGATACCACCCCCGGTCGTGATCTTGCAAGTCCTCTCCAACGGTTCAGACTCAAGGCGATGCCTCAAAGCAAAAGATACAGATACAAAGCTATGAGAAGCACCAAAATCGAACAAAATATGAGCTGGAAAGGAATCGAGATAAACATAACCTGAGATGACATCGCCAATCGGCTCCTCCTCTTCGACAGTCAGGACAAAAGCTCGCCTCTGTCGATGTGCTCCTCTGTTTTGCTGATGTTGGGCAAACAGCTGTTGCTGTGGTGGAAGAGGTCCTCTCTGCTGGCCCGCTGGTGGTCGAGCGGGTGCCCTCTGTGCCTGTCCTCCACCCTGAGCTGGACGAGCCTGGACTTTGGGACAAGTCCGTAGCTGATGATCTCCCGATCCATAGAATAAGTACTGGCCTAGCCTCATCCTGCATGCGTCCCATCCGTGTCCTTGCTTCTTACAGAAAGTACAAGGAACTGCTGCCCTCTAGATCTGATACATCTGCTGAGCCGACGCTCTAGCTGGCCCATGGTGCTGCTGCCTCTGGTGCTGGTAAGGCCTCTAGTTCTGCTGCTGGAATTGAGGCCTCTTCGCGGGACCCGTGTAGCTGTCGGATCCTTCTGTGTCCCTCTGTCTTTTAGAGCCAAGCTCTAAGTCATCCTCTGCTGTCTGTGCCTGCCTGAGTATCTCATCGAAGGTGGTGGTAGGATCTCCGTTGGTGTGGGGTTTGACTTCCCGGTTTAGGCCCTTCCTGAACTTCCTTGCCTTGCTTCTAGGGTTCTGACCCTCCACGAAGCGTCCTAGCCGGCAATACTCTGCCGCATACTCATCCATTGACATACCTCCCTGTACATGATACTGGAACTGACTCTCCAAAGAAGTAAGAGCCACGTCAGGGAAGAACTTCTCCATGTAAATATCTTTGAAAGCTTCCCAAGAGAGTCCTGGTACTGTAATCCTCGGGTCGGTCCGGAACCATGTCAGGGCAATATCGAACATCATACAACCCGCAGCCTCAATCTGTAGCACCTCTGGAATCTGCGCCAGCCGCAGGTTCCGCTCGATGTCCTCGATCCACTTGTCCGCATATATAATCCCCTTGGTGCCTCTGAAATCCTTCGGTCCCATCTTTTTGAAGTCGATGATGGTACCCGGCCTCGGCTGATGCGGAATAAACTGAGCTGGTGCCGTCGATGGCTGGGTTGTAGTAGCTCTCTCCACCGTTGTGAGTGCGATCTGGTGAGCGTTCTCCACGCTCTGTCGCAGGACCTCTGACTTTCGCTGTTGCGCCTCCATAATCTGCTGGAGAAATGTGATACGCTATGAAGCTATGCTATACTAGCTAAACTAAGAATAAATAAAGCACTCAAAGAGTCGCATCTCCAGATACGCAAGTTTCTAATATGAAAAATAGGGTTTTAGTTATATATTCAAGTCAATCATTTAATACTAGATAAAACTAATAGAATTAGGATACCTTGGTGATACATTGGTATCCCAAGGCAACCCAACACGAGCATAACTAATACGGTATATAACTAACTAATACTAGCTATGCCACTACACCATACTACATCTAATTTATGAACACTATCTACTAGAATATACGTCTATCTAACTTAAAAATAGCTTACTTACCTAGATATATAAATATGCATAGTTAACCAACTAACTGATACTCTAACAAAACCCACACATTACCCAACTCAACTAAACTACAAAAGCTGAACACTAAAAACTGAAAATGTTCACTGAAATCTAAACATACTAACTATGCTCAAAACCTAGTGCAGGTACACTGCTGAATATGCACTGTGAACTGGTCACTGTGCTATTGAACAGGACACTGCTCCCCTTTACCTGCTAATGCTGGTACTCCCCCACCTATGTGCAACTGCACACAGGGATACTCGATCTGCTGTGCCATACGGTAGCACAGTGAAACCTCTAACTCCCTGAAACTGTCCAAGTCACACTGCCACTACTAAACCCTAAACTACTAACTGCCACTGTATATATACTAGTATAATTACTGACTAATTATAACCAATATCTATTAGCTATCTATATATATATAGATAACCTATCTAAAAATACTGCAGAGGATATATATAGTCACCTACTTAATGCACTTTCTAAATAGGTAACTAACAGACATAGGATATACATACACAGCTAACTAACCACTAGCTAACTACTTAACTAAATATGTCATGCCCAAGTCCCAAAATATATGGAACCAAGCCACGTGGCAATGGCCAGCTGACACATCTCCTAGAATATCCCAATTTAATGGATCCACGAAGAGTGCTACGCTATCCTATAATACTAACATGTCCAATATCAGCCAATAACAGGTAATCTAATCTCATCCACAAAATAAAGAGCAAGAAACACTAAATAAACTACTGGTTGATAAATGCCAATCTCAAGATATCATAGTACAACCAGTGATGTCTGGTGGGAACAAACCCACTACTATGACGAAATAAAGTACTGAAATGAGATATAAAAGATAATGACTAGAGCATCAGCTGAGTAGATAATGATGCCCTCCATCTAGGCTAAAGGCCTACCAACCGATCATGGAAACTCTGACGGTTGCACCTCCAACTTCTCAGCTGTAGCAAATCTCGTCTCCTGTCCCGGGCCGTATACGGTGGGGGTAGTAAGCCTCGTCTAAATCTAGAAAGGTACCAGATCCTCAGAGGGACGTAACAAGATACAAGAAAACAATATGCCATATATGAATACTGAATATAATAAATACAAGAAGGGTGTGCTAGCCATCTAAGTGAATGCAATGTGAGGACAACACTGGTGCGTATGGATAGGTGTAGGTATAACGTCCATGCTCCGAAGAGAGTGACATCAGTACAGTATATCGTCCATATCGCTCCGAAGAACGTGGCATCAGTATAAAGGGAAAGTCATTGGATCTGAGGTTCCTCCGAAACTATGGCTCCAATGGGTGTACTCCATACTCCCACTAATTGTCCTCCCCGCCCAATGTAGATACGCAAGTCGACTACTCAACGTGCATACCATGTATCTATATGCCAAGTCTCTAATCTATATCCTGACTACATTCTAACCGTGATGTAGGTGACACGCAATGATAGCTAGTCGAGTGTGCAAACTCACATCCCAATATGAATATATCTCAGTGTCCGTGTAAGGTATCAGGTCTCAGACAATAACAGGGTATCGTCCAATGGTTTGAGTCTGCTAAGAGCTAAGTCCATATATATATGCTAACATCGACATAACCGTCGAATGCACCCGAGACAACTCGGACGCGCACAGTTGTATAAACTACAAGCAACAAGAATACAATACAACAGATGCATATTTAAATTAAACAGTAAATATAGCAAGGTATCTTGCCTGAGTCTTCAAGAGGTGAATGCCAAAAGCCTGCTCCTGCGATGTCTCCTGGCTGATCCGATGATCCTGACACACAATATAATATAGAAATCTACATCAGACGCTAAGACCCGATGTACTGACACTACGTTGCTCTTAAGGGTCTGTCTCAAGTTCATGGTTGTTTGAAGACAGCGTTACGTGTGCACGTAGCTAGGGTGTACACGTGTTCTGTCTTCGATTAACGCGTACCTTGAGACATTAAATTATTCAGTTATGGGTAACCAACTATCTCTGCTCTGTGTGAATACATGACCTTGTTCTCCCTATACTTGGTTTATGACCAAGTTTCTGACAACTTCTAGTCTTTGATAATAGTTCATAACCTTAGGCAATTACTAATGTATTTTTATCAATCTTTATGTACTTCTCAACTACACGTTACTTGTTATTTTAAATTTGTGTCCATAAGAGACACAAGGACACAAAGATATGATAATAGGCTATGAGGAAGGAGGGGTTGACCGACTAGTACCTGATTGTCGGGACTAGGGTCTGTCTGCTAATCGACCGTCCTCCGGCAAGTGGAACTCCGGCGTCGCGACGGTGAGATGCGGCGGCAGCAGCGGTCACAGCAAATGCAGCAGTCGCAGCAGCAGTGCAGGGGTGGCAGCGGCCTGTCCGGCGAGGGACGTTGCCTGGGTGAGGGTCGGGTCGTGCTGGAGGTGGCTCTTCGCCGGATGGTAGTGGTCGGGGTGCTGAAATCGGTGTCCGGCTGGAACAGTCGGCTTGGTAGTATATCGGGTTGGATGGATCGGTTGGGATGGCGATGGTTACCGCCGGTACCAGCGGTGGCAGGCGGTGGGCAGGGTGGTCCGGTCGTGGAGGGCAGGGTGGTCCGGGGGAAGGGTCGGCTAGGGTTTGAGGGAAGGGTCGGCTAGGGTTTGAGGGGAGGGAGATGAATAGTTAGGTTTAGGGTTTGATGTAGGAGACATATATTTTTATAAGGGGGTTGATGGGCTGGCCTAGGGACTTGGGCCTGTCCGCCCTAGTTGAGGTGGGGCTAGTCCATGTGGAAGAGTGTATGTGGCTTGGCGAAGTTCTGATTAGGGTGAAATTGGCCTCCAAATTTTTTTACTAGATTAATAATTAACTGCGCAAGGCGAAAATTAATGAGCATTGCGTAGCTAAGGTTTTACCATGGTCAGAGGGGTACTTATAATTTCCATTCATTAATTCTAATTAAATTCCAAATAATTCCTAATCTCCGGATTTAATTCAATTGAACCCTAAATTGGTTGAGGGGGTTTACAATCTACCCTCCTTAGAGTATTTCGTCCTCGAAATTAAACGTACGCATAATAAGACATTTCTAACTGAATAAGTAAAGTACTAATGCGTACCTAGTCCTTCGAAGAGGTGGGGGTAGCGTTGTCTAATATCCTCCTCGTGTTCCCAAGTCGATTCGCCTGGTGCATGATGTCTCCATGCGATGCGGACTAAGGGAATAGTTTGACCTCGTAGTACCTTCTCACTCCTGTCTAGAATCTCCACAGGCTCCTCTTCATATGATAAGCTCGGGCCGACCGTGATCTCGGAATGGTCAAGCACGTGACTAGGATCCGATATGTACCTCCTCAATTGAGATACATGGAAGACGTCGTGGACTCCTTCCAAGGTCTGCGGTAATGCTAATCTGTACGCAACCTCTCTGACGCGTTCTAATATGTCGAATGGTCCGATGTACCTCAGACTCAGCTTCCCTCTGCCTCCGAATCTGATAGTCCCTCGAGTAGGTGAGATCTTTAAGAATACGTGATCTCCAACCTGAAACTCTAAGGGTCGGTGATGCGCATTCGCCCAATGCTTCTGTCGGTCTTGTGCTGCTCGAAGGTGTCCTTGGATCTTCTTAGCTTCTCTACCGTTCGAACAACCAACTCTGGTCCGAGAATCTGTCATTCGCCTATATCACTCCAGCATACTGGAGAACGATATTTTCTTCCATACAACGCTTCATAGGGAGCCATCTAGATGCTAGCTTGATAGCTGTTGTTGTAGGAAAACTCGACCAAATGTAAGTGGTCCTCCCATGATCCTCCGAAGTCTAGCATGCACGCTCTTAACATGTCTTCTAGTGTCTGAATGGTGCGCTCCGACTGGCCATCTGTTTGTGGGTGATACGCTGTGCTAAACATTAGGCGAGTACCAAGACTCTCTTGCATACTCGGCCAAAAGTAAGACGTAAATCTCGTATCCCTGTCAGACACGATGCTAACTGGCACTCCATGTAGGCGCACAATCTCCCTCATGTACATATCTGCTAAAGCCTCCGTCGATTGCCCAACTCTAAAAGGTAAAAAGTGTGCGGACTTGGTGAGTCTATCCACGATTACCCATACTGCAAAACGCCCACTAGGACTCCTCGGAAAGCCCGTAACAAAGTCTATAGTGATATGCTCCCATTTCCACTCCGGTATAGGAAGCGGTTGAAGCAATCCTGCAGATCTCTGGTACTCAGCCTTGACTTGCTGACACACCAGGCACTTGGCCACGAAGCGTGCTATCTCTCTCTTCATTCCGTACCACCAGTAGTACTGTCTTAGATCTCTGTACATCTTCGTGCCTCCTGGATGAACGGAGTAGGTGGAACTGTGAGCCTCTGTCAACAATTCCTACCGAAGTTCCCCATTTGGAACATAGAGACGATATCCGTACTTAGTGTTCCATCTTCATGTATCCGCAATCCTGTCTGTAATCCAGCCTCTGTCCTCTGTCTGAGTCTCTGAAATCTGGCATCTGTCGGCAAAGCGGTCTTGATTCTCTCTACCAGTGTCGATTGCAATTGGAAATTCGATAACTGTCCGTCTACTCCGGGTATAACAACCTCTATACCCATCTGCTCGAGATCTCTCAACAGATGTTGTTGGGTAGTCAAGAAAAATACCATAGGTCTTCTGCTCAATGTGTCTGCTACTACGTTGGCCTTTCCTGGGTGGTACTGTAGCTCTATTTCGAAGTCTGTCATCACCTCGAGCCAACGTCTCTGTCTCTGATTTAGATCCTTCTGAGTGTAGACGTATTTTAGGCTTTTATGATCAGTAAATATCTCCACTTTTTCTCCATATAGGTAATGCCTCCAAAGTTTTAACGCAAAGATCACCGCTGCAAGCTCCAAGTCGTGGGTAGGATAGTTCTTCTTATGTGTCCTCAACTGTCTAGAAGCATAAGCTATAACCTTTCTATGCTGCATCAAGACGCATCCTAATCCTTTTCCAGATGCATCGCTGTAGATTACGAATCCTCCGGGTCCAGAAGGTATGGTCAAGATGGGTGCTGTAGTCAAGCGCTTCTTTAGCTCATCGAATGCCTTCTGACACTCCTCTGTCCAAGTGAACTCTTGCTCCTTACGGGTCAAGCGGGTCATTGTCTCTGCAATCTTCGCGAAGTTCTCTACGAACCTCCGGTAATATCCGATAAGTCCTAGGAAACTCCTCACTTCTGAGACATTGGTAGGGGTTGGCCATGTCCCTACAGATGAAATCTTCGCCGGATCTACTGAGATAACATCTCCTGAGATGATGTGTCCAAGGAAGGCGACACGATCTAGGAGAAACTCGTACTTACTAAGCTTGGCATAAAGTCTCTCTCTCCTCAGCGTCTCTAACACTAGTCTCAAGTGCTTCTCGTGCTCCTCTTGGCTCTTCGAATACACCAAAATGTCGTCGATGAAGACTACCACGAACTGGTCTAAGTATTGATGGAATACTCTGTTCATCAAGTTCATAAATACAGCTGGCGCATTCGTCAGTCCAAAAGGCATCACTAAGAACTCGTAGTGACCATAACGAGTCCTGAATGCTGTCTTTTGAATGTCTTCTCTTTGCACCTTCACTTGATGATAACCCGATCTCAAGTCGATCTTTGTGAACACCACTGCTCCTGTCAACTGGTCGAATAAATCGTCAATCCGCGGCAGGGGGTACTTGTTCTTGATAGTCAAAGCATTAAGGGCTCTGTAATCAATACACATACGTACTGTTCCATCCTTCTTAGGCACAAAAAATACTGGTGCTCCCTATGGTGATGCACTAGGACGGATAAATCCCTTGCTCTGCAACTCCTCCAATTGTAGCTTCAGCTCGTCTAACTCCTTTTTCGCCAATCGATACACATTAGAAGATACCGGTGCTGCTCCTGGTACTAGCTCAATGGTGAACTCCACGTCTCTATCGGGTGGTAAGCCTGACAATTCTTCGGGGAAAACATCCTCGAATTCTGCAACTATAGGTGGGGGCGCAATCTCCATAGTCATGCAAGTTCCAGCTGTTTGTCCTACTCCTTGTTCGACGGTCCCTCGCATGTACTCGAACTCCGGTTGATCTGGTGGTCTAAAAGTGACGCTACCCTTCCGGCAGTTCAGTATGGCGTTATACTGGCTTAACCAGTCCATGCCTAATACAATATTAAAGTACGGCATAGGCAATACCAGGAATCGTGCCCTCATCTCTCTACCACATACGACTACCGAGCACGTTCTAATAGTGCTAGTAACCGACACGATACCTCCTCCGGTAAGAATTTTCTAACTCTTAGGTAAAGGGGAAGTCGCTACTCTATGCATTGCTACAAATATACTAGATATAAATGACAAAGTAGCCCCAGAATCAAACAATGCTGACGCAGGTAAGGATGCGACTAAAATGGTACCTGTGATGCTTCTCCTTCTGTTTCCTCCTCAGCGGCTGCTAATGCAAAGGCCTGTCCCTGTCTCTGTCCTCCTGCCTGCTGTCGGGCCCGATCAAACTGTGCCTGCTGTGGGGCCAAGGGTGCTCCCCTCTGGAATCCTCCGGGTGCTGGTGGACGCTGGCCTCCTGGTGGGGGTAGTATCCTCGGGGGTGGTGCTGCTGGCCTTTGTCCGGCCCGTGGGGCTGCCTCCCTGCACTGTGGGCAATCTCTGACAAGGTGCTGGCTTGCTCCACAAATCATGCATGTCCCAAGTCTCTTTCGGCAGTCCTTTTTGAAGTGACTTCTCTTACCCCAGAAGTGGCAAGTCGGAAGTTCCTGGTGTGGATATGGTGCTGCTCTCTGTTGTGTCTGCGCTCCGGGACGACGGATGGGTCCTCCTGCTCCGGGCTGGGCTCTAGCTGGCATGGCCGTGCTGGAACGCCTAGCTCTTCTGACAATGGCCTCCTGGATCCTCACCTCGGCGAGAACCTCCTCATAAGAAATCCTCGCCTGTGCGGTGGTATATCTCTTTAGCTCAAAGTTTAGGCCGTGGTGGAATCTCCGAGCCTTCTCTAGATCATTGGGTATCAAAACAGCTCCAAATCTGCTAAGGCGGCTAAACTCTGCGTCATATGCGTCAACAGTCATATTTCCCTGTTCTAGATGTAGGAACTGGGAGTACAAGGCATTTTTGACTGTTGCTGGAAAATACTTTGTATTGAAGTACTCTAAGAACTGTTCCCAAGTCTGGTTCTTGCCTACACTGTGCTCGATGGAATCCCACCGCTGATGGGCGTTGCCTTTTAGTTGGGCTCTCACTGCGGTCATCCAAAGGTCTGGATGCAGTTGTGAAGCCTCTAATAGCATCTCCGTGTTGGCGATCCAATCGGAGATCTGTTTCGCAGCCTCATTGCCTGAGAAGGTATCTGGTCCCATCTGTCGGAACCATCTAACAGTGCCACCTGTCGGGGCTAGTGGAGGTGCTGGTGCGGGTGCTGGGACAGGTGTCCTCTCTAGTACTGCCATCAAACTCTGTCTCAATGTCTCTGTCTGCTGCCACTGTGCTTGCATCATTGCCTGGAAGAACTGAAGCATCTGTGGCTGGCCATCTAGCTATGGCATCTGGGGTGGGTAAGGCGGAGGCGGTGGTAGGGGAGTCTCTGGTTGTGTAGTAGGCGTCTCCTCAGATGTCAGCCTCTCAGTCTGCGACATCGGTGTAGCTCCTGAAGTCTGGCCCTCATAATGCTGCGTGGGGATCGTCTGGGAAGTCTGTTCTTCTGGCTGTGGTGTAGGATCTCCCTGCGATATCTCGTGCCAATGTATCAGCGAAGCCTGTAGCGGGGGTTGCCCTTGGGGTACCTCATCTCCTTGTGTGGTATTATCTGGCACCGTGGCACAGGGTGCTCCTCGTCCATTGAGCAAATTCATCTTGCTGCAAGAGATAGAGCTTCATTAAAAGAGTACGAGAGCAAACAAACAAGATGCATATATTTAGAAGCAGTATGAAGGAAGTTCAAGGACGAATCAAAAGTGGATGAGACCTAATAATTTATATCCTACTGCAGGCTCGCTGGGCATGTTACCATACCACAAGCGAAAAGTCGACCTGCATGGGCCACCACTAAAACCATGTCACGCCCCAGTCCCAAAATATATGGAACCAAGCCACGTGGCAATGGCCAGCTGACACGTCTCCGAGGATATCCCAATTTAATGGATCCACGAAGAGTGCTATGCTGCCCTATAATACTAACATGTCCAATATCAGCCAATAACAGGTAATCTAATCTCATCCACAAAATAAAGAGCAAAAAACACTAAATAAACTGCTGGTTGATAAATACCAGTCTCAAGATATCATAGTACAACCAGTGATGTCTGGTGGGAACAAACCCACTACTATGATAAAATAAAGTACTAAAATGAGATATAAAAGATAATGACTAGAGCATCAGCTGAGTAGATAATGATGCCCTCCATCTAGGCTAAAGGCCTACCAACTGATCACGGGAACTCTGACGGTTGCACCTCCAACTCCTCAGCTGTAGCAAATCTCGTCTCCTGTCCCGGGCCGTCTACGGTGGGGTAGTAAGCCTCGTCTAAATCTGGAAAGATACCAGGTCCTCAGATGGACGTAACAAGATACAAGAAAACAACATGCCATATATGAATACTGAATAAAATAAATACAAGAAGGGTGTGCTAACCATCTAAGTAAATGCAATATGAGGACAACGCTGGTGCGTATGGATAGATGTAGGCATAACATCCATGCTCCGAAGAGAGTGGCATCAGTACAGTATATCGTCCATATCGCTCCGAAGAACGTGGCATCAGTATAAAGGGAAAGTCATTGGATCCGAGGTTCCTCCAAAACTACGGCTCTAATGGGTGTACTCTATACGCCCACTAATTGTCCTCCCCGCCCAATGTAGATACGCAAGTCGACTACTCAACGTGCATACCATGTATCTATATGCCAAGTCTCTAATCTATATCCTGACTACATACTAACCGTGATGTAGATGACACGCAACGATAGCTAGTCGAGTGCGCAAACCCATATCCCAATATGAATATATCTCAGTGTCCGTGTAAGGTGTCAGGTCTCAGACAATAATAGGGTATCGTCTAATGGTTTGAGTCTACTAAGAGCTAAGTCCATATATATATGCTAACATCGACGTAACCGTCGAATGCACCTGAGACAACTCGGACGCGCACAGTTGTATAAACTACAAGCAACAAGAATACAATACAACAGATGCATATTTAAATTAAACAGTAAATATAGCAAGGTATCTTGCCTGAGTCTTCAAGAGGTGAATGCCAAAAGCCTGCTCCTGCGATGTCTCCTGGCTGATCCGATGATCCTGATACACAATATAATATAGAAATCTACATCAGACGCTAAGACCCGATGTACTGACACTACGTTGCTCTTAAGGGTCTGTCTCAAGTTCATGGTTGTTTGAAGACAGTGTTACGTGTGCACGTAGCTAGGGTGTACACGTGTTGTCTTTGATTAACGCGTGCCTTAAGACATTAAATTATTCAGTTATGGGTTACCAACTATCTCTGCTCTGTGTGAATACATGACCTTGTTCTCCCTATACTTGGTTTATGACCAAGTTTCTGATAACTTCTAGTCTTTGATAATAGTTTATGACCTTAGGCAATTACTAATGTATTTTTATCAATCTTTATGTACTTCTCAACTACACGTTACTTGTTATTTTAAATTTGTGTCCATAAGAGACACAAGGACACAAAGATACGATAATAGGCTATGAGGAAGGAGGGATTGACTGACTAGTACCTGATTGTCGGGACTAGGGTCTGTCTGCTAATCGACCGTCCTCCGGCAAGTGGAACTCCGGCGTCGCGGCGGTGAGATGCGACGGCAACAGCGGTCACAGCAAATGCAGCAGTCGCAGCAGCAGTGCAGGGGTGGCAGCGGCCTGTCCGTCGGGGGACGTCACCTGGGTGAGGGTCGGGTCATGCTGGAGGTGGCTCTTCGCCGGATGGTGGTTGTCGGGGTGCTGAAATCGGTATCCGGCTGGAACAGCCGGCTTGGTAGTATATCGGGTTGGATGGATCGGTTGGGATGGCGATGGTTGCCGCCGGTGCCAGCGGTGGCAGGCAGTGGGCAGGGTGGTCCGGTCGTGGAGGGCAGGGTGATCCGGGGGAAGGGTCAGCTAGGGTTTGAGGGAAGGGTCGGCTAGGGTTTGAGGGGAGGGAGATGAATAGTTAGGTTTAGGGTTTGATGTCGGAGACATATTTTTATAAGGGGGTTGATGGGCTGGCCTAGGGACTTGGGCCTGTCCGCCCTAGTTGAGGTGGGGCTAGTCCATCTGGAAGAGTATATGTGGCTTGGCGAAGTTCTGATTAGGGTGAAATTGGCCTCCAAAATTTTTTACTAGATTAATAATTAACTGCGCAAGGCGAAAATTAATGAGCATTGCGTAGCTAAGGTTTTACCATGGTCAGAGGGGTACTTATAATTTCCGTTCATTAATTCTAATTAAATTCCAAATAATTCCTAATCTCCGGATTTAATTCAATTGAACCCTAAATTGGTTGAGGGGGTTTACAAAATAACTAAACTTAACTCACTGAGAACATAACTAACTACTCACACTAATTGGCTGAGACTAATAATCTATAACTCAAACCAATATACACTTCTACTGACCATATCTAAACTTATCAACTGCTCTAGTATTCCATACATAGTAATTACCAATTTAAACAATTAATTGATCAACTACTACTTAAACCAATATATATATCAATAGTATACATAACTATCCTTAGAACCTACTGAACTTAACTGAAACTAAATACTGGACTGCATAGTTATCAGTGATGGTTAATTGACACTGCACAGTGGAAACTTCACCCAACTGAACTGAATCTCGAATTTCCCTTGCTTACAGAAATTTCATAGTAGTTCCTGCTACTGCACTTGCTGTGTACTTGGAAATCTGATATGCTGTCCTTCTTGAGTCTGATGTGTTACTTCATTGTTCGAGTCTCCTAGTAGACTGCACAGTGGACTACCCCAAAGTTGCTCGGGAACTGCTGCTATTATTCTCTCAGCACAAAGAATTATCTGCACAGTGGCTAGTCTACCCCCTTGCCGAGTTTTCTGTGTGAAAAAGAGACTAAAAAATGGCTGATGTACTGTGTGCCCCCCTGCTCTCAAGGTCTCCTGCACACTGACTGCTACTCACAGCAGCTACTAGCTGAAAACAACAGCTCACTATCCCAAACAGGAAAATGAACTTCATCAGTGCCTTACCCTCAACCCCTGATACTGAACAGTGTTCAGTACATAAATACTGAGACACTGCAGATAGCACATTCAATTCTGCAGAAACTCAATACTGCATGATCTTGATTGCCCCCTGCTCTTCACTGCACACAGTAAAGTACTGCTGGTGCAAGAAGACCTTGCCCGATCACTCCCACACACAAAACACAGACACTTACACATCTAAGTATATAAGCATACACATAATATAGCTATCCACATACAGGTACATATTCCTCTATACATATCATTCTATAAGCATAACACTATATATATATATATATATATATATATATATATATATATATATATATATATATATATATATATATATATATATATATACCAACACATACAAATCACTAGTTATAAAGTATACACTTATCCACACATTTGAAATAAATATATAGATATAAATTAACATATGCATAACTATATATAAACTCATAACTATGAATATATATACATATAGATATGCCTATCTATGATACATATAACACACAATTATAGCTACACATATATACATAACTCAAAATACACTATTATATATACTATATAATATATGAATAGCTTATAAATATACATTTACACTTGTACGTATAATGAGAAGGACAAAAATCAAACACATGGGGCGCATCGCACCCGTATCACACTTTTCTATGATACGCTTGCGATACGACCCCAAACACACAACCAATCGTATCCCGGAGGACACGAACACATCCAATACATAAATTATGAACAATACATATAGTTATTAGAGTGTCTACGTGTCCGTGTCTCAATGTACTATGCACAAGGCCCCGTGTCGGAGGAAAACCCCAAAAATTGACCGTTTCATCAAAATGACGAGATTCGGCCAATACGTATCCAATTGTGGACACGATACGAGCTACAAACAAACAATCAAGTGTCAAATAGATCTATTAGATCTATTGACAAGCACTACATGTGCCAATCTCGGAATTCCCCTAAAATTGGCACCAAAATTGATATAACTTCTACCATAGGTCTCCAAATGACTCCAAACCAAAACCTATGGGTAGCCTATGCATGTGGGTTAATTTCTCATGGTAAAATCTCAGATCTATTGTCTATTTAAAGGGGGAAAACTGATTTGTACCTATTGGGAGATGGATTCCCAATAAAAAGTCTCCAAATGCCAAGTAGCTCCCCTCCTTGTAGATCTTGGCCTCCTCCTCCTTGCTCCTTGATTCTTACTTATAGATCCTTGATGTAGAGGCTTCAATGACGAATTTAGAATGAGTTTGGTGAAGATTTGGTGGAGAAATGATGAGAGAATGGAGGGAAAATGGAAGAGAAAAAATATAGATCTAAAAATTTGGGGAAGAAATAAAATGAGGGCACTCTCTCTCCTCCTAATTATGGCTGGTCATAAACCCCTCTCCAAGCAATATATAATGTCCAAAATATCCCTTGGGGCCTCTCATGAAGAAATAATTAGGGGGAGAAGGTTCTAGTCTAATGGTTTCACTAATTAATTAAATCTTCTAATCCATGGGCCTAACTCATGGGCTCAACTTAGGCTAGTCCAAAAGCTTGGTTCATGCATTCTAAAAATTTGGGTTAGGTCCACTACGCAAGTCCAAAATAATTCTACAACTAGCAACAATTAAATAATACAATAAATAATTAAATTAAGCCATGTACAATTATTAATTATAAATAAATCTAAAAGTAATTATACCCATTGATAATTACTAAATTACCCTTGGATGAAAGTGTAAGGGTGACAGCCTACACCTATCCATACGTTGAAAAGTTATCCTCATTATACATCTTTCATATAGATTGTCTAGTGCAGCGTACTTGTATATTTTATGTCTATTATGCATGTTTTACTGTATTAAATTGGCATACTATTTTGTGTATCTTATTACGTCCCTATGAGGACCTGGTCCCTTTGCCAGGTATAGACGATCTGGAGTATCCGCAGGAGTACGGGCTAGGACCTGACGTATTATTTTCTGCCGATGAGGTCTTACCTTCTGAGGATCTTTGATTATCTCTAGCGATGGATCTCTTAGTTGATACTCTTCTATCATCATTATCTTATTTTATATTGGAGTTCCGTCCTCCTCTCTCATTTTAGTTTTTGATATAGTCATTGGTAGTGGATTTATCTCCACCCGACTATTATTTTTGGATTATTCAGACTCATTATTTTGGTTTAGTTATTTCTTTACTATGACTTGTTATGTGGATGAGATTAGTATTGCCTGTGACTTGTGACAATATATTTACCACCGGTGAATTAATATTCATATTATAGCATACATGTGTATTATGGTATCCATATAATGGAGTTGCCATATACATATGGCTGGCATACTTACGTATTCCTAGTTCTACTTATTTGGGACTGGGGCATGACAAATCTCATCGTAAAGCTTCGAGATTTCTGGCACTGGATGAGCTGCCAAAAAGTCTGCCAATGCTTGGTATTTAACTTCCTTATGCGGGACAAAAACCATACCATATGGTGACAACAGTATGGCCCACATAGCCAAGCGAGAATTAAGTGCCCCGAGCTTGGTCATGAGGACCTGAGGGGATTAACTCTCGATATCACATAAATTGTTTGCCCAGCCACGTAATGCCGAGTCTTCTGGACAGCAAATACCAGACCAATGCACTCATTCTCAATGGTGTTGTACCTGTGCTCTGTACTGTCCAACATTCTTCTAAGATAATAAATGGCCTACTCATGACCTGTATCACTCTTTTGGGCTAGTAGAGTACTAAAAGAGTGATCCATTGTGCGAACATAAAGCAAGAAAGGTCTCCCTACCACTGGGGCCACCTGGAGGGGGGATTTGTGAGCTAGCTCTTGATATCATCCAACGCTTGCTGGCATTATTTGGTTCAGACAAAGGAAACTCCCTTTTCATAGATGACTAAAGGGTTGACATCGCCCAAAGAGGTTGGCTATGAACCTTCTAATGTATGCCAACCTTCCTTGCAGACCATGAAGCTCTCGAAGGTTCTTCGAAGGGCGTATGTTGAGGATATACTTGGTCTTCTCAAGGTCTATGTGAATACCCTTCGAAGTTATGTTAAAACCCAAAAAATTGCCACTGGAGACTCCCATGAAGGACTTAGTGGGGTTCATATTTAGCTGGTTCACTCCCATCAAGTCGAATACCGTTTTCAAGTTTGGAGATGGTCATCTTGGAAGCGACTTTTGACAGCGATGTCATCAACATAACACTCGACTGTCTTGTCCAGATGTTTACGAAAGATGGTGCTCATAGCTCGCTTGTATATTGCACCCGCATTCTTCAGACAAAAGGGCATGACTGTGTATAATAATACAATACTATCGATGTTCTGAATAATGTTTGCTTCTCGTACTCTGGGAATATCTTGATCTGATTATAGCCCGAGAACCCGTCCATGAAGGACATACGCTCTAAGCCACAAGTATTGTCAATCATTAAATCTGTGACCGAGAGAGAAAACTCGTCCTTTGGGTATGCCACATTTAGATCACGAAAGTCTATTTAGATTTGGATCTTGCCGTTCTTCTTGACGACAGGTACGATATTTGCTACCCAATTCGGATGTTGCTCCTCATGGATAAAGACGCTTGCTATCAGTTTGTTCACTTTAACTTCGATAGCGTTCATGATGTTCGGACAAAATCACCATTGCTGTTACTTCACTGGCTTTGCATTCAACAAGATATTGAGCTTGTATACCGTGATTTGGTAGTCCAAACCTGCCATGTCTTCATAGCTCCAAGCAAAGATATCGATATAATCCCTTAGGAGCTGTAACAGGGATTCACGATCTTTATCGGACATACTTTTTCTAATGAAGATAGGTTTTAGGGATGATTCAATGCCCAGATCGACTTATACGAACTTCAGTGGAAGATTCTTGTTGTTCAAAACGTAACTCCCATTGTAAGGCTAACCGTTGTGACCATGGTTCTACCTCGAAGAGTTCGGGCGGCTGGACATCATATTCTTTCGGGTGAGCGGACACCATGTTGACATATAGTGTTTGTTTGAGCATTTTTTCGATGCTTGTATTGGAGTCCCAAGCGAAAGATTATAAAGAATGAGAATGCATTTAATCTTCCTCTTCTAAACCTTTGGGAGTTGACGGTGGTGTGATGTACCCCAGACCGTGATGAGATCGCTGGTCGTAGGTCTCGAATTTTCTCGCAGAGACGAGAAGACGCAGAGGCAGACATCAGCCTTTGCCATAATTCAGGCCTTTGTCGCTTTTTAAGTCATAGCCCATATTCTGGATAATGAGTTTAGCTTGTGGGCTGTAGCGGTATAGCTGTATTCTACCGATATCAAGTTTTGGTCCTTCGGCGATGCTCCACCCTCCCGAAGATGCTGGGTTTGTCATCCCTCATTGTGGCCGGCACTATAAAGTACGTGCCTTGGCTTGGGAGAATTTGGTTCACCGTGTAGGTGGTAGTTATTTGTGTATGCAGTTGTAACCCTAGACTGTATTATAAGGAATACATTATACTTAAATGTGCAACATCATAGTAGTTCAAAGACAACACTTTATTGATAAAGTATAATATCTTGTCCATGGAAATTATATCATCTAGGGAAGGGACGTCAGCATGAGCAGCCACATATTCTCCCAATCATATTTCCTGAGCTCCTCTTCCAGTATGTGTGACGGCTTCAGAGGCCTCTTGTGAAGCTTGATGACCAGGGGTTCAGAAGCAGTCACAGGTGCTGGGTCCTCTTTTGGTGGTCGACTCGGTCTCCACAGACGGACGACCAGAGCTTCAGGTATAATTTTATAAAGTTTTACCATGAGGGGAGGGGCTATGTTAGGGGCACGTCCTTTAAGACGGGCCCTCAAGGGTTCGTCTGGTGTGGTTCCAACTTTCGCTTCATCGTCAGCGTCATTACCACCTTCATCTTGGTGGACTTGCTTGTACTGGATTGAGTCAGAGTAATATGCCTTGACTCCTTTGAATAGATCGATATCTGCAAATTCTATCCTGACGATGCCGTGATCATCGACATACTTCAGGCATTGATGCAGAGTCGATGGCACAATCATGTATTTGTGTATCCATAGACGCTTCAACAAGATGTTGTAGGATACGTCTACGTTTATGACGTAAAAGATGACCTCTGTTCGTAAGTCGCCAATCTAACATTTCAGGTAAATCTTTCCCAGAGGGTAGCTTCTTCCAGTATTGAAGCTGCTGATGGTAGTATTGGTTGCTACCAGCTGATGCATTAGGATTCCCAAGGTCTGAAGCAGACTATGTAGGATGATGCTGAGAGACAAACTAGGGTTAGTGTGCATCTGATCCACCTTGATGGCTCCGATATACCCTGTATAGCACATAGGGCGATCGTACAGAGGGCGATTATGCCTGTTATTTTTTAGCAATATTGTCCTGTTGCGAGAACGTGATGTTCGATATTGCCTCTATTACATTGTTGCAGTGGGGGCCCGTTGCAGGATCTTTGACCGACGACTTGACCTAGGCCAGGTAGGTGTCCGTTCTGCAATGCCTTACTTAGAGCATCGGTGGTGTCTTTGGAAAGATGGAGGAGATCAAAGAGTGATAATTTAGCTGGAGTATTGACGAGCTATGCCAATATGTCAAATTTATTGGTCTTCTCCAGCCCCTGAACTGTATCCTTCCATAAAGGTTTATCGAATCGCGTCTTTTTTTGCTTTTGTTTGTCTGGTGTAGGCGGCTGGGATGGACCTTGTCATGACCCGTACCCGATGTAAGGATACTAGTCGGAAACAACGCCCAGCCTACGCCACAGAATCAGCGGTAGAACGCTGTCTAGATAGTCTATCTAAAGTAATGAACCACCAATAATGATAGAATACTCAATCACAGAACTAAGATAGAATGAGCACGAAATCAGATAAGAATAGAATAGTCATCATACAACTCATGAGTTTAAAATAATACATCAATGAGTCTGAAGAGTAACAAAATAAGCTGGAGACAAATCCAGTACAAAAGAATACTATCATACTACAAAGCTACACTCAAGGGTCAACTGTCTCAGTTGGGATAAGTCCCTCTTGAGCCAGGGTCTCCGAATCTAAACCCACAATATCCTGGGGTCCATAATAGGTAGGGTACTCCTCAGTGTCATCTGGAAAAATATATCCAGTCAGGAAAGGAGCAGAGTACATCTCTAACAGCAGTTCTAATCCATGATAAACATTATGTAACAGTAAATAGCTGTGGATAAACAAAATGCACAAAATAGATATAAGAGATATATAGACAATAAGGAAATACTGGAAAGAAATACAATAATGAACAATATGCCAATGAAACAATAATACTAATGACTAAGTGTGTGAGTACTAGCTTAACATGTGATCGGCTTGGGCAAGATACAATGCGGCCTGGCTAATCATACGTGCGGTGCATGATCAACACTATTCGCTTACCAATACTTTATTCAATAGGAATTTGATCACATATCTATACTAATACTCCCCACCCCCAACTAGTATAATAGATCCAACCACGGTATGCAATGGCACTAGATTCCCTAAGAAGAGAGCGACTCCTCCCAAAAATCGGTGTCTGTACATGTACAAGATAACCAATGAAACAATACTTGCACCATATACACCATATACCAAGGAATAACATCTCATGACGAGATCCGGATATACCAATCCGTGTAACCATAGTGTCAAGAGAAATATGTATATCTACACTAGATACAACGAACATAGAGGATATCATAAATGAGAAACTATCAGAGAATGTACTCGCCTGAAGTCCAAAGAACAGTCTCACAGATGTCTGACTCGGTGCCTCGAAGACCTAGATATGGAATACCACATTAATACAAGGTCCCGGAAAGAGAACAAGTCAAACTAGTCAACTTCTAGGTCAATAAATCAATTCTAAGTTAAAAGTCAACTATGGTCAACTCTAAAGTCAACTAAAGTCAAACATGGTCAAACCAAGGTCAACCTCTCAAGACATCTATATAAATAATATAGAAATAAAATACAACAATTTAGGAATTAAAATTAGATCCCAATTGGAACCCACACAAAGTATAAATAATATACACTCTAATATAAAGTATATACAAACCAATATTTATACAAATAATATAATATATTACTACTAGTATTATACCTCACAAAAGCACATATATATATAAGATATATAAATCAAAATACATATATATATATATAAAACAATTTAATAACTATATACTTATATATATATATATACATATAAACTTACACAATTAAATATCAATAGTTACATAACACATGCACATATTAATGTACATATTTTACATGGCTAGAAGCACACATAAAAATACATTCATTAATATACAAATAATTATATAATAATTATAAATAATATAATTACACATTAAATACATAAATATATTTTATAAAATATTTATGTATAAATTATTTTATTAACATAAGTACATATATAATTGCATGCAAGAAGCTACATATATATATTTATACATCACATTAGAACACATAGAAATATATAGATCTATGCTACAATAAATACCATAATAAATACACTAAAATAATATATAATATCTATATATATTTACTAATTATAAATAAAGAATTTAAAGCATAATTAATTAGATCTACACATAAACACACCAAATTGGAGAGTATCACACCGTATCCCACTAGATCTAGGATACGCATGTGACACAAGTCCAACACACAACCAATTGTACCCCGAAGGACACAAACAAGTCACAAATAATATTTATAAACAAATCAAAGTGTCAAAAGTAGATCTATGTATCCGTGTCAAAATACGACATGTTCAAAGTCCCGTGTCGGAGGAAAAATCTCCAAAATGACACGTATCACCAAATAGTTGGGATACGAACCACAAGTACCAAATATGGACACGACACAAGCCCCAAACACATAATCACATGCCCAATTGATCTATAGGATCAATTGACACACACAACAAAATGTAAATTCGGAATTCCAACAAAATTGACACAAAAAGCACCATAACTTTCTCCATGGGTCTCCTATGAACATAAAACAAAGTCCTATGGGTAGTACATACATATGGGTTGATTTTACATGATTAAATCTCAGATTTAGAAGCTATTTTAATGGAAAAAACTGAATTATACCTATTGGGAGATGGATTTCCAATGAAACCTCCAATTGAGATGAACTTGCTTCCAAATTGTAGATCATTGCTCCTCTTTGTAGATCCTTTCTTCCTCCTTCTAGATCCTTGCTTCTCAACTTTCTAATGGTAAATTGGAAAGAATTTGGGATGAATTTGGTAGGAAATTAGAATAGGAATGGAGAGAATTTGGGAGTGGGAAATTCTAGATCTAGATTTGGAATGAGAATGAGAGGAGAGAGAAATTCCCCCCCTCTAATATAGGCCGGCCATGCCCCTTCCCCAAGCAATTGTAAAATTTCTAATGTACCCCTTGGGCCTCTCATGAAGAAATAATTAAGGAAAGAAGCTTCTAGTCTAATCACTTAATTAATTTAATCCATCTCCTTAACCATGGGCTTTCTAAATGGGCCAAGTCTAACTATTTAATTCATGTTGGTCCATGGGTCCAAACTAAAATAGTTGGGTCTACTAAAATAAGTCAAAAATAGTTAAATAACATCCAACAACAATTAAATAATACAAAAAAATTATTTACCATGCACAATATTTATTTAAATAGGAAATTACTAAAATACCCTTTTTCCTAAAATGTGGTAGTGACAAGTCTACCCTCCTTAAAATAATTTCGTCCTCGAAATTTAAAGATGAAAACTACCCCCAGAAAATCACAGAACAGAACTAAAGAATCACAAGTAACTAATGAACAGAACATAACTAGAAAATAACATACCTCAAGGTACAAACAAATATGGATAACGCTCTCGCATGTCATCCTCTCTCTCCCAGGTAGACTCCCCCAGAGAGTGATGCCTCCATGCGACGCGTACCAAAGGAATAGTCTGGTTCCTCAGCACCTTCTCTCTCCGATCCAGAATCTCAACTGGCTGCTCTGGATAGCTAAGAGTAGGGCCCACCTCTATCTCTGAGTGATCCAATACATGACTAGGATCTGCCACGTATCGTCTCAACTGCGACACATGAAACACGTTGTGCACTCCCTTCAATGTAGGTGGCAAGTCTAGTCTATAAGCAACTGCACCGACCTTCTCTAGAATAGTGAAAGGTCCGATGAATCGCGGACTAAGCTTTCCGCCTCCACCGAAGCGAATCGTGCCTCGTGTCGGAGAAATCCTCAGAAATACCAAACCACCCACCTAGAACAAAACACCATCTTAAGAACTTAATCTATAACAAACAAGAACAAGCAAAAACAAAATCTAAACTATACCTCAAACTCCAAAGGTCTCCGATGGCTATCGCCCCAATGCCGCTGTCTGTCCTGCGCCACTCGAAGTCTGTCTCTAATCAACTGAACCTTCTCTGCTGCCTCCACAACCATCTCTGGCCCAAGCAAAACTCTCTCTCCAACATTGTCCCAAGACAAAGGAGTACGACACCTCCGACCATATAAAGCTTCAAAAGGTGACATCTCTATACTGGCCTGGTAACTGTTGTTGTAAGCAAACTCTACCAAATGGAGATGGTCCTCCCAAGAACCCCCGAAATCTAGTACACAAGTGCACAACATATCCTCGAGAGTCTGGATAGTCCTCTCTGACTGCCCATCTGTCTGGGGATGATATGCAGTACTGAATTTGAGCTGAGTGCCCAAACTCTCCTGCAAACTCCTCCAGAAATGAGAAGTGAAATGACTATCTCGATTTGAGACTATGCTGACGGGAACTCCATGTATCCTAACGATCTGCCTCACATACATCTCTGCCAGCTTCTCCGTAGACAAACCCACCTTGAAAGGCAAAAAGTGGGCCGACTTGGTCAACCTATCAACAATGACCCAAATCGCGTCTTTCCCTCCTGGAGATCGTGGAAGTCTGGACACAAAATCCATAGTAATGTGTTCCCACTTCCACTCTGGAATGGGTAATGGCTGAAGTAAACCTCCTGGCCTCTGCCTCTCGGCTTTCACCTGCTGGCACACTAAGCATCTGGATACAAACTGTGCCACTTCCCTCTTCATGCCATACCACCACACACTCTCTCGCATATCCCGATACATCTTGTTAGCACCTAGATGTATGGAATACTGAGGGTGATGCGCTTCCTGCAATACCTCCTCTCGTAACTCCCCACTAGGCACACACAATCTAACTCCATGCCTCAAAGATCCATCCTCTGTAATAGTGAAATTATCCTCTAATTCTGCTCTCACCTGAGCTCTGATACTCCTCAAAGATACATCATCATACTGTGTTGCCTTAATCCTGTCCATCAAATCTGAGTGTATCTGCAATCCCCACATCTGCATAGCACACCCAGGAACAATTACCTCAATGCCCAAGCTCTCCAAGTCCTCCAACAAATATCGATCATGCATTAAGAACATAGCTACCGGATACCTGCTCAAAGCATCGGCAACTACATTGGCTTTCCCAGGATGATATTGCAAAGAGATATCAAAATCCTTTATCAGTTTCAACCACCGACGCTGCCTCATGTTCAACTCCTTCTGCGTGAAAACGTACTTCAAGCTTTTGTGGTCTGTGAAGATCTCCACACGCTTTCCGTACAAATAATGTTTCCACAACTTCAGGGCGAATATGACAGCTGCCAACTCCAAATCATGGGTAGGATAGTTCTTTTCATGAGGGCGCAATTGCCTGGATGCATAGGCAATCACTTTCCCATGCTGCTGAAGAACACAACCTAAACCCTTCCCCGATGCATCACTATAAATAGTGAAACCTCCGGACCCTGATGGCAATATCAAAATAGGAGCAGACGTCAACCTCTTTTTCAACTCTTCAAAAGCAACCTAGCAATCCTCCGTCCAAACAAACTCCACATCCTTCCTTGTGAGTCTGGTCATCGGCTCGGCAATCCTCGAAAAATCTTGCATAAACTTCCTGTAGTAGCCTGCCAATCCCAAGAAACTTCTGATCTCTGCTACCGAACTCGGAGTCTTCCAAGATTCTACTGCTGAAATCTTCTTCGGATCTACTGAAATACCATCACCAGTCACAACATGCCCCAAGAATTCTACCTTGTCCAAGAAAAACTCATATTTGGGCAACTTCCCATACAACTTCTCCTTCCTCAGCACATCCAACACAATCCTCAAATGCTCCTCATGCTCCTCCGGTGTCCTCGATTATATGAGTATGTCGTCGATGAACACCACCACAAACTTGTCAAGGTACTGGTGGAACACCTTGTTCATCAAGTTCATAAATACCGCCGGTGCATTAGTCAAACCAAACGGCATCACCATAAACTCGTACTGACCATACCGAGTTCTAAAAGCAGTCTTCGGTATGTCCTCCGGCTTCACCTTCACCTGATGGTAGCCTGATCTCAAATCTATCTTAGAAAATACCTTCGCACCACTCAACTGATCAAACAGATCATCAATCCATGGCAAAGGATACTTATTCTTGATAGTGAGATTATTCAAAGCCCTGTAATCAATGCACATACGCACCGATCCATCCTTCTTCGGTACAAACAATACCGGGGCTCCCCATGGTGAAGAACTCGATCTGATAAACCCCTTATCCTGTAATTCGTCCACCTGCTTCTTCAACTCGACCAGCTCGCTGTTGTTTACTCTATAGACATACTGTAAAATTGGTTCTGCACCTGGCACCAAGTCTATAGAAAATTCAACATCTCGATCTGGTGGCAATCCTGGCAATTCCTCAGGAAACACATCCAAGAATTCTGCTATCAACGGATGTGGCAACTCCTTGTCTTCCACCATAGCTCCACAAATAATGCCTTCCCCCTGCTCCGCAGCTCCTCTAGCAAACCCGAACCTGGCTCTCCTAGCGAACTAAACAAAACTCTACCTCCTCTACAGTCTATGCTAGCACGATGCCTACTCAACCAATCCATCCCAAGTACAATGTCGTAGCTCGGAAGTGGCATTACAAGTAGACACGCACTCAACTCCCGGCCTCCCAGAGTAACTCTTCGATCCTTGCAAATATCATTAACCAGGATAATGCCTCCCCCGGTCATGATCTTGCAAGTCCTAAGCAAAGACTCAGCTACCAAACCATGCTTCAGGGCAAAAGAAACAGATACAAAACTATGGGAAGCACCACTATCAAACAAAGCTAAAGCTGGAATGGAATCAAGAAGAATAGAACCTGCGATGACATCTCCGGTGGGTTCCTCCTCTTCGACGGTCATAGCAAATGCTCGTCCCTGTCGAGCACCTTCCTGCTGTTGATGCTGGACAAAACGCTGCTGCTGTGTCGGAAGCGGTCCCCTCGGCTGTGCTGCAGGTGGTCTCGTCTGTGTCCTCGGAGCTGCAGCTGCTCCCTGAACTGCACGACGAAGATACTCCCTTGATTGATGCCCTTCAGTACCATAATACAAACAAACTCCTAGCCTCCTCCTGCAAACTTCCCAGATGTGGCCGGGCTTCTTGCAAAAGTTGCATGGAGCTTGCTGTAACTGTCTCTGCTGCTGAGGTGCCTGATGAAAAGGCGCTCTAGCTGGAGTCTGGTTCTACTGTGGCTGCTGGAAAGGTCTGGACTGGAAATGAGAACGTTTAGCAGATACTGTACTGCTGTTGGCCCCCAGAAAAGAATTACGGTCTCTCTTGGTCTTCAAACCCAGATCTCGCTCAACCTTGCGTGCCTCCGCAAGTATCTCCGAGTATGTCTCATAAAAAGACGGAATGAGGATCAATATGGCACATGATGTAAGACATCAAGGAAAGGGCAGTTTAAGGGTTCAAGTATCAATGTCAAAGGAGAATAGTTGAATCAAAAGAATTTTCCTAGATGTGATTGAGTATCTCAGCCTATATCCTATATCCTATCGCAGGCTCGCAGTAGTACAACTAAGTTGTCGCACTACCACGACATCACATACTTGTGAAGCTAGACCTGCATGGGCCACCACCAAAAATGTGTCACAACCCGTACCCGATGTAAGGATACTAGTCGGAAACAACGCCCAGCCTACGCCGCAGAATCGGCGGTAGAATGCTGTCTAGATAGTCTATCTAAAGTAATGAACCACCAATAATGATAGAATACTCAATCACAGAACTAAGATAGAATGAGTACGAAATCAGATAAGAATAGAATAGTCATCATACAACTCATGAGTTTAAAATAATACATCAATGAGTCTGAAGAGTAACAAAATAAGCTGGAGACAAATCCAGTACAAAAGAATACTATCATACTACAAAGCTATACTCCAGGGTCAACTGTCTCAGTTGGGATAAGTCCCTCTTGAGCCAGGGTCTCCGAATCTAAACCCACAACATCCTGGGGTCCATAATAGGTAGGGTACTCCTCAGTGTCATCTGGAAAAATATATCCAGTCAGGAAAGGAGCAGAGTACATCTCTAACAGCAGTTCTAATCCATGATAAAAACTATATAACAGTAAATAGCTGTGGATAAACAAAAAACACAAAATAGATATAAGAGATATATAGACAATAAGGAAATACTGGAAAGAAATACAATAATGAACAATATGCCAATGAAACAATAATACTAATGACTAAGTGTGTGAGTACTAGCTTAACATGTGATCGGCTTGGGCAAGATACAATGCGGCCTGGCTAATCATACGTGCGGTGCATGATCAACACTATTCGCTTACCAATACTTTATTCAATAGGGATTTGATCACATATCTATACTAATACTTCCCACCCCCAACTGGTATAATAGATCCAACCACGGTATGCTATGGTACTAGATTCCCCAAGAAGAGAGCGACTCCTCCCAAAAATCGGTGTCTGTACATGTACAAGATAACCAATGAAACAATACTTGCACCATATACACCATATACCAAGGAATAACATCTCATGACGAGATCCGGATATACCAATCCGTGTAACCATAGTGTCAAGAGAAACATGTATATCTACACTAGATACAACGAACATAGAGGATATCATAAATGAGAAACTATCAGAGAATGTACTCGCCTGAAGTCCAAAGAACAGTCTCACAGATGTCTGACTCGGTGCCTCGAAGACCTAGATATGGAATACCACATTAATACAAGGTCCCGGAAAGAGAACAAGTCAAACTAGTCAACTTCTAGGTCAATAAATCAATTCTAAGTTAAAAGTCAACTATGGTCAACTCTAAAGTCAACTAAAGTCAAACATGGTCAAACCAAGGTCAACCTCTCAAGACATCTATATAAATAATATAGAAATAAAATACAACAATTTAGGAATTAAAATTAGATCCCAATTGGAACCCACACAAAGTATAAATAATATACACTCTAATATAAAGTATATACAAACCAATATTTATACAAATAATATAATATATTACTACTAGTATTATACCTCACAAAAGCACATATATATATAAGATATATAAATCAAAATACATATATATATATATATAAAACAATTTAATAACTATATACTTATATATATATATACATATAAACTTACACAATTAAATATCAATAGTTACATAACACATGCACATATTAATGTACATATTTTACATGGCTAGAAGCACACATAAAAATACATTCATTAATATACAAATAATTATATAATAATTATAAATAATATAATTACACATTAAACACATAAATATATTTTATAAAATATTTATGTATAAATTATTTTATTAACATAAGTACATATATAATTGCATGCAAGAAGCTACATATATATATTTATACATCACATTAGAACACATAGAAATATATAGATCTATGCTACAATAAATACCATAATAAATACACTAAAATAATATATAATATATATATATTTACTAATTATAAATAAAGAATTTAAAGCATAATTAATTAGATCTACACATAAACACACCAAATTGGAGAGTATCACACCGTATCCCACTAGATCTAGGATACGCATGTGACACAAGTCCAACACACAACCAATTGTACCCCGAAGGACACAAACAAGTCACAAATAATATTTATGAACAAATCAAAGTGTCAAAAGTAGATCTATGTGTCCGTGTCAAAATACGACATGTTCAAAGTCCCGTGTCGGAGGGAAAATCTCCAAAATGACACGTATCACCAAATAGTTGGGATACGAATCACAAGTACCAAATATGGACACGACACAAGCCCCAAACACATAATCACATGCCCAATTGATCTATAGGATCAGTTGACACACACAACAAAATGTAAATTCGGAATTCCAACAAAATTGACACAAAAAGCACCATAACTTTCTCCATGGGTCTCCTATGAACATAAAACAAAGTCCTATGGGTAGTACATACATATGGGATAATTTTACATGATTAAATCTCAGATTTAGAACCTATTTTAATGGAAAAAACTGAATTATACCTATTGGGAGATGGATTCCCAATGAAACCTCCAATTGAGATGAACTTGCTTCCAAATTGTAGATCCTTGCTCCTCTTTGTAGATCCTTTCTTCCTCCTTCTAGATCCTTGCTTCTTAACTTTCTAATGGTGAATTAGGAAGAATTTGGGATGAATTTGGTGGAAAATTGGAATGGGAATGGAGAGAATTTGGGAGTGGGAAATTCTAGATCTAGATTTGGAATGAGAATGAGAGGAGAGAGAAATTTCCCCCCCTCTAATATAGGCCGGCCATGCCCCTTCCCCAAGCAATTATAAAATGTCTAATGTACCCCTTGGGGCCTCTCATGAAGAAATAATTAAGGAAAGAAGCTTCTAGTCTAATCACTTAATTAATTTAATCCATCTCCTTAACCATGGGCTTTCTAAATGGGCCAAGTCTAACTATTTAATTCATGTTGGTCCATGGGTCCAAACTAAAATAGTTGGGTCTACTAAAATAAGTCCAAAATAGTTAAATAACATCCAACAACAATTAAATAATATAACAAAAATTATTTACCATGCACAATATTTATTTAAATAGGAAATTACTAAAATACCCTTTTTCCTAAAATGTGGTAGTGACAGACCTAGATCAGATGTAGCAGGTGTAGTGGTTGGAGGAATAACGTCTTCAAGATCATTATAGTTGCGCTAGTAGGCAAGGCCCGACCTGGTTGCCCCTGCTAGGGCTTCCTCGACCGAAGGAGAGACCAATGTGGTAAGCTTTAGACTTCTTTCCTTTAGACTTGGTGACATAAGGCATTGCCTGCTGTATCATATTCTGAGCAAGATCTGGGTGAACCCACATGACCTCGTCCCGTGGTATGTTATGAGATACAGTTCTGACTACTTGGTTGCGAGTTGGAGGGAGATTGATAACCTCCATTGTTGTCCTCGGGATCGGGACAACACTAACTTGGTCCTCCATTACTGGAAAGTCACCAAACTGGAGAGATACCATGTTGGCAGCAACTGTCTTGTCCTCAAACTGGAGAGATACCAAGCTTGGAATCGAGCAGGCGCTAGATTTATCGTTTCAACACATAGCAATCTCGTGTTGGATGATGGACATACCTGTGGTAGTGGTAGTATTTGGGATTATCGACCTGGTCTGCCTTATCAGGGCATTTGATCTCGGAAAGCCGAAGCTTGTTTTCCTTCATCAGTACATCAAAAATTTCTATGACATCATCGTCGTCGAAAGAGTAAGTCTCTCTCGGATTTGGAGCTTAGCCGACGTCTGATTCAGCGTTAAGGATTTTTGGACACATTGATTATAAGGGCCTGCTTCTCTTTGCCGTCATGACCACTATTGCCCTGGTTATTCTTGTTGTTGTTGTTGTTGTAAGGACATTTTCCCCTATCATCAACAATAGAGATATGTATTCCTAGCAGTCGGGCATCCTTCACATTCTTCTCAGCAACGATAGAACTTATGATGAATGTCGTCCAGTCTTTGAACTGAGTGGTGTCCGTCTAGAGCTTTATTGCTGGAAGTAGATTTCTCTGGCATGTGTCCATTAGCGTGACTCAAGATTGCCGGGGGATAGTTTAAGCGCAACTTGCCTGTATTATTCTATGTATTCCCATACAGGCTCTTTTCTCTTTGAGTGATGACCATTATAGAGGACATCGTCATGTCATTTCCCCTGTCATAAAATCGGGCAAGGAAGAGACATTTAAGATCTTCAAATGATGAGATACAATTATCTTAGAGATTGTAAAACCAGTCGAAGGCTACTCCGGACAATACCCCAACGTAGAGCTTGGTGAGAAGAGCGTTGTTGTGATGTAGATGCCCCATCGCCATCTTAAAATAACTCATGTATTGACGATGAGAAGTCTTTCCGTCAAATGGAGTCATAGAGAAGGGCTTGTACTTGGACGGGTATGACACATTTTTCTACTTGAGAGGATATGGTTGTCGTATCTCGAGCTCACACAAAGTATCCTGATTTCCTATTATGTCCAGGCGGGCTCGAAGTTCTCGTACTTTTTGCATTGCTTCCCGGGCGTCATCTACTGTAGGAGGAGCAAACGATCCTAATAGTGTGATTGCCATCAGCGGGTGGAGCAGTTGTGTTCGAGTCTCCGTTGGTCCCAGGATCCTAGCTTGTTGCACAGAGGTTCTTAGTGGTTCTGGGACCAGACTTGCCTTAAGTTCCAGCACCGTCTGGGTTAGGGACTGCATCGAGGCACTAATGGTCTGCATCATAGTCTCAAGGTCTCAAGGCACTGTCGATCATTAGTGCCTTCATTTTTCTCCCCATCCATGTATATAGTCCTTACATGGGGAAAGATGGAAGGGACGGTGGACCTCTCACTTTTTGCCTCAGATTCTTGTATCGAATAGTCCTCAGGGAAAGTTGCCAGTGCTGCATCTTCTTCGAATTCGGAGAGAACAATACCCCCAGTTTTGGAAGGTGCTTCACTTTGATGAGGGAGACTATCCCCAGGAATCTCAACGTCTGTCCCTTGAGAATCACTATCTTCTCGGAATGACGGATTGTTATAGAGTTCTGGAGGATTGCTACCCCCAACTTGGGAGAAAATACCACCCCTAGTTGACGCCAATTTTGACCTTAAGAGGGTGCCCATGAATACTTCTTCTATGGGCAAAGCTTCTTGCCTTCCTTGGACATGTCTTCTCGATATGTTGGCCGAGAATGGAGGATTAGAGGTACTGGACTTCCGGCCTCCCTTCATAGAAGGAGACCTCCAAGTGGAACAACACGAGGCGAAGATAGATTGAATTCAAAATTTTATAATCTGATGATTTGAATTAAAAGTTAAATTTTGATTGTTGGATCACCTATTTGAAATGTTGATAATGGAAATTGAACTTAAATTTGAAGAGTACAAAATTCTTAAGTTAAAGATAGGAATAAGATTTGATTAGAGTTATTTATTATTTAAAATCTAGAGGAGATTATGATAGTTGTAAATCGTGATTTAAAATTTGATGTGGGTTATTTAAATCTTGAAGATGACATATAGATTTGACTTAAATTTGGATGTGGCTTATTTGAAAAATGGAGAAGAGATCACGATAGGTTGAATTTTGATTTAAATAATGATTATTTTAATTTTGAAGAGATTGCGATGAATTAGAATAGATTTTGTTATTTAAATTTAGTGAAGAATTCGGTTGACTTGCCTTAGATACAAATTTGGAGGATTTAACAAATCGTACTTTATTTTTTTAATTTCTAGGACAAAATTCTTGTAAGTTGGGTAGATTGTAAACCCCCTAATTTTAATTTATATTTTAAAGTATTTTTTATTTAATTAATTATTTAAAAATTCTTTACATTAATTTCTTAATTAATTTGAAAAATAAATTATTGATTTAATTACTTATATAAATACTTATCTGGAATTATTTCACAAAATTAATTTTTATTTTAAAATCTTTTTTTAAAGTATTTTAATTTTTTCTAGAAATTTTTTCATGTGCAAATATATTTTTCTGATTTTTTATGCTCACACCTATATATAAATATATATAGTTATTAAAAAAATGAAAAGAAAGAAAGAGAAAAGGAAAAAGGGTAAAAGAAAACCTTAATTAACATTTAACCCTAATACTAAAAACCGTTCAAAACCCAACAGAGCCATCCACCGCACGGACCCGCGGAAACCCCGGCGCGGAACACCCAACCACGGACTCCCTCTCGCAATCTCTCTTTATAAATACAATTTGTAAACCTTAACCCTACTTCTTATCTCTCCCTCTCCTCTTCCGCACCCCAAACTACCGCTGCTATGGCCGGCCGCCGCGGCCGTGCTCCACCGCGCGCGCGGCAAAGTCAGTTCCCGGTGTGCATAGCACACTACCAGAAAAAGTCAAATTAGCAACGTCTAAAAACGTCGCTAAAAAACGAAATGACGTCGCTAATTTGGTTTAGCGACGTAATTAGCGACGTTATAAAGTTGTCGGAAAAAACCAAGTCGCAAAAAAAAATGTCGCTAAATGTCGCTATACCGACGTTTTTAGCGACTTTAGTGTGTCGCAAAATTTAGCGACGTTTAGCGATGTTTTTGCGTCCTCATGAGGCTTCCTTCTCAAGTAAACATCTCCCTCATATCTCGATGGTTTTGCGTCCAGTTTATCCATAAACGCTCACAACCTAAACCTCTAGGATTCTCTTCAAGCTGGACAAATTTTTGTGCCCCGGTTTGATCGAAAGATCGACCGGAAGTTGGCCAAAAAATTGTTCATAAAAAGTTCAAAAAATTTGATCAAAACACCCATGTTCACGACAAATTGCCACCAACCCGTTTAATATTTTCAAAATCTAATTAAAATAATTTTATCAAAATATAACCAAGATTTTTACTATTCTTTTATTTTTTATTAGTTTTACAATATTGGTTAAAATATTCGGATTCCAAAACGACCAAAAATTTGGTATTTCAAAACTAAAATTTTGTGATACGGAGTATGCCCCGCCAAACGGGACTGCCTCGTCGCGTACCAGTTGGACCGAAAGGAGCGTATGGTATATCCTGACGTGCAGACTTTCACGAAAGTTGATTCAGACGTATGTTCGAGCCAGAATCAACCCGTATCCGTAAAAAGTCCTCCGTATCCGTATTTTGTAAATTTCTCAATTAGTTTCTGTGCGCTCGTCGAAATACGACAAAACTTGCACCATTAAATTCATGGTATCACGCTAGTCTTGTGATCCAAGTTTCACGCGATTCTGCGACAGTTGACCGAGCCGCCTATTCGCTGGCCCTACAGTTTGACTTGACGAGCAAATTTGTTATCGGCTCCTCGGAATCCAAAACTGGACATACTGTTGAGTTCGTATCACCGTTTAAGATTTCTTTAACCTATAATTTGTCCCATTTAGAGACATTTATCCCTGGCATATTTTTTGGTGCAAAGTGGCCCACATGTGGACCCGCTTTGACCCAAAATTACAGTTTTTTGCCTGTGTCCAAATTGGACGAAAGGGTAGAGTTTTCTGACTATCACGCTGATTCTGGAGACGTTGGTGATGTTTATTTTATCCGAAGATATTCCTCCAGAACCCCTACTTACTAGTTCCTTGTGATTGACTTCTGGACGTCTACATTACACAAATTGCTTGCCAGGCAAGTATACCTTGCCAAATTACTTACGGTACGTTGCATGCTTGTCATATTTTTATATATTCATTTTATGTGTTTTATGTGTGTTTTCTTTTCAGTCTAAATTATATATTATATTTGTTGACACACACTTGACACATAGTATCATGAGAGGAGAGGACAGTCAGTACGCATATGGGCTACCCACTTTGGTAAATCGTAGTAACTGGACGCACTACGGTATTTGTGTCGCGATGGTCGCTACCCTTGAGGTCTGTCGATTTGGTATTACGATGGTCACTATCCTCGAGGTATGTCGATTGATGGTACATTTGCCTTTGAGTATTCATGAGTTATGAGATAGCGTGTGTATTAGAGTAGCCTACACCTGCCCATACGTCAAAAACTTGTTCTCATTATGCATTTTCATATAGATTTTCTAGTGCAGCGTACTTGTATATTTTTTTATCTATTCTTTATGCATTTTTTTTTGTATTCAATTGGTATGCTGTTTTTTGTATCTTGTTACGTCCCTCTGAGGACCTGGTCCCTTGCCAGATGTAGACGACCAGGATTTGTCTCCACTCGACTATCATTTTCGATTATTTGGACCTGGTCCCATTGACTTCTGTGATCTAAATACGGCATGCCCTAAGGACGAATTCTCCCTTCTAATCACAAACATAATGATCGACAACACCTGTGGCTTCGAGCGCATGTCCTTCATGGACGGATTCTTATTCTACAATTATATCAAGATATCTCCTAACGATCAGAAGCATACATCATTCCGAACGTCGATAGGAGTATACTGCTACACAGTCATATCCTTCTATCTGAAGAACGCTGGTCCTGGTTGCAAGTAATCGTCCGTAAATATGACAATTTAGGTTTTAAGTCTTGCTTTTCCCGGACTACATATCAGCAAGCTATGAGCACCATCTTCCGTAGGCATCTACGCAAGATGGTCGAGTGTTACGTTGATGACATCGTCGTCAAGAGTCGCTCCAAAGATGATCACCTCAGGGACTTGAACACTTTATTCGACCTCATGCATACGCACCAGCTCAAGATGAACCCTACCAAATCTTTCCTAGGAGTCTCCAGCGACAAATTTCTGTGTTTTATCCTAACTTCGAAGAGTATCCACGTAGACCCTGACAAGACCAAAGCGATCCTTAAAATGCGCCCACCGAAGAACCTAAGAGAACTTCGTAGCATTCATGGAAGACTGGAATATATCAGGAGGTTCATATCAAACCTCTCTGGATATTGTCAGCCGTTCACGTAACTCATGAAGAAGGGTGTCTCCTTTGTCTGGAACGAAGAATGCCAGCGCACCTTCGACGATATCAAGGAATACCTCATGAGCTCTCCCATATTGGTTGCCCCAGTTATGGGGAAGCCCGTTCTGCTCTATGTACGAGCAATGGATCACTCTCTTGGCACTCTGCTAGCCCAAAAGAGACACAGGAAATGAATGGACCATCTTCTACCTCAGCAGGATGATGGTCGGTGTGGAGCACAGATACAACCCCATCGAGAAAAAGTGTCTTGCTCTAGTCTTTGCTATTCAGAAGATCCGACACTATGTAGCAGGGAAAACGATCCATGTTATCTCTTGGGTCAACCCCCTCAGGGTCCTTATTACCAAACCTGGGGCACTCAACTCCCGCTTGGCTACGTGGACAATATTGTTGTCACCATACGACATGGCATTTGTTCTGCAAAAAACTGTCAAGGGCCAAGCATTAGGTGACTTCCTGGCCGCCCATCCGATGCCAGAAACTTCAAAACTCTACAAGGAGATCCCCGACGAAGTCACAGAATCCAATACCGTGACGAACGCAGAAGCCGTTTGGCGAATGTTCTTCGACGGTGCTTCAAGAATAGGGCCCAAAGGCGTTATCATCGCTGGAGTTGGGATAGTGTTGATCTCTCCATATAATATGGTTATCAACCGTGCCTTCTCCCTCCTTGAGCCATGCTCCAATAATGTGGCAGAGTACAGTGCTATCATCATTTAATTCCAACTCATTAAACAAGTAGGAGTGGACTACCTTGAAGCCTACGACGATTCCAAGCTGATAGTCAATCTAGTCTGAGACGAGTACATAGTCCAGAGCAAGGACTTGATTCCCTATCACCAAGCCACATTTGGATTAATCAGCACCTTTGAGGGGTTCTTCATAAAGCACGTCCCTCGACTGCAAAATATTAAGGCGGACGCCCTAGCCAGACTCACAGCCTCTCTAGCTGTTCTAATCAATACCCAAGAACTGATCACCGTGATCGATCAGGAGATGCTCTGCCCGAAGAATAACCTCTCCCTATGTCGGAGCTACTCAGTAGGGACGAGCATTGACTCACAAGACTGGAGACTTTTATTTATCGACTACACACTCTATGAAATTCTCTCCGAGAACCCAAAGGAAGCAACTTCGATCAGAAGACGTTCCCTCTGGTTCTATTACGATACAAATACCAAATGCTATATCACCGCTCATATGATGGTCTATTGCTACGATGACTATCGAATAAAGAAGCGAAGCATGCTCTCCACGAGGCTCACGATGGGGTTTGTAGTGCCCATTAGCCAGGGCCTAAGCTACAGGACCACCTCCGGAGAATGGATTACTATTGGCCGACAATGGTAGCAGACGCCGTTGACTACACAAGAAAGTTCTATGCGTGTCAAATCCATGCAGACTTTATCTACCAACCTTTGGAGTTTCTACACTCGACTGTTGTGTCCTGGTCGTTCGAAGCCTGGGGCTTGGATATCACATGGACGATTAGCCTGCCTTCGTCTAAGGGACATCGGTTTATTTTGGCTATCACCGACTACTTCTCCAAGTAGACGAAATCTGTACCTCTCATTGAAATTAAGACGTCCAACGTGATCAGCTTTATCAAGCATCACGTCATATACCGCTTTGACTTGCCACAAAGGATCATCCATGACAATGGTCCATAGTTGTAAGTCACGTATTCTACCAGTTTTGCAACAAAAACTAGATTCAGAATGTAGCGTCAACTACCTATAACCCGGCAGCAAATGGTCTGGCAGAGGCCTTCAACAAACCATCATAAAGCTACTCAAAACGTTCTTGTCATCCAACAAACGGGACTAAAATGAGAAGCTGGGTGAATGTCTCTGGGCCTACCGTACAATAGTTTGGACAGCTACTAGCAATACGCCATTTTTCTTGGTCTACATGAGCGAAGTGGTCCTCCCACTCGAGATCCAAACCCCTTCACTCCGAGTAGCTCTCTCCAACCAATTAACCGTCGATGGCAATCACTGCCGACGGCTACAAGAGTTAGAAGTACTCGACGAGAAACGTCTCTTAGCTCAGCAGCGTATTGAGCTATACCAAGCGTGTCTCTCGAGAGCCTTCAACAAATAGTTGAAGAAGTGGACCTACCAAGTGGGTAATCTCGTCTTGACCGTCAGGAGGCCGATGGTTATGACCCACAAGACGGCCGACAAATTCCAACCCAAATGGGAAGGCCTGTTCTTCGTAGAATAGGTATTCTCCAATGGCGCCTACATGCTCGTGAAACCCAACGACGACTTGCTCATGATGCCTATCAACGGCAATTTCCTAAAAAAGTTCTATGTCTAAGCTAGACTTGTACTCCTCTTATCCCCAGCTGGTAAATCAAGATGTATAGTCTTTACACTTGGTTATTCATCCCCAACAAATGCCTATGTACAATATTTCCTTTTCTTTACAACTTTATGTAAAAACCCTTATCTGTATCTAGGAGTCCTAGATATGCAATATATGATGGATTCTCAAAGTCTTCCCAGTGGACCAGTCCTCAAGTCCACCGACATACTCCCGCTTGGACCACCCAAAAACCAGTCTCGTTAGACTCTGGTCTCCCCAGCAGAGCAATCCTCAGGTCTATCTTTATTCTCGGATAGACCACACTCAGCAAACCAATCCTCAGCGGGTTTCCTAGATGCTAGTTCACGTCCATATTACCTTTGAACTACTGTCCTAACATTTCTCCCTGGCTGAGTTTGCCATGTCCATATTACCTCTGAGCAAACCTTCCGGGTCTTGATTATCGATCATTACTTCCATATTACCTCTGATATCGGTTGTCATCTCCACTTATCATCCGTACTTACCAAGGTATGCCAGTGGTGTTAAGTCCACAAAACCTGCCACATCCATATCACCTCTGGTAGGACTTGTTCTAAATCTATTACTTGCACTCAGGCGCGCAAGAAGTAATGGGTTCATAAAACCTATCACGTCCACATTACCTCTAATATGGATTATTTTAAAACTTATTATTTGTACTCAACATGCGCAACAAATAATAGGTCTACCCGAAGTCCCCCAGTGGGACATCCTAGACATCCTGCGATATTGTACTATGTCCATATTACCTCTGGTATGGTATCCAAAGCTCACACAAACAATTGCAAATGAATGGAATAAATTTTTTTTTTTCTTCTTTGAAAGCAAAACTACATTCGAGGGATTGTCAGATCCCAAGCTCGAAGGCAAAATGGGGACACAAAAGAGCAAAAGAAGAACTACTGGTGCTATGAGTCGGAGCATAACTCTGCTATCCGCTCATAGAGACGGGCAATATGGCCATCCCGACACACATGGGCCCGACGTTGAACATCTTGGGCCATAACTTCGGGATCCTCCTAGCGGGCGTAGGACTCGTGTCTATCCTCCAGCTGTTGTACCAGAACCTCAATACCAGTCGTATTCTGCGCTACCTTGCTCGCTTCGGTTCAAACAACCTCCTCCTCTTGCTGGGACTCTCGCAGCCTATTCCCCTGCGCATAAAGCTCGACATGGAGCTTTCTGATTTTCTTAGTCGGGTCCTTTTGTCGGGAGAGGCACTCTTCTCTGAGATTGCCCAACCGGTCACGTCTCTCCTGTAAATTTTGGAGATCACGCTGCAAACACTCCATAGAAGAAGCAAAGAAGGCCTTCTATGTCACCACCTTCTTTGAAAACTCGTTATATTCATGGGATATCATAATTCCCATATCCATCTACTGGTACTGCCGCAGCTCCGTTAGGTATTTCTCCACCTCCACCAGTTTATGGCCAAGAAAGTCGGCCATCTTTTCGAATCCGGGGATACCCCTCAAAGAGTGGACCTGGCCCTAAGAAAAGTGCCTTGCCTAGGCAAAATATTTGTTGTACTCTAACACGCCCTCGATCCCTTGCTTCAAGAACATGTGGAAGCTCCGAATGGAGATTTTGCCATTTTTGTCAATCTCTTCCAACGTAGCCAGAGTCAGAGGCGACGGGATTGAAGGAGAGGCCACAGGTGCAGCAGGAGGCACAACGATGTTCAAAAATCTCGAAGGCGAAGAAGCAATAGAGGAGAAACCAGTAGTCCAGTTGGCGATCCAATCTTTCAGGGACGCACGAAGTGCCTGGATACCCGACAGCTGAACCACGAACGCTAGAATATTACCAAAATTGGTTATAGAAGTAACAGGGCACCTCGCTACATTGGCTCCTACCGGTGTACCATCCCTAGACCGAGTCACGACAGCTTCAGAAGGTGACCCATCGACCTTAAAGACCTCATCGCGGTGGCTTACTACCTTGCTGTCTAAAGAGGCTTTAGCCGCAGAATCTCCGATGACAATAGGTGGAGGAGCAGCCGCCACGCCAGAAGGGCCTGTAACAATAGGAAACTCCTTCGTCATAGCCTTAGTAGGGGGCACGACAGGATATTCCTCACCTCTAGAAAAGCGAAGAAAGGACTTAGAACTCCCCCTAAGGAGCTCACTACCCTCTTCTTCTGTGACGCCTTCCTCCGTGGTCACATCAACGATCTTCAGAGGAGAGGTAGGGTCTGCAGAACCAGAACAACCAATAATTAACTTCATTCGAAGAATATGAAGCTAAAGCCAGAAAATCACTTCTCTAGAAAGTTACGAAATAACATACCCAGAGAAGACAACGGGACCTGACGCTCGTCCAGTGAGGTCCGAACTTCCTCTGGATCACCCATGTCCAGTCACGGCTGCTTCAGAAGGTGACCCATCGACCTCGAAGACCTCATCGCGATGGCTTACTATCCTGCTGTCCAAAGAGGCTTCAACCGCAGAACCCCCGACGACAACAGCTGGAGGAGCAACTGCCACGCCAGAAGGGCCTGTAACAATAGGAACCTCCTTCGTCATAGCCTTAGTAGGGGGCACGACGGGATGTTCCTCACCTCTAGAAAAGTGAAGAAATGACTCAGAACTCCCCCTAAGGAGCTCACTACCCTCTTCTTCCGTGATGCCTTCCTCCGTGGTCACATTAACGATCTTCACGGGAGAGGTAGGGTCTGCAGAACCAGAACAACCAACAATTAACTTCATCTGAAGAATATGAAGCTGAAGCCAGAAAATCTTTTCTCTAAAAAAGTTACGAAATAACATACCCGGAGAAGAAAACGGGACCTGACGCTCGTCCAGTAAGGTTCAAACTTCCTCCGGATCACCCAGTCATCCACCAAGATGGGGGAGGTGTCCGGTTCCACCAGCGACTCCCCTGGGACATAACCACCAGAGCCTCGGGAACAGGCTCCGCGGCCTCGGACCCAGGAGAAGTGATCTCTTTATCAGGCTACGCATAAGAAACCTTGGCGGCCGTTGACCGTTGGGGTCGGTCCCTCTCTTCCTATGTCTGCAAGTTTTCAAACATACCGAAAGAAAGATATTTATAGATGGGACCAGGAAGAATTAAACTAAGAGGTCGCACGAATACCGTCTCAACGTCTGGAATAAGCTCTGGGTCAGAAGCCACCAGAGCTAGGGTTCTACCTCCTCCTCATCTTCTTCTGTTCATTCTTCTTCGTCCCCAGTCGGCATAGGAGCCTTGACAGCAACTCGCTTCCTATAATGCGGCCTCGTAGCCACGGATGGTTGCTGCCTTATCTTTTTTGATGGAGGGCTCCGAATCGGGGAGGCCTTGTGCTTCATTGGAGAGTTAATTGGAGGCAAGGGGTCATAGGAAGCATTCTCTCCCCCCTCGTTGAGTTAGAATCGACAAGAACAACCTTCCCCTTTCCCTTTCTCCGATCTTTTTTGGACTCCCTGCATCGGGAATTCAACTTAGTACCTGCAAAGAAGTTAGTATCCTGGTCAAAGCCAGGTGAAGGCGCATTTACGACTACATGAAAGAGCGCTGCTGCATGGAGGATGTGTGTAGGGACTTTAGCATCAGGCATAATAAATCGGACCTGAGTATTGGTGGCAAAGTAATAATCCCAGACTCGGGCTCCATCAAGAATGCTACCTTGAAAACCAAGACATGGGCTTGGATTGCTCAACATAAGATGGCTATATCCAAACTGACGAGCAAACCTACTCAGCAGGTAAGGTTCCAAGAAGAAGAGGATCGGGTTTCGGTATACTAGATGGGAAGGCCGAATGGAAAGTAACCATCAAAGGAGCTTCAGGAACAGAACCTGACGGTCAACACCACCATCACACTGAACCCTATTCAATTCATCCTCGATGAACTTCGGGACTGAGACAAAGAAGGAATAGTCCGCTATGCGGGCGAGTGCATGCTGACAAGCGGGAACCTCAGTATGAACCCAGGACATCCTACCATATTGGCGAATAAAAGCATTATCTTCTGTCGTCGTCCCCTCAAAGATGGGTAGTGCATTAATAGCCAACCCATTAGATAATGGAAAGGCATATCTACCCAGTTGAAATCCCTAGGGATGCCATGATCCATCACTTTGCTCATAAAAGTACGAAGCCCACAATGGATGCTGCAGACAATAATTGGGAGTAAAGCCAGCTGATGGCCGAAAACTAACTTCACGGCAGGGAGGATTAGATTGTGGCTAGCCCTCTCGATCGACCCGGAGCCCCCCGGGACTACACAAGTTTGCAGCCATATCATCAAGAATCCAGCTACCACATCCTTATCAGACAGTGGCTGGGTGTCTTGGTAAAAGTAGCTGAAAGTATCACCGGAGCTACCAAACCCCTCACCAGATGCGATCATTCTCTTAGTACCGCGCACTAAGTCATCGACACTACTCGGGGTTTGAGGGCTCTGAATGATGACCCAACCCGAAGCTTCAATTTTGAAGAGGTAATGGTTCCAGGCCTTGGTGTGGGGTAACATCCCCTCTGTGCTTCTGTCCTTCTTCTTCAAAATTTGCTGAAAAGTGCTATGATGGTACAATAATTCCCGGTACACTACGAAAACCCCCGGATGTTGTTTCTCTAACTCCTCCAATTCCTCATTATCAGGCGTATACTCCTCATACGGTTCACTGCCCCAGGAAAACTGTGAAACATCATATATCTCATAGAGGGCAAGTCCTATCTCCCCACCAGGAGTAAAGACGGTCCTGTTGCGACAGTTGTATATCATGGTCAAAGCCACAAATAACTTTGAATTCTTCTTCAAACCATAACAAGAATCCCTTATAGCATATTAGAGGTTAGCCTCCTTCACGGGCTGCTCGTACTTCCCTAGCACCCACATGGTCAAATTAATCCAAGAAGACAAATAATGCACCCAGTTGAGCAAACATATTTTTTCCTTTAGATAGGACCCCTTATCTGCGAGCTGGTTCAAAAAAGTGTCAGCTTCGTAGATATGAACATTCTGCCTCATCTCACTCGTAAAAGCGCCAGGTTCCAACCCGTGAAGAGAATAAGAAAATAATTCCTTAGTCGCTCATTCTCTCTTCAGTTTAGAGTTAAAACGAATACGATCGACTTGGGCTCCCTTTTGGTCTGGGGTCAGTTTGCCCAACATCTTCCTTGGGATGGACACCATATTGAAGGCCGACAAAGGCAAGTGGCACTCCATCGCTGGTATATATATCTTTATCCCGCTAGAGGAGAAGGTGCATCTCTCCTTTTTCTCCACTACCTTAGCATCCGAGATAGTGAGAGCATCCCCAAATAAGAAGATGGGCTAAAATAAGAAATGCCCTTTGAACCCTCAATTCTCCCAGAGTTTAACTGGCTAAGCAGAAAGAACGAAGACTGGTCCGTTATTAACTTCATTCTCGCTTCAGATTGACCCTTGTTTATCTAGGCCTGGACATTTGCCATTATGTGGTCGAACCTTACGTCTCGTACGGCCTGAGCATGACACACAAGCACATCCCCTGACAGAGCCATGGGTAAAGTCACTACAAAACCAAAAATAAGAAGACGGTTAGAGCCCTTGGGATGGCATGCGCATCATTAATAAACTTGAGCGCATAAAGGGATGCATATGATACATGCGGCCTAGTCACAAACAGGACCTCCAAGCGGCCGAGTCATAATAGGACATCCTTGTGGTCGAGTCACAACAAGACCTCCATGCGGTTGAGTCAAGACCATCGCATGCGGTTAAAGTAAGACCCACGCATAAAACATGCGATATGGTCATATGGACGGGTCCGCACATGTTCTAATCATGCAGCAAACCGTATACGAAGTATCCAGACATTTGTACTCCTTTCCCCTTCCCTAAATATTACCTGGGATGGGCGTATGAACGTCCTCATGAAAAGAGAAATAATTTTTCTTGGTGAGAGGTGCGAAAGTCGAGCGCTTTCCCTTGTCGATCTTCTTTGCGGGAGCAGAGGATGAAGCCTTGGGCGCAATGGCAGATGGTCGGAGAAGGTGATCAAAGCAGGAAAAGAGTCACAGATGAAGGGAGAGAAGTTTTCAGCAAGGCAAAAAAGTTCTCTCTCCCCGAAACTCCTATTTATAGGTTGCCTAAGAGATAATGACAGCCCCCCTCGGTTCTCGCGTACAGCTGTCAGTCTCTACGTGTACGATTGGGTTCTCGAGATGGCCTTCCCTTCATAACCGTCAGCTTAGGATCTGTCAGCTTGGGATCCGTGTGAAGAGGCGGGTCAGAATCATAGGAGATCTTCTCCAAATTAAAATAAATTTGTCAGTTAATGCAGAAGTGACAGCCTGGAAGCGCTCATTCATGCGGCCAGCGACCAAGCGGTCCCAATGTCTATCTGACACGATATCTATGCGAACAAAATACTTTTCTTCCATACTTCTTATTCAAAGTATTTCAAATTTGCCAGTTTGAAAACTTTGAAAGGGCTCTTGTAGAAGCATATAAAATATACCGTGCACCCAAAAGTAAAGCTCAAAAGAGATTGTGCTGCAGAATTACCCTGCGTCCCAATAAGGCGATATCCATGCATGCCAATTAGCCGAAGCAGCTTTGGCTGCAGATGGACATGATGTGGCATCCTAGCAAAGAGATCGTCTTTGACACAGAATCCTGACAAAGAGGGTTTTTGGAATGCCTCAAAAGATGTGAACGTACTAAACGACAGAAGTCTCACGTCATCACAGAACTTCACTCTTAATGGATGTACAATGCCACGTATATAACACCACAAGGACCCCATGCGTCCCAGACTCCATGCGTTCCATGCGTCACTAGACTCATGCGTCCCAAACCTCATGCGTTCCATGCATCTCTAGCTCCATGCGCCATAGACTCCATGCGTTCCCTGGATCTCTGGCCCTATGCGTCCCAGACTCCATGCGTTCCATGCATCTTTAACCCAATGTATCCCAGGTTCCATGTGTTCCATATGTATCTAGCCCCATGCATCCCAGACTCTATGCGTCCCATGCATCTCTGACCACATATGTTTCAGACTCCACGAAGACCAAATCTTGCTGTTACGACATGAGTGATTCTCTCCAACCAAGTGTGGACCATGTGTTAAGATGACCAATTCACGCCCATAAAGGACGAGAACTACCCAGATCTTCAGCAACAAAAAATCCTAACAAGTGCCCACGTGATAGCCTGGCCAGCTCACGGTTACAACTTTACCCTGTTAAGGAGGCACATATGGCACCCTCTAGCATCCATCCGGCCCAACATATGTGCGCCCAAGGATGACTATATACACCCTGGTAGCCTGCCCAAACAAGGAGGACGGACACACATGGGTCGCCAATACAGAAAGAGAACATACAAAGACGAGCAAAGAGAGAACATAAGCTTCTTCACCCTACATCGGATCGTTAATGGAGCAAAAGAGTCGCTTTACTTCTCAACCTCTATCGTCACACCCCAGATCAAAATATTGTACTTAGATAATTCTGTTTAGGATTCTTTGTACTCTTTTATGTTCCTTAAATATAAAGTTTAGAAGAACTCATTTAATGATGAACACTCGTACTGTCCTAGACTTTCTCTTTCTAGCATGCATTGGTACGTAGTACGAGGAGTCCAAATTGCTTGCTTCTTTATCAGGGTGGCACATAGAATCGATGCCACAGGATATTCTGTCAAAGATAGAACTTTTGTTGCTGTCTGGGGCGCATGCGACTGTCTTTCTGTGCCTAAAGTTTAGTGACGCATGCTTCTTCTTCTGCGTTCCATGCTGTGGGCGCATGGGTTGTACGTCAACCCCCAAGATTCTGGCATCATAGTATTTTCTTTTGCTAGAGCCTAGATGCTGAGAACTTCCCTTTTTAGACGTGGCTGTTGCATGAATCGGGACAGCCTGCTTTGATCCATGGTGTGCATCTTGGGCAGTAGATGGAGAGATGAGAGGCGCATGCTCCGTAGTTAGGTGAGACATACCGGCCTTCACAACCCAAGTCCTCTGGGTCTTCTTAGGCTTTCCTAGCCTTGGCGAAGGACTCGTGCTGCCCTCGAATAACATTTCTACAAAAACTTGTTGGTTGAAGCGTACAACCAGCATTTGGGCCGAGCCCAGCTTTGCCGCGTCGGACTGCGTTATTATCTTTTCGTCGGTGGAAAAGTTTATCCCCAGCAGAGTCTCTACCATGTTTTTCATTGATTGAAGTTGAACAAAGTTTATTGTATAACAAACGAAAGAAGTATAAAAAAATTCTAAAGAGAAAATCAAAGTACAATATTTTTGATTCTGTAGAGTGTGACGATGGAGATTGAGTACTACAGCTGACTCTTTTATTCCGTTGATGGTCTGACGAGGGAATACAAATGCTTTCTTCACGTCTCTCTTTCCTGTGTATATGTACTCCCTTGTGGGTATGCAAGCCTACTATTTGTAGACATCATGATGATGGGCTATGCACGCATGGATTCGGGGCTGCCACATGTCCATTCTTAACAGAACGGTTGTAACCGTGAGCGCATGTTCCTCCAAGTTTTTTATGCTTCTACAATTAGGATGTTTATTGATTATGCATTATGCTTAGGATAAATCTAGATTGAGACTCTCGAGAATTAGTGTAGATTTATACTATACGTACTCTTACTGAGGTATGAGATATAGGAGGAGGACATATAACTGTAAGGTTAAATTAGGTAACTAAATAAATTGGTAGAAACATTGGACCGAAACAGGGTTCAGAGATCGTGCAGGTCATCCACCCCATATATTTGTTATGGCATACAAGGCTAGGCACTACGTACATTGTTTATCATCTGCACTAGTAGAGTGCAATATCTGACCATTATTATTATACCGAGCCAGCATCTCTCTATAGGAGAATTGGAACCTATATATATATATATATATATATATATATATATATATATATATATATATATATATATATATACTTGGCTCGGCTAGTCCCGCTCGGACATAGCATGATTTGAGGATCCCTATTTATATATCGCATTACTGGGAAAACCAGATAACACATAGCAAGGCATAGGACTGATTGGACGACTTACTTAGATATTTGTATCTGATTATGCATTATACCATCTGTTATTCTAGGGACATGGACTATCGTGGTACGGTAGTCCAACCCTTATCCTTTTTTTGTTATAGGGTTGGGCTATTGTGCTACGATAGACTATGAACCGAAGCTACGACATAGAGACCTATACCTTGACCATAGTAAGGGGATGTCAAGGTTGTAAAAATCGCTAGTCGGTCGCTAGTCGGTTCGCGGGGACTAGGGATTAATCAGATTAGTCGGGGACTAGTAGGATTAGTCATTTTGGATTTTTTTAATATATATATATATATATATATATATATATATATATATATATATATATGTCATGTCATATGTCATCAAAATATTAACTTTAAGTATCCAAACTCCAAAGTGACAAAGTCTTATACATAAGCAAAATTTCACAAAAACAAAAGGAGATCGATCAAAGTGCTTCTCAATCATCAAAGATATCATCATGCTCATCCACTAAGGGCACATCTCTTTCTTCGTCAGACTCAAAGTCATCATCTTCATCTTCATCTTCGGCCTCCGAGATAAACTCTTCCTCATCAAGTTCTCTCGTGATCCTAGAGCTCCTCCTAGGTTCAAGTATTTCATTTGCTCCCACCGCTTGGTCAAGTACCTCCCATATAGCTCCTGTGACGGGATCAACATCACTCTCATCATCGATCCCATCAACCAACCAATGTTGAGCTTGAGAACAATCTTCCGCTTGAAGAACATTTTTATCATCATTTACTCTTTTCTTCTTATTGTAAATTTTGGAGTTGAATTGGACATACACCAACTTGTTCAATCTTTCCGAATCAAGTCTATTTCTCTTTCTTCTTCTGCCACTTCTTCTGCCTCTTCTTCTCTTTCTCCTCTTCAAGCACTTTTTAGGTTTTTTGAAAGAGCTCCAACGGGTTGGGTTTGATAACTTATACCTTTTTTTTTTGCAGCAAAGTCTAGTCGGCCGACTAGGCCCATCTAGCCGACTAGGGCCGTCTAGTCGGCTGACTAGCACCGATTATTGAATCGGCCGATTTTTGAACCGACTACCCCTCTAGTCCAGTCGGCGGCGGCCGACTAGCGACTAGTCCCAGACTAGTCGGCCGCCTAGCCGAATTTTTACATCATTGGGGGATGTATTCTATCTCGACGTGATATGACACCTCTATCCTTGTTTGGCGTAGGGGTGTCATATTGCCTCTATGATAGGATATACGCCTATAATTATGGCACATGTCTTACTTATGTGTTTATTTGGATTTTGGTTTTCATTTGTGCTTCCTTGTGGCACTTGTTATTAGGATCTGACCCTGCTGATTTTGTTTGGCCAGATCTGGTGCTAGAGCCCGAGGATCTAGCGTACTTCCTGACCGATGGTGCGCACCAGGAGAATGATCATCGAGTGTCTTGAGTGAGTTTTCTCTAACACTCATATATTATTTTATAAGATTTTGGGCGTTTAGTCATCGTCACTTGTTAGTCGGATATTTTGGACATTTCTTTTTCGGCATGATTGTAATTATTCAGACTGCAGCTGACATACGATTATGTACTCTTCACACTATACTAGCTGTTCATTTTGCATAACTAGTTTTTTCGATCATTTTGATAGAGCATCGGGGACACATTACTGCTTTATCTTAATATTTATTATTAATGCTTTTTGGTTGTTGATTGGGACAAAGATGCTTTATGAGACCATATGAGAGTTGATTGTAGTATGCACACCTTGTCTAGTGATAGTTGTGATCGCCGTACGATATGTTTATACCTTGTACGAGGTACCTAGCTATGTTCGTTCCATATTTATCCAGTATTCTGGGAGAGGGGCGTGACAATGTTTTAGTGGCGGCCCATGCAGGTCAGTTTTATTGACATGTGGGGTAATTTGGTTATAGGAGTCTCAATCAAATTTGCTTTATTGATATCACAATTCGTTATCCTCTATACCATTTTGAACTATTAAACTAATTGTCTACTTGTTCCTTCCCATCCTGTCATTAATGTTTTGTGTCCCTTTCTTTAAGAGGAACTTCATTCTCAGTTATCGGAGCTGCAGGGATGGCAGAGCAGCCAATAGGGCAGGGTTTTACGGGATATCGACAGGAGGCAGTACCTTCTTCTGATCGGGTTTCGATAGAGCTAGTGGAAGATACATATCCTATGGTTGATGAGGTTAAGAAGCAGTTGCCCTAGATTTTGATACCCCCGACGATACCGACAGTACCAATGATACTTGACACCCCAACATTGCTGAAGATTATCAGAGGGTTATTGGAAACCCAACAGCATCGGATGGCGGTTCAACAACACCAGCAGTTTTAGCATCAGGAGCAGAATATCCTGTTGAGCTAGGGATTACAGATATCCCTGAAGAGTGGTTGAAGAACTGATTCAAGTGCGTCGGTTAGATTTTATTGGTTCAACCCAAGGTACTTTGATGGCATATAGGATGCTATCACTGGGGATGCTTGGATTCAGGATATTGAGCTATCTTGGCGGCTACCAAGGTTTCAGCTGAGGAGCAGGTAGATCAGATCCGATTGTAGCTTCAGGAACTTGTCCGTGATTGGTGGGCATCAGTAGAGGTTGGCCTGAGGCATCCTATTCCTTGGGATAAATTTAGGTCCAGATTCAGGGCCAAGTATTTTGGTATTGTGGTGTAGTATGAGCTACAACAGAGGTTCGTCGGTCTCAAGCAGGCCGGGAGGTCAGTATACGGATATGTAACAGAGTTCTGCAGATTAAGTCAATTTGTTTCGACGATGGTGGCTATGGAGCTAGAGAGAGCTATGGGGTTCCAACATGGACTTTATCTGGAGATCCTGCAACTGGTAGAGGGGCATAACTACAAGACCCTTATTCTATATTGACGGCAGCTAGAAGGCATGATCTTACCATTCAGAGGTTGTCGACGAGGACTGGAGGCTAGAAGAAGTCTCATGCCCAGAGCGGAGGCAGAGGAGCAGTACTACAGACATCAACACTAGCACCTGGCATTCGTATTCATGATTCAGCACCGTTGAGGCCAGCGGTATCAGTTATGACGGCACCAGTTCGGCAGCAGCAGCCGAGGCATCAGCAGCAACGCCCGGGGTCGACAGTGGATTATATTTATTATGGCAAGGGAGATAATACTCAGGATGTGTACAGGGCAGCGAGTGGCCAGTGCTTGAGATGTGGGGGCACAGATCATTGGATAGCCACTAGTCCACATTTGCCTGTTCGTTATTGCAAGTTTTGAATGTTGAAATAATAAACAAAAAGTACAAAGAGATCCTAAAAAAAATCTAACTACAATATTTTGATCTGGTAGTGACGATGGAGCTTGAGCGCAATAGCATCTCCTTTGCTCCATTGACGGTCTGATGAGAGAATAAGAATTCTCTCTTCTCTTCTCTCATATGAGCTTGTATGCACGTACATAGCTAGCCTGGAGGGTATGATCTCTCTCTCGCTAAAATAGAAAAAGTTGACTTTTGGGATGTCCAAGTTGCTCATATTTATAACCATCATGCTGATGGGTTATAAGTGCAGTATGTGCTTCTGTTTAGTGGCCGTAGGGGAATCCTTCAACAGAATACGGTTGTAACTGTCGGCGCATAGTATAGGTTGAATCCAGGACAAGCTGCCACATGGATATTTTGTTGGGATTTTGTTGTTGCTGGAGATCCTGGCGGTTCTTATCCTTTGTGTGCATGACTTGGTCATCTTTACTCATGGTCCACACTTGGTTGGAGAGAATTACATTAGTTGTAACAGCAAGATTTGATCTATATAGAGTCTGGGATACATGTGGCCAAAGACGCATAGGACGCATAGGACCAAAGATGCATGGAACGCATGGAGTGGGATGCATGGGGCCAGAGACGCGTGGGACGCATGGAGTCTGGGATGTATGGAGCCATAGACGCATGTGATCTTTGTTGTTCTGTACACGTTGTACTGCATAGCCATCAAGTATAAAGTTTATGCTGACGTAAGACTTTTGTCGTTTAGCGTGTTCACGTCCTTTGAGGCATTTAGATTTTTTTTAAGATTCTGTGCCAGAGATGATCCAGTTGTCAGGATGCCATATTATGTCTATCTGTGGCCAAAGCTGCTTCGACTGATTGGGATGGATGGATGTCGCCTTTTTGGGCCATAGGGTGACTCTGTGGCCTGATCTCTTCTGGGCTTTACTTTGGGGCGCATGGTTGTTGGATGCATTGATCGATAATTTTTATGCTTTTACAAGACCCCCGTCAAAGTTTTTAAACTGACAAGTTTAAAATACTTTGAATAAGAAGCATGGACATAGAGTACTCGGGCCGCATAGATGAGCACTTCCAGGCTATAAAATCTTTCTTTAATGCAAGATTCGGCTCGATCCTTGAGTAGATTTCTTGGGATTTTGCACCATCTCTCGAAGTGGGGCTTTGAGGCATCAGGTTTCAAGATCATTAAAGTGGATCCCGCAAATCGAGGCATCAGGTTCATCCTCATAACTGCTTGGTTCATTGTCTCGATCTATTCACGCGGCTTTGAAGCTTTATAAATAGGCGGCCAGGAGAGAGATAACTTTATTTTTTTTGTTTTATTTTTTTTTATTTCTAAAGAATGCCGACTATTGCGGCTCTCCTTGTGGAGGAGTTTGTTAGGGGCGATCTTGATCCTTGGCCCCCTGATTTTGATGCTTTACTTGGAGGTAGGAGAGCACCGTATCCTTCGTGTTGGGCTTCTGTGACTCAGAGACACCAGTAAACAGTCTCGCTGTATGGATAAGAAATTATCTAGAATATGTGCTGACTCTTTATACAGCCTAGCCGCATGGATGAGAGATCATCGCGAACATGCGCGGGCTTTTCTCATGACTCCATCGTATGGAAGGAACTACATGCATCGACTCGGCTCTGTCGCATGGATATTAACTTATCTTTGTTTGCTAATGACATATGTTTTCCTTGTGCATGATATGTTCTCCCTCACGTTGCCCATGATGGAGCATGGAAGGATATCATAACACCCGTTGTTCGAGGTGAATACCAACCTTATGGTGCAGTTCCTCATCAAGAACTGATCTAGGAGAGGAGGACAGTTCTCTAAGAACTGATCCAGGAGACACGGATGAACATCCTGCGTCATGCACGTAGTTGTTCTTGTTTATGCAGTGTGCTAGGTGCGTTTCTCCCCTTTATGCGGCTTGCTACCGGGCGGGGGCCTACGACATTAATGACAGGATATGGATTAATTGCCATTCCTATCCTCGATCTTCACGCCTGGTTGTAGAGCACCTGCTCTTTCTTCTCCCTTTCTATCCATCAGTATGGAGTCTTTTCCATATACTACAGTTTACATTATGGAGGGATAATCCATGAAGCATTAAGCTTTGCTGCTGGATCCACTTGTGTCAGTAGCAACGACAATACAGAGGGACACCTGAATGGAAAAAGTTTGGATTGTAGAATTTTCCATCATATGTACTCATGATCTTGAATATTAATGAAAATGCTTAAAATGTAATAGATTTTCACCATATGTACTCATGATCTTGAATATTAATAAAAAGTTTATCTATTTTTAGAACGTCTCTTTTGTACCTGTCTTACTACATGTTGTGGACCTTGGGTATTGTGTTAGAGGTAGTATAACACCGTAGTTATCAAGGATGTCCCACTGGAGGATCTTTGGTGGACCTATTACTTATTTTATACTTGAGTGCAAGTAATAGATATAAAACAGGCCTTGCCAGAGGTAATATGGGCGTGACAAGTTTTGTGGACTTAACACCACTAGCATACTTAGAGTTAAGTATGGGTGATAAGATGAGATGATGACCGATATCAGAGGTAATGTGGACGTGATAATCGATAGCCAAACTCGAAAGATTTTCTCAGAGGTAATATGGACATTGCAAACACCGGGGAGAAATGTTAGGACAATAGTTCAGAGGTAGTATGGACGTGAACTAGCGTCCGAGAAACTCACTGATGAGTGGTTTGATGAGTATGGTTTACCCGGAAATGTAGATAAGCCTGAGGGTTACTCCACTGGGTAGATTGTTAGGCCGATAGCTCAGAGGTAATATGGATATGACTAGCGTCTAATGAGACTAATTTTTGAGTGGTCCTTGTCGGAGTGTATAGGTGGACCAGAGGATTGCTCTACTGCAAATATTTTGAGAATCCATTATCTGTTGCGTATCCAAGACTCCTGAATACCGATAATGGCTTATTGAGAAAAGGTTCTGCTATACATAGGTACTTGCTTGGGATGAAGAACCAAGAGTGTAGACATTGTACATCTTGGTTTCCCTGTTGGGGATAAGGAGAGTACAAGTCTAGCTTACACATAATACTTTTTCAGGAACTTGCCATTGATGGACATCATGAGCAAGTCGTCATTGGGTTTCACCAGACGGTAGGCACCGTTGGAGAATACAAACTCCATGATGAACGGGCCTTCCCATTTGGGTTGGAACTTGTCGGCTGTCTTGTGGGTCATAACCATCGATCTTCTTACCGTCAAGACGAGGTCACCCACTTGGTAGGTCCTTTACTTAACCCATTTGTTGAAGTCTCCTGAGAGACGCACTTGGTATAACTTAATGCACTGTTGAGCTAAGAGACATTTCTCGTCGATTGCTTCTAACTCTTGTAGCCGTCGACGGTGATTATCGTAACCTATTCTTCCAAGACGGTCCAATAATGTGAGCCTTGTAGAGATCCTGGTTCGCTTCTGCATTCGATAGTCATCGTAGCAAAAGATTGTCATAGGAGCGGTGATACATCATTTTGGTAGCCGTATCATAATAGAACTAGAGGGAACGTCTTCTGATGGAAGTGGCTTACTTTGGATTCTCGAGAAGAATTTCATAGACTACATAGTCAATAAACGGGAGTCTCCAATCTTATGAGTCTATGCTCATCTCTACTGAGTAGCTCAGGTAAAAATAGAGGTTATTCTTTGGGCATACCAGTTCCTGACCGATTACGGTGATCAGTTCATAAGTATTGACCATAACAGCAATAGAGACTGCGAGGCCGGGCATGACGTCAGCCTCGATGTTTTACATTCGAGAGACGTGCTCTAAGAAGAATCCCTCGAATGTGGTGATTATTCCAAGTACGACTTGGTAGTAGGGAATCAAATCCTCATGCCTGACTTTGCACTCACCTCAGACCTGACTAATGATCAGTTTAGAGTCGCCGAAGGCCCTAGGTAGTCGTCTCCTACTTGCTTAGTGAGATTGAGACCAATAACGAGAGCGTTGTACTCTGCTACATTGTTGGAGCATGGCTCTGTGAGGGAGTAAGCGCAGTTTATGACCAGATCGTATAGAGAAATTAATATTATCCTAACTCCAGCGACGATATCGTCTTTGGGCCCTGTTCTTGAAACACCGTCGAAGAACATTCGCTAGACGGCTTCTGCGCTTGTGGTCATGTTTTAGTCCACTACCTCGTTTGGGATTTTCTCGTAAATCTTTGAGGTTTCCGGGATTGGATGGGAAGCCAGGAAGTCGGCCAATGGTTGACCTTTGACCGCCTTATGTGGAACAAATACCATGTCGTATAGTGACATAAGTATCGCCTACGTAGCTAAGCGGGAGTTGAGTGCCCCAGGTTTGGTCATGAGGACCATGAGGGGCTTGACCCATGAGATCACATGGATTATTTGTCCTGTCACATAATGCCAAGTTTTTTGTATAGCAAAGACTAGAGCAAGACACTCCTTCTCGATAGGATTGTATCTGTGCTCCGCGTCGACCATCATCCTACTGAGATAGTTGATGGCTTGCTCATGACCTGTGTCACTCTTCTGGGCTGGAAGAGTGCTAAAAAATTGATCCTTTGCTCGTACATAGAGCAGAAAGGGCTTTCCTACTTCAAAGAGTTCTGGTGAGTCCTCGTTGTCTTCCTTAGGGTCAGCTGACGCCATATTGACAGACTATATTCGTCAAGAGGTCTTCAATACTGGTGTCGGAGTCCTACATGGAGGATTCTGAAGAGTGTGAATGTGACTTATCTTCTTCCTCTGAGGCTTCTGGGGTTGATGGAGGTGTTACGTACCCCAAGCCATGTCGGGTCTTGTGGTAGTAATCCTTAGCTTTGCCTACCGTAGAGGTGAGGCGCAAGGGCAGTCGTCGACCTTTACCATGATTCAGACCTCGGTCGTTCTTAAGATCATAACCCATCTTCTGAATGAGGTGCTTGGCTTGAACCGATAAAGTTGTATTTTGTCGGTATTAGGTTCTGGCTCTTGTTGCTCCGAGATAAAGGACTGGGGGCATTCAACCCTGCCGAAAATGATGGGTTTGTCTCCCCTCCTCCTTGCTGGAACCGTGAATTAGTAACCATGGATAAGGAGGATCTGGTTTACTGTATAGGTAGTGGTTACCTGTGTATGCTGTTGCAGGCCTATACCATGCTCTAGGGAGTACAATATGCACCAGAATGTGACATCGGAATAGTTAAATGATAACCCTTTATTCATAAAGTAGGAGATCTTTTCCAGGGGAATTACATCATCTAGGGATGGAGCGTTACCATGATCCACTAAGTACTTTTTTAGTTTATCTTCCTCGGGATTTGTCCCCAATACGAGCGAGGCCTTTGGAGGCCTCCTACGAAGCTTTAACCACCAAGGGTTCGGGGGCAGGAGCCGGCACTGGGTCCTTCTTCCGACTTGGCAGTCGTACCATCAGAGATTGTGGCACCTTCCTCTGTATTTTCACATTGAGGGGAGGATTTGTTTCCCGAGCACGTCCCTTGAAATGGACCGTCAAAGGTTTTCCTGATGTCGTACCAATTTTTGCTTCGTTGTCGGCATCATACCTTCCTTCATCTTGGCGAACGTGTTTGTACAGGAGTGAATTATAGTAGTAGGCCTTTACCCCATTGAAGGGATCGACATCGGCAAACTCCGTCTTAACCGTGCTATGGTCGTCAACGTACTTTAGGCACTGGTGCATAGTTGACAACACGATCATGTATTCGGGTATCGATGGATGCCCTACAGGATGTTGTAGAATACATCTACATCAATGACAGAGCATATGACTTCCGTCTTCAAGTCGCCTATCTGATATTTTAGGCAAATCTTGCTAAGAGTGTAAACACCCTGACTTTTAGAATTTAATTTAAAAATTTTATTAATTATTATTGTAGAAATTTTTATTATTTTTAGTTAATTATAATAAATGTTCGTTCATGAAAATATATTTTTATGAATTAAAATAATTATTAAAATAGTACAAAAAATATATTTTTGGGTGCATAATTAATAATAGAATATTGTGTAATTTTTTTGAAATTTATTGGGGTCTAAAACAATTTTTTAATAGCTAAATGCATATATATATATATATATATATATATATATATATATATATATTGTTTAAATAAACCAACCCAAACCAACCTAAACCGAACCAACCAAAACCTAACTAATCGAATCCGGATCCGAAACCCATACCCGCAACCCACCAATCCTCAACCCACCAACCCCACCCCAACTGTAATAACAAAGAACCCCCGCGCGTCCCCTCCCTTCCTCTTCCAAAACTGCCCGACCCCCTCTTTTTTGCTCCCTGTAAACCCCCATGTACACCCCTATATATAGATCAGCCTAGCCGACCACTACCACCACCATCTCCTCTACCACCCCGACCAACCCCGACCGCCGACGCTGCCACCGTGACCGCCGCACGCCGCCATAAAGAAGCCGCCGCACAACCGCTCCGACATCCTGAGCAAACAACACAGCGAGGTACCCATATTCTAGCCCCTGTAAATCTCTGCATAGTTAACTAATTATCGATCCGTCAAATCCTATGCGAAGACCAGATGACCAACTTGAACCCTGTGTAATTAGTTTGGTGTATCGTATCATGTGTCGATCGTAATTCGCAACGCAAAATTAAAAAAAAGACCCAGTTTGTAGTTCATAAACTGTTCCAAGTGCGCGTGTTTGAGTCCCGTTATCTTCATAATGGCACATAATTTTTAAATTTTGCTTGAACAGTAATTTAGAGAACATAACAAGTTTTAATATCTTTAATTAGTTTATTTTAATTCGTTGTATGCTGTATTTTATTCGCTGTTAAAATTGATCGAAAACTTGGTTTACTAAACCCAAAATTTTTGAAATGAGGTACGACCCGCTAAATAAGGTGACTTCGTCATGTGCGAATTGCACCGAAAGATGCGAATCGTCAATGCGGACGTGTGAGATTTTGTGAAAGTTGATTTGGATGTGCATGCACACCAGAATTAACGCGTATCCGTCGAAAAGTCCTATATCGATCTATTCTCACACTCGTCATAATTTTATGTGCCTGTCATTTCACAACAAAACTTGCGCCATCAGATTCGCAGCATTACGTTGGTCCTGTGACCCAAGTTTGGTTCGGTTCTGAGAACTTTGATGAAACACCGTTTCGCGGGCCCCACGGTTCTACTTGAAGGGCAATTTCATGATCGGCTCATCGAAATCAAGTTCTGGTCGTTCCGTTGGGTTCGTATCATTATTCTGGACTCATAGACACTAAGTTTGACGAATTTGGAAAACTTTGTCTTTGGCACATTTTTGGTGCGAAATGAGCCATATGTGGACCCCGCTTTGACCCGAAACTGTCAATTCTGCCCCTGTGTCCAAATTGGACTTATGGGTATTCAATCCTAGCTATTTCAAGTATTTTAAGAGCAATGATAATATTTGTTTTTAGCATTCGGAGGCGTACCTGGAGATTCCACTTATCTCGGAGCAACTAACGGAGCTCAGAACACAAGCAAGTGTACCTTGCCAACTTGCAGTAGATCTTGAGATATTATTTGCTTGAGTTATTTCTATATACTTCTGTATTGTATCTGTTTAACCTAGGACCGTGAGACGTTGCTTAACGTCCGAACAAAATTCGGGTGTCAACGCCGTACGCGGAGCCGTGTAACGTCACTTAGAGAGTTGATACCAGGATCCTATATATTTTTACGTGCTTGCTTTGGCGAGTACGTCATACCATAAGATACTTGACACTATTCATATGATAGAATCTTTCCTGAGTTATTCATGGTGATTCTATATAGGCTTACAGGATTCGTGACATGAGACTTCCATATGCATAGATATTATTATGACTCATTGTACTAGCTAGAGGTCATGATCTTGCGTGTTATGGACATGAGACATCGTGGACATAAGACGTATGATTATATTGGGTGTGGAGAGACACACAGGCTAATTATATACATATATACTTTATTATTGAGGTGCTTTAGTCTCTGATCCAGAGCTTGGACCATTACGTGATATTACTGCTACTGGATCCCCGACACAGAGCTTGTAGTGGTCTCAGCCTGAGTACTAGTGATGCTCTCATTTGTATTTCACATAGCTGGTTACATAGCTTATCCTAAGGATCTTTATTTTTATATACTATAATTTACTTGGCTTGAGTTATTCTTGTACCTTGCTATGTCCTCTAAGTACCTGGATCCGGATTATGTCCCCAGGTACAATAGAGGAGGAATACCCTGAGATATACGGGACATGAGCTGACGCTGGAGCAGCACTGACACCAGAAGATGAGGTTGTGCCAGAGGATTTCTCCTGACTATTCTATTACATACTCAGTTATTTATGCTTCAAGTTATTTTATATCTTGACTCATGGACTTATGTATTGACTTATTTTATCAGGTTGTTCCCCGAGATACTACAAATGTTGACTTAGTGATGGATTATTTTCTTTTCTATTATCTTGATTAGTCTATCATATTTAGTTATGTTTTTTTCTGTGGATGAGAATAGAATTATTCTGTGATAGATGGTGTAGACTGCATTTATATTTATTACAGCTTAAGTGCACTCTAACGGATCCATTAAATTGGGTTTGTCCAATGGAGTTGTGCTGCTGGACATTTCTATGTGGCTAGTCCTTTGGTATTTTGGGACTAGGGCGTGACATAGTTTTTGTGGTGGCCCATACAGGTCTGAGACTATATTGCTTTAGTTTTAACTAAGGAATCGAGCAAGCCTGCAATTAGGATAAGAATAAATTATAGGATCTCATTCACTTGTTGATCTGTTCTTGACCTCTATATCGACTTCAAAATAATTTTTTGACTTGTATCCTGTCTTGATTCCTCTGTGTGCCTCTCATAGTTTACTTTGTACGGTGAGTAATGGATCCACGAGCCAGCGACGAGACTCCCGTGGGTACACCACAAGGTGCTATGGTCACCTACGACGATGGAGTGATACTATTGGGTAGAGATCCATCCACTCAACAAAGCAATCAAGCAGATCAACATGCCTCGAGGTTCCGGCGAGACGATATTCTACCACCACCCCAGTTTACTCCATCGATGCCGATTTTTCTATCAGGATAGCCAATGAATGGTCAAAATATGTTCAAAATATTCTACGTAATGATGCAAGCACAACAACACGTTCTATAAGAGAACCAGCAACGCCAGGCAGAAAACTTGAGGAATAGCCTAGTGACAATACTGGAGCAGGCGAACCCACCAGCTAGACGACCATCAATGGGATCTATCAATGATTTCCGCCAACTGAAGCCCCATATCTTTTCTGGCAAGGAGGATCCCATTGAAGTTCACGAGTGGATCACAAATACTCAACACCAATTAGAAGTAACTGAGCTTCCGAGGGAGTGTTGGATGACTTCCATCAGGATGTAGTTGATGGACAATGCGCATCACTGGTGGCTATCTGAGGAGAGACGGCTCAGACCGGACTGAGTCACTTGGGAGGAGTTCTCTAGACTTTTCCAGGAGATGTATATTCCAGCCATTGCCAGAGCAAAACTTAGGGATAAGTTCAATCACCTCACTCAGGGCAATATGACGGTAGAAGAGTATAATTCATAGTTCATCCGTTTGAGTCGCTTTGCCCTTACTCTGATTCCGACAGAAGAGGAGAAGGCAGGAAAGTTCTTCGACGGACTTAGCTTTGAGCTACAAAGATTGATCGGCTCCATTGCACATACTTCATACACGGACGTCCTTGCTGTAGCCTGACGCATGGAGCGCGTCACCAGGGGAGAGTCAAGCCAAAAATGGCCGTTCACATCAACACCAGCCCGGGCACCACAGGAAGAAGCTACAAAGAGACCTCACATGCACCAGCCACCCAGAGCAGCTCCGCAGGCACTGCCTACATGTCAATATTGTGGCAAGCAAGGTCATTACGAGAGTGAGTGAAGACGCAAGTTAGGATTATGCTTGATTTGCGGATCCAACCGACATTCATCCAAGGATTTCCCTGAGCGTCGAGAGGGAGCACTAATGGTAAACCGACAAGCTTTACTAGCACCGGGAGGATATCAGCCGAGGCCACCCTTGGCACCACAGGCAGCACTCTTCTAGCAGGCCCAGCAACAACAGTGGGCACCACCAAAGGGACGTAGACAGGCTTTTACGATGATAGTGGAGGAGGCACAGACTCGAGGAGCAGCGAATATGAGTAAGATTTAGTTTTATCATTGCTAGCTATAATAGCAAATATTCCCATTAATACTTTAACATGTGCCTGTTAGTTCTATTCCCTAGCCTAAATCTAGTATTATGTTAACATAAACTGGTTGGTCTAGAGTAGTAATATATCAGTGGTACCCAAGTTTTCAGAAGCTGTAGTTGATCTTTGTTCTAACCAGGCTCCTTTATTCTTGAGTTACTTATCTCTTATTGCCAAGGAAAAGTTTTCATTGCTTCCCTACGTGTTCTGCTTGAACAAAACCATCACACTTCCTCTTAAATTTTTTTCCTTTTTCATGGTTCCTTATCATTTGTTCGTGCTTCAACAAACATGTCTTGCAACTGCGTCATCTCTTCTGGGGCAAACTTTTCTTGACAGGTTACGTTTCGTTTTCTTAATTGTGAGGACATAATTTTTTTTAAGGTAGATAGATTGTAAACACCCAGATTTTTAGAATTTAATTTAAATTTTTTATTAATTATTATTGTAAAATTTTTTATTATTTTTAGTCAATTATAATAAATATTCGTTCATAAATTTATATTTTTGTGAATTAAATTAATTATTAAAAATAATGCAAAAATTATATTTTTGGCTGTATAATTAATAATAGAATATTGTGTAATTTTTCAAAAATTTATTGGGGTCTAAAACTATTTTTTAATATCTAAATGCATACATATATATATTGTTTAAATAAACCAACCCAAACCAACCTAAACCGAACTAACCCAAACCTAACTAATCGAACCCGGATCCCAAACCCATACACGCAACCCACCAACCCCGCCATTATAACAGCAAAGAAACCCCACGCGTCCCCTCCCTTCCTTTTCCATAATCGCCCGACCCCCTCTCTTCCGCTCCCTGTAAACCCCCATGTACACCCCTATATATAGATTATCCTAGCCGACCACCACCACCATCATCTCCTCTACCACCCAGACCAACCTCGGTCCGCCGTGAACGTCGCACGCCGCCGCAAAGAAGCCGTCGCACAGCCGCTCCGACAACCTGAGCAGATAACACAACGGGGTATCCATATTCTAGCCCCTGTAACTCTCTGCATAGTTAACTAAATCGATCCATCGAATCCTATGTGAAGACCACATGACCCACTTGAACCCTGTGTAATTAGTTCGGTGTATCGTGTCCTGTGTCGATCGTAATTCGTAACGCAAAACAGAAAAAATGACCTAGTTTGTAGTTCATAAACTGTTCCAAGTGTGCGTATTTGAGTCCCATTATTATCATAACGACACGCGATTTTTAAATTTCACTTAAACAGTAATTTAGACAACATAAACAAGTTTTAATCTCTTTAATTAGTTTATTTTAATTTGTTGTATGCTATGTTTTATTCGCTATTGAAATTGATTAAAAACTTAGTTTTCTAAACCCAAATTTTTTGAAAATGGGGTGCGACCTGCTAAATGAGGCAACTTTGTCGTATGTAAATTCTAACAAAAGGTGCGTATCGTCAACGCGGAAGTATGATATTTTGCAAAAGTTGATTTGGATGCGCGTGCACACCGGAATCAACGCGTATTCGTCAAAAAGTCCCGTATCGGCCTGTTCTGACACTCATCATAATTTTGTGTATTCTTGTCATTTTGCAAACGAAACTTGCACCATCAGATTCGTTGCGTTACGCTCGTCCTGAGACCCAAGTTTGGTTTGATTCTGAGAACGTTGACGAAATACCATTTTGCGGGCCCCACGGTTCCACTTGAAGGATGATTTTGTGACCGACTCATTAGAATCAAGTTCTGGATGTTCCGTTGAGTTTGTATCATCGTTTTGGACTCGTAGACACTAAGTTTTATAAATTTGGAAAACTTTTTCTCTAGTACATTTTTTGGTGCGAAGTGGGCCACATGTAGACACCGTTTTGACCCAAAAATGTCAATTATGCCCCTGTGTCCAAATTGGACTTATGTGTAGTCAATCCTAGCTATTTCAAGTATTTTGAGAGCAATGGTAATGTTTATTTCAGCATCCGGAGGCATACCTGGAGATTCCACTTATCTCGGAGTAACTAACGGAGCTTAGAACAGAGACAAGTGTACCTTGCCAACTTGCAGTAGATCTTGAGATATTATTTGCTTGAGTTATTTCTATATACTTCTATGTTCTACCTATTTAACCTAGGACCGTGAGAAGTTGTTTAACGTCCGAACAAAATTTGGTTGTCGACGCCGAACGTGGAGTCGTGTAACGTCACTTAGAGAGTTGATACCACGATCCTATATATTTTTACGTGCTTGCTTTACCGAGTACGTCATACCATAGGACACTTGAAACTATTCATGTGACATAATCTTTCTGGAGTTATTAATGGTGATTCTGTGTAGGCTTACAAGATTCATGACATGATACTTGCATATACATAGATATCATTATGACTCATTGTACTAGCTAGTGGTCATGATCTTGCATGTTATGGACATGAGACATCGTGGACATGAGATTACATTGGGTGGGGAGAGACACACAGGCTGCAGGATGCTTACATACATATATACTTTATTATTGAGGTGCTTTAGTCTCTGTTCCAAAGCTTGGCCCATTACGTGATATTACTGCTACCGACTCCCCGACATAGAGCTTGTAGTGGTCTCAGCCAGAGTACTAGTGATGCTCTTATTTGTATTTTACATAGCTGGTTACATAGCTTGCCCTGAGGATCTATATTTTTATATACTGTATTTTATTTGGCTTGAGTTATTCTTGTAACTTGCTATGTCTCCTGAGGACCTGGATTCAGATTATGTTCCCAGGTACAGCAGAGGAGGAATACCCTGAGATATACGGGACATGAGATGACGCTGGAGCAGCACTGACACTAGAAGACGAGGTTGTGCCAGATAATTTCTCCTGAGTATTCTGTTACATACTCAGTTATTTATGCTTCAAGTTATTTCATATCTTGACTCATGGACTTATGTATTGACTTATTTTATCGGGTTATTCCCCGAGACACTACAAATGTTGACTTAATGATGGACTATTTCCTTTATCTATTATCTTGATTAGTCTATCATATTTAGTTATGTTTCTTTCTGTGGATGAGATTAGAATTATTCTGTGATAGATGGTGTATATTGCATTTATATTTATTACAGCTTAAGTGCACTCTAATGGGTCTATTAAATTAGATTTTTCTAATGGAGTTGTGCTGCTGGACATTGCCACGTGGCTAGTCCCTCGGTATTTTGGGACTAGGGCGTGACATAGTTTTTGTGGTGGCCCATGCAGGTTAATGACTATATTACTTTGGTTTTAACTAAGGAGCCGAGCAAGCCTGCAATTAGGATAAGAATAAATTATAGGATCTCATTCACTTGTTGATCTGTTCTTGACCTCTATATCGACTTCAAAATAATTTCTTGACTAGCATCTTGTCATGATTCCTCTGTGCGCCTCTCATAGTTTACTTTGTACGTAGAGTAATGGATCCACGAGCCAGTGACGAGTCTCCTGTGGGTACAACACAAGGTGCTGTGGTCACCTACAGTGATGGAATGATACCATAGGGTGGAGATCCATCCACTCAACAAAGCAATCAAGCAGATCAGCACGCCTCGAGGTTCTGGCAAGACGATATTCTATCACCGTCGTAGTTTACTCTACCGATGCATGTTTTTCCACCAGGACAGTCGATGGATGGTCAATATATGTTCCAAATGTTCTACTCAATGACGCAAGCACAACAACCGGTTCATCAAGAGAACTAGCAATGCCAGGCAGAAAACTTGAGGAACAGCCTAGTGACAACACTGGAGCAGGCGAACCCACCAGCTAGACGACCATCTATGGGATCTATTACTGATTTTCTCCAACTGAAGCCCCATATCTTTTCTAGCAAGGAGGATCCCACTGATGTTTATAAGTGGCTCATAAATACTAAACTCCAATTAGAAGCAGTTGAGCTTCCGAGGGAGCGTTGGATGACTGCCGTCAGGATGCAGTTGACGGACAATGCACATAACTGGTGGCTATCTAAGAAGAGACGACTCAGACCAGACCGAGTCACTTGGGAGGAGTTCTCTAGACTTTTCTAGGTGATGTATATTCTAGCCATTGCCAGAGCAAAACTTAGGGATAAGTTCAATCGCCTCACTCATGGCAATATGACGGTAGAAGAGTACAATGGAGAGTTCATCCGTTTGAGTCACTGTCCCTACTCTGTTTCTGATAGAAGAGAAGAAGGCGAAAAAGACGGAGAAGTTCTTCGACAAACTTAGCTTTGAGCTACAGAGATTGATCGGCTCTGTTGTACCTACTTCATACATGGACTTCCTTGTTGTAGCCTGACGCATGAAGCACATCACCAGGAGAAAGTCAAGCCAGAAATGGCCTTTCACATCAGCACCAGCTAGAGCACCACAGGGAGAAGATGCAAAGAGACCTCACATACACCAGCCACCTAGAGCAGCCTGCAGGCACTGCCTACATGTCAATATTATGGCAAGCAAGGTCATTATGAGAGCGAGTACAGACGCAAGTTGGGATTATGCTTGATTTATTGATCCAACCAATATTCAGCCTAGGATTGCCCAGAACGTCGAGTGGTAGCACCAATGGTAAACCGACTAGCTTTACCAGCACCGGGAGGATATCAGCCGAGGCCACCCTTGGCACCACAACCAGCACTCTTCCAACAGGCCCAGCAATAGTAGAGGGCACCACCACAGGGACGTGGACAAGCTTTTGTTATGACAGTGGAGGAGGCACATACTCGAGGAGTAGAGAATATGAGTAAGATTTAGTTTTACCATAGCTAGCTATAATAGTGAATATTTCCTGTAATACTTTAGCATGTGCCTGTTAGTTCCATTCCCTAGCCTAAACCTAGTATTATGTTAGCATAAAATAGTTGGTCTAGAGTAGTAATATATCATTGGTACCCAAGTTTTCAGAAGCTGTAGTTGATCTTCGTTCTAACCAGGCTCCTTTACTCTTGAGCTACTTATCTCTCATTGCCTAGGGAAGAGTTTTTATTGCTTCTCTACATGTTCTGCTTGAACGAAACCCTCACACTTTCTCTCAAAATTTTTCCCTTGTTCACGGTTCCTTATCCTTTGTGTCGTGCTTCAACAAACATATCTTGCAACCACGTCATCTCTTCTGGGACAAACTTTTCTTGACCGGTTATGTTTCATTTTCTTAATTGCGATGACGCAATTCTTTTAAGGTGGGTAAATTGTAAACACCCAGATTTTTAGAATTTAATTAAAAATTTTCATTAATTATTATTGTAAATTTTTTTATTATTTTTAGTTAATTATAATAAATGTTCGTTCATGGATTTATATTTTTGTGAATTAAATTAATTAATAAAAATAAGGCAAAATTATATTTTTGGGTGTTTAGTATTTAATTTAAAATTTTTATTAGTTATTATTGTAAAAAATTTCATTATTTTTAGTTAATTATAATAAATGTTCGTTCATGGATTTATATTTTTATGAATTAAATTAATTATTAAAAATAGTGCGGAAATTATATTTTTGGGTGTATAATTAATAATAGAATATTATGTAATTTTTCTGGAATTTTTTGGGGTCTAAAAGTATTTTTTAATAGCTAAACGCATATATATATATATATATATATATATATATATATATATATATATATATATATATATATTATTTTAATAAACAAACCCAAACCAACCTAAACCGAACCAACCCAAACCTAACTAATCGAACTTGGATCCAAAAGCCATACCCGCAACCCACCAATCCGCAACCCACCAACCCCCCCACTGTAACAACAAAGACCCCCACGTGTCCCCTCCCTTCCTCTTCTAAAACTGCCCGACCCCCTCTCTCCCACTCCCTGTAAACCCCCATGTACACCCCTATATATAAATTAGCCTAGCCGACCACCACCACCATCATCTCCTCTACCACCCCGACCAACCCCGGCCGCCGATGCCGCCGCCGTGACCGCCGCATGACATCACAAAGAAGCCACCGCACAACCGCCCCGACATCCTGAGCAAACAACACAGCGAGGTACCCATATTCTAGCCCCTGTAACTCTCTGCATAGTTAACTAAATTGATCCGTCTAATCCTATGCGAAGACCTCGTGACTCACTTGAACCCTGTGTAATTAGTTCGGTGTATCGTGTCCAGTGTCGATCGTAATTCGCGACGCAAAACAGAAAAAAATGACCTAGTTTGTAGTTCAGAAACTATTCCAAGTGCGCGTGTTTGAGTCCCGTTATCTTCATAAAGATATAAAATTTTTAAATTTTGCTTGAACAGTAATTTGGACAACATAAACAAGTTTTAATCTCTTTAATTAGTTTATTTTAATTCATTGTATACTGTATTTTATTCGCTGTTGAAATTGATCAAAATCTTAGTTTTTTAAAACCAAAATTTCTTAAAATGGGGTGCGACATGCTAAATGTGGCAACTTTGTCGTGTGCAAATTCCATCAAAAGGTGCGTATCGTCAACGCGAACGTGTGGGATTTTGCGAAAGTTGATTTGGATGTGCGTGCACACCGAAATCAACGCATATCCGTCGAAAAGTTCCATATCAGCCTGTTCTGACACTCATCATAATTTTGTCTGTGCTTGTCGTTTCACAAACGAAACTTGCACCATTAAATTTGCAGCATTACGCTGGTCCTGTGACCCAAGTTTGGTTCGATTCTGAGAATATTGACGAAACACTATTTCGCGGGCCCCACGATTCCACTTGAAGGACGATTTCATGACCGGCTTATCAGAATCAAGTTCTGGATGTTCCGTTGGGTTCATGTAATTATTCTAGACTCGTAGACACTAAGTTTTATGAATTTGAAGAACTTTGTCTCTGGCACATTTTTTCGTGCGAAGTAGTCTACATGTGGACCCTTCTTTGACCTAAAACTGTCAATTCTGTCCCTGTGTCCAAATTGGACTTATGGGTAGTCAATCATAGCTATTTCAAGTATTTTGAGAGTAATAATAATATTTGTTTCAGCATCCGGAGGCGTACTTGGAGATTCCACTTATCTCAAAGCAACTAACAGAGCTCAGAACACAGGCAAGTGTACCTTGCCAACTTGCAGTAGATCTTGAGATATTATTTGCTTGAGTTATTTCTATATACTTCTGTGTTGTACATGTTTAACCTAGGACCATGAGATGTTGCTTAACGTTCGAACAAAATTCGGGTGTCGACGCCGTACGCGTAGTCGTGTAACGTCACTTATAGAGTTGATTCCACGATCCTATTTTTTTTACGTGCTAACTTTACCGAGTATGTCATACCATAGGACACTTGACACTATTTATTTGATAGAATCTTTTCTGAGTTCATGGTGATTCTGTATAGGCTTACAGGATTCGTGACATGAGACTTGCCTAAACATAGATATCATTATGACTCGATGTACTAGCTAGAGGTCATGATCTTGCGTGTTATGGACATGAGACATGGTGGACATGAGACGTGTGATTACATTGGGTGGGGAGAGACACACAGGCTACAAGATAATTATATACATATATACTTAATTATTGAGGTACTCTAGTCTCTGTTCTAGAGCTTGGCCCATTATGTGATGTTACTGCTACCGGCTCCCCGACACAGAGCTTGTAGTGGTCTCAGCCAGAGTACTAGTGATGCTCTTATTTGTATTTCACATAGCTGGTTACATAGCTTGCCCTAAGGATCTATATTTTTATATACTGTATTTTATTTGGCTTGAGTTATTCTTGTAACTTGCTATATCTCCTGAGGACCTGGATTCGGATTATGTTCCCAGGTACAGTAGAGGAGGAATACCCTGAGATATACGGGACATGAGATTATGCTGGAGCAGCACTGACACTAGAAGATGAGGTTGTGCCAGATAATTTCTCCTGAGTATTCTGTTACATACTCAGTTATTTATGCTTCAAGTTATTTCATATCTTGACTCATGGACTTATGTATTGACTTATTTTATCGGGTTGTTCCCCGAGATACTACAAATATTGACTTAATGATGGACTATTTTCTTTATCTATTATCTTGATTTGTCTATCATATTTAGTTATATTTCTTTCTGTGGATTAGATTAGAATTATTTTATGATAGATGGTGTAGAATGCATTTATATTTATTACAGCTTAAGTGTATTCTAACGGGTCCATTAAATTGGGTTTGCCCAATGGAGTTGTGCTGCTGGACATTTCCACGTGGCTAGTCCCTCGGTATTTTAGGACTGGCGCGTGACATAGTTTTTGTGGTGGCCCATGCAGGTCAACGACTATATTTTTTTGGTTTCAACTAAGGAGTCGAGCAAGCCTGCAATTAGGATAAGAATAAATTATAGGATCTCATCCACTTGTTGATCTGTTCTCGACCTCTATATCGACTTCAAAATAATTTCTTGACTTGCATCCTGTCTTGATTCTTCTGTGCGCCTCTCATAGTTTACTTTGTACGCAGAGTAATGGATCCACGAGCCAGCGATGAGACTCCCGTGGGTATACCATAAGGTGCTATGGTCACCTAAGACGATAGAGTGACACCATTGAGTGGATATCCGTCCACTCAACAAAGCAATCAAGCAAATAAGCACGCCTCGAGGTTCCGGCAAGACGATATTCTACCACCGTCGTAGTTTATTCTACCGATGCCTATTTTTCCACCAGAACAGCCGATGGATGGTCAAAAGATGTTCCAAGTATTCTACGCAATAATGCAAGCACAACAGCAGGTTCACCAAGAGAACCAGTAACGCCAGGTGGAAAACTTGAGGAACAGCCTAGTGACAGCACTGGAGCAGGCGAATCCACCAGCTAGACGACCATCAACATAATCTATCACTGGTTTTTGCTAACTGAAGTCCCATATCTTTTCTGGCAAGGAGGATCCCATTAAAGTTCATGAGTGGCTCACAAACACTCAACACCAATTGGAAGCAGCTGAGCTTCCGAGGGAGCGTTGGATGACTACCGTCAGGATGCAGTTGACGGGAAATGCACATCACTGGTGGCTATCTGAGGAGAGATGGCTCAGACCAGATCGAGTCACTTGGGAGGAGTTCTCTAGACTTTTCCAGGAGATGTATATTCCAGCCATTGCCAGAGCAAAACTTAAGGATAAGTTTAATCGCCTCACTCAGGATAATATGACGGTAGAAGAGTACAATGCATAGTTTATCCGTTTGAGTCGCTTTGCCCCTACTCTGATTTCGAAAGAAGAGGAGAAGGCGAGAACGTTCTTCGACGGACTTAGCTTTGAGCTACAAAGATTGATCAGCTCCGTTGCACCTACTTCATACACAGACGTCCTTGCTGTAGCCTTACGCATAGAGCACGTCACCAGGAGAGAGTCAAGCTATAAATGGCCTTTCACATCAGCACCAGCCAGAGTACCACAAGGAGAAGCTGCAAAGAGACCTCACATGCACCAGCTACCCAGAGCAGCTCCGCAGGTACTGCCTACATGTCAATATTGTGGCAAGCAAGGTCATTACGAGAGTAAGTGAAGACACAAGTTAGGATTTTGCTTGATTTGCGGATCCAACCAACATTCATCCAAAGATTGCCCTGAGCGTCGAGAGGGAGCACCAATGGTAAACCGACAAGCTTTACCAGCACTGGAAGGATATCAGCCGAGGCCACCCTTGGCACCACAGGCAACACTCTTCCAGCAGGCCCAACAATACCAGAGGGCACCACCACAGGGACGTGGACAAGGTTTTGCGATGACAGTGGAGGAGGCACAGACTCGAGGAGCATCGAACATGAGTAAGATATTTAGTTTTATCATAGCTAGCTATAATAGCAAATATTCCTAGTAATACTTTAGTATGTGCCTATTAGTTTCATTCCCTAGCCTAAACCTAGTATTATGTTATCATAAACTAGTTGGTCTAGAGTAGTAATATGTAAGTGGTACCCAAGTTTTCAGAAGCTGTAGTTGATCTTCGTTCTAACTAGGTTCCTTTACTCTTGAGTTACTTATCTCTCATTGCCTAAATTTTTTTTATTGCTTCCCTACGTGTTCTGTTTGAACAAAACCCTCACACTTCCTCTTAAAATTTTTCCCTTGTTCATGGTTCCTTATCCTTTGTGTCGTGCTTCACCAAACATGTCTTGCAACCGTGTCATCCCTTTTGGGGTAAACTTTTCTTGACCGATTACGTTTTGTTTTCTTAATTGCGAGGACGCAATTCTTTTAAGGTGGGTAGATTATAAATACCCTGATTTTTAAAATTTAATTTAAAATTTTTATTATTTATTATTGTAGAAATTTTTATTATTTTTAGCTAATTATAATAAATGTTCGTTCATAGATTTATATTTTTATGAATTAAATTAATTATTAAAAATAGTGCAAAAACTATATTTTTGGGTATGTAATTAATAATAGAATATTGTGTAATTTTTTAAGAATTTATTGGGGTTTAAAACTATTTTTAATAGCTAAATACATACATACATACATACATATATATATATATATATATATATATATAGTTTTAATAAACCAACCCAAACCAACCTAAACCGAACCAACCCAAACCTAACTAATCGAACCCGGATCCTAAACCTATACCCGCAACCTACCAACCCGCAACCCACCAGCCCCCCAATGTAACAACAAAGAACCCCCGCGCATCCCCTCCCTTCCTCTTCCAAAACTGCCCGACCCCCTCTCTTTCGCTCCCTGTAGAGCCCCATGTACACCCCTATATATAGATCAGCCTAGACGACCACCACCACCATCATCTCCTCTACCACCCTGACCAACCCCGGTCGCCACCGCCGTCGCTACCGTGACCGCCTTACGCCGCCGCAAAGAAGCCACCGCACAGCCGCTCCGACATCCTAAGCAAACAACACAACGAGGTACCCATATTCTAGCCCCTGTAACTCTTTGCACAGTTAACTAAATTGATCCGTCGAATCCTATGTGAAAACCACATGACCGACTTGAACCTGTGTAATTAGTTCGATGTATCGTGTCCTGTGTCGATCGTAATTCGTGACACAAAATAGAAAAAAAATGACCCAGTTTGTAGTTCAAAAACTGTTCCAAGTGCACGTGTTTGAGTCCCGTTATCTTTATAACGACACACAATTTTTAAATTCTGCTTAAACAGTAATTTAGACAACATAAACAAGTTTTAATCTCTTTAGTTAGTTTATTTTAATTCGTTGTATGCTGTATTTTATTTGCTATTAAAATTGATCAAAAACTTAGTTTTCTAAACCCAAAATTTCTTGAAACGGGGTACGACCCGCTAAATGAGGTGACTTTGTCGTGTACGAATTTCAACGAAAGGTGCGTATCATCAACGCGGACATGTGAGATTTTGCGAAAGTTGATTTAGATGTGCATGAACACCAGAATCAACGCGTATCCGTTGAGAAGCCCCGTATCGGCCTGTTCTGACACTCATCATAATTTCATATATGCTTGTCATTTCATAAATAAAACTTGCGCCATTAGATACGCAGCGTTAGGCTGGTCCTGTGACCCAAGTTTGGTTCGATTCTGAGAACGTTGACGAAATACCATTTTGTGGGCCCCACGGTTCCACTCGTGACCGGCTCATCGGAATCAAGTTCTGGGCTTTTGTTGGGTTCGTATCATCATTTTAGACTTGTAGACCCTAAGTTTTATGAGTTTGGAGAACTTTGTCTCTGGCACATTTTTCGGTGCGTAGTGGGCTATATGTGGACTCCACTTTGACCCAAAACTGTCAATTCTGCCCTTGTGTCCAAATTAGACTAATAGATAGTCATCCTAGCTATTTCAAGTATTTTGAGAGCAATGGTAATATTTATTTTAGCATCTGGAGGCGTACCTGGATATTCCACTTATCTCGGAGCAACTGACGGAGCTTAGAACACAGGCAAGTATACCTTGCCAACTTGCAGTAGATCTTGAGATATTATTTTCTTGAGTTATTTCTATATACTTCTGTGTTGTACCTGTTTAACCTAGGATCGTGAGATATTGCTTAACGTTCGAACAAAATTCGGGTGTCGACGCCATACGCGGAGTCCTGTAACGTCACTTAGAGAGTTGATACCACGTTCCTATATATTTTTACGTGCTTGCTTTACCGAGTATGTCATACCATAGGATACTTGACACTATTCATGTGACAAAATCTTTCCTGACTTATTCATGGTGATTCTGTATAGGCTTACAGGATTCGTGACATGAGACTTGCATATACGTAGATATCATTATGACTCGTTGTACTAGCTAGAGGTCATGATCTTGCGTATTATGGACATGAGACATGTGATTACATTGGGTGGAGGAGACACACAGGCTACATGATATATATATATATATATATATATATATATATATATATACTTTATTATTGAGGTACTTTAGTCTTTGTTCCAGAGCTTGGCCCATTACGTGATATTACTGCTACCGGCTCCCCGACACAGAGGTTGTAGTGGTCTCAGCCTGAGTACTAGTGATGCTCTTATTTGTATTTCACATAGCTGGTTACATAGCTTGCCCCGAGGATCTATATTTTTATATACTGTATTTTATTTGGCTTTAGTTATTCTTTTACCTTGTTATGTCCCCTGAGGACCTGGATCCGGATTATGTTCCAGGTACAACAGAGGAGGAATACCCTGAGATATACGGGACAAAAGCTGATGATGGAGCAACACTGACACCAGAAGACGAGGTTGTGCCAGAGAATTTTTTCTGAGTATTCAGTTACATACTCAGTTATTTATGCTTCCAGTTATTTCATATCTTGACTCATGGACTTATGTATTGACTTATTTTATCGAATTATTCTTCGAGACACTACAAATGTTGATTTAATGATGGACTATTTCCTTTATCTATTATTTTGATTAGTCTATCATATATAGTTATGTTTCTTTCTATGGATGAGATTAGAATTATTCTGTGATAGATGGTGTAGACTACATTTATATTTATTACAGCTTAAGTGCACTCTAACGGGTCCATTAAATTGGGTTTTCCCAATGGAGTTGTGCTGCTAGCCATTGACACGTAGCTAGTCCCTCGGTATTTTGGGACTCGGACATGACATAAAGGGTAGCTTCTTCCAGCGTTGAAGCCACTGATGTTAGTATTGGTGGCCGCTAGCCGATGCATTAGGATGCCCAAGGTATGAAGTAGACTCCGAGGGACGATGCTGATGGACGAACCCGAATTGATGTGCATTCGGTCCATCTTGATGGCGTCGATGTACCCTGTATAATACAGAGGGCGATCGTGCCTATTATTCTTTAGAAACATGTCTTGTTGCAAGAACGTGATGCTGGGTATTACCTCTGTCACATTGTTACAGTGGGGGCATGCCGTTGGATCTTCAGCTGGCGGCTTGACCTACGCCAAGTAGGTATCGGCGTTCTGTAATGCCTCACTCAGAGCATCCCGAGTGTCTTTATAAGTTGGATGTACCACTTCAGTGTGTAGCAATCTCGTATCGCATGATGGACGTACCGATGGTAGCGACAATACTTGGGGTTATTTACGTCTTCTGCCTCCTCGGGGCACTGATGTCGGTGAGGCAGAGCTTGTTCACTTTCATCAATACGTCAAAGATTGCCGCGATGTCATCGTCCTCGAAAGAGTAAGTCCCTTTCGTCTTTGGAGCCTCTGTCGGCATCTTTTCCGGCTTCTTGGCCATATTAGTGACAAGGGCCTTCTTTCCTTTGCCGTCACGGCCAGTATTGCCGCCATTGTTGTTGTTGTAAGAAAGCTTTCCCCTGTCATCAACGATGGGGATTTGTATTCCCAGTAGTCGAGCGCCCTTTACTTTTCTCTCAGCACCGACGACATATATGATGAATGTTGTCCAGTCTTTGAATTGGGTGTCCCCCATCCAGAGCCTGATTGCCGAAAGTAGATTCTTCCAACGCATGTCCATCAACATGGATTCAGGATTATCCGGGGGTAACTTCCGTACATCTTGCCTGTAACATTCAACATATTCTTGTACATGCTTATTCTTTTTCTGCATGATGTCCAGCAAGGAGGACATCGTTATGTCGCACCCCCTTCATAGAATCAAGCAAGGAAAAGACTTTTAAGATCATCAAACGATGATATGTAGTTGTCCTGGAGGCTGCAGAACCAATCGAAGGCCACCCTAGACAATATCCCGACAAAGAGCTTGGTGAGAAGAGCGTCATTGCGGGGTAGATGCCCTATTTCCATCTCAAAGTAGCTCATGTACTGATGTAAACTCCCTCACCCAAAATAGGTATTTTGTGTATATTTTATATTATTATATTTATTATAGATGTTGAATTTATTTAGAGTATTCTCTTAGTTAATTAGAAAATAATTTTTTTAGTATATTTACTTATATAAATATTTATTTAGAATTATTTTTAGGCTATTTTAGATTATTGGGATTTTTCCATAATTTTTAGCTAATTAAAAACTAGTAACACTAATTTTCAAGGACTTTAAAGAATTTATTTTATGTTCAAACTTAATTAAAAATATCCCAAAATTTTATTTTATGTTCTAAATATTCAAATATATTTTCTAGAATTTTCTGAGAATTTTCTGAATATTTTAGTATTTATTGGGAGTTATTTACGCTAATAACTAATTTTTAGGACTTAAAGAATTTATTGTGCAATCCCAGGAATATATAATGGACCCACATTATTTTCTAGGGTTTATAATATTATTATATATTTTTTGGAATTATTTCAGAATTTTTAGAATAATTTTATTATTTATTTTTTGTTATTTGGGTAAAACTAATGTTTAGAGGTTCTCCTAATAATAGTAGGAAATCTATGAATATAAAATTATCCTAAATATTTTTCTAGAGTTTTTAAATTCAAAATATATTTTTTTATAATTTTTTCAGATTTTTATGATTATTTTTAATATTTATTTTGAGTTATTTAGATTTAAAATGACTTAAATAATGTTTTGATAAAGGCAAATCAAAAACAAATAATATAACAAAAACTATCCAATCAGATTCTGACACGTGTCAGCCTATAAATATCTTTTCAGCCGCAGGTTCATCCCTATATATATATATATTATTATAACCCTAATTATCCTATTATTTTAGAGAGAGATTTTGGAGAATTGCCAGCCAGGGTTCCTTCATCTTCCACAAGCCATTGCGCATAGCTCCGGACTCCAAACGAGACCTAGTTTCTTGCGTTAAAAAGATATTGAGGTTAGATTTCTGATTATACAAATTGTTTTATGAAATTATGAGTATTAAATTCTGGAAAATTCGTAGAGCATAATATGTCCGAAAATAGACGTGTTTCAATATTTTTGCGATTCCGGGAGAACCAGGAATCAGAATCATGAACCGTTTAAAGTTTCAAAAATCTAATGTCTAGATAATTGACATAGGTTTTTCCCAGAATTTAATTCGAAGCATTTATATACTGTTAATTCTGTAGAACTTCTAGGTTAGAATTTAACCATGGGTGCACAATACAAAATTTGTATGTGCCATAATTCCCAAACGAATTTGAATTCAGATGAGCCATAAATTTTAGTATGTTTTTGACGCTAAAATCTACAGAAAATCATGCATGAAAGTTGAGTTTGTGTCGGTTGACTTTTCGGTCAACAGATTGCCTCGATTTGCGTACCATGAGTCTCGAGTTGATAAAATTTAGTTTCTTTGGACAAAATTTAGGAATTAACATAAAAATCAGAATAATAAGATTAAAACAGGATTTTAGAGTAATTATTCTAGAATTAAATAAAATAAAATAAATTATCTTTTGACGTGATAAATTTGTAATACATAGGCTATTTGGACTGTGACTTGGACTCTGATTCATACCAGCAACAGGACCCCAAACGAGTACATTCTCTGATAGTGTTCCAGTAGGACGTAGTATTTAGCCACCACGTTTAGTTTACATCAGCCCTGAGTCGGAGAACCCAACGCGCGTTCGTATATTTACATGTACGCAAATATTATTTAGTTTGGTATATATATTTATATACATAATTACTATATGTATTCCAATAATTATGTAAATAAATTGATGGTTATATTATTATATAGTTATATGAATATATATGTAAGTAAATGCTAATTGATAATTATGACTAAATATTCAGACTGTACGACCCTAGGACACCGTGGACTATCCCATACTTACCTTGACCATGTTGACCCTAAGAACTTGTGAATTTGTCCGCCTTGCGTATATTAACGTACTGGCATATACACCTGTCAGTTGACTGACTGATTTTGTACAGTACTTGAAGACACGACACCCGCGTAATTCAACGCGTAATTGACCGTGTTAGATGACTAGTGCCATCCCTAGTGTACCCCGAGTCTAGTATAAATATTGTTGTGTGTGTACTAGTGTAATAACTAATAATTTATTTGCATTATATTATATGTACATAGGATGTTGGATTTATTTTGCGCGACTTTTGGAGCAGGTTATTGGTACATCGCAGCTTTCTTGCCATGCAAGTATACCTTGCCATTGTACTGTCATTTATATTCCATATGTTGCATGCATCTTTATTTTCTGTATTTAGTTCATATATTTTAACTGTTATATAAAATGCGCGCGACAGTGTCTTCGCGATATATTTTTATTTATGTATTTGTATTAACCTTGTTTATGAGACTACCCCATTATCATGTAGCACCATTAGGTTTCATTTGACTATGACACATATTTTTACACGAGTTGTGAGTCTCATATAGATCACGGACGCACGTATTGACTGATCATCGGTACGTGTGGGACATGCGTTAGGAATAACTGCTATTCAAAACTTTGCATGCTAGTAGACTTAGCAGTTATTAGAGGTCTAGGGGCATAGCCTATTGTAGTACGGTGGTCCCATCCTTGTCCTTGTTTGGTTGCAGGATTTGTAGCGCCCTGCTCCGCATCGACGCTACGTACAAAGTGATATCGCCTTGCTTGCTCGAACGAAAGTCTTCTCGGAGAGTTCCCGACCGATCGATCAATGTGAGTGGGCAGAACTGCATTCTCTGATTCTTGCACGACTTAATAATGAATCTGAGTTTTTGAATGCTTGTTTGCTTAAGAAGATTGTTTCATAAGAGAACGATAGAACCGACTCAGTATGCTAATAAAAGAACGCACATAGCTTGTCATCGAAATGAATCTGCTGTCTAACTAAGAGAATGTGTATGCTTGCCAGAAATGAAATAGAACTATTGCTAGGCTAAGAGAAAAAGATAGAATTATTGCAATGCTTAGAAACACCGACACAGCTATTGAACGAACCTTTGCTATGCTAACAAGATAAGTAAATAAATCGTTCGAATATGTCCCTTTGAATATGCTAAGAAGAGATAGTTATTGCATATGTTAGAAATAAAATCAATCGTGCTTGCCTTCATATGTTTCGCTTGTCTGTTTGCTATATCGATTGCTAAGTGAATATGTGAGTGCAGTGCTAATAGTACGCCCTGAGGATACGGCTCACAAGGGTCTAGTGGGGTGTGCTATTAGATATGTGAAATGTGTTCTTCGTCTGAGAAAGATATGCTTCGTTTGATAAGATGTGTTTCGCTTAGACCGCATATGTTTTGCTTGATCATTGTTTTGCTTGCACTATGTGTTTATGTCATTGTATTGGTCTCGGACAACTTGTGCACAAGGTCTTGTCTCTCGAACGGTTCCTGGGGCGCTGGGAACCGCTCGGTCCGGAAGAGATTTTTGGATCGCCCTGAGGTGTACGGCTCGCAAGGGTCTAGTGGGGCGATATGTCTATTAGTGTGGTGCAGAACCCATGATGTCACAGCTGCTTGCACTCGGGTGTGTTGGTAGAGCTGGACCTCGTGTGACAGCTGCCGACACCCATGCGTGCTAGTGAAGAGCTGAACCTTGGGCAACTGCTGCTAATCATGGGGCGACCCATGGACCGTCATATAGATAGGACGCATGCTAGGTTTACCTTCTTGCATACCTATTGATTGATGACACCAAGTGATTGATACATAAGTTATGAATATGCAAATTGTGACTAACTTGTGTGTCTGCTGCAGGGATAACCGTTCGGCTATGGGGTAAGAAATATGAGTGTATGCATAAGCCTGCTTTGTTCATTTAGTCTGCATCGTATAGCTTATCTGTTAGTGATTCATGCATTGCATCGGTCAGACAATGACTATTAGTGCAGAGCTGAACCTCGGTCACAGCTGCTAATAGTATCAGAATATGAGTCATAGGATAGCTGGATTACCGCTGCCAATCCTGAGTTTCTCGGGGACCAAAATCATATAGATGTGTTGCCTTAAACTCTGAATGAATGATAGTCCCTTGATATGTTTGCCTCAATTCGATATGATCAGTCTGCTATAGAACTTTGCCCCTATGAGTTAGATTTGATGCACAATACATGCTGCACACTGCACGATACCGCACTGTCCCGATTCGTATGCTTATAGTTTGAATGTGCAAAACGGTTTCAAAGTTATGTTTTCAAAAGATGTAATCTGACTAATAGTTATGAACAGCATGAAACGAACTTAGGTAAAAGTAGCAAGATCACTAGTAATGCAATGTTTTGCCACATGATTACTTAGTGTGGGTCTCAGGGGGTGTAGCTTCTGTTCAGTTATTTTATCTCACCAGTACTTGTATAAAGTGCTGACCCACCAACAGTTTGCTTGTTCTCAGGTGCTCGTTCGTTCGGGAAGCGATAGCCGTGCCTCATCCCAAGGAACCGAAAATCTGGAGTCGATGCCTTGAGCCGCACCGAGTATGAGCTGCTTTCAGATAGAGGGACATAATGTATGGAACGGTATCATTGTAATCGAGAGAAGAGTGCTTGAGTGAATTGTAATCTCAGCCATGCGCCGCTTGTAACACTTCTGAATATCAATAAAAGAGCTTATTTATCATGTGCCATTGTGTTCTTTACTTTTCTGCAATATGTGTGCCGCTGCTTCAGTATTGATTAGCTTACTTGCCCTTGTTCAAAGCTTTGGCCTTGTGCAAGCGCACTTTAGGCTTGCACGGCATCACGTCCCGATGAGAACGATTGTCCTGCGGGAGAGCTGTAACGTGGTGATTCACGTTCAGCGGGGACAATTGGGCTTGCGGGAGATTGGGGCGTGACATAATGGTATCAGAGCAACTCGATTCTTTGCCCATTCTATTGCCTCCGACTCTGAGTTATGATTGTGCTGCAATGAACGTTCCATACAATAAGTCCATAGATATTCTCAAAGATGTGCACAAAAGTTTTCTGGATTTGATTTATTGCTTGAGATGTGATTTATGATTTCTGGATTTGCTGAGTTTTGATTTGGGATGGTGAGGGATGAGGACTATCGCTGCTCTGTGTTATCGTGAGTTTCTCCTTGAGTTTCGAGGACGAAACTCTTTGTTGGTGGGTAAGTATGTAGCGCCCTGCTCCGCATCGACGCTACGTACAAAGTGATATCGCCTTGCTTGCTCGAACGGAAGTCTTCTCGGAGAGTTCCCGACCGATCGATCAATGTGAGTGGGCAGAACTGCATTCTCTGATTCTTGCACGACTTAATAATGAATCTGAGTTTTTGAATGCTTGTTTGCTTAAGAAGATTGTTTCATAAGAGAACGATAGAACCGACTCAGTATGCTAATAAGAGAACGCACATAGCTTGTCATCGAAACGAATCTGCTGCCTAACTAAGAGAATGTGTATGCTTGCCAGAAATGAAATAGAACCATTGCTAGGCTAAGAGAAAAAGATAGAATTATTGCAATGCTTAGAAACACCGACACAGCTATTGAACGAACCTTTGCTATGCTAACAAGACAAGTAAATAAATCGTTCGAATATGTCCCTTTGAATATGCTAAGAAGAGATAGTTATTGCATATGTTAGAAATGAAATCAATCGTGCTTGCCTTGATATGTTTCGCTTGTCTGTTTGCTATATCGATTGCTAAGTGAATATGTGAGTGCAGTGCTAATAGTACGCCCTGAGGATACGGCTCGCAAGGGTCTAGTGGGGTGTGCTATTAGATATGTGAAATGTGTGCTTCGTCTGAGAAAGATATGCTTCGTTTGATAAGATGTGTTTCGCTTAGACCGCATATGTTTTGCTTGATCATTGTTTTGCTTGCACTATGTGTTTATGTCATTGTATTGGTCTCGGACAACTTGTGCACAAGGTCTTGTCTCTCGAACGGTTCCTGGGGCGCTGGGAACCGCTCGGTCCGGAAGAGATTTTTGGATCGCCCTGAGGTGTACGGCTCACAAGGGTCTAGTGGGGCGATATGTCTATTAGTGTGGTGCAGAACCCATGATGTCACAGCTGCTTGCACTCGGGTGTGTTGGTAGAGCTGGACCTCGTGTGATAGCTGCCGACACCCATGCGTGCTAGTGAAGAGCTGAACCTTGGGCAACTGCTGCTAATCATGGGGCGACCCATGGACCGTCATATAGATAGGGCGCATGCTAGGTTTACCTTCTTGCATACCTATTGATTGATGACACCAAGTGATTGATACATAAGTTATGAATATGCAAATTGTGACTAACTTGTGTGTCTGCTGCAGGGATAACCGTTCGGCTATGGGGTAAGAAATATGAGTGTATGCATAAGCCTGCTTTGTTCATTTAGTCTGCATCGTATAGCTTATCTGTTAGTGATTCATGCATTGCATCGGTCAGAAAATGACTATTAGTGCAGAGCTGAACCTCGGTCACAGCTGCTAATAGTATCAGAATATGAGTCATTGGATAGCTGGATTACCGCTGCCAATCCTGAGTTTCTCGGGGACCGAAATCATATAGATGTGTTGCCTTAAACTCTGAATGAATGATAGTCCCTTGATATGTTTGCCTCAATTCGATATGATCAGTCTGCTATAGAACTTTGCCCCTATGAGTTAGATTTGATGCACAATACATGCTGCACACTGCACGATACCGCACTGTCCCGATTCGTATGCTTATAGTTTGAATGTGCAAAACGGTTTCAAAGTTATGTTTTCAAAAGATGTAATCTGACTAATAGTTCTGAACAGCATAAAACGAACTTAGGTAAAAGTAGCAAGATCACTAGTAATACAATGTTTTGCCACATGATTACTTAGTGTGGGTCTCAGGGGGTGTAGCTTCTGTTCAGTTGTTTTATCTCACCAGTACTTGTATAAAGTGCTGACCCACCAACAGTTTGCTTGTTCTCAGGTGCTCGTTCGTTCGGGAAGCGATAGCCGCGCCTCATCCCAAGGAACCGGAAATCTGGAGTCGATGCCTTGAGCCGCACCAAGTATGAGCTGCTTTCAGATAGAGGGACATAATGTATGGAACGGTATCATTGTAATCGAGAGAAGAGTGCTTGAGTGAATTGTAATCTCAGCCATGCGCCGCTTGTAACACTTCTGAATATAAATAAAAGAGCTTATTTATCATGTGCCATTGTGTTCTTTACTTTTTTGCAATATGTGTGCCGCTGCTTCAGTATTGATTAGCTTACTTGCCCTTGTTCAAAGCTTTGGCCTTGTGCAAGCGCACTTTAGGCTTGCACGGCATCACGTCCCGATGAGAACGATTGTCCTGTGGGAGAGCTGTAACGTGGTGATTCACGTTCAGCGGGGACAATTGGGCTTGCGGGAGATTGGGGTGTGACAGGATTGAGCCAGGGTACTAAGAATAGGCTATAAACTAAATTGTGTCATGGATGTGACATGCTTAGAGCATGGGGTGGGGAGAACAACAAGTACCATATTTAAGCTCCTTTACACTTTTTCTATTGTGTGGCCGGATTCTCCGCTGGAGATACGGGCGGTGATGACTACTATATATTATATTATTATCAGGCGGGCCTCCGGTGTTCGAAAGATGCCGTGCCTTTGTAGGCCCCTGGATCTCCAATAGAGAACCATACCAAATCCCAGGTTTTCAGCCAGATAGCTCACTTGTGGGAAAAGTTGTTCTTAACTGCATTCACTTAGACGGTTAGGCGACCATTTGGATATTTATTTCAGTACTTTATTGGCATGTGTTTAAGTATCTTGTTATGTCCCTCTGAGGACCTGGTCCCCTACTAGGTGTATCTGTTCTTGAGTATTTGCAGGAGCGCAGATTTGGATAGTTATATGCTTCGTGGATGCCTTCTCTTCAAGTCGTGATTGATAGCTGGTATCTTATATTGTGTTTGTTGTATTGTACTTATATTGTATTTACTTTTCTATTCGAGTTGGTAGTGGATTTGTTTCCATCCAACTATCCTCCTTAGATACTTCTTATTGAGATCTAGTTTCATAGATGCTGGTTATTTATTTATATTGATTTTCGTGGATGAGATTTAGATTATACCCTGTGACTTGTGACTTATATTATACCACTTGTGGATTTGATATTCATAATACAGCGTACGTATGGATTTGGTTTCATATATTTTAGTTGCCATATCCATGCGGCTGGCATGCTTACGTGTCCTAGTCCTACGTATTTTTGGGACTGGGGCATGACATATTTTTGTGGTGGCCCATGCAGGTCAAGAGCATATTGTCTCGGTTATGTTACTATACCGAACAAGCCTGCACCTAGGAATAGAGTATAGGATCTCATCCACAATTGACTATGATTTATCTTCCTCCTATCTGTTCTCTTTGAAACAATTATATCCTGCTTGATTCCTGTACTTCCCTAATAGTTCTTTGAGTATAGCCTTCTGCTAGGATATAGGAACCTATGATATTAGGATGATTATTAGGGTAGTACACCTATTAAGAATACAACGAGAATATAGACACACCACTAAGTTTAGAACATCTAGTGAATCATAGAACTCCTTATCTCTAGAATTGGTTTACCATTACCCCTTGATGTATTATGAAGACTTAAGAGTAGTATAGATACTACTAGAGTTTGTTAGAAGTTTACCATAATATTTGACCCTAGTATGGAGGAACCAATAGAAAACTAAAATTGAATATTAGGACTGAACCTAACCTACACAGTTAGATAAGTATTGGAGAACTATAAATTTAGATTCTTGTCTTGAGATAAGCAGACAGTACCTTAGAAAGCCAAGAGCAATACATAGAATATTTTCCTAATCATACCTCAAACATAGAGACTAGCATACCCCTTTTCCTTGGAAAACCATGATGCTATCTAGAGTCCTCTATTTAATTTCATATATTTGTTCCTCTGAAACCCTAGCACTCGCTATTTGTGCGACGACTAATCATATTTTCTCTTCTTCATCTTTTAAACTCGTGCCACCTGCCACCTCTGATCATATACCAAGTGACTATACTCTACGATAGGATATATAGTTTGCTATAGTCATAGTTGTAATCTTGAATTTTGAACTGTGTACCTTGTAGCTAGAACCTGATAGTTGAGTTGTTCAATTAGATTGTGATGATTACCCCTAGTTGTAGACCCTGTAATTTGTACCCTCACCTTGATAAAAGTTAGATCCATTCTCCCTTAACGGCTAGTAACTCTTCTATTCTCGCTATTGACATATGTTCTATGAGCACTATGATTAAGACTTAAGGTGACCCTTACCTATATAATGCAATAGGAGACCCTAATAAGTACCAAGATCTTTCCTCATATACCCTAATAAAGAGTTTTTGTTTTATTTACATGTACAAGATTATTTTATAGGATCCTCTTAAGACTGTCACCGTATTAGTTTAATTCTTTTAAGTTGGGTAGTATGCCTCACAACCTAGTATCACATAGTCCACTTGACCCATCGAGGTAGTGTAACTGAATGACATTAATTGTATGATAGCATAAGACGACAGTGTTTATTCAAACAATAGAATTTAGAGGTCCTTGCCCTATTTGGTCGACTAACGACTTAAACAAGGAGGTTGTATGATAACTGTAGAGATTGTAGAGTCTTTATTATTATTGCTTATTTTGTTCTTATTTTGTGAACTTGTATTAATTTTTACCTTTTTTCATCAAAATCTAGCGTAATTATATTTGTTGTACTGCCTTGACTTATGCTGCTATTATAGCCTAGTTTTTGCAAGCCTATTCTTTATCGAGCTTGTTCATGATATGTATTATTGGAGTGCTATAATACTACATTTCAGAATCAGAGTACTACGGTCTGATCAACCATAGTGCGCTTGATTCGCCCTTCGTAATACTACCTTACGTGGATTGAGATATATAGTTGACTAGTAAACACCTGTACTTGCCCCTAGGTATGTCTGAGCGGATCGTATCGGTTACATAACTGTACTAAAACGAGCATGCGAACAAAGAATTACCAAAATAGAATTTCAATCCACAACTGCTTTGACAATTCTCATTTGAATTCCTTAAACTCCTTGATCCCGATACTTCTATTCTATTATCTCACCCTTGAACTCTTTATTATTGGTCTCCGTCTTCCCTTATTTCGGAAAGGCGAAACCTCGTGCTTGGTATAAGTTTAATACACAGAGAGTACTAGATATACCCCGTAGGCCGATCACATACTTGAGGATTATTCTTTCGTAATTAAGGACATATCATATATGATATAATCGGCGTTGAAATTTTGAGGATTGAATGACATGAGTAAATAAATTAAGGAATATTTTTCTTAAAGCATATAGCCTTCTGTATTAGATGGGTAAATTCTAAGTTGGGTAGCAGTACATTGGCAACTCGAGAGGAATTTCTTTTAGATTGTGATCGAGTAAGATTAGATTGGGAGAGGTTCAAGCCATTTTAATTTTGAGAATTTTAGAAGAATGACTAAGATGATGAGGATTAATGAATTTTAAAAATCTTGATATTGAGGACCCAATATTTATACTTTGAGCACATGATTTAAATTTTGAATATTGAAGGATGAATTATCGATTTAAATTTTGAGGATAAATATAGAATTTTAGACTTGAACAATTGGTGAATTAGATTTAAATTTTACAATTTGATGATTTGAATTAAAAGTTCAATTTTGATTGTTGGGTCACCTATTTGAAATATTGAGGATGTAAATTGAGTTTAAATATTTGAAGAGTACAAAATTCTTAAGTTGAGAATATGAATAAGATTTGATTAGAATTGTTTATTGTTCAAAGTCTAGAGGAGATTATGATAGTTGGAAATTGTGATATAAATTTTGATGTGGGATATCATATAAATTTGAGTTAGATTTGGATGTTGATTATTTAAAAATCGAGAAGAGATTATGACAGGTTGAATTTTGATTTAAACAGTGGTTATCTTAATTTTGAAGTGATCGCGATAGATTTAAATAGATTTTGTTATTTAAATTTTTGGAAGAGATTGCGATTGACGTACCTTATGTACGAATGTGAAGGATTTAACAAATTATGCCTTATTTTAATTTTGAGGACAAAATTGTTTTAAGTTGGGTAGATTGTAAACTCCCTCACCCAAAATAGGTATTTTGTGTATATTTTATATTATTATTTTATGTTCTAAATAGTCAAATATATTTTCTAGAATTTTCTGAATATTTTAGTATTTATTGGGAGTTATTTAGGCTAATAACTAATTTTTAGAACTTGTAGAATTTATTGTGCAATCCCAGGAATATCGAATGGACCCACGTTATTTTCTAGGATTTATAATATTATTATATATTTTTTGGAATTATTTCTGAATTTTTGGAATAATTTTAGTATTTATTTTTAGTTATATGGGTAAAACTAATGTTTAGAGCTTCTCCTAATTATAGTAGGAAATATATGAATATAAAATTATCCCAAATATTTTTCTAGAGTTTTTAAATTCAAAAAATATTTTTTTGTAATTTTTCCAGATTTTTATGATTATTTTTAATATTTATTTTGAGTTATTTAGATTTAAAATGACTTAAATAATGTTTTGATAAAGGCAAATCAAAAACAAATAATATGACAAAAACTATCCAATCAGATTCTGACACGTGTCAGCCTATAAATATCCTTTCAGCCGCAGGTACATCCCTATATATATATATATATTATTATAACCCTAATTATCCTATTATTTTAGAGAGAGAGATTTTGGAGAATTGCCATCTAGGGTTCCTTCATCTTCCACAAGCCATTGCGTATATCTCCGGACTCCAAACGAGGCCTAGTTTCTTGCGTTAGAAAGATATTGAGGTTAGATTTCTGATTATATAAATTTTTTTACGAAATTATGAGTATTAAATTCTGGAAAATTCGTAGAGCACAGTATGTCCAAAAATAGACGTGTTTCAATGTTTTCACGATTTCGGGAGAACCAGGAATCAGAATCATGAACCGTTTAAAGTTTTGGAAAGCTAATATCTAGATAATTGACATATGTTTTTCCCAGAATTCATTTCGAAGCATTTGTATACTGTTAATTTTGTAGAACTTCTAGGTTAGAATTTAACCATCGGTGCACAATACAAAATTTTTATGTGCCATAATTCCCAAACGAATTTGAATTCGGATGGGCCATAAATTCCAACATATTTTTTATGCTGAAATCTACAGGAAATCATGCATGAAAGTTGAGTTTGTGTCGGTTGACTTTTCGGTCAACAGATCGCCTCGATTTGCGTGCCATGAGTCTCGAGTTGATAAAATTTAGTTTCTTTGGACAAAATTTTGGAATTAACATAAAAATCAGAATAATAAGATAAAACAGGATTTTAGAGTAATTATTCTAGAATTAAATAAAATAAAATAAATTATCTTTTGACGTGATAAATTTGTAATACATAGGCTATTTGGACTGTGACTTGGACTATGATTCATACCAGCAACAGGACCCCAGACGAGTATATTCTCTGACAGTGTTCCAGTAGGACATAGTATTTAGCCACCACGGTTAGTTTACATCAGACCCTGAGTCGGAGAACCCAACGCGCGTTCGTATATTTACATGTACGCAAATATTATTCAGTTTGGTATATATATTTATGTACGTAATTACTATATGTATTCCAATAATTATGTAAATAAATTGATGGTTATATTATTATATAGTTATATGAATATATATGTAAGTCAATGCTAATTGATAATTATGACTAAATATTCAGACTGTACGACCCTAGGACACCGTGGACTATCCCATACTTACCTTGACCATGTTGACCCTAAGAACTTATGAATTTGTCCGCCTTGCATACATTAACGTACTGGCATATACATCTGTCAGTTGACTGACTGATTTCGTACAGTACTTGAAGACGCGACACCCGCATAATTCAACGCGTAATTGACCGTGTTAGATGACTGGTGCCACCCCTAGTGTACCCCGAGTCCAGTATAAATATTGTTGTGTGTGTACTAGTGTAATAACTAATAATTTATTTGCATTATATTATATGTACATAGGATGCTGGATTTATTCTGCGCAATTTTTGGAGCAGGTTATTGGTACATCGCAGCTTTCTTGCCAAGCAAGTATACCTTGCCATTGTACTGTCATTTATATTCCATATATTGCATGCATCTTTATTTTCTGTATTTAGTTCAAATATTTTAACTGTTATATAAAATGCGTGCGACAGTGTCGTCGCGATATATTTTTATTTATGTATTTGCATTAACCTTGTTTATGAGACTACCCCATTATCATGTAGCACCATTAGGTTTCATTTGACTGTGACACATATTTTTACACGAGTTGTGAGTCTCATATAGATCACGGACGCACGTATTGACTGATCATCGGTACGTGTGGGACGTACGTTAGGAATAACTGCTGTTAGAAACTTTGCATGCTAGTAGACTTAGCAGTTATTAGAGGTCTAGGGGCATAGCCTATTGTAGTACGGTAGTCCCATCCTTGTCCTTGTTTGGTTGCAGGATTGAGCCAGGATACTAAGAATAGGCTATGAACCAAATTGTGTCATGGATGTGACATGCTTAGAGCATGGGGTGGGGAGAACAACAAGTACCGCATTTGAGCTCCTTTACACTTTTTCTATTGTGCGGCCGGATTCTCCGCTGGAGATACAGGCGGTGATGACCACTATATATTATATTATTATCAGGCGGTCCTCCGATGTTCGAAAGACGCCGTGCCTTTGTAGGCCCCTGGATCTCCAATAGAGAACCATGCCAAATCCCAGGTTTTCAGCCAGATAGCTCACTTGTGGGAAAAGTTGTTCTTAACTGCATTCACTTAGACTAGGCAACCCTTTGGATATTTATTTCAGTACTTTATTGGCATGTGTTAAAGTATCTTGTTATGTCCCTCTGAGGACCTGGTCCCCTGCCAGGTGTATCTGTTCTTGAGTATTTACAGGAGCGCAGATTTGGATGATTATATGCTTCGTGGATGCCTTCTCTTCAAGTCGTGATTGATAGCTGGTATCTTATATTGTGTTTGTTGTGTTGTATTTATATTGTATTTAATTTTCTATTCGAGTTGGTAGTGGATTTGTTTCCATCCAACTATCCTCCTTAGATACTTCTTATTGAGATCTAGTTTCATAGATGCTGGTTATTTATTTATATTGATTTTCGTGGATGAAATTTAGATTATACCTCGTGACTTGTGACTTATATTATACCACTTGTGGATTTGATATTCATAATACAGCGTACGTATGGATTTGGTTTCCATATATTAGAGTTGCCATATCCATGCGGCTGGCATGCTTACATGTCCTAGTGCTACGTATTTTTGGGACTGGGGCGTGACAACTGACGTGGAGACATCTTTCCTTCAAATGGATTTAATTTGAAGGGCCAATATTTAGGTGGATATGGAACGTCTCGCCACTTGAGGGGATATGGTTGTCGAATCCAGAGCTCGTGCAGTGAGTCTTGATTACCCTTTGAGTCCAAGCGGGCTCGCAGTTCTCGTACCTCCCGTATTGCTTTTCGAGCCTCGTCTACTACGAAAGGAGTAGATGATTTGGGCCTGATGTGATCGCTATTGACGGGCGGAGAGGTGGTATTTTAGTCTCTATGTGATCGCCATTGATGATTTGCCCCAGGATCTTGACTAGCTTATCCTGAGGTTCTTGGTGGCTGTGAGGCCATGTTTGCCTTGATCTCCAACATTGTCTGGATCAAGGCTTACATCGACGCACTCATGGTGTGCATCATAGCCTCGAGAATCTCGAGGTGATGTCGATCACTGGGAACCTCGTGAACATCCCCTGTTATATATACTATTTTTACGTGAAAGGATGTAGGTGAAACAATTGACGTCGCACTTTCTTCCTTAGACTCTTGCAGTGAGTAGTCCTCGAGAAAAGTTATCAGTGTCGCATCCTCTTCGGACTCAGAGAGAACACTTCCCCCAACGTAGGAAGATGCGTCTTCTTGGTGAGGGTGACTACCCCCAGGGATCTCGATATCTGTTCCTAGGGAATCGCTGTCCACTCGGAATACTGGGTTGTCGTAGATTTTTGGGGGATTGATACCCCCAACTTACAGAATCACTATGGGTCCTGAGGAAGAACCACCCCCAGTAGCTGACAGTTTTTTCTTAGAGCGGGTGACCTGGAAAACTCCTTTTGTAGGTACCGCTGCCCGTCCCCTTGGGCCCGCCTTCTCGACACGGTGGCCGAAAGCGAAGGGTTTGAGGTACTAGAGTTCTGACCTCCCCTTATGGAGGAAGACTTCTAAGTGGAATAACACGAGGCGAATGGCAGCTCCTCCTCCTCTGGTAGTTGCACCTATTTTTTGGGATATTGCTGGGTAGGTGCCTTTGATTCAAGCCGTTGGAACGCCGATTGCCTGTCTGTTGGCATTGTTGTTTTAGTACAGCAACAGTTGATGATGATGTTGGCACAAGAGTATCCTAGAGGGGATACCTCACATGTCGTTGTTGCTTCCCTCACTTTGTGCATGTAGTTGATCATGTTGTGCAAATCAAGCGAGGGCTGGTCCACCTTTATACCCTTGTTATGAGTCTTTTTAGACCAAACACATGAATGAGTAGGTGTTGTCTTTGCTCCCTGTCCCGGCGTTCGTATAAGAACTCTCCCCAAGTCATAGATGAAAGACTTTCGAGATTGACTATGTCCGTTTACCACTGCAGCTTGGACACATGGGTCAGTCTCATATAACTTCCCGTCAGGGGCTCGCGTAATTGCTAGCGGAGCCTACTAATGGCCGACCATATGAGCAGTTGCTTGATCTTGGCAAGCTCGTACTACCCTGAAATCCTTCGACCAAGCACGCACTGATGCGTAGTATGAAGAGTCCAAGTTTACATCCTTTCCTTTCTTAGCAAGGCACATGGAATCAGCTCTACGCGAGATTCGGTCGAAGACGGAGGTTCTGCTAGTGTGCTAGCCATATATGGTCATTTTCCTGCTGCCGACGATCGGTGCCGCATGTAGAATTTTACATTTGGCTTCCTACTTATGGGGCTTCTGATGTGGCCGCCTGGAACAAATCTCAGTACCTGAACTTCTGGGATCATAGTATTTTCCTTTGGAAGAGTTTGGGTGCTGAGCGCCTTTCCCAACTGCCACATGAACAGGGTTGGCCTGGTTGGACCCATGATGTGAGTCTGCGATAATAGGGAGAGAAGTGGGGAGCGCATGCTCCGCAGTTGGGTGAGGCGGAGCAGCCTTCGCTACCAATGTCCTTCGAGTCTTCTTAGGTTTTTCTTGCCTTAGAGAAGGACTCGCGCTGTCCCCGGAGAGCATATTCTCGAACGTTTTTTGGTCAAAGCGTACCACCAGTATCCTTTGGGTTGAATCCAGCTTAGCCGCATCGGACTGTGTCACTGTCTTCTTATCAGAGAAGAATTTGGTCCCCAGCAGAGTCACCATCTTATCCGCCATTGCAAGTTTTGAACGTTGAAATAACAAACAATGAAGTACAAAGAGATCCTAAACAGATGGACTTCTCATCTGGATAGTGACGATGGAGCTTGAGTACAGTAGCGTCTCCTTTACTTCGTTGACGGTCTTTAAATGGGATGATGGAGTCTGGAATGGATGAGGCTAGAGATATATAGGATCTTTATTGTGCTGTACACGTGGTACTGCACACCTATCAAGAGTAAAGTTTATACTGACATGAGACTTCTGTCGTTTAACGTGTTCACGTCCTTCGAGGCATTCAAAAAATCCCTTTTGTCAAGATTCTATGTCAGAGATGATCCTGTTGTCAGGATGCCATATCAAATCCATCTGCGGCCAAAGTTGCTTCGGCTGATTGTGACGCATGGATGTCGCCTTTCTGGGTCGCAGGGTGACTCTGCAACCCGATCTCTTCTGAGCTTTACTTTGGGATGTATGGTTGTTGGATGCATGGATCTATATTTTTGATGCTTCTACAATGCCGAGGCCAGGAGGGCCGGTTTAGTAGATTCCGACATTGCCAGCTCCAGGATCAGTGCCGTATCGAGGGCCGGCATTAGCAGTGAGGCCATTAGTCCAGCATCCGTTGCCAACAAAGGTTCATATATTTTGAGAGAGGTAGGAGCAATTGGGCCAGCAGGGGCTACAACAATATGGCCAAGGGAGGCAATAACGTCAACAGCAGGGGACTCAACGGGGCCAGGAGCAGGTGCTCACCTTATCACTGGATGAGGCATGGCATTAGGCGACGTGGTGGCAGGTACCATTTCAGTTGTATTTTTTCTGCTGTAGCATTTCTTGATTCATAAGCTTACCATTCTTTTATATCCACACAATTTACGATACGTGCTGGATTTAAGTTTGAGACATTGCCAGAGAGGTTGGATATACTCACTTGCAATGGACTTGTAGGGTTCAGTTGAGTGTGCTTAGCGTGTCGGTCGTAGTATGCGAGAATTTATTATCCGTGAGGTTGAATGAGTTCCTTATGGGTAACTTGTTTGCAATAAACAAAAAATTTATATAAACTTTTGTATTACAAACTTTAAAAGAAAAGAAAAGTAAAATAAATACTATATAAGAATCTAGAGTACAAGAATTCTGGAGAAGTATAGCTATGGAGGTCTGATCTGCAGTCGATCACTTTACTTCTTAGACCACTCGACACCAAGAAAGAAATGCAAGAACTTGAACTCAAACACTTAGATAACTCGGCAACAAGAAAGCTTTGGCAACAGTGGCACATAGAGCTTCTGTCCTTATCTCTCTATCTGTCCTTCTGTGTAAGACAACGTTGGTCTCATATTTATAACCATTTGACACTGCAATGATTATTATAAGCTAGGCGTACTAAATTTGTTGTTTTGTGCGCATACTTTTGAGAATTCATAACCTACATTTTGTTAGGTGGGTGCACAATTTGCTGTGAGCTTGACACGCGGCTTCTTGTACGAGAAAATCTTGAGTATTGGAAGCAACTGTATGTACACTTTATGTGAGGATCATGGCATTGGAGACACGTAATCTTACCGCTTACTATCAGTTAGGATCATATGAGCACTATTGAAGGAGCTCTACAACACAGGCGTACTTTTGTTACATTTGAAGACAATAACCATGCTGGCGTACTTGGATATAGTTTTAGAATACTGGCACACTCTGATAGAGATTAGCACACTGGCACACTCTGATAGAATTTAGCTCACTGGCACACTCTAATATAATTTAGCTTACTGGCGTACTCTGATAGAGTTTAGCATACTAGAGCACTCTGATAGAGTTTTGGTCAGTCTGTCCACTAAATGACAACCTGGGTCTGCGTGCCAGAGATATTCGACTATGATCTCCTCGTTTCCTGTGTCTGTCAAATGTTAGTTTATTTTAATTAAATGTAGGGGGAAGATAAGAAGATTATACGTCCGCCTATGGGAATGGTCTGAATTAATAGAAAGTGCGTCTTTGCTCTATTCTTTAAGAAAGTGCGTCACTCCTCTGCTGAGCATGTTTTGTAAGAAAGTACGATAATATCTCTTTTGTATCTGTTTTGTAAGAAAGTACGCCATTCTTTTCTTTTTTGGAGGCATACTTTTTATGCTTCTATAAGACCCCCTTCAAAGTTTTTGTATTTTCAAGAATAAATTGGAAATACTTTGAACTAGAAGTTGTGCACTCATTTTAGGCAGGATCTCAACAGACTGCTGATGTGGCCGCACCCTCACCCTTTATAAAGGGTTATGATTTGTCACATCTTGACCTGATCCTTGATTTGATGCAGTCTTCGAGACAATGCATGATATTTTTTGGGGGTAATTTCTAGGGGTCTTTTCAAAATTCGAAATATTATCTTCTACCTTATAAATAGGGGTAGAATCCCATCAGAACTCTTCAACTTATCTTTTCCTTGCTGCAAGATTAAACATCTCTCCTATTTTGACTTCCCCAGAGCCTCCGGTATCACAACCGAGACTTCGACGGGTTCTTTGCCCCTACGGAGATTGAGAAACAGAAGTATTGAGAATCCATGATAAGTTCACGGAGAGATGAGCTGTTTATCATTACGGTAGGTATGTAACTCGAGCTTGACCTTCCGGGTGATATCATCACACTCCTCACGGGAAAGAGTTCGGTACTGGTTGATAATCCGCTGAAAGAGATCTGGGGCATGATCTCTCGGCTACTGTCTTTCGGTACAAGTATAAGAGGTGGACCATAGTGGCATGGCATGGTTGGTTCTGCTGGCTTTCGAGAAGTAATATGAGATGCTTCCCAATGATAGGTGAGATGTTCGTTTGGAGATCACTGCTGCCAACTTCTCTCCTTCCTTCTCTTCTCTTAGATTCCAAGTATACTATAATTAGTAGAAGAATAGAAAGAGTATAGGGGATTTTACAAGAACATACACCATTTACATGTATATTTCCCTCTTTAAGAGCATAATTCACTTCCTGGCGCACTTTCCTCTTTTAGAGTAAAATATCTATCGGACGCTCTTTTCCAAGTCCGGACCGATTTAGAGAGTTGGCATATTTTCTAAAATAAGAAGTATGCATATATTTTAAATTTCTCTACTAAATATTGTAGTATGTGCACACATTGCAACTTCTTTACTGGGAGCTGAGAACTCATCCTGTATAAATAATATTCTTTTTTGTGCAGATATCATATTGGCCTAATTCTTTCGTGACGGAGCATGAAGGATATCATACGTCTTATTGTTCATGCTGAACAGATATATTACCTTGAAGACCTTAGCTATATTCTAGCCTATCTCATTGGGATCAGTCCTTTAACAAGGTCGATGTCTCGATTACAGGGTTGGGATTGGAATTCCAATCGAGACTTCTAGCAGTGGTGTATCCTCATGGCAGAGGGGGCTCATGCATATTTTGAAAAATTTATGCATGCCCATCTCTTTGTTGCAACCTCCCTTTTTATCCATCACTATGGATTATTTTTCATGTATTAAGGTTTGCTCTGAGGAGTGAAAAGAGGAAGATGGCTCTGTGATAGATCTCCATCATATGTAATCATAATTTTAGAATAAAAATCCAGATGTAATAGATTTCCATCATATGTAATCATTGCTGGGATACATCATCTTGGGAGTAGGAGTAGTAGTGGATCCGAGGAAGGTTGAGGCCTTAGAGAGTTGGCTAATTCCGAGGATAGTAGCAGAAGTGCGTAGTTTTCTGGGATTGACAGGATACTACAGGAGGTTTGTAGCATATTTTGCTAGGATTTCCATACCCTTAACGCGTTTGAAGCGTAAGAAGGTAGAGTTTATTTGGTCTGCAGAGTGTTAGACATCATTTGAGGAGTTGAAGAAGAGGTTGATTTCAGCGCTGATTCTGACACTTCTAGTGGGATTGGCAAGATTCACAGTGTATTATGATGCGTCCGGGAAAGGACTTGGGTGTGTGTTGATGAAACATGGAAGGGTGATAACTTATGATCCCGGCAGCTTTGAGATCATGAGAAGAACTATCCGACCCATGAGTTGGAGTTGGTAGTTGTAGTATTTGCACTTAAGTTGTGGAGGTGCCACTTGTATGGTGATTGTCGACATCGCCAAAAATAATACTCGTGAGAAAGTTGAACGAACTTTGTATTGATTGGGAAATGACAAATAGTACAAAAGAATCTTTAATACGTAGAGTCTAAGTACAATAAAAAATAAGAATCTGGACAAGTGTGATGGTGGAGATTGAGCACTGCAGCGGTTCCTTTACTCCGATGACAATTCAGGACCAAGGAGGGTGACAAGGCTTTGTGGAGCTTGAGTATGTGACTCAATGGATGTCCCTCGCGAGTATCTAACATCTCATACCAAATATATAAGGTACCTCTCATGCTATCTCAACTCCAAATGAAGGAACAATATGATATATGATAATAAAACTAATACTCAATCACAATATCAAACTAGGGGAAGAAATATCACGATTTGGAACAGAGGAAAGAAGTACAAGAGTCACAAATACATTCACACATCTACAATATAAGTCTAGGCACAAAACAACTCCCAAGATAATAATACATGCCAAGAGTCTAAAATATGACTAATATAGTGTCTAACAATATAAGTCTAAGCCTCCTCAATCACTGGCACTAGGTTCTCCTGCTCTAGGGGAGTATCCTCTAATGGTTCATCGTCCTGCGGCCCATAGTAAGTGGGACACTGCTCTTCAAGCAATCATTTGAAAAATATATCCAATTAGGATTGGAGCGAAGTATAAAACTCTGAAAGCAGTTCCAAATATATGGTAGAATATATATGACAAGTAATAGAAAAGAATACAACATAACTAACAACAAGAAATATAAATAAACTATAATAAACATGTAATATACTAGAATGAAAGAACATGCAATATGGAATAACTACAAGTAATGGAAATAGATAAACTAGCTAATGTGTCTTAGAGTACAAGTTTGTTATGTGATAGGTTTAGGTTGAACATGAATATAATATGGTAACTTGATTACATGTGTGATATGTAATCGACATATATACGAATACACTTGGACTTGATCACATAACCAACTCCTATTCTCCCATCCCCAACCAATACTCATGGATCCAATCATGGCACATTGTGAACACGAATATAAGTGAAGGAGTACACGATAATCAATAATTGATACACACAATGAATACATGTGAAGGAGTACCCGCTGAACATGGTAGGGGATAACATCCCATGACATGATCTATTTAGTACCATTCCATATAGCCACTGTGTCAGAATCAAGTAAACAGTTCTAGAACATATGAAATATCTACTATCATGAAATAAAAATTAAAAGAGAGATGTACTCGCCTGTGGTCCTGAGCAAAGAATGCAAAACGATGTCCGGACTGGTGTCATACTGACCTATATATGAAAAGCTATGTCAATTGGTATATTAGAGTGATAAACATACTTAAATAGGCTAAAATATGATTTTTTTTTAATGTTATTTTTAGGTCAAAACTAGGTCATACTAGTCAAAATAGGTCAAACTAGGTCAATATGGTTAAGCTAGGTCAAACTAGGTCAATACGGTTAAACTAGGTCATTACCCCAATTTTGGTTCATAACTAGCTTCTAAGTTGGTTTATAGAGCCATACTAGTTAAAACTAGGTGTTACTAGGTTATCTCTAGGTTTCTAGGTCATTCTGGTAGGTTTTTAGCTTATTATACTATAATATACACTATTACCTACTATACCTACTAATACCTTGGCCTATAAATAATTTTTTTAGTATCCTAATCAAATACCTTAGTCGTATCTCATATACCTTAACTATGGCCAAATACCTTGGTTATGGGTCAATACCTTAGATATGAGTTAATACACTGGCTTTGAGCCAATACCTTATACTCGTATCCTAGTATCTTATGTCGTATCATGGTAACTACCCGATACCTTAGTATAACTCATAAATAAGTATCAAGAATACCTTAATATAAATAACTTAACTAACACACACAATTGAATATGGTACCACACACACACTTAATACACAATCTCATAACACTAACCTTAACTCAAGATACAACTTACTCACTAACACCTATCAATATCTTGACACTCTAATACCCCTCACTCAACCTTGGTACTTGATATCTTGATATCAAGATACCACTTAACTATGCATACCCTCTAGAATATATTATCACTAAAGCACACTTGACACAAATACCAACACACTCAAATTGTCACGCTCCAGTCCTAAAAATGCACAGGACCAGGCCACGTGGCAATAGCCAGCTGTCTTATCTCCTAGGATATCCCAATTTAATGGATCCTATTGAAGAGTGCTACGCTGTCCTAAAATACTAATATGTCCAATATCAATCAACAACAGGTAATCTAATCTCATCCATAATATAAACAGCAAGAAAGTACTGAAATAAATGCTGGAAGATAAACGTCAGTCTCAAAAATACCATAGTACAACCAAGAATGTCTGGTGGGAACAAACCCACTACCAAGACGAAATAAAAGTAATGAATGACAGATAAAAAGAGTAATGACTAGGGCATCGGCTGACTAGATAATGATGCTCCTAATCCTAGGCAGAAGGCCTACCAACTAATCACGAAAACTCCGACGGTAGCACCTCTAGCTCCTCAGCTGTACCGTACCTAGTCTCCTGTCCTAGGCCGTACACTGTGGGATAATATGCCTCGTCCAAATCTGGAAAGGTACCAGGTCCTCAGAGAGACATAACAAGATACATAGAAGCATGCCATATATATGAATACTAAATAAAATAAATACAATAAGGGTGTGCTAACCATCTAAGTGAATGCAATATGAAAAATATTGGTACGTATGGGTAGGTATAGGCACAACGTCCACATCGCTCCGAAGAACGTGGAATCTGTATAGTATATCGTCCATATCGCTCTGAAGAACGTAGAAGCTGAATAGTATATCGTCCATATCGCTCCGAAGAACGTGGAAGCTGATTAAAGGAGGTCATTGGATCCGTGGCTCCTTCGGATACTACAGATTCTAATGTGTGTATCCCATATACCTACTAATTGTCCTCTCCGCCCCATGCAGACATACAAGTCGAATACTCGACGTGCATACCACGTATCTATATGCCAGTCTCTATCAATATAAAATCCTGAATTACGTACTAACCGTGATGTATGTCGCACGCACCGATAGCTAGTCGAGTACGCGAACCCGCATCCCAACATAAAATTGTCACTGTGAACGTATAAGAGTGTCAGGTCTCGGAAGATATTAGAGTATCCTCCCAAATAGGGTGAGTCTCCTAGAGACTAGGTCAAGTACACTAAATCATCGACGCATCCGTCGACTGCACCCGTGTCAATCTCGAACGCGCACAGTTGTATAAAAGAAAGCAACAAGATCACAATACAACATATGCATAATTTAAATTAAGCAGTAAATTTGGCAAGGTATCTTGCCTGGGTCCTCAAGCTGTGAATGCCAATAGCCTGCTCCTACAGTGTCTCCTGGCTGGTCCAATGACCCTAAACATACAATATAATATAGCAATCCAGCATCAGACACCATAGTAATACATACAGACACTACGCTGCTCTTAGGTACTGACGCAAGATCACGGTTAGTCGACTACAAAGTCGCGTGTGTACGTAGCTAAGGTGCACGCGTGTCCTATCCTCAGTTACCGTGTACCTCACGACAGTAAAATACTAAAGTCATGGGTCACCAACTAATTATGTTTAGTATAATTACTGGTCCTTATTACCCATATTAAGCATACTTGTCGATGTCTAGATTTCATTGATGAATTACAAGTCTTTAATAACAAGTCCTGCTATTAGGGCATTTATTAGTTATAAATTACTAACTTATAAGTCATTATGTAATCTGATTAAGCATACGCACATTTACAATTAGGGTTTCGAAAGCTACCTCGTGTCCATGTAATGACACGACACAGGAAACTATTACTAGCACAACAGGAATTACCTGGTCGTGGCCGAGAGGGGGTCTGGCTCGTCTGTGACCGTCCTCCGGCGTCGACGACGACAAGCAGGCAGCAGCGGTAGCGGCAGCGTCAGTAGTAGTAGCTGCAGTAGGTTGCAGCAATGGCAACAGCGGCTGGGGGGTGATGTTAGGTGGTGGAGACGGTGGTCCAGCGGGGGTAGGCAGTGGAAGAGGCTCGCAGGGGTGGCGGTCTGAGGTGATGGTGTTGAGAGGGGGTCGGGTAGATCGGGTTGGAGGGGTTGTCGATGATAGTGAAGGGAAGGTTGATGGTGGTGGTGCAGCCGGTGCCAGCGGCTTGGGGGGAAGGGGTCCGGTGACTAGGGGTACAGGCGGTGGTCTAGTCTGCAGTGGTGGCGGCCTAAAGTTGGTGGCAGTGGGTGTCCGGTCGGGGAGGGGGCAGGGGATGCTCGGTTAAGAGAAGGGGTTCGACTAGGGTTTCTTTGGAGGTGGTGATGAAAAATGAGTTTTAGGGTTTTGAGTTAGGGAACATGTGTATTTATATGGGAGGGGGTTTATGGGCTACCCTCGGGACTTGGGCCTGCCTGGACTCGTTGGGGTGGGACTGGTCCACATAAAAGGGTATAAATGGGCTTGGTGGGTGTCACTACCACATTTCGAAAATAGGGGTATTTTTGACTTTTTACAATATTTAATATTATGGTAGTTAAAATTAATTAATTGCATGATAGTATATTTGATTTAAATAATTATGTGTGATGTGTAAATAAATATAGTATTATATGCAGTGTTTATTTATTTTTAAGCTAGTAGACTTGACCTAGAAGCCTAGTAGATGACCACCTGTCTGAATTATAGAATTTTATATTTAATTATTTATTTAGAATTTTAAATTCTTGGAGTTTGTATTTAATTACCATATTTTATTTAATATTTTTGCGCATTGCCTTTGCTTCGATAATTGGAGCAGTACCCTAACTTTTGTCTTCCAACGAATTTCACAATCTTGCCCTAGACATGCCCGCCTTCCATTCTGCTATGTTTGCAACTCATAATTAGGCTCTCTGTACATTATTTCTGGCCGCACAAAAATCGTCGCGGACGTTATTTAATAAATCCCTATTTTGTATCGTTGTGCGTTCCAATTTAAATTGGAGACAATCTTGACCTATTTTTCGTGCGGCCCAAATTAGGGTAATATTCTGTTCTGAGTCTTCTTCATTATTAGTATTGATGACCTGACCTGATTTTGGCCCCATGTACTCCTAATTAATTTTTGAAGTCAACTTGCATTTATTTCTAATTAAATTGAGGATAATATTTAAACCAATTCTGAAAATCCCAATTTAATTCCTGTGCCCTGCAAATTGAGCCCATACCGATCATACAGCGCCCCCTGACCCTACAAAATACTGGACACCGAATCGCCCGCCAAATTTTCGTCATTTCATGTGTCTGTGCAAATACCCAAATTTAAGGGGGTTAATTTGCAAATTTGCATTTTTGTCAACACCTCAATTGTTTAAACCAATGAGGGAGCCCTATTAATTTTTAATTAAACCTCACCCTCATTCCTACATGAATTATTTTTCTCTCTTGTCAAATCTGGACCACTCATTCTATGGGTCCATCCTCACCATTAGTTTCACACACCCTCTTATTATTTAAAGCCCCATCAACACCTTTCCCTAGAAAACCCTAATCCCCAAGCAAGCCCCCACCTCTCTCTCTCCTCCATCCTCAAACCCAACGTAGGAAGAAATTTCTTCCCTTCTTCTTTTTTCTTCTTCTTCTTCTTCCTTTCTTCTTCTCCTTCTTTTTTTTTTGAGTTTGAAATTCAAATTTCATAGGGGGGAAACCAACCCACTGTTCACCCCTGTGCTCCGGCGGCCGACTTCCAGAGCTCCTCCCAACCGAGTCTGCACTGCTCCCCGACTCCCTCTCCTGTACTCCGGCGGCCCTCACGAGTCCCTCCTCCTTGCTGTGCTCTCCCCTCCCGCTGCCAACTCGCTGTACATCACCACCACCACCGGCATCTGCAGCCGTACTCCCTGCTGCATCCCCTCCGCTACTCTGCACTCCGGCGAGCGGCCCGACCCAGCATCCATCCTCCTCTCTGCTGTGAGTTCCTTCTCCCCCTCTTTCCTTCTTCACACATATATATATATATATATATATATATATATATATATATATAGCTAATGTAATGTGTATGTATATATTGATTAATGTATAGTATAGTGTATGTATATAATGTATGTATGTAGGTATTTAACGTATACTTATATTTGTGTATTTGTGTATGTGTGTATACGAGTACTAGAACGAATTTTAGTATAAATATTTCTTGGTATATATATATGTTAATGTATATAGTGTATTTCTACTTAGTGTATATATATTTCATATATATATACGCGTATATGTATATATATCTTGCGTATTTCTCTATTTTTCTATATATGTATATTAAAATGTATTTTAGTATTAATACGTATTATATATATATGTGTATTAATTTAACTGTATACATATAATATATGTTAATGTATGTATTTTGTATAATGATATATTGGTAAAGTATATATTAAATTAATACATTTTGGTATAAATATGTGTACCTATATATATATATACATGTATAAACATATTTTTGGTATGTAAAAATATATAGTATATAGATAAAACTGTATTGATATATATATATGTACTTGTAAAACATAATTTGGCATATATAAATAAATGTAGCATAATATATATTTTGGATATATATATATATATATATATCTAAACGTATTTTGGTATATATATATATATATTCTTGTGTACATATAGGGTATGGGTATATTTTAGTTAGTGTACATAAATGTATACTTATATATATTCTTAAATAATGGGTGATGTATATTTTTTATAAATAAAATATTTCCACTTATGTACATACAGTTATACCTATTTTGTATATACTTTGGAATAACCATATATATGTATTATATTTAATTATTAATAATATGTTTAATTGGTGAATACTAGATGACCCTAGTTGACTAGTGCCCTGCCTGGCATGGCCCTGAGGCCAGTATTTTTGACTGTGTGTTAGCGTAGCATCTGATGCAAATGTTATATTGTGTTATGTCTATAGGACTGTTGGTTCACCCAGGGGATACTCTGGAACAGGGCATCCATAAATACCAGCTAAGGACCCAAGGCAAGTACATTCTCCGATAATTTCCAATTTCTTGATAATTTCTATAATTTTAATAATCCTGAAATGTTACAACTGAATCTTTGACACTGTGCTACACGGACTAGTATAGCTTGGATCTGCAGTCATAAGATGTTACATTGATTATCATATTGACATTGTACACGACATGTATATTAGACATCGTACATGATAAACTGGGCTTGCTCATGTATCGTGACGTGTCATGGTTGGATCCACAGTACTAGTTGGGGGCGGGGAAGTAGTTAGTAAGAAATGTGATCATAACCTCTTATTGTAGTGTAGAACAATGTAAGTGTTAATCATGCTCTTCATCCATGATTAGCCAGGCCCTGTAGCTATCGTACATGTTCCCAAGCCGATCACATTTTGAAACTACTATTTCAAACACTTAGAATAGATTACTGTTTCCCTATTTTAAATCATATACTACATCACCCGTATATGATACTGTACCTTATTCTTTCCATTTCTTTTATGCACTGACTATATCACATTGCCTATTTTGCATGTCTCTTTACATTGCCTGTCTCTCTAATTGCCATTGCATTTATTTCACTGTCTTCTCAGTATCTAGCATCATCTGTTTATTACTTTATAGTCCTTATCAATTATATGGAACTGTTATTTGAGATTTGTACATTGCTCCTTCCTGACTGGAAATATTTTTCCAGACTATGCCTTAGAGGACCGCTGTCCGACACTTTTTGGACCATATGGTGAGTAGCTGCAGACTTGGTAGTTAGTTGTGATTCCGGGAGGTCTAGCCGGAATTACTATTTTTAGTTAGTTCTTTAAGTAGACTATTGGTACCGGATTTGTCTCCGGCATTTTTGATGACTTGGTATTGTTGAGTTAGTTATTACTTTCTGGATTTGTGTTGTATTTAATTTTCTGTTTGATATCTTATCGTGCTGTAATCCTGTGATTGAGTATGTGTACATTTTATTCGTGTCATCCGTGCCTCCTTATGGAGATTTGATGCTTGTGTGAGATTGGCTAGATAGTATCATGACCTTGACAGCGTTCTACCGCCGATGCTGCGGCGTAGGCTGGACGTACCCACGTACTCGTGCCCCTAAATCGGGTGCGGGTCGTGACACATTTTTAGTGGTGGCCCATACAGGTCAGACTTCGTGAGTTGTGCGATGTCGTAGCAGTGTGGCATCTTGGTTACACTACTGCGTACCTGCGATAGGATCTAGGACATAGGATACTAGGACGAGAGCGAATACTCAATCACAATTCCTTGAGAGATTCCTGGGATGACCCCTGAGAATCTTGTTATAACTTTCAATTTAAAATCATTCCCTTGTTCCGTCCATTCTCACTTATTGATATTGAATTTGATTGTTGTTGATTAGTTATTAAGTTAGGATTTTGGTTTCATGGTAAGGTTTAATTTCATGTCAAGATGAATTTACAGACTGATTTATGGTATTATCTGATGACGCATGTCGATGAGGACAGCGAGGAAGATTAACACTAGGACTATTGGATTACTAGATATGGATTTAAATTATAATTTGAAGCTCGAAAATAAATTGCATTTTTGAAGTCGAGATATTATGTTATTAAAATTTTATTTTGAGGAATTCAGATTCAATTTGATGAACCTAGACAGGCTGTAAGGATTTTTGGAATTTATAAAAAAAATTTCACTTCAATATTTAGATAATTGATCTTGAGGAAAGTATATGCATTTTTTCTTTAAAATTTATTCGAGGAGTTATTTTGAGGAATTTTATTTGAGGATAGGATTTTATAGTGAGAGATATATATATTAGTATATAAGTAGATGAGATGCATGTGTAAGGATCTGTTGGCTTGAGCATGATCGCGATTTCACTGCAAACTGACTTGGGTGTCCATCTAGGATTGTATTGGAGAGAGCAGTACTTAGTATGGTGCGTTGCGTTTGATATGCACTTGAGTGATAAGGATAACTAGTATCAGCGATTGCAGTAGGTAAGGAAGCTAGCAGTGAGTGTGCTTGTGATAGAACTGTGGTACTTAGAGGGATAGAGGTATCAGACCATGGATGTATCTTTGACCTATGCAATCACAACTAGGAATGTTATTCCAATCTATTTATCTTGAATGTTGCTTCCTTAGAACTGTACTGTCCTTCCTTGATGATATCGCATTTTTGCCTTAATTGATTCTTTGGGATCTGTCTTCAGGATGTCGCCGCAGACACGGTCTATGAGAGCGGGAACATCAGCTTTAGAGGGGCCTGCCACCTCTCCACCTGAGAGACATACAACCGTAGTTCCTCCTACATCTCTGATGCACGTAGGAGTATCTGCACTTTTCGGGGATCCCACTCCCCCACCTGTTCAGAAGATTGCCGCAGCTGTGACGGATAACCTTCCTCCTCCACCGACTCCGATTCCCGGAGGTTTGCCAATTGACGGGACACAGATGTTTACCTTGATCCAGGGCATGGTAGATGCCCAGAGAGTAACGGCAGACGCTCAGCGAGTTCAAGCTGAGGCTCAGAGGGTGCAAGCAGCAGCGCACCAGGCACAAACCGAGCTGATGAGAGAAAATATGGAGAATGCTCATCAGGTGACTCTCCAAGCTTTGGAGAGAGTAGCACGGTACCAGCAGTTTCCTGGCCAGCGGCAGAGATCAGGCACTATAGTGGATTTCAAGAGGATGATGCCTCGAGAGTTTAAAGGCACCGAAGGGATACTCTACGCTGACGACTGGCTAGAGGATATAGAGAGGAGCCTCCGATTGACCCAGATTCCGAAGAACATACAGATAGAAGCCGCTGGCAGTCAGATGTTCGATATCGCACTCACGTGGTATCACACGGAACCGAGAATTACTGCACAAGGACTTACTTGGGAGACCTTCAAAGAACTCTTCAAGGAGAAGTTCTTTCCCGACGTGGCATTGGGAACCTTGGAGAGTCAGTTTCATGACTTAGTTCAAGGAAATATGTCGGTCGACGAGTACGCTGCAGAATTCTGTAGATTAAGCCGTTTTGCATCATCTATGATTCGGGACCCAGGAGATCGAGCCCGAAAATTTAGAAAGGGACTGACGAGAGAGATTCGGTCACGCACTTCTGGTCATCGTACCGCTACCTTTGAGGCTATCTTGATGGATGCTCAGATTATAGAAGAGGATCTAGATCTCAGGCCTAAGAGGAGTCACAATACTTTTGGAGATACGAATGGTAGCATAGGACCAGCCAAGCATCCCCGTATTCAGCACCAACAGCAGTACCAAGTACCATTTCATATTCAGCAACAACCATGGACATCTCAGCATCCACCGCAGTATCTGGCACCAGTTCCTATCCAACAACATCCAAGGGCGTATCAGTATCAACAATAGTACCAGGCACCAGTCCGTGTTCAGCAGAATCAGCAACAGCCTCCGAGAGAGACACAGCAGACTTGTCATTTTTGTAAGAAGCCAGGTCATCTTTGGGAGAGCTGTAGAACGAGGCTAGGACTTTGTTTGCACTGCGGCGCTGCGGGACATCGAGTAAGGGATTGTCTTCTAGCCCCTTATCTTCCCGGCCAGCGCGCAGCTTCAGATTATAGAGACCCAGTTAGGCTACCTGTGGAACCGTATATTGCTCAGCACCCGCGAAGGGAACCACCCCAGCAGGGTGGGGCATTTGCGATGACGGTCGAGGAGACCGATACTACAGGTAATGTGTTAGCAGGTTCTGTTCTTTCCTTCCTTCTGTTCCTATCTACTTGATTGATTGATTGATACCTTAGTACCGTAGCTTGTATGCATGATTTCTTGTTATAATGTAGTTAGTAGTACCCCTGATATAGAGACTGCAATACCATGACAAAAGACACCATGACCGTACATATTCCCCTTAGATTGCATGTTGTATGATTGTAGGAAGATTTCTTAGACCATGATTATTGGGGTTTAACCATGACAAAGATTCATGAAGGAGTTATGGCTTGACAAGAGAGACAAAATGATTAAGATTCGAGGATAACCATTGATTTAAATACAGGGTTAAGAAATTAACATTTGCATAATTGGTGGTTTATTAATTCCAGGAAGATTATGACATGTTTAAATTGGTTATTAAAATTAGAAATTTTGGGAGATTTATCAATATATTTAATTTATTGCAAGTTATGAATTTTAGAATTTTATATGGGATGTTGCAATTAGAGAATCTTCAAATATCGCATTGTTGAGTATTTTGAGGAAAGAGGAAATCGAGAAATAAAATTAAGATGGATAAATGTTTAAATTCAAACTTTGTGGGACGAGGTTACATTTTATATTTGTGCATTGATAAAAATCAAATTAGAGGAGTGGATATTAAATTTCGAGTTTTGAATTATTAACTAAAATTTTGGGGAAATTTTGATAAAAATGGACTTTGATTTTTATTCCGAGGATTTTTCAGGAATGCAATAATTTCAGAATTTTTGGAAAATTATGAAAAGACATTGTGGATTATTACCTGATTTCGTGGTTGATGAATTTAAATTTGAGGAAAATAATAATGTGTATGAATAAACGCTACTTTGAGGATTTTAAATTTCGAGGACGAAATTCTTTTAAGATGGGTAGACTTGTCACTACCACATTTCGAAAATAGGGGTATTTTCGACTTTTTACAATATTTAATATTATGGTAGTTAAAATTAATTAATTGCATGATAGTATATTTGATTTAAATAATTATGTGTGATGTGTAAATAAATATAGTATTATATGCAGTATTTATTTATTTTTAAGCTAGTAGACTTGACCTAGAAGCCTAGTAGATGACCACCTGTCTGAATTATAGAATTTTGTATTTAATTATTTATTTAGAATTTTAAATTCTTGGAGTTTGTATTTAATTACCATATTTTATTTAATAATTTTGCGCATTGCCTTTGCTTCGATAATTGGAGCAGTACCCTGACTTTTGTCTTCCAACGAATTTCACAATCTTGCCCTAGACATGCCCGCCTTCCATTCTGCTATGTTTGCAACTCATAATTAGGCTCTCTGTACATTATTTCTGGCCTTACAAAAATCGTCGCAGACGTTATTTAATAAATCCCTATTTTGTATCGTTGTGCGTTCCAATTTAAATTGGAGACAATCTTGACCTATTTTTTGTGCGGCCCAAATTAGGATAATATTCTGTTCTGAGTCTTCTTCATTATTGGTATTGATGACCTGACCTGATTTTGGCCTCATGTACTCCTAATTAATTTTTGAACTCAACTTGTATTTATTTCTAATTAAATTGAGGATACTATTTAAACCAATTCTGAAAATCCTAATTTAATTCCAGTGCCCTACAAATTGAGCCCATACCGATCATACAGCGCCCCCTGACCCTACAAAATACCGGACACCGAATCGCCCGCCAAATTTTTGTCATTTCATGTGTTTGTGCAAATACCCAAATTTAAGGGGGTTAATTTGCAAATTTGCATTTTTGTCAACACCTCAATTGTTTAAACCAATGAGGGAGCCCTATTAATTTTTAATTAAACCTCACCCTCATTCCTACATGAATTATTTTTCTCTCTTGTCAAATCTGGACCACTCATTCTATGGGTCCATCCTCACCATTAGTTTCACACACCCTCTTATTATTTAAAGCCCCATCAACATCTTTCCCTAGAAAACCCTAATCCCCAAGCAAGCCCCCACCTCTCTCTCTCCTCCATCCTCAAACCCAACGTAGGAAGAAATTTCTTCCCTTCTTCTTCTCTTTTCTTCTTCTTCTTCTTCCTTTCTTCTTCTCCTTCTTTTATTTTTTTGAGTTTGAAATTCAAATTTCATAGGGGGGGAAACCAACCCACTGTTCACCCCTGTGCTCCGGCGGCCGACTTCCAGAGCTCCTCCCAACCGAGTCTGCACTGCTCCCCGACTCCCTCTGCTGTACTCCGGCGGCCCTCACGAGTCCCTCCTCCTTGCTGTGCTCTCCCCTCCCGCTGCCAACTCGCTGTACATCACCACCACCACCGGCATCTGCAGCCGTACTCCCTGCTGCATCCCCTCCGCTGCTCTGCACTCCGGCGAGCGGCCCGACCCAGCATCCATCCTCCTCTCTGCTGTGAGTTCCTTCTCCCCCTCTTTCCTTCTTCACATATATATATATATATATATATATATGTAGCTAATGTAATGTGTATGTATATATTGATTAATGTATAGTATAGTGTATGTATATAATGTATGTATGTAGGTATTTAACGTATACTTATATTTGTGTATTTGTGTATGTGTGTATACGAGTACTAGAATGAATTTTAGTATAAATATTTCTTGGTATATATATATGTTAATGTATATAGTGTATTTCTACTTAGTGTATATATATTTCATATATATATACGCGTATATGTATATATATCTTGCGTATTTCTCTATTTTTCTATATATGTATATTAAAATATATTTTAGTATTAATACGTATTATATATATATGTGTATTAATTTAACTGTATACATATAATATATGTTAATGTATGTATTTTGTATAATGATATATTGGTAAAGTATATATTAAATTACATTTTGGTATAAATATGTGTACCTATATATATATATACATGTATAAACATATTTTTGGTATGTAAAAATATATAGTATATAGATAAAACTGTATTGATATATATATATGTACTTGTAAAACATAATTTGGCATATATAAATAAATGTAGCATAATATATATTTTGGGTATATATATATATATATCTAAACGTATTTTGGTATATATATATATATATATTCTTGTGTACATATAGGGTATGGGTATATTTTATTTAGTGTACATAAATGTATACTTATATATATTCTTAAATAATGGGTGATGTATATTTTTATAAATAAAATATTTCCACTTATGTACATACAGTTATACCTATTTTGTATATACTTTGGAATAACCATATATATGTATTATATTTAATTATTAATAATATGTTTAATTGGTGAATACTAGATGACCCTAGTTGACTAGTGCCCTGCCTGGCATGGCCCTGAGGCCAGTGTTTTTGACTGTGTGTTAGCGTAGCATCTGATGCAAATGTTATATTGTGTTATGTCTATAGGACTGTTGGTTCACCCAGGGGATACTCTGGAACAGGGCATCCATAAATACCAGCTAAGGACCCAAGGCAAGTACATTCTCCGATAATTTCCAATTTTTTGATAATTTCTATAATTTCAATAATCCTGAAATGTTACAACTGAATCTTTGACACTGTGCTACACGGACTAGTATAGCTTAGATCTGCAGTCATGAGATATTACATTGATTATCGTATTGACATTGTACACGACATGTATATTAGACATCGTACATGATAAACTGGACTTGCTCGTGTATCGTGACGTGTCATGGTTGGATCCACAGTACTAGTTGGGGGCGGGGAAGTAGTTAGTAAGAAATGTGATCATAACCTCTTATTGTAGTGTAGAACAATGTAAGTGTTAATCATGCTCTTCACCCATGATTAGCCAGGCCCTGTAGCTATCGTACATGTTCCCAAGCCGATCACATTTTGAAACTACTATTTCAAACACTTAGAATAGATTACTGTTTTCCTATTTTAAATCATATACTACATCACCCGTATATGATACTGTACCTTGTTCTTTCTATTTCTTTTATGCACTGACTATATCACATTGCCTATTTTGCATGTCTCTTTACATTGCCTGTCTCTCTAATTGCCATTGCATTTATTTCACTGTCTTCTCAGTATCTAGCATCATCTGTTTATTACTTTATAGTCCTTATCAATTATATGGAACTGTTATTTGAGATTTGTACTTTGCTCCTTCCTGACTGGAAACATTTTTCCAGACTATGCCTTAGAGGACCGCTGTCCGACACTTTTTGGACCATATGGTGAGTAGCTGCAGACTTGGTAATTAGTTGTGATTCCGGGAGGTCTAGCCGGAATTACTATTTTTAGTTAGTTCTTTAAGTAGACTATTGGTACCGAATTTGTCTCCGGCATTTTTGATGACTTGGATATTGTTGAGTTAGTTATTACTTTCTGGATTTGTGTTATATTTAATTTTCTATTTGATATCTTATCGTGCTGTAATCCTGTGATTGAGTATGTGTACATTTTATTCGTGTCATCCGTGCCTCCTTATGGAGATTGGATGCTTGTGTGAGATTGGCTAGATAGTATCATGATCTTGACAGCGTTCTACCGCCGATGCTGCGGCGTAGGCTGGACGTACCCACGTACTCGTGCCCCTAAATCGGGTGCGGGTCGTGACAGTGGGGTCTCACTATGGGTAAAATTTGGCCTCTAATTTAATTTAATTAAAATAATGCGCACGACGTTCTTTAATCAATTAAAGGTGCATGGAATTAAAATTCGGTGGGACACAAGGGTCAGATGGGTAGTCTAGTATGTCTAGGTGAGGTATATGAAATTTGTTTGAGGGTAACTACTAATGTAGCGCTCCAAATGTCGAAGCAACGGTAAGTTATATTAAGTCACTTAATTGCTGTATATTAATCTTGATTGTATCCAAATTAATCCCAGTCTCTTGATTTAAATTAAATTAAATCCTAAATTGGTTGAGGGGGTTTACAATCTACCCTTCTTAGAGCATTTTGTCCTTGAAATTAAAACATACGTAAGATGAGAACTACTTATTGAAATTAAAATGCTACTACATATCTAGGCCTTCGAAGAGATGGGGATAACGCTGGCGAATATCCTCCTCGCATTCCCAGGTCGACTCGCCTGGTGCATGATGCCTCTATACAACACGAACTAGGGGAATAGTCTGACCTCGCAATACCTTCTCACTCCTGTCCAGAATCTCAACAGGCTCCTCTTGGTATGATAAACTCGGGCCAATTGTGATCTCTGAATGATCAAGCACATGACTCGGATCTGGCATGTACCTCCTCAGCTAAGATACATGGAAGACGTCATAGACTCATTCTAAAGTTTGTGGTAAGGCTAGCCTGTAAGCAATCTCTCTGATGCGTTCTAACACATCGAATGGTCCGATGTACCTCAGACTCAGCTTTCCTCTACCTCCAAATCTGATTGTCCCTCGAGTAGGTGAGATCTTTAAAAATACGTGATCTCCAACCTGGAACTCTAGGGGTCGTCGATGCATATTCGCCCAATGCTTCTGCCTATCCTGTGTTGCTTGCAGGTGCCCTTGGATCTTCTTTACCTTCTCCACTGTACGAAACACCAATTCTGGCCCAAGAATCTGTCTTTCACCTATATCGCTCCAACATACTGGGGAACGACACTTTCTTCCATACAACGCTTCATAGGGAGCCATCTGAATGCTCGCTTGATAGCTATTATTGTAGGAAAATTCGACCAAATACAAATGGTCCTCCCATGATCCTCCGAAATCGAGCATGCACGCTCTTAACATGTCTTACAATGTCTGAATGGTGTGCTCGGACTGGCCATCTGTCTGCGATATGCTAAACTTCAGGCGGGTACCGAGACTCTCTTGCATACTCCGCCAAAAGTAGGATATAAACCTCGTATCCCTGTCAGATACGATACTAACTGGCACACCATGCAGTCGTACAATCTCCCTCATGTTCATCTCTGCTAAGACCTCTGTAGATTGCCCAACTCTGAAGGGTAAAAAGTGTGCGGACTTGGTGAGTCTATCTACGATTACCCATACTGTATTTCGACCACTAAAACTCCTCGAAAAATTTGTAACAAAGTCCATAGTGATGTGCTCCCATTTCCACTCTGGTATTGAAATCGGTTGAAGTAATCCTGTAGATCTCTGATGCTCAGCCTTGACTTGCTGACACACCAGGTACTTCGCCATAAAGCGGGCTATCTCTCTCTTCATTCCATGCCACCAGTAGTACTGCCTCAAGTCTCTGTACATCTTCGTACCTCCTGGGTGAATAAAGTAGGTTGAACTGTGTGCCTCTGACATCAACTCCTGACGAAGTTCTCTATTTGGAACATAGAGACGATCTCCATATCTCAAAGTCCCGTCTTCATGTATATGCAGTCCTATCTGTATTCCAGCCTCTATCCTCTGTCGAAGCCTCTAAAATCTGGCGTCTGTCGGCAAGGCAGCCTTGATCCTTTCCACTAATGTTGATTGCAACTGAAAACTCGACAACTGTCCGTCTACTCCGGGAATAACGACCTCTATACCCATCTGCTCTAGATCTCTCAACAGATGTTGCTGGGTAGTCAAGAAAAATGCCATGGGTCTTCTGCTCAATGCGTCAGCTACTACGTTGGCCTTTCCCGGGTGGTACTGTAGCTCAATCTCAAAGTCTGTCATCACCTCAAGCCAACGTCTCTGTCTCTGGTTTAGGTCCTTCTGAGTATAGACATACTTTAAGATTTTGTGGTCAGTGAATATCTCTACTCTCTCTCCGTATAAGTAGTGTATCCAAAGCTTCAAAGCAAAGATCACTGCGGCAAGCTCCAAGTCGTGAGTGAGATAGTTCTTCTCATGGGTCCTCAATTGCCTAGAGGCATAGGCCACAACCTTTCCATGCTACATCAAAACATAACCTAATCCTTTCCCGGATGTATCGCTATAGATTACGAATCCTCTGGGTCCAAAAGGTATGGTCAAGATAGGTGTTGTAGTCAGACGCTTCTTCAGCTCATCGAATGCCTTCTGACACTCCTCTGTCCAAGTGAACTCCTGCTCCTTACGAGTCAAGCGGGTCATCGGCTCTGCGATCTTCGCAAAGTTCTCCACAAATTTCTGGTAATATCCTGCAAGCCCTAGGAAACTCCTCACTTCTGAGACATTGGTAGGGGTTGGCCATGTCTCCACTGATGAAATCTTCGCCGGATCTATTGAGATTCCATCTTCTGAGATAATATGTCCAAGAAAAGCGACACGATCTAGGAGGAACTCGCACTTGCTCAGCTTGGAATAAAGCCTCTCTCTCCTCAGCGTCTCTAACACTAGTCTCAAGTGCTCTTCGTGCTCCTCATGGCTCTTTGAATACACCAAGATGTCATCGATGAAGACTACCACGAATTAGTCTAGGTACTAGTGGAAGACTCTGTTCATCAAGTTCATAAATACAGTAGGTGCATTCGTCAGTCCAAAAGGCATCACTAAGAACTCGTAGTGACCATAACGAGTCCTGAATGCTGTCTTTTGAATGTCTTCTCTTCGCACCTTCACTTGATGATAACCCGATCTCAAGTCGATCTTTATGAACACCACTGCTCCTGTCAACTGGTCAAATAAATCGTCAATCCATGGCAGGGGGTACTTGTTCTTGATAGTCAAAGCATTAAGGGCTCAGTAATCAATGCACATACGTACTGTTCCATCCTTCTTAGGTACAAACAACACTGGTGCTCCCCAGGGTGATGCACTAGGACGGATAAATCCTTTGCTCTGAAACTTCTCTAATTGTAGCTTCAGCTCATCTAGTTCCTTTTTCGCCAATCGGTATACATTAGAAGATACCGGTGCTGCTCCGGGTACTAGCTCAATAGTGAACCCTACGTCTCTATCTGGCGGTAAGCCTGGCAACTCCTCTGGGAAAACATCCTCGAATTCTATAACTATTGGTGGGGTTACCATCTCCATAGCCATGTAAGTCCCAGCTATCTGTCCTACTCCCTGCTCGACGGTCCCTCGCATGTACTCGAACTCCGGCTGATTTGGCGGTCTAAAAGTGACGCTACCATTCTAGCAGTCCAGTACGGCATTATACTGGCTTAACCAGTCCATGCCTAGCACAACATCAAAGTATGGCATGGGTAATACCAAGAATCGTGCTCTCATCTCTCTACCACATACGACTACTGAACACGTTCTGATAGTGCTGGTAACCGGCACGATGCCTCCTCCGGTAAGAATCTTCCAACTCTTAGGTAAGGGGGAAGTAGCTACTCTATGCATTGCTACAAATCTACTAGATATGAATAATAATGTAGCTCCAGAAACAAATAATGCAGTTGCAGGTAATGATACAACTAAAATGGTACCTGTGATATCCTCTCCCTCGGTTTCCTCCTAAGTAGCTGCTAATGCAAAGGCTTGTCCGTGCCTCTGCCCTCTGGTCTTCTGTCGGGCTCGATCAAACTGTGTCTGCTGTGGGGCCAATGGTGGTCCCCTCTGAATTCCTTATGGTGCTGGTGGACGCTGTCCTCCTGGCGGGGGCAGTATCCTTGGAACTAGTGCTGCTGGCCTCTGTCCGGTCTGCGGTGCTATGTCTCTGCGATGTGGGCAGTCTCGGGCATGGTATTGGTTTGATCCATAAATCATGCATACTGATAGTCTCTTTCGGCAGTCCCTTTGGAAATGTCCTCTCTTACCATAGTAGTGGCAAGTCAGAAGCTCCCTCTGCTGGTATGGTGCTATCCTCTGTTGTGCCTGTGCTTCGGGATGGCGGATCGGTCCTCCTGCTCCGGGCTGGGCTCTGGCTAGTGTAGTCGTACTGGAACATTTTGCTCCTCTGCCGATGGCCTCCTGGATCCTCGCCTCTGCAAGAACCTCCTCATAAGAAATCCTCGCCTATGTGGTGGTATACCTCTGTAGCTCGAATGTAAAGCCGTGATGGAATCTCTGGGCCTTCTCTAGATCATTGGGTATCAGGACGACACCAAATCTGCTAAGACGGCTGAACTCCGCGTCATATGCGTCAACAGTCATATTCTCTTGTTCTAGATGTAGGAACTGGGAGTACAGGACATTTCTGACTGTAGTTGGAAAATACTTTCCATTTTATTTCCCTACCAAATTCATTCCAATTTCTTCCCAAATCACCATTAGAGACTTGAGAAGCAAGGATCTAGAAGGAGAAAGCAAGGATCTACAAAGAGGAGCAAGGATCTACAAAGAGGAGCAAGGATCTACAATTTGGAAGCAATTTTATCTTAATTGGAGGTTTTATTGGGAATCCATCTCCCAATAGGTAAAATTCAGTTTTTCCCCTTAAAATAGCTTCTAAATATGAGATTTAATCATGGAAAATCAACCCATATGTATGTATTACCCATAGGATTTGGTTTTGTGTTCATAGGAGGCCTATTGAGAAAGTTATGGTGCTTTTTGTGTCAATTTTGGGGAAATTTCGAGAATGACATTTGTTGTGTGTGTCAATTGATCCTATAGATCAATTTGGCATGTGTTTATGTGTTTGGGGATAGTATCGTGTCCACAATTGGGTATGTGTAGGTCGTATCCCAATAATTTGGTGATACGTGTTATTTTGGGGGTTTTCCTCCGACACGGGACTTTGTACATATCGAATTTTGACATGGACACGTAGATCTATATTTGGCACTTTGTTTTGTTCATAAATAATATATGTGACTTGTTTGTGTCCTTCAGGGTGCAATTGGATGTGTGGTGGACTTGTGTCGCATGCGTATCCTAGATCTAGTGGAATACGGTGTGATACTCTCCATTTGTTGTGTATTTATGTGTAGATCTAATTATTGTGCTTTTAATTCTTGAATTATATTGTGTACATATATATAGATATTATATATATTATAGTGTATTTATAATAGTGATTATTGTATCATAGATCTATGTACTATATATGTACTAATAGAATATATGTATATTATGTAGCTTTCTTCTACATGCATTTATATACATATTTTTTACAATATATTGTATGGGTATATATGTATATGTTGATTATATATATACATGTATGTTTAATTGGGAAATTATTTTATAGGTAATTGTTATAGGATTATGTAGATATATGTATAGATGTAATTATAATATTTATGTATGTGTGCATATGGCTATGTTGTAATATGTACATTATTATAGAAGGGGTATATTTACATTTAGTATTTATATATATATATATATATTATATATATATACATATATATATACATATATATATAATATATATATATATATATATATATATATATATATATATATATATATATATATATATATATAACTATTTTTTTAGCGACAGCAGGTTTAATGACAGAGTTGCTGTCATTATTAGCAGCGGGATCAGCAACAGCCGTTGTAGCAGTGGCGGCGGCAATTAATGACAGTTGCCACTGTCATTAATAGCAGCAAGCAGCGGCGGGAATTACAGCAGCAACGACAGCAAGATCGGTGACGGTTGAAAACTGTCACCAAAGCAGCAGCAACAGTGCAGATTCCAAGCAGCAGCAGCGACGGTGGCTTCAGTGACAGCCAGAACTGTCACTAAAAGCCTGGTTTCAGCGTATCAGTGTTTTTCAACACTGTTTTCAGCGATAGTTGGGCAGATTATTATATACATATGTGTTTATATACTATATTTATATATATATGTATTGATATTGAGATAATATACTATTATTGCTATATTCCTTATTTCTATAATATTAGTATATATTTATATATTATATATAAGGGTAATTATTATATCAAGGTATTGAGTATTACCTTGTGGAAACCAAGAAAAGTAGGATACTCAAGATACGGAGTTTGGGTATCAAGATTGTGATTTTGTTGAGATATCAAGTTGGTTCAAAATAATGGTACCTATTTGATGTGTAAATTGTGATTCTATATTGATTATAAATATTGTTTGATTTATATTATTGATGTTTTATCTTGGATCCACGTATCCGGAGATACAATATCCTAATATTTTAGGATATGGTTTTTATGACTTAGATTTTAATATCTTGACCCAAGATTTTTGTGTTAGACTTGTGCAACCTAGAAATAGATAGTTGACCTTGGTTTGACTATAGTTGACCATAGTTGACTTAGAGTTGATTATAGTTGACTTTTGACTTAGAATTGACTTATTGACCTAGAAGTTGACTAGTTTAACTTATTCTCTTTTCGGAACCTTGTGTTGATATTTTATTCCATATTTAGGTCTTCGAGGCACCGAGTCAGACATCTGTGAGACTATTCATTGGACTTTAGGCGAGTACATTCTCTGATAGTTTCTCATTTATGATATCCTCTATGTTCATTGTATCTAGTGTAGATATCCATATTCTCTTGACACTATGGTTACACGGATTGGTATATCCGGATCTCGTCATGAGATGTTATTCCTTGGTATATGGTGTATATGGTGCAAGTATTGTTTCATTGGTTATCTTGTACATGTACAGACACTGATTCTCGGAAAGAGTCGCTATCTTCTTGGGGAATCTCGTGCCATAGCATATCATGGTTGGATCTATTATACCAGTCGAGGGTGGAGAGTATTAGTATAGATATGTGATCAATATCCCTATTGTATCAAGTACTGATTACTAAATAGTGTTGATCATACACCGCACATATGATTAGCCAGGCCGCATTGCATCTTGCCCAAGCCGATCACATGTTAAGCTAGTACTCACACACTTGGTCATTAGTATTCTTGTTTCATTGGCATATTGTTCATTATTATATTATTCTAGTATTTCCTTATTTTATATATATCTCTTGTATCTATTGTGCATCTTTTTTATCCACAGCTATTTACTGTTATATAGTTTTTATCATTGATTAGAACTGCTGTTAGAGATGTACTCTGCTCTTTTTCTGACTAGATATATTTTTCCAGATGACACTGAGGAGTGGTACCCTACCTATTATAGACCGCAAGATGTTGTGGGTTTAGATTCTGAGACCCTGGCTCAGGAGGGACTTATCCCAACTGAGACAATTGACCCAGGAGTTGTAGCTTTGTAGTATTCTTTTATACTGGATTTGTCTTCTACTTATTCTGTTATTTCTTCAGACTCATTGATGTATTATTTTAGACTCATGAGTTGTATTGTGACTACTCTATTCTTTATCTGATTTGTGCTTTCCATCTTAGTTCTGTGATTGAGTATACTATCATTATTGGTATTTATTATATTGTTATATAGATTATCTAGACAGCGTTCTACCACCGATTCTGCGGAATAGGCTGGGCATTGTTTTCGACTTGTACCCTTACACCGGGTATGGGTCGTGATAAGAACTGTTCCCAAGTCTGGTTCTTGTCTACACTGCGCTCAATAGAATCCTACCAGTGATGGACGTTGCCTTTTAGTTGGGCCATCACTGTGGTCATCCATAGGTCTGGATGCAGTTGTGAAGCCTCTAGTAGCATCTTTGTGTTGGCAACCCAATCGGAGATCTCCTCTACAGTCTCGTTGCCTGAGAAAGTATCTGGTCCCATATGTTGGAACCATCGTATAGTACCACCTATCTGAGCTGGTGGAGGTACGGGTACTAGTGCTGTGACAGGTGTCCTCTCTAGTACTGCCATCAAACTCTGTCGCAACGTCTCGGTCTGATGCCACTGTGTTTGCATCATAGTCTGGAAGAACTGAAGCAACTGTGGCTGTCCATCTGATTGTGGCATCTGGGGTGGATAAGGGGGAGGTGGTGGTAATGGAACCTCTGGTTGTGCAGTAGGTGTCTCCTCAGATGTCGGCCTCTCGGTCTGCGGCATCGGTGTAGCTCCTGAAGTCTGGCCCTCAAAATGTTGTGTGGGGATCGTCTGGGAAGTCTGTCTCTCGTGCTGCGGTGTAGGATCGCCTTGAGAATTCTCGTGCCAATGTATCAGCGGGGCCTGTAGCGGTGGTTGCCCTCCAGGTAGCCCCTGGGGTACTTCCTCTCTTTGGGTGGTATCGGTTGACACTATGGCACTGGGTGCTCCTCGTCCACTGTACAAGTTCATCTTGCTGCAAGATATAGGACTCATTAAAAGAGTACGAAATCAAACAAACAGGATACATATATTTAGAAGTAATACGAAGGAAGTTCAAAGACGTAATCAAAGTGGATGAGACCTAGTAATTTCTATCCTATTGCAGGCTTGCTGGGCATGTTACCATACCATAAGCGAATTAGTCAACCTGCATGGGCCACCACTAAAACCATGTCATGTCCAGTCCTAAAAATGCACAGGACCAGGCTACATGGCAATAACCAGCTGTCACGTCTCCGAGGATATTCCAATTTAATGGATCCTATTGAAGAGTGTTACGCTATCCTAAAATACTAACATGTCCAATATCAATCAATAATAGGTAATCTAATCTCATCCACAATATAAACAACAAGAAAGTACTAAAATAAATACTGGAAGATAAACGCCAGTCTCAAAAATATTATAGTACAACCAAGAATGTCTGGTGGGAGCAAACCCACTACTAAGAAGAAATAAAAGTACTGAATGACAGATAAAAAGAGTAATGACTAGGGCATCGACTGACTAGATAATGATGCTCCTAATCCTAGGCAGAAGGCCTACCAACTGATCACGAAAACTCCGACGGTAGCACCTCTAGCTCCTCAGCTGTAGCGTACCTAGTCTCCTATCCTGGGCCGTACACTGTGGGGTAATATGCCTCGTCCAAATCTGGAATGGTAGCAGGTCCTCAGAGGGACGTAACAAGATATATAGAAGCATGCCATATATATGAATACTGAATAAAATAAATACAATAAGGGTGTGCTAACCATCTAAGTGAATGCAATGTGAGGACAATATTGGTACGTATGGGTAGGTATAGGCATAACGTCCATATCGCTCCGAAGAACGTGGAATCTGTATAGTATATCGTTCATATTGCTCCGAAGAACGTGGAAGCTGAATAGTATATCGTCCATATTGCTCCAAAGAACGTGGAAGCTGAATAAAGGAGGTTATTGGATCCGTGGCTCCTCTGGATACTACGAATTCCAATGTGTGTATCCCATACGCCTACTAATTGTCCTCCTCGCCCCATGTAGACATACAAGTCGAATACTCGACGTGCATACCACGTATCTATATGCCAGTCTCTACCAATATAAAATCCTAAATTACGTACTAACCGTGATGCATGTCGCACGCACCGATAGCTAGTCGAGTACGCGAACCTGCATCCCAATAAGAGTGTCAGGTCTCGGAAGATATCAAAGTATCCTCCCAAATGGGGTGAGTCTGCTAGAGACTAGGTCAAGTACACTAAATCATCGATGCATCCGTCGACTACACTAGAGTCAATCTTGGACGCACACAGTTGTATAAAAGAAAGCAACAAGATCACAATACGACATATGCATAATTTAAATTAAGCAGTAAATATGGTAATGTATCTTGCCTGTGTCCTCAAGCTGTGAATTCCAATAGCCTACTCCTGCAGTGTCTCCTGGCTGGTCCAATGACCCTAAACATACAATATAATTTAGCAATCCAGCATCAGACACCATAGTAATACATACAGACACTATGCTGCTCTTAGGTATTGATGCAAGATCACGGTTAGTCGACTACAGAGTCGCATGTGCACGTAGCTAAGGTGCATGCATGTCCTGTCCTCAGTTACCATGTACCTCACGACAGTAAAATACTAAAGTCATGGGTCACCAAATAATTATGTTTAGTATAATTACTGGGCCTTATTACCCATATTAAGCATACTTGTCGATGTCTAGGTTTCATTGATGAATTACAAGTCTTTAATAACAAGTCCTGCTATTAGGGCATTTATTAGTTATAAATTACTAACTTATAAGTCATTATGTAATCTGATTAAGCATACGCACATTTACAATTAGGGTTTCAAAAGCTACCTCGTGTCCATGTAATGACACGACACAATGACACAATAAACTATTACTAGCACAACAGGTATTACCTGGTCGTGGCCGAGAGGGGGTCTGGCTCATCTGTGACCGGCCTCCGGCGTGGGCGGAGCTCCGACGTCGACGGCGGCAAGCAGGCAGCAGCGGTAGCAGCAGCGGCAGTAGCAGTAGCTGTAGTAGGTTGCAGCAACGGCAGCAGCGGCTGGGGGAGATGTTAGGTGGTGGAGACGGTGGTCCGGTGGGGGTAGGTGGTAGAAGAGGCTCGCGGGGGTGGCGGTCTGAGATGGTGGTGTTGAGAGGGGGTCGGGTAGATCGGGTTGGAGGGGTTGTCGATGATGGTGAAGGGAAGGTTGATGGTGGTGGTGCAGCCGGTGCCAGCGGCCTGGAGGAAAAGGGTCTGGTGACTAGGGGTGCAGGCGGCGGTCTAGTCTACGGTTGCGGCGGCCTGAAGTTGGTGGCAGTGGGTATCCGGTCGGGGAGGGGGCAGGGGATGCTCGGTTAAGAGAAGGGGTTCGGCTAGGGTTTCTTTGGAGGTGGTGATAAAAAATAAGTTTTCGGGTTTTGAGTTAGGGAACATGTATATTTATATGGGAGGGGGTTTATGTGCTGCCCTCGGGACTTGGGCCTTCCTCGACTCGTTGGGTGGGACTAGTCCACATAAAAGGGTCTAAATAGGCTTGGTGGGGTCTCACTATGAGTAAAATTTGGCCTCTAATTTAATTTAATTTAATTAAAACAATGCGCAGGGCGTTCTTTAATCAATTAAAGGCACATGGAATTAAAATTGGGTGGGACACAAGGGTTAGATGGGTAGTCTAGCATGTCTAGGTGAGGTATATGAAATTTGTTTGAGGATAACTACTAATGTAGCGCTCCAAATGTCGAAGCAACGGTAAGTTGTATTAAGTCACTTAATTGCTGTATATTAATCTTAATTGTATCCAAATTAATCACAGTCTCTTAATTTAAATTAAATTAAATCCTAAATTGGTCGAGGAGGTTTACACAAATACCCCCACTCTAACACACACTAACCCTAAACATACACTAGGACATAATTATGCATCACTAACTTCTAACAGCTGTTGCTGCTTATGTTGCTGCTCCTGCTATAAGCTGCTGTTGCTGCTATAAGCTGCTGCTTATGCTGCTGTTACTATTGCTTATGTTGCTTATCCTGCTAGGATTCTGTGTCAAAGATAATTATGTTGCTAGGATGCCATGTCTGGTGTGTTTACGTCTTTTAAGGCATTCAGTGTGTTTACGTCTTTTAAGGCATTCAAAAAATCCAATTTGCTAGGATTCTGTGTCAAAGATAATTATGTTCCTAGGATGCCATGTCTGGTCCATCTTCGGCCAAAGCTGCTTCGGCTGATTGTGACACATGGATGTCGCCTTATTGGACTGTAGGGTAATTCTGCGACCTAATCTCTTCTGAGCTTTATTTTATGGCGTATAATTGTTGGACGCATAGATGTATATTTTCTATGCTTCTACAAGACCCCCTTCAATGTTTTCAAACTAAGAAGTTTGAAATACTTTGAATAAGAAGCATGGAGGAAAAGCACTTTGGTTGCATGGATGGAGGGTCTCATGGACGTTGGGTGTTACGACCCGCACCTGGAATGGGGATACGAGTACGTAAACAACTCATATTCTATGCCGCAGCATTGACGGTAGAACGTTGTTGGGTTAACAATACTATCTAATATCTCATACCAAATATATAAGGTACATCTCATGCTATCTCAACTCCAAATGAAGGAACAATATGGTATATGATAATAAAACTAATACTCAATCACAATATCAAACTAGGGAAAGAAATAACACAATTTGGAATAAAGAAAAGAAGTACAAGGGTCACAAATATATCCATAAGTCTACAATATAAGTCTAGGCACAAAGCAACTCCCAAGATAATAATACATGCCAAGAGTCTAAAATAAGACTAATATAGTGTCTAACAATATAAGTCTAAGCCTTCTCAGTCACTGGCACTAGGTTCTCCTGCTCTATGGGAGTATCCTCTAATGGTTCGCCGTCCTGCGGCCCGTAGTAAGTGGGACACTACTCCTCAAGCAATCATCTGAAAAATATATCCAATTAGGATTGGAGCGAAGTACAAACTCTGAAAACAGTTCCAAATAGATGGTAGAACATATATGACAAGTAATAGAAAAGAATACAACATAACTAACAACAAGAAATAGAAATGAACTATAATAAACATGTAATATACTAGAAGGAAAGAACATGCAATATGGAATATCTGCAAGTAATAGAAATAGATAAACTAGCTAATGTGCCTTAGAGTACAAGTTTGTTATGTGATCGGTTTAGGTTGAACATGAATACAAAATGGTAACTCGATTACACGTGTGATATGTAATCGACATATACACGAATACACTTGGGCTTGATCACATAACCAACTCCTATTCCCCCGTCCCCAACCAATACTCATGGATCCAATCATGACACGTTGCGAACACGAATATAAGCACACTGAACACGAATAGTGTGTAAACACGAAATACACGATAATCAATAATCGATACACATGATGAATACATGTGAAGGAGTACCCGCTGAACACGGTAGGAGATAACATCCCATGACAGGATCCATTTAGTACCAGTCCGTGTAGCCACTGTGTCAGAATCAAGAAAACAGTTCTAGAACATGTGAAATATCTACTATCATGAAATAAAAACTAAAAGAATGATGTACTAGCCTGTGGTCCTGAGCAAAGAATACAAAACGGTGTCCGGACTGGTGTCACACTGACCTATATATGAAATACCATGTCAATTGGTATATTAGAGTTATAAACATACTTAAATAGGCTAAAATATGATTTTTTTTATGTCATTTCTAGGTCAAAACTAGGTTATACTAGTCAAAATAGGTCAAACTAGGTCAATACGGTTAAACTAGGTCAAACTAGGTCAATACGGTCAAACTAGGTCATTACCCCAATTGGGGTTCATAACTAGCTTCTAAGTTGGTTTATAGAGCCATACTAGTTAAAACTAGGTGTTACTAGGTTATCTCTAGGTTTCTACCGGTAGGTTTCTAGCTTATTATACTATAATATACACTATTACCTACTATACCTACTAATACCTTGGCCTATAGATAATTTTTTTAGTATCATAATCAAATACCTTACTCGTATCTCATATACCTTAACTATGGCCAAATACCTTGGTTATGGGTCAATGCCTTAGATATGAGTTAATACCTTGGCTTTGAGCCAATACCTTATCCTTGTGTCCTAGTATCTTATGTCGTATCATGGTAACTACCCAATACCTTAGTATAACTCATAAATAAGTATCTTGAATACCTTAATATAAATAACTTAACTAAAGCACACAATGGAACATGGTACCACAAACACACTTAATACCCAAATCTCACAATACTAACCTTCACTCAACATACTACTTACTCACTAACACCTATCAATATCTTGACACTCTAATATTCCTCACTCAACCTTGGTACTTGATATCTTGATATCAAGATACCACTTAACTATGCATACCCTCTAGAATACATTCTCACTAAAGCACACTTGACATAAATACCAACACACTCAAATACCCCCACTCTAACATACACTAACCCTACACATACACTAGGACACAATTGTGCATCACTAACTTCTAACATCTGCTGCTGCTTATGTTGCTGCTTATGCTTATGCTTATGCTTATGCTTACGCTTATGCTTATGCTGCTGCTGCTGCTATATGCTACTGCTTATGCTGCTGTTACTACTTCTTATGTTGCTTATCCTACTGCTTATGCTTATGTTGCTACCGCTATAAGCTGCTACTTATGCTGCTGTTACTGTTGCTTATGCTGCTGCAGCAGCTGCTTATGTTGCTGCTTATGTTGCTGTTGTTGCTATAAATGCTGCTTATGCTAAAAAAATAGCTGAAAAGCACTTAAAAGCACCGAAAAGCTGCTGAATATAACAAAAGAGTTCCCTCCACTTGTATTCTACACACACACACTCCCCAAAACCACACCAAGCACACTCTGCTCAACCCCAACACAAACACACACCATAATACTACCAAATATCCTCATGATACCCACATTAACACTTGATACAAATTGTCAAACACCTAACATGCACTAGTATCACACTATACCATGGTGCACCAAGATACTCTATTCCTACTCTAACACCACCTTGATACTGACCTCTAAAATACATGAAACCCTCTTAATATATAAATTATGATATATAAACATATATAATATCTAATTATCATGTAATTATAAAAATTACACCTATTGGCTCAAAATCCCTAAATCTACCGACATGTACCACGATGTATCATGATACGGCCTACACGTATCTAATTATGGCCACGTAGCTAATATCCCAACCCCGATCTAAGTCCCATATAACTAAATTAGCATCATGGCATACACTTGATTTGTCAATCTCGTAATTTTCCTAAAATAGACACAAAATACCATGTAAAAATTATAATAAACATTCAATTAGCCTAGAACTTGTTCCTATAGGTAGCCCTATGCCATGGGAGGGTTCCTAATGGTCAAATGCATGATATGGAACCTACAATATAGGTGAATTCAGAATTGTATCTATTAGAATATAGATTCTCAAGGAATTATTCCCACAGACACGATCCGAACAAGATCTCCTTGTCAAAGCTCCTTCTTCTAATACTCCTTGCAATTTTAAGCTCCAATGCTCCTTGAGTGGTGAGAATGAGAGGGAATGTGAATGAATTGAGAGGGATTAATGGAGAGATAAAGTAAATTAGGAATCTAGGAATTTGTGGATCAAAATTGAATGAACAAATAGAGAGGAGAGAGAGAAGGCCCCTTTTATCTGTCGACCCCCTTTCCTCCTTTGCAAGTCACCAATAATTGTCCATAATGTCCCTACATGATAAATTATAAAGAGTAGTTAAGGATGGTTATTTTGGGAAGTCTCTAAACTAATGCAAATTAGTCTAATCCTCTTAATTAATTAGAGAGAATGGGTCTAATGGGCCTAGTCCATGTTGGGCTCACTAAATATCATGACAAGTCTTATTGGGTTCACTATTGTCAAATATAAATAATAGGCTAGCCCACTAACTATAAATAATTAATACCAAACAAAAATAAATATATATAGCACTTTAATTAAATATAATATCTAAAAAATAAAATAACTATGCCAAATTACTAAATTACCCCTATTTGGAAAAGTGAGTGTGATATTGGGCCGCATAGACGACCGCTTTCAGGCTGTCACTTCTGCATTAACTGGCAGATTTATTTCAATTTGGAGAGGATCTCCTAAGATTCTGACCCGTCGCTTCCCACGGATCCCAAGCTGACGGTTACGAAGGTAAGGCCGCCTCGAGAACCTAACCGTCCACCGTAGAGGCTGACAGCTGGACACGGGAACCGAGGGAGCTGGCATTATCTCTTTGGAAGCCTATAACTAGGAGTCTCGGGGGAGAGAGAAGAACTTTTTTGCCTTGCTGAATTCTTCTCTCCCTTCATCTGCGAGTCCTTTCCTACTTGATCACCTTCTTCGACCATCTGCCTTAGCGCCCAAGGCTTCATCCTCTGGTCCCGCGAAGAAGACCGACAAGGGGAAGCGCCGGCTTCCGCACCTAGCACCAAGGAGAATTCTTCCTCTTTTCATGAGAACATTCAAACGCCCATACTGGGTAAGATTTGGAGGGGGAAAGGAGTACAGATGTCTGGACACTTCATATACAGTCTGCTGCATGATTAGAATATGTGCGGACCCGTCTATATAACCATGCTGCATATTTTATGCGCGGGTCTTACTTTAGCCTAATAGGCTGGTCTTGTCTCGACTACATGGAGGTCTTCTTGTGACTCGGCCACATGGAGGTCATATTCGTGACTAGGAAGCATGTATCATATACGTCCCTTTATGCGCTCAAGTTTATTTTTTATGCGGATGGCATCCCGAGGGCTCTAACCGTCTTCTTATTTTTGGTTTTGCAGTAACTTTACCAGTAGCTATGTCATGGGAGGTGCTTGTATGTCGTGCTCAGGCCGCACTGGACGTAAGGTTTGACCACATAGTGGCAAATGTCCAGGCCCAGTAAAACAAGGGTCAATCTATGGCGAGAATAAAGTTAATAATGGACCAGTCTTCATTCTTTCTGCTTAGCCAGTTAAAATCTGGGCCGATTAAGGGTTCGAAGGGCGTTTCTCATTTAAGCCCATCTTCGTGTTTGGGGATTCTCTCACAATCTCGGATGCTAAGTTAGTAAAGAAAAAGGAGAGATGGACCTTCTCCTTTGGCGGGATGAAGATACATATACCTACGATGGAGCGCCACTTGCCTTTGTACGCCTTCAATATAGTGTCCCTCCCAAGGAAGATGTTGGGCATCCTGACCTAAGACCAAAAGGGAGTCCAAGTCGGCTGCATTCATTTTAACTCTTAACTGAAGAGAGAAGTGGCGACTAAGGAATCATTTTTTTCTTTTCGTAGGTTGGAACCTGGCACTTTCGCAAGTGAGATGGGGCCGAATGTTCATATCTACGGAGCTGACACTTTTCTAAACTAGATTACAGACAAGGGATCATATTCAAAGGAAAAATATGCTTGCTCAACTGGATGCATCATTCATCTTCTTGGGTTAATTTGATCTTGTGGGTGCTAGGGAAGTACGAGCAGCCCCTGAAGGAGGCTAACCTCTACTATGCCATAAGGGGTTCCTGTTCAGTTTGGAGAAGAACCCGAAGTTGTTCGTGGCTTCGACCGAGATGTAAAACTGTCGCACCGGGGCCTTCTTTACTCCTGGTGGAGGGATGAGACTTTCCCTCCATAAGATGTATGATATTTTGCAGTTGCCCTGGGACAGGGAGCCGTATGAGGAGTGCACGGCTGATAATGAGGAATTTAAAGAGTTAAAGAAACAACATCCTGGGTTTCTCACAGTGTACCAGGAATTGTTGTGCCATCATTGCACTTGCCAGCAACTTTCGTAGAAGAAGGACAAGCACAGAGGAGACGTTACCCCATACCAAGGCCTGGATCCATTACCTCTTCGGTATTGAAGCTTTGGGGCAGGTCATCGTTCGGAGCCCTCAAACTCCGAGTAGTGTCGATGACCTAGTGCACGGTACTAAGAGAACGACCGCATCTGGTGAGGGGTTTAGAAGCTTCCGTGATACATTCAGCTATTTTTAACAAGACACTCAGCCATTGTCTGATAAAGCTATGTTGCCTGGATTCTTGATGATATGGCTGCAAACTTGTGTAGTCCCAGGGGGATCCGGGTCGATCGAGAGGGCTAGCCACAATCTAATCCTCCCTGCTATGAAGTTAGTTTTTGGCCGTCACTAGCTTTACTCCCAGCGATGGTCTGCAGCATCCATTGTGGGCTCCGTGCTTTTACGAGCAAAGTGATAGCACATGGCGGCCCTGGGGATTTCAACCGGGTTGAGATGCCTTACCATTGTCTAATGGGTTGGTTGTTAATACACTACCCATCTTTGATGCATCCTGGAGTTGAGGGAATAATGACAGAGGCTGATGCTTTTATTCACCAGTATGGTAGGATATCTTGGGTTCATACTGAGGTTCCCGCCTGTCGCATGTACTCTCCTACGTAGCGGACTATTCCTTCTTTGTCTCGGTCCCGAAGTTCATAGAGGATGAAGTAAATAGGATTCAGTGTGATGGTGGTATTGACCGTTAGGTTCTGTCCCTGAAGTTCCTTTGTGTAACTTTACATCCGGCCTTCCCAATTAGTATACCTGAACCGGAACCTCGTCTTCTTGGAACCTTACCTGTCAAGTAGGTTTTCTCGTCATTTTGGATATAGCTAGCTCATGTTAAGCAATCCAAGCCTATGTCTTGGTTTTGAAGCTAGCATTCTTAATGGAGCCTGAGCCTGGGATTATTACTTTGCCACCAATACTTAGGTCTAATTTACCCTGCCCGATGCTAAATTCCCTGCGTATATCCTCCATGCAGCGACTCTCTTATATAAAGCCATGAATGTACCTCCACTGGCTTTGACTGGGATACTAGCTTCATTGTGGGTACTAAGCTGAAGCCCCGATGAAGGGAGTCCAAGAAAGGTCGGGAAAATGGCAAGGGGTGGGCTATGCTTGTCGATTCAGACTCAATGACTTGGGAAAATAATGCTTCCTATGACCGCTCGCCTCCAGTGAACTCTCCAATGAAGCGCAAGGCCTCCCCGATACGGAGCCCTCCGTCCAAAAAGAGAAGGCAGGAATCATCCGTGGCTGCGAGGTCGTGCTATAGGAAGCGAGTTGTTGTCAAGGCCCCTATGCCGGCTGGGGACGAAGAAGAAGGAACAGAAGAGGAAAATGAGGAGGTAGGACCCCTGACTTTGGTGGCTTCTGATCGAGAGCTTATTCCAGAAGCTGAGGCGGTATTTGCGCAACCTCTTAGTTTAATTCTTCCTGGTCCCCTCTATAAATATCTTTCTTATGGTATGTTTAAAAACTTGCAGACACAGAAGGAGAAAGATTGACCCCGATGGTCTAAGGCCGTCAAGGTTTCTTATGCGAAGCCGGATGAGGAGATCACTTCTCCTGGGTCTGAGGCCGTGGATCCTGTTCCCTAGGGCTCTAGTGGTTATGTACCGGGGGGCTCTCTAGTGGAACCGTCAACCTCCCCCATCTTGGTGGAGGACTTGGATGACCCAGAGGGAGTTCATAATGCACTAGACGAGCGTCGAGTCCCGATGTCTTCTACGGGTATGTTATTTTATAACTTTTCTAGAGAAGATATTTTTCGGCTTCAGCTTCACATTCTCCGAACGAAGTTAATTGTTAGTTATTCTGGTTCTACAGACCCTACCTCTCCTCTAAATATTGTGGATATGACCGAGGAGGAAGGCATTGCAGAAGAAGAGGGTAGTGAGCTCGTTAGGGGGAGGTTTGAGTCCCTTCTTCGCTTTTCTGGTGGCGAGGGACACCCTGCGGAGTCTGTAGTGGGTCCCTTTAGTATCGAGGTGCTTCCTCTACCTGTTGTTGTTGTTGGGCACTCTGCTGTCGAAGCCCCTTTGGATGGTAAGGTTCCAAGCCGTCCTGATATCACGTCCTAGTCCCAAAATACGTAGGACTAGGAATTCATAATATGCCAGTTATGCATTCGACCAAACTCTGGTCCAACTCGAATACGTATAAGTTATATTATAATGATCACTATCTAAATAATCAAGTAAATATAAATATCTATGCCTCAATCCATAATGAACAGAATACACAAGAATGAGCTACATGTGCTAAAGTTGGTCGCCCAGTAACACACAAACTCGAATAGACTCGAGAAAGAAATATAAGTCTATAAAACTAGGCTACATCAGCAGATGAATAAACAATATGAATAAATAACTATAACTCCAGTAGATATGATATAAGTATCTATTACTAATGCCTGCAAGACAAGCAACTTCATCAGCAACTCCAAAGGCTCCGTAACCGTCTATGTTGCAAAAACTGGCAGGAGACCAAGTCCTTAGAGGGACGTTACAAGGTACAAGAAACAGCATGCCAAAAGTAAAATAGTATAATGCCACACACTCAAGGGTAAACTACTGTAACCATCTAAGTGAAATGCAAGTGAGAGCATCACTAGTACTCAGGCTGAAACCACTACACGCTCTGTATCGGGGAGCCGGTAGCAGTAATATCAGGTAATGAGCTAAGCTTTGGAATAGAGACTAAAGTACTGCAATAATAAAATATATATGTATGTAATCAGCCTGTAGCCTATGTGTTTCTCCCCACCTAATGTAACCTCACGTCTCATGTCTACAATGTCTCATGTCCATAACACGCAAGATCATGACCTCTAGCTAGTGCAACGAGTCATAATAATATCCATATAATATGCAAGTCTCATATCACGAATCCAGTAAGCCTATACAAAATCACCATAAATAAATCAAGAAAGATTCTGTCACATGAAATAGTATCAAGTGTCCTAAGGTATGGCGTACTTGATAAAGCAAGCTCATAAAAAATAGGATCGTGGAATCAACTCTGTAAGTGACGTTACTCGACTCCCCGTACAGCGTCGACACTCGAATCTTGTTCGAACGCTAAGCAACGTCTCACGGTCCTAGGGTAAATACACACATCAAATAACCATAATAGCTAAATAAGATAATAAATGCATGAAACTGTGATACATCATGGCAAGGTATACTTGCCTGGATTCTGAACTCCGTCAACTGCTCCTGGGAAAGTGGAATATGCATGTACACCTCAGGATGTTAAAACAAACATCACCATTGTTCTTAGAATACTAGAAAAAGCTAGGATTGACTAGCCAAAAGTCTAATTTGGACACAAGGGCAAAATTGATAGTTTTGGGTCAAAGCGGGGTCCACATGTGGGCCACTTCGCACCGTAAAATATGTCGAAGAGAAAGTTCTCCAGATTAATCAAACTTAGTGTCTATGAGTCCAGAACGACGATACGAATCCAACAGAATATCCAGAACTGGATTCTAATGAGCCGATCACAAAATTGTCTGTCATGTGGAACCGTGGGACCCACAAAATAAAGTTTTGTCAACGTTCTCAGAATTGAACCAAAATTTGGTCACATGACCAGCGTAACGTTGTGAATATGATGGCGCAAGTTTCATTGTGAAATGATAAGAACACACGAAGTTACGGCGAGTGTCAGAACATGCCGATATTGTGCTTTTTGACAGATACACATTGATTCTGGTGTGCACGCACATCCAAATCAAGTTCCACGAAAGCCCACGCATTCGCGTTGACGATACGCTTCTTTCGATGCAACTCGCACACGACGAAGTCATCTTTTTTGGTGGGACGCATCCCGTATTGCAAGATTTTGGGTGTTTTAAAAATAAGTTTTTGGTCATTTTGGAACAAGAATAATTTTACCATTAAAGCAAACTAATAAAAAGTAAAAGAACAGTAAATTTTTTGGTTATATTGTGAAGAAGTTCTTTTAATTATATTTTGAAAATAATTAACGAGTTGGTAGAAAATTGGACATGAACAAGGGTACTTGGACTGAAATTCTGAACTATTTTCGACTAGTTTTCGACCAACTTTCGGTCAATTTTTCGATCAAACCGGGGTACCTAAATTCGTTCCACTTGAAGGAAATCCTAGAGGGTTAGATTGTGAACATAACAGCAAAGACAAAACATAAATCGGATGAGCGAGGAGGGCGGAGGCTGCGCCCGAAGGGGGACCGAAGATGCTGCTGCTGTGTACGTGCACCGCGGTCGGCCGCGCGACTGCTGCTCGCGCTTGGTGGCGCTGAGGGCGGCAGTCGGTGGTCGACGGATCCGGTGGGGCAACAGCAGGCGGTGGTGGAGATGTGGGTAATGGTTAGGGTTTTGGGTTTTGTCACTACCATATTTCTATATTAGGATATTATTGTAATTTCCCTGTTTAATTTATTATGTAAATAATATGTGTGATGAGTTTTATTAAATAATTATAGGATATTCTTAATGCATAGGTTTTAGGTTGACCTAAAAACCCAATAGGTTTAACTCTTATGACAAACCCTAGTTAGCATTTTTAGTTTTAGATTTAAAACCCTAGAAATGACTAAACCCTAATTAATTTAATTTTTTCATGACTAAACATGAAGGGTTAATTAAACCTTTGCATTTGAAACTCTAACCCTAGCCCTATATAATGAAGGAAAGCCTCCCTCAAGCTTCTTCATTCATGAATAAAGCCCTAAACCTAGCCTCCATTAGAAAAACCCTTCCTTTCCCATAAATTTCAGAAATTTTAACCCTAGAAATCCATTTCCTCCTCCATCAAAAGGAATCTAGGAGCTTGGACCAAGAAGGCTTGAAGAAAGAGGACCTACATTGGGAAACCATCTCCCAATAGGTGAGGATCCAAATTTAAACCCTTTTTAATTCTGTTTTTCATTATTGTTTGGTCTTTAGGAGCCGACCATTTGGTTTAGATTTCGTATTTGGGGTTTTTCTATGAAAACCTAGGTGAATCTAGGGTTTGGTGTTCATACGTTTGTTTTCCCCCAATTTCATGAACCCTAATCCTAGGGCTATGCATGTAGGCATGATTACACCTCCAATGTGTAGGTATTGATCTCGATTTTTAGGGCTTTGGTTGAGGATTCATGGGTTCTCAATGTGAAAGTTGTTTCTGCACAACATGTATTTGATGAAATGATTATAGCTAACTAATCTATTCAATATCACCTATTTTGATGTATGATATATATATATATATATATATATATATATATATAGTTGTGTTGTTTGATTTGGAGAGTATTGTACAGTCGGGTTTTGAGATGTGCTGTGTATATGTGTGCATTGGGGGTTTCTATGCACAGTAGGGTTCTAGAGTTCACAGTATGGGTTATTTTGTGTAGCAGTGTCTCAGTGTATCATACACTATGGGAGGTTCACTGTGTAGAGGGGTTTTTGGGTTGTGTTAGGATTATGTATCAGTATAGCAGTTTGGGGAGAGGGGATAGAGGAACAGGTTCTGTATCAGTGAGTGTCTCAATGACACTGACACTGTGCTGCAGTGTTTGTGAATTGGGGTTTTGAATAGGGGATCCTGCTGAGCAGCAGTGTGTATGTGTGTATCCTAGTGAGTGATGTGTCGTGTCTGTGGGAGTCTAAGTGTCTCGATGACATTGACATAGTGGGTCTTAGTATCTGTGTGAACTAGGTAAGTTGAGTTCATAGTGTGTGCATTTGGGAATGAACTGTGTAAGTTCATCAGTGTTAGAGTGTGGGTGGTAGTTTAATTTGTTAGTGCAGTGTAGGAAATGGTTGTGCTTGGGTGTCTGATACAAGGTATCAGTGTTTGGGATACACTGATGTCAGTATCAGTCCAGGGATTAGGGAAGTTAGAGCCAGTATCAGGGTTTCCTTGTGAGTGTGTTTTGTATGTTAGATATTGGAGTAAATGGGAATCATGTTCAATACAGGAATTATCTATGGTAGTGCTTCAGCATTCATGTACCAGTGTCAGTGTGGCAAGAAAGAATGTATCAGTGAGTTGATAATTTGGTGTAGATGTGCAGTAGCTGCAAGGCTTAGTTAAATTATGCTCAGTTGATGGTCTCAGCAAATTCCTGTGCAGTTGTATCTAGGTATAGTGATCATGGTGAATGTTGCTGCCTTGGCCTATTGCTCAGTTGGTTCCCTGAAACTGTGCACTGTGTAGTGAGTATTAGAATAACCTGTGAGGCATGTGTGTGTGCCTATGTGTGTGTGCCTGTGAGGCATGTGTGTGTATCTATATGTGTGTGTGCCTGTGAGGCATGTGAATGTATCTCTCTGTGTGTGTGCGTGCCTGTGAGACATATGTCTGTGTGTATCAGTGAGGATAGGGTGTACACAGGTTTCTTTTTCAGTGTCCCAGTTTTTGTGCTTGTGCACACAGTGTCAGTTGAGTCTTATAGAGTTATGTATCAGTAAATAGGGTTTTGGCCATGCATGTATCAGTAGATAGTTTAAGCCATGCATGTGTAAGTTGATCAAGGTTCAGACCTATCTGTTAGGTGCCTCAGAGATTTAGCCATGTAGGTGTAAGTCTGAACAGCTTCAGACTGTGAAGCTGTGAATGATTCCTTAATCAGTTATCTGGGTTACTGGCTACCTTGATATTTTTATGACTGATACTAGGTGTCAGTTGGTTCCCTGAAACTGTGCACAGTGTAGTGATTATAGAAGGATGTTAATGCCTTGGGTAATTTGCTCAGTTGGTTTTCCTGCAAACTGTGGCTAAGCTGGAATTTAGGTTGATGGGGATTTTTCCTGTTGTTGTTCTTAAAGTCTCTATGTTGCTGCCCTATTCTAGTTCAGGGCCTTTAGCATAACTCGTAAGTGCCTGTATTAGGGGAAGATGGGAATAGAGTTCACTCTAGCTGTGGGTTTGGTATGGGGTAGGCATGAGGCAGTTAGGAATCAGGAAAGGCAAGGTCTCAGGCTTTGGACTGAAAGTCTAGCTATTGCTAATTAGCTAGGTGTATAATATTAGTAGTGTGGAAATCTCTACAAGTAATTATGTATATATTAGCAGTAGTTAATATAGTTGGCAATGACTAGTATAGTTAAGTATGGCATAAAAAGCTCACCAAAGACCTAGAAATGACCCTGTACCTAGCATAGAATTAGGTATGCATGTAAGCCTTTTCAAAACACTTTTTGATATGGATATTTGATATTTTTAGGTGACTATGATTTCATCTTGGACATCGATCCTCAAACCTTCCTCGGGACCACAGGCGAGTACATTCTCTGACAGTTTTTATTTTTGTTGATTAATTCTATAATTCTAATTGTATACTATACTTGACTCTGACACTGTGGATACACGGGTTAGCACCCTAGATACCCGTCATGAGGAGTCATGATTGGAATCCATCGTACTAGCTGGGGATAGAGAAATATTAGTAGATTATGTGATCATACCCAACTCTACATGCATCATAGCTCACCCCACATCTCACGTCGGGTGCGGCCTGACCATTACATGTCTCATAGCTGTTATATATAATTAGCCTGACCATTACTTGCATCATAGCTAACCAGATGGTTAGACTGACCTACATGAATCATAGCTAATCATATGTAACCAGCCTGATCTTTTCCCAAGCTGATCACATAATAAACTGATATTTCAAACACTTAGCCAGATGTTTATTCTTTATTTCAAATTACTTGTTCTAGCATCCACTGATATTTTATTCATTGCTAGATATTTTATTGCTCATTTAATATTCTCTAGTACTCTATATTTCTAGTATTTATTTTATCTTGTATTCCTTACACTGTTTTATAGTTTTTGTCAACATAAATGAAACTGTTGTTTAGTGTTTGTGCTTCGCTCCAATCCTGATTGGATAACATTTTCAGAGGACTTGGAGGATTTCTGCCGTACCCACTACGGCCCGGGAGCAGAGGGTGATTTCATACCAGAAATTCCAGAGAAGTTACCAATCTTAGAGGAGATTCTACCTACAGGCACTTAGACTGTCCTATTTTATGTATTATTGTACTAGACTGAGATTTGGGTTGTATTAATGTTGTGACTTTTGGGTGGACATCTAGACTCTAGATTTATTATGTATTTATATTTGTGTTGACTTATGATAGAACTCTTTATCCTTATTTCTCATCGTGCCAATTACTTTCATATAGCCTTGTGATTGAGTATATTATAAACTGTGGATTCATATATTATCATTGTCCTCCTTATGCAGTTGAGACCATTGACAGGATGAGTTATGTTTGAGACTAGACAGCGTTTTACCGCTGATGCTGCGGCGTAGGCTGGACGTACCCACGGCTCATGCCCAATTTCCGGGTGTGGGTCGTGACACATTTTTAGTGGTGGCCCATGCAGGTCTAGATTCGTATTTAGAGCGATATCGTAGTGGTGCTCGCTTAGAGTATTACTACGAGCCTGTTTTAGGAAATATGATTAGGCTGAGAATTTGCTCAATCACAATTAGGAAATTTTTGATTCTTATAATGATACTCTAATGATTATTCCTTTAGAACTTTTATTGTCCTTTCTTGATGATATCGTGTCTATTGCCTTAATTGATTCTTTCAATCTGTCTTCAGGATGCCGCCGAAGACCAGGTCCTTGAGACTCGAAGCAGCAGCTTCAGAAAGGTCTGCCACCTCTCGCCCTGTTGGACAGACATCCGCAATACCTCCTGCATCTCCTGTGCATGTGGGAGTATCTGCACTTTTCGGGGGTCCTCCTCCCCCACCTGTTCAGAGGGTTCCCATAGCTGTGACAAAGCCTCTTCCAACACCACCGACTCAGTTTCCAGGAGGTGTGCCCGTCGATGGGGCACAGATGTTCGCATTGATCCAGGGCATGGTTGATGCCCAGAGGACGTCAGCAGAGGCCCAGAGGGTGCAAGCGGAGGCGCACCAGGCCCAGACCGAGATGATGAGGGTGAGCATGGAGAATGCTCATCAGGTGGCTCTCCAGGCTGTGGAGAGAGTCGCCCAGCAGCAGCATCCTGGCCAGTACCACCAGAGGCCGGGCACTATTGTGGACTTCAAGAAGATGATGCCTCGGGAGTTCAAGGGTACAGAAGGGATACTCTACGCCGATGAGTGGCTAGAGGACATAGAGAGAAACTTGCGCTTGGCGCAGCTTCCGGAGGCTCTTCAGATTGAAGACACCGGCAGCCAGATGTTCGACATTGTCCTGACATAATTTTGTACTGAGCAGAGACTCATTGTCGGGGGACTCACTTTGGAGGCCTTCAGGGAGCTCTTCAAGGAGAAGTTTTTTCCTGATGTTGCCCTGGGAGCCTTGGAGAGTCAGTTCCATGACTTAGTCCAAGGGAGCATTTTCGTTGATGAGTACGCCGCAAAGTTTTGCCGCCTGAGCCGTTTTGCGCCATCGATGATTAGAGATCCAGGAGACAGGGCCCGGAAGTTCAGAAAGGGGCTGGCAAGGGAGATCAAGTCTCGCACGTCGGGACATTGCACTGCTACCTTCGAGGGTATATTGATGGATGCCCAGATAGCTGAGGATGACTTGGACCACAGGTCCAAGAGGGGACGTGATGCTTCAGGAGGAGCAAACAGTGGTGCGGGACCGGGCAAGCGTTCATACCTCCAGCAGTAGCAGAGGCCATATCAGCAGCAGGATCAGCAAAACCCGGCACCAGCCGAGGACAAGCCCAGCACCAGCAGCAGAGGCAGACTCAGCCCGCCATCCAGTGTGCGTACTGCGGGAAGGCAGGACAAACTAGAGAGATCTGTAGGAAGAGGTTGGGCACATGTTTGTCCTGCGGATCGATAGCACATCAGCTGAGGGATTGCCCTGCCATCCAGACTCGTCCAGGTCAGGGTGGAGCAGCTGCCCAGAGGGGACCAGCCAGGGTACCTACCGTACCAGGAGGCCAACAGAGGGGACCTCGACTTCCACCGCAGCAGCAGAGGTTTGCTCAGCACCAGCAGCAGAGAGGTGCACCCCAGGGGCGAGCATACGCCATGGCAGTCGAGGAGGTCGAGCCAGCAGGAGACTTGATTACAGGAATCAGTTCTTCTTGGTTGCATTCCCGCATTTACTTTATTTGACTCTGGCGCTTCCCATAGTTTTGTGTCTGTATCTTATGCACTTCAATATCATTTAAAGACAGAACCATTAGCTAGGACTTGCAAGATCACGACTGACGGAGGTATTATCCTAGTCCATGATTATTGCAAGGACCGGAGGGTGTCAGTGGGAGGCCGAGAGTTGAGCGTGTGCTTACTCGTTATGCCACTTTCGGGATACGATATTGTACTCAGAATGGACTGGTTGAGTAGGCACCATGCAACTATAGATTGTCATGGAGGCAGAGTATTATTTTGACCACCAAGAGAGCCGGAGTTCGAGGTCTCCAGAGGAGCAGCGGAGCAGAGTAGGAGCATATTTTGTGGAGCCAGGATGGAAGAATAGGAGTTTCCACATCCTCTGATAGCGAAATTCCTGGATGTATTTCCAGAGGAGTTGCCAGGCTTGCCACCAGACAGAGATGTTCAGGACTTGGTGCCAGGAGCGGAGCCCATTTCACAATATCTCTATAGAGTCAACAACAGCGAGCTGGCAGAACTGAAGAAGTAAGATGAGGAGTTGCAGGATAAGGGCTTCATCAAATCCAGTTTATCACCATAGGGAGCTCCGGTATTGTTCGTACCGAAGAAGGACGATACGGTGCACATGTGCATCGATTATAGAGCTTTGAACAACCTCACTATCATGAACAAATATTCGCTGCCGAGGATAGATGATCTTTTCGATCAGTTGAGCGGGGTGAAGGTGTTTTCGAAGATAGATTTGAGGTAAGGCTATCACCAGATGAAGGTGAAGAGAGAAGACACGCCGAAGACCACCTTTCAGACCAGATACGGCCAGTTTGAGTTTATGCTAATGCCATTTTGTTTAACCAATGCACCGGCAGTATTCATGAACCTGATGAGCAAGGTATTCCACCAGTACCTTGAAAAGTTTGTGGTGGTGTTCATCGACGATATTCTTGTGTATTCCAAGACCCCGGAGGAGCACGAAGAGCACCTGAGTTTGGTCTTAGAGACTCTCAGGAAGGAGGAGCTGTACGGGAAACTGTCAAAGTGCAAATTCTTCCTTGACAAGGTTGAATTTCTTGGGCATATGGTGACGGGTGACGGAATCTCGGTTAACCCAAAGATGATCGAGGCAGTGAAGTCATGGGCTACCCCCAGTTCGGTAGCTGAGATCAGGAGTTTTCTCGGGCTAGCAGGGTACTACAGGAGGTTTTGTCATGACCCGCACCCAGAAAATCGGGCACGAGTGCGTGGGTACGTCCAGCCTACGCCGCAGTGTCGGCGGTAGTACGCTGTCTAGGGCATCTCCACAGTTAAATTAATACTAGCTCATTCACAGTAATTAAACAGACAAGGAATTGAAAGGAAATGCTGAGATTTTATAACCAGAAAGTGACAATCAGATCCAGAGTTATTACAAAACCAGAAGTTAAATCGGGGATAAACCCGATTACTAAGATGAAAGAAAAAAAATAACTAAAGCTAACTACTCCGCAGGAGTAGCTTCCTGTGTGGGAACCGGCTCTGCAACTGTATCACCCGTTGCCTCATAGGGGCCATAATAGGTGGGGGCAAGGTTCTCATCATCGCCTAAAGCAACGGATCCAGTCAGGAAAGGAGCAAAGTACACAGTGCACAACAAGATTAAACTAAATATTTATGACAATTAGATTGAGTATCATATTGAGAATATGTATAAAAGAAACACCATATCTCAGAGTTAATGCTATAAACAGGAATATGAGAAAACAGAAATAAATGAGACAGGAAATGAAACTACTACAGTCAGCAAGAACTATAACAAGACCAGAAGCTATCTGTGTGAACTTGTGTTTATTTTAGAATACATAGTTGGCATGTAGGGGTTTATAAGGCTAATTCGGCCGTCATAGACGGCTATTAAACATGAATAATCGAGATCCGGCTGAGGGTACAGTCGTGCACCAACAGCTATTAAACACGGTAGGGGGAAGGGTAAACTACATGCCTTCTAGTATTCTTCCACCCGACATAAAAAACAAGACATAAACTCCAGTATTCAAGACATAAAATCCAGTGTTCTAGCACTACGTGTAATCATCAATGGTACTAGTAAAGCAGGGAATTAATCATCACAATATAAAGATTAACTTGAAGTGCAGGTACTTGCCTGTTGTTTGGATCCAATTAATTGTACTCGGGGAAATTTCCAGAGGTGAGTCCAAAAGCTATAATAGACATTACCATCATGCTCAGAAGATGTCAAATAGCTAGAAGCGTCTGTCCTTGGGTCCAATTTGGAGACAAGGGCAAAAACGGCAGTTTCGGGTCAAAACGGGGTCCGCCGGTGGGCCCACTTTGCACCGAAAAACATGTCAGGGTCAAAGGTCTCCAATTTCACCAAACTTAGTGTCAACAGGTCAGGAACGATGATACGAACCCAACGGAACTTCCAGAATTGGATTCCGATGAGCCGATCACAAAATCGTCCGTCGAACGGGGGCCTATGGGACCCACGACACGCGATTTCGTCAACGTTCTCAGAATCGAACCAAACTTGACCCACAGGACCAGCGTATTGCTACGAGTCCGATGGCACAATTTTCGTCTTGATCTGACGTGTGTACAAGAAGTTAGGGTGAATTATAGAAAAGACGGATACGGGGCGATGTCCGCGGATACGCGTTGATTCCGGTGTGCACGCACACCCGAATCAGCTTCCGCAAAATCTCACACGTCCGTATCGACGGTGCGCACGTATCTGTGAAGACCGCACGCGACCAAGTCGTCCCGTTTGGCGGAGCGTACTCAGTTTCGGGGTGAAACAGGGTCTGGTTTTTTCTGCTTTTGGATCGCGGTGTGCGATCACCACAGGACGCGATGCCCCGAGCGGTTTGTCCGGGCACCGAGAGGGTCATACAGGCTTCCCAACGCAATTTACGAAATTAAAAACGGAGCTACGAACAAAAAGTTACAAGTACCTGAAGGGGACCCGAAAACCGGGGTCGAACTGTGTCCGACACGTGTCCGACACGTGTCGGATTCGGGGATTCGAATCTAGGGTTAGGGTTAGGGTTTCGAGCTCCGGCGAGGGGAGGCCGGCCGGAGGAGGGCGGCGCCGCTGCGGGGGAGGCCGGCCGGGGGCTGGGCGGCGCCGGCGAGGGCGGGCACGGCGGCCGGAGGGCGGCGGGCGCTGCTGCTGACTGCTGCTGCTGCTGCTGCCGGCGAGGAGGGAGGTGGCCGGAGGCAGAGCCGGTGGTGGCGGGGGAGGCTAAGGCAAGCGGCGGCGATGGAGCTCCGGCGCGGTGGCGGAGGAGGTGAGGGAGCCGGAGGGGGTGACCGGAGAGGCTCGAGGGGGGGTTTTTAAAGGGGGGAGCGGTTGCGTGGGCCGAGGGAGGCGGCGGCCAGCGCGGAGGCGAGGGCTCTGGCCGGGCGGAGCGGCGGCGTCCGCGGGCGGCAGCGCCGGACGCGGGGGGGGAACGGGTCAGGGGCTGGGTTAGGGTTAGCGGGTTCGTGCGGCTAGCGGGTCGAGGGCTGACCCGCTCCGACCCGGATGGTGGATGGGTCGGGCTGGGCCCAACGGGCCGGGCTGGGTCCAATAAAACGGGCCGGTTTTATTAAATAATAAAAATAATAATAATAATAACAATAATAATAATTAATTAATTAATTAATTAATTAAATAGTTTTAGGTGATTTAAAAATAGGTCCGGGGCCCGATAAATTCCAGAAAAATTACCCTAAGTCCAGTTTTTCATTTTACACCCAAAAATATTATTTTCATGATATTTTAATATTGTTTATTAACAATAAAAAAATTATTTAATATTTGAAAACCCTGATTTTAATTCCAAAAAAATTCCAGAAAATTGTGAAAAATCTTAATTTTAATATTTTGAAAAATCAGGGGCTTACAATCTACCCAACTTATAAAATTTTGTCCTCAAAATTTAAATTATGGCAGGGTTCTCTCTGTCCAAACTCACTTGATTATAGTCTAACGGGTTTCTCTCAGGTGGACATTGCGGTCGCTACCCAACTTAGAATTTTACCCATCTATCCTCTAAGGCTGTACAACTAGTAAGGCTAGGTCTCAACTTAATAAATCATGGTATTGAATCTTTAAGTCTTTAACACAAACACACCATCTATGGTATTCCCTTAGTCATAGAGGTTATCATCAATTCGACCGGTCTGAGGGGTACATCTAGCACTACAAATCAAACTTATACCAAACACAAGATTTCGTCTTTCCGAAATAAGGGAAGACGAGGATCAAATAATAAAGAGTTTAAGGGCGAGGTGGTAGAACAGAGGTATAGGGATCAAGGCGTTTAAGAAATTCTAATAGGAATTGTCAGGCGGTTATGGATTGAGATTCTATTCTGGTAATCATTTATTCGCATGCTCGTATTAGTACAGTTATGTAACTGATACGATATGCTCGGACGTATTTAGGGGCAAGTATACTAGTCAACTATATATCTCAGTCCATGTAAAGTAGTCGTGCGAAGTGCGAATCAAAATACACTAAGGTTGATCAGACCGTAGTACACTGATTCTGAATAGACGCTTGTATTAGTGGGGTTGATCAGACCTCAATAATACAGGTGTCATGAACAAGCCCGATAAAGAGCAAGCTTGCAAAACTAGGCTATAAAATAGCAGCATAAGTCAAGTTCAGCAAAATTAAGTGCGCTAGATGATGATGAAAAAGGAGGTACAAAATTATTGAAGTTCACAAAACACACATAATAAGTACAACAGCAAAAGAATTTACAACCTCTATAGTTATCAAATTTAAAAGCATACCAGGTTAAAGTTCAAAATTACTAGGTTGGGGCTGAGGTCACGAACCAATAGGCACGAAAACAATACTAGAAAAGGTATCTACGAAACACTTACGCGCATTAGCTGCTTCCAGAGTTTGCGCGTTCTCCACGGTCATCACGTAAGCTTGTCCGCGTCCTGGAGCAGTGGGGCAGTCCCTCACTTGATGTTCTGTTGATCCACAATATAGATAGGCACCCAGTCTCTTTCTACAAACTTGCCAGGTGTGACCTTGTTTTTGGCAAAAGTTACAAGCAGCAGCTTGTTGGTTCTGTCCTTGAGCCTGGTGTTGGGGTGCTGGAGCTCGAGGGAGAGGACGCTGAGTTTGCTGCGGGGCCCTCTGCTGTTGTTGTTGAAATAGGCGTTTGTTGGGTCCCATATTTCCGGTATCTCTTTCTCGCTTTAGTTTACGCCCCATGTCTCTCTCAACGCCTTGTGCCACGCTCAAGATTTCCTCGTAGGTGCGAGCTCGGCTAGTGGTGACAGCAAGGCGAATATCCGGAGACAGCCCCTTCTTGAATCTACGGGCTCTGTCCTCCGGGGTACGAACCATGTACTCCGCAAAATGGCTCAACCTGCTAAATTCAGCAGTATACTCATCCACAGATAGGTTACCTTGTTCCAGTCTCTCGAATTGGCTTTTGAGAGCTTCCCGAGCCACTTAGGGGTAGAATTTCTCCTTGAATAGCCTCTTGAAGTCCTCCCAGGTAAGGTCAGGAGCAGATAGTTGAGGTTCGTCCCTAAACCAGGTCCGAGCTATGTCGAACAGTTGCAGGCTTGCGGACTCCACTTTGAGATCATCAGGGACTCGAGCAGTCTTCAGGAGTCGCTCTACGTTCTCTATCCATTCATCGGCGTAGAGAATGCCTTCAGTTCCGTAGAATTCCAGGGGTCTAAGGTTCTTGAAGTCTTTGGCACTTCCTGGCCTCTTTTGTGGTGACTCCCGGGTCCGAAGAGCTTCTGAAAGGCTGGTCCGTAGCAGGGCAGTTTGTTCCTTCTGGGATTCCACTAGTCCCTGGAACACTCCAAGTAGCTGTGCCCCATCCAGAGTAACTGCCGGAATAGATGGAGGTGGAGGGAGGGCAAGAGTTTTGGGCACAGTCTGCTCAGCTGGTTCTGATGTGCCTCCTACTGTGTTCCTCGTCTGAACCATTCTGAAAGATTAAGGGGTAGGAAGATTAGAATAGATTACCTGGAAATCAAGGGCGATAGGAAAAATTGCCTAGGACCGATATCAAGATTGGAAGTAAAAGATCATATTCTGTGAATGAGCTTTTATCCTAAAATCCTCAATCTTGTTGCAGGCCTGTTCGGTCCCTAAGTTAGAACCGAACAATTTAGTCGTTTGACCTGCAAGGGCCACCACAAAAACGTGTCACGACCTGCACCCGAAAATTCGGGCACGAGTGCGTGGGTACGTCCAGCCTACGCCGCAGTGTCGGCGGTAGTACGCTGTCTAGGGCATCTCCACAGTTAAATTAATACTAGCTCATTCACAGTAATTAAACAGACAAGGAATTGAAAGGAAATGCTGAGATTTTATAACCAGAAAGTGACAATCAGATCCAGAGTTATTACAAAACCAGAAGTTAAATCGGGGACAAACCCGATTACTAAGATGAAAGGAAAAAAATAACTAAAGCTAACTACTCCGCAGGAGTAGCTTCCTGTGTGGGAACCGGCTCTGCAACTATATCACTCGTTGCCTCATAGGGGCCATAATAGGTGGGGACAAGGTTCTCATCATCGCCTAAAGCAACGGACCCAGTCAGGAAAGGAGCAAAGTACAAGTGCACAACAAGATTAAACTAAATATTTATGACAATTAGATTGAGTATCATATTGAGAATATGTATAAAAGAAATACCATATCTCAGAGTTAATACTATAAACAGGAATATGAGAAAACAGAAATAAATGAGACAGGAAATGAAACTACTACAGTCAGCAAGAACTATAACAAGACCAGAAGCTATCTGTGTGAACTTGTGTTTATTTTAGAATACATAGTTGGCATGTAGGGGTTTATAAGGCTAATCCGGCCGTCATAGAGGGCTATTAAACATGAATAATCGAGATCTGGCTGAGGGTACAGTCGCGCACCAACAGCTATTAAATACGGTAGGGGGAAGGGTAAACTACATGCCTTCTAGTATTCTTCCACCCGACATAAAAAATAAGACATGAACTCCAGTATTCAAGACATGAAATCCAGTATTCTAGCACTACGTGTAATCATCAATGGTACTAGTAAAGCAGGGAATTAATCATCATAATATAAAGATTAACTTGAAGTGCTGGTACTTGCTTGTTGTTTGGATCCAATTAATTATACTCAGGGAAATTTCCAGAGGTGAGTCCAAAAGCTGAAATAGATATTACCATCACGCTCAGAAGATGTCAAATAGCTAGAAACGCCTGTCCTTGGGTCCAATTTGGAGACAAGGGCAAAAACGACAGTTTCGGGTCAAAACGGGGTCCGCCGGTGGGCCCGCTTTACACCAAAAAATGTGTCAGGGTCAAAGGTCTCCAATTTCACCAAACTTAGTGTCAACAGGTCAGGAACGATGATACGAACCCAACGGAACTTCCAGAATTGGATTCCGATGAGCCGATCACAAAATCGCCCGTCGAGCGGGGGCCTATGGGCCCACGACACGCGATTTCGTCAACGTTCTCAGAATCGAACCAAACTTGACCCACAGGACCAGCGTATTGCTACGAGTCCGATGGCGCAAGTTTCGTCTCGATCCGACGTGTGTACAAAAAGTTAGGGTAAATTGCAGAAAAGGCGGATACGGGGCGATGTCCGCGGATACGCGTTGATTCCGGTGTGCACGCACACCCGAATCAGCTTCCGCAAAATCTCACACGTCCATATCGACGGTGCGCACGTATCTGTGAAGACCGCATGCGACCAAGTTGTCCCGTTTGGCGGAGCGTACTCAGTTTCGGGGTAAAACAGGGTCTGGTTTTTCCTGCTTTTGGATCGCGGTGTGCGATCACCACAGGACGCGATGCCCCGAGCGGTTTGTCCGGGCACCGAGAGGGTCATACAGGCTTCCCAACGCAATTTACGAAATTGAAAATGGAGCTACGAACAAAAAGTTACAAGTACCTGAAGGGGATCCGAAAACCGGGGTCGAACCGTGTCCGACACGTGTCGGATTCGGGGATTCGAATCTAGGGTTAGGGTTAGGGTTTCGAGCTCCGGCCGGGGGCTGGGCGAGGGGAGGCCGGCCGGAGGAGGGCGGCGGCGCTGCGGGGGAGGCCGGCCGGGGGCTGGGCGGCGCCGGCGAGGGCGGGCACGGCGGCCGGATGGCGGCGGGCGCTGCTGCTGACTGCTGCTGCTGCTGCTGCCGGCGAGGAGGGAGGTGGCCGGAGGCGGAGCCGGTGGTGGCGGGGGAGGCTAAGGCAGGCGGCGGCGATGGAGCTTCGGCGCGGTGGCGGAGGAGGTGAGGGAGCCGAAGGGGGTGACCGGAGAGGCTCGAGGGGGGGTTTTTAAAGGGGGGAGCGGTTGCGTGGGCCGAGGGAGGCGGCGGCCAGCGCGGAGGCGAGGGCTCTGGCCGGGCGGAGCGGCGGCGTCCGCGGGCGGCGGCGCCGGACGCGGGGGGGGGGGGGGAACGGGTCAGGGGCTGGGTTAGGGTTAGCGGGTTCGTGCGGCTAGCGGGTCGAGGGCTGACCCGCTCCGACCCGGATGGTGGATGGGTCGGGCTGGGCCCAACGGGCCTGGCAGGGTCCAATGAAACGGGCCGGTTTTATTAAATAAAAAAAATAATAATAATAACAATAATAATAATAATTAATTAATTAATTAATTAATTAAATAGTTTTAGGTGATTTAAAAATAGGTCCGGGGCCCGATAAATTCCAGAAAAATTACCCTAAGTCCAGTTTTTCATTTTACACCCAAAAATATTATTTCCATGATATTTTAATATTATTTATTAACAATAAAAAAATTATTTAATATTTGAAAACCCTGATTTTAATTCCAAAAAAATCCAGAAAATTGTGAAAAATCCTAATTTTAATATTTTGAAAAATCAGGGGCTTACAATCTATCAAACTTATAAAATTTTGTCCTCAAAATTTAAATTATGGCAGGGTTCTCTCTGTCCAAACTCACTTGATTATAGTCTAACGGGTTTCTCTTAGGTGGACATTGCGGTCGCTACCCAACTTAGAATTTTACCCATCTATCCTCTAAGGCTGTACAACTAGTAAGGCTAGGTCTTAACTTAATAAATCATGGTATTGAATCTTTAAGTCTTTAACACAAACACACCATCTATGGTATTCCCTTAGTCATAGAGGTTATCATCAATTCGACCGGTCTGAGGGGTACATCTAGCACTACAAATCAAACTTATACCAAACACAGGATTTTGTCTTTCCGAAATAAGGAAAGACGAGGATCAAATAATAAAGAGTTTAAGGGCGAGGTGGTAGAACAGAGGTATAGGGATCAAGGCGTTTAAGGAATTCTAATAGGAATTGTCAGGCGGTTATGGATTGAGATTCTATTCTGGTAATCATTTATTCGCATGCTCGTATTAGTACAGTTATGTAACTGATACGATATGCTCGGACGTATTTAGGGGCAAGTATACTAGTCAACTATATATCTCAGTCCACGTAAAGTAGTCGTGCGAAGTGCGAATCAAAATACACTAAGGTTGATCAGACCGTAGTACACTGATTCTGAATAGACGCTTGTATTAGTGGGGTTGATCAGACCTCAATAATACAGGTGTCATGAACAAGCCCGATAAAGAGCAAGCTTGCAAAACTAGGCTATAAAATAGCAGCATAAGTCAAGTTCAGCAAAATTAAGTGCGCTAGATGATGATGAAAAAGGAGGTACAAAATTATTGAAGTTCACAAAACACACATAATAAGTACAACAGCAAAAGAATTTACAACCTCTATAGTTATCAAATTTAAAAGCATACCAGGTTAAAGTTCAAAATTACTAGGTTGGGGCTGAGGTCACGAACCAATAGGCACGAAAACAATACTAGAAAAGGTATCTACGAAACACTTACGCGCATTAGCTGCTTCCAGAGTTTGCGCGTTCTCCACGGTCATCACGTAAGCTTGTCCGCGTCCTGGAGCAGTGGGGCAGTCCCTCACTTGATGTTCTGTTGATCCACAATATAGACAGGCACCCAGTCTCTTTCTACAAACTTGCCAGGTGTGACCTTGTTTTTGGCCAAAGTTACAAGCAGCAGCTTGTTGGTTCTGTCCTTGAGCCTGGTGTTGGGGTGCTGGAGCTCGAGGGAGAGGACGCTGAGTTTGCTGCGGGGCCCTCTGCTGTTGTTGTTGAAATGGGCGTTTGTTGGATCCTATTTTTCCAGTATCTCTTTCTCGCTTTAGTTTACGCCCCATGTCTCTCTCAACGCCTTGTGCCACGCTCAAGATTTCCTCGTAGGTGCGAGCTCGGCTAGTGGTGACAGCAAGGCGAATATTCGGAGACAGCCCCTTCTTGAATCTACGGGCTCTGTCCTCCGGGGTACGAACCATGTACTCCGTAAAATGGCTCAACCTGCTAAATTCAGCAGTATACTCATCTACAGATAGGTTACCTTGTTCCAGTCTCTCGAATTGGATTTGGCACTTCCTGGCCTCTTTTGTGGTGACTCCCGGGTCCGAAGAGCTTCTGAAAGGCTGGTCCATAGCAGGGCAGTTTGTTCCTTCTGGGATTCCACTAGTCCCTGGAATACTCCAAGTAGCTGTGCCCCATCCAGAGTAACTGCCGGAATAGATGGAGGTGGAGGGAGGGCAAGAGTTTCGGGCACAGTCTGCTCAGCTGGTTCTGATGTGCCTCCTACTGTGTTCCTCGTCTGAACCATTCTGAAAGATTAAGGGGTAGAAAGATTAGAATAGATTACCTAGAAATCAAGGGCGATAGGAAAAATTGACTAGGACCGATATCAAGATTGGAAGTAAAAGATCCTATTCTGTGAATGAGCTTTTATCCTAAAATCCTCAATCTTGTTGCAGGCCTGTTCGGTCCCTAAGTTAGAACCGAACTATTTAGTCGTTTAACCTGCATGGGCCACCACAAAAATGTGTCACAACCTGTACCCAAAAATTCGGGCACGAGTGCGTGGGTACGTCCAGCCTACGCCGCAGTGTCGGCGGTAGTACGCTGTCTAGGGCATCTCCACAGTTAAATTAACACTAGCTCATTCACAGTAATTAAACAGACAAGGAATTGAAAGGAAATGCTGAGATTTTATAACCAGAAAGTGACAATCAGATCCAGAGTTATTACAAAACCAGAAGTTAAATCGGGGACAAACCCGATTACTAAGATGAAAGGAAAAAAATAACTAAAGCTAACTACTCCGCAGGAGTAGCTTCCTGTGTGGGAACTGGCTCTGCAACTGTATCACCCGTTGCCTCATAGGGGCCATAATAGGTGGGGGCAAGGTTCTCATCATCGCCTAAAGCAACGGATCCAGTCAGGAAAGGAGCAAAGTACAAGTGCACAACAAGATTAAACTAAATATTTATGACAATTAGATTGAGTATCATATTGAGAATATGTATAAAAGAAACACCATATCTCAGAGTTAATGCTATAAACAGGAATATGAGAAAACAGAAATAAATGAGACAGGAAATAAAACTACTACAGTCAGCAAGAACTATAACAAGACCAGAAGCTATCTGTGTGAACTTGTGTTTATTTTAGAATACATAGTTGGCATGTAGGGGTTTATAAGGCTAATCCGGCCATCATAGATGGCTATTAAACATGAATAATCGAGATCTGGCTGAGGGTACAGTCGCGCACCAACAGCTATTAAATACGGTAGGGGGAAGGGTAAACTATATGCCTTCTAGTATTCTTCCACCCGACATGAAAAACAAGACATGAACTCCAGTATTCAAGACATGAAATCCAGTATTCTAGCACTACATGTAATCATCAATGGTACTAGTAAAGCAGGGAATTAATCATCACAATATAAAGATTAACTTGAAGTGCAGGTACTTGCTTGTTGTTTGGATCCAATTAATTGTACTCGGGGAAATTTCCAGAGGTGAGTCCAAAAGCTGAAATAGACATTACCATCACGCTCAGAATATGTCAAATAGCTAGAAGCGCCTGTCCTTGGGTCCAATTTGGAGACAAGGGCAAAAACGACAGTTTCGGGTCAAAACGGGGTCCGCCAGTGGGCCCGCTTTACACAAAAAAATGTGTCAGGGTCAAAGGTCTCCAATTTCACCAAACTTAGTGTCAATAGGTCAGGAACGATGATACGAACCCAACGGAACTTCCAGAATTGGATTCCGATGAGCCGATCACAAAATCGCCCGTCGAGCGGGGGCTTATGGGCCCACGACATGCGATTTCGTCAACGTTCTCAGAATCGAACCAAACTTGACCCACAGGACCAGCGTATTGCTACGAGTCCGATGGCGCAAGTTTCGTCTCGATCCGACGTGTGTACAAAAAGTTAGGATAAATTGTAGAAAAGGCGGATACGGGACGATGTCCGCGGATACGCGTTGATTCCGGTGTGCACGCACACCCGAATCAGCTTCCGCGAAATCTCACACGTCCGTATCGATGGTGTGCACGTATCTGTGAAGACCGCACGCGACCAAGTTGTCCCGTTTGGCGGAGCGTACTCAGTTTCGGGGTGAAACAGGGTCTGGTTTTTCCTGCTTTTGGATCGCGGTGTGCGATCACCACAGGACGCGATGCCCCGAGCGGTTTGTCCGGGCACCGAGAGGGTCATACAGGCTTCCCAACGCAATTTACGAAATTGAAAACGGAGCTACGAACAAAAAGTTACAAGTACCTGAAGGGGACCCGAAAACCGGGGTCGAACCGTGTCCGACACGGTGGCGGAGGAGGTGAGGGAGCCGGAGGGGGTGACCGGAGAGGCTCGAGGGGGGGTTTTAAAGGGGGGAGCGGTTGCGTGGGCCGAGGGAGGCGGCGGCCAGCGCGGAGGCGAGGGCGCTGGCCGGGCGGAGCGGCGGCGTCCGCGGGCGGCGGAGCCGGACGCGGGGGGGGAACGGGTTAGGGGCTGGGTTAGGGTTAGCGGGTTCGGGCGGCTAGCGGGTCGAGGGCTGACCCGCTCCGACCCGGATGGTGGATAGGTCGGGCTGGGCCCAACGGGCCGGGCTGGGTCCAATGAAACGGGCCGGTTTTATTAAATAATAAAAATAATAAAAATAATAACAATAATAATAATAAATTAATTAATTAATTAAATAGTTTTAGGTGATTTAAAAATAGGTCCGGGGCCCGATAAATTCCAGAAAAATTACCCTAAGTCCAGTTTTCCATTTTACACCCAAAAATATTATTTTTATGATATTTTAATATTATTTATTAACAATAAAAAAAATTATTTAATATTTGAAAACCCTGATTTTAATTCCAAAAAATTCCAGAAAATTGTGAAAAATCCTAATTTTAATATTTTGAAAAATTAGGGGCTTACAGGTTTATACAAGACTTCTCCAGGATTGCAGCGCCGATGACCAGGCTGACCAGGAAGGATGTGGATTTTGTCTGGACGAAGGATTGGCAGGCCGCATTTGATGAGCTGAAGAAGAGATTGAAGACAGCGCCAGTTTTGACGTTGCCAACGGGGACAGGTGGATTTACTATCTACAGTGATGCTTCAGGGAAGGGTCTGGGTTGCGTTGTTCAGTAGCACGGGAAGGTAATTGCCTATGCTTCCAGGCAGTTACGCCCTCATAAAAAGAACTACCCATCCACGATTTGGAGTTGGCAGCGGTTATCTTTGCTCTAAAGCTATAGAAATATTACATGTACGGAGAGCGTGTGGAGATCTTCACGGACCACAAGAGCTTGAAGTACGTGTTCACACAGAAGGAGCTGAACATGAGGCAGAGGAGGTGGTTGGAGTTGATGAAGGACTATGATATCTCATTGCAGTACCACCCAGGGAAGGCCAACGTAGTCGCCGATGCCTTGAGCAGGTATCCGATGGCTATGTACTTGACGACGGATAGACATTTGTTGGCTGATCTGAAAAGCTTGGGAATTGAGGTGCTAGTTCCCGGTGTTTGAGATTCAGATGTGGGGACTGCAGATACAGTCCGAGCTGATGGACAGAATCAGAGCTGCGAAGTATGATGATGAGGCTCTGAGGAGTATCAGGGCACATGTTCGGACATGATTGTCAGACGACTTTACTATCGCAGATGATGGGTCTTTACGGCACGGCACGAGGATGTATGTGCCGAGCGAGGAGCTGCGCGAGGAGGTTTTACAGGAGGTACACCGCTCTCAGTACTCGATGCATCCCGGTGCCAACAAGATGTATCGAGACTTGAGGGAGCACGTATGGTGGTATAGAATGAAGCACGAGGTAGCACGCTTCGTATCCCGGTGTCTAGTGTGCCAGCAGGTAAAGGCGGACCGGCAGAGGCCAGGTGGATTGCTTCAACCTTTACCTATCCCAGAGTGGAAGTGGAAGCACGTGACCATGGATTTTGTTTTAGGGCTTCCGCGTTCTCCAGGAGGAAAGGACATAATTTGGGTCATCGTGGATAGGTTGACCAAATCAGCCCACTTCTTACCTTTCAAGGTGGGCACGTCGACAGAGAGGCTAGCAGAGATGTACGTGCGGCAGATTGTCAGACTTCATAGAGTTCCTGTGAGCATCGTCTCGGATCGGAATAGTCGTTTCACTTCCCACTTCTAGAGAAGTCTGCAGGCTAGCTTGGGCACTCAGCTCAAGTTCAGTATCGCATACCACCCCCAGACAGACGGGCAGTCTGAAAGGACTATTCAGACTCTCGAGGATATGCTACGCACTTGCGTTCTAGATCTTAAAGGTTCTTGGGAGGATCATCTACACCTGGTAGAGTTTGCTTACAACAACAGCTACCAGGCCAGCATCGAGATATCGCCATTCGAGGCTCTTTATGGACGAAGGTGTCGTACACCGTTATCTTGGGATAACGTCGAAGAGAGAGCCTTGCTAGGACCAGAAATGGTCGTGGATGTAGCAGAAAAAGTGAAACTCATCAGAGACAGACTGCGAGTGGCGTAGGACAGACAGCGGCATTGGGCCGACAGCCACCGTAGACCCCTTGAGTTTCAGGTTGGCAATCTAGTGTTCCTACAGATTTCTCTGACGCGGGGCACGATTTATTTTGGTAGAGGCGGGAAGCTTAGTCCACGCTACATCGGACACTTCGGTATTCTTGCGAGGGTCGGTGCATTGGCGCATAGACTAGACTTGCCACCTGCACTAGAGGGAGTGCATGACGTATTCCACGTGTCGCAGCTGAGGCGGTATGTGGCAGACCTTAGTCACGTACTAGATCACCCGGAGATCGAGATTGGTCCAACTCTCAGCTACCCTGAACAGCCCGTAGAGATCTTGGATCGTAGAGAGAAGGTGTTCCGGAACCAGACTATTCTTTTGGTTCGTGTTGCATGGAGACATCACTCTCCAGGGGAGTCGACCTGGGAGAGAGAGGACGAAATGCGCGAGCAATACCTGTATCTCTTCGAGACTTGAGGTATAATTCCTTATCTGATTTCGTTCTTGTTCTAGTTCAATCCAATTTCGAGGACGAATTTTTTTTAGGAGGGTAGACTTGTCACTACCACATTTCCAGATTAGGATATTATTATAATTTCCTTGTTTAATTTATTTTGTAAATAATATATGTGATAAGTTTTATTAAATAATTATATAATGTTCTTAATGCATAGGTTTTAGGTTGACCTAAAAACCCAATAGGTTTAACTCTTGTGACAAACCCTAGTTAGCATTTTTAGTTTTAGATTTAAAACCCTAGAAATGACTAAACCCTAATTAATTTAATTTCTTCATGACTAAACATGAAGGGTTAATTAAACTTTTGTATTTGAAACCCTAACCCTAGCACTATATAATGAAGGGAAGCCTCCCTCAAGCTTCTTCATTTATGAAGAAAGTCCTAAACCTAGCCTCCATTAGAAAAATCCTTCCTTCCCCATAAATTTCAGAAATTTCAACCCTAGAAATCCATTTCCTCCTCCATCAAAAGGAATCTAGGAGCTTAGACCAAGAAGGCTTGAAGAAAGAGGACCTATATTGGGAAACCATCTCCCAATAGGTGAGGATCCGAATTTAAACCCTTTTTAATTCTATTTTTCATTATTGTTTGGCCATTATGAGCCCACCATTTGGTTTAGATTTCATATTTAGGGTTTTTTTATGAAAACCTAGGTGAATCTAGGGTTTGGTGTTCATACGTTTGTTTTTCCCCAATTTTATGAACCCTAATCCTAGGGGTATGCATGTAGGCATGATTACACCTCCAACGTGTAGGTATTGATCTCGATTTTTAGGGCTTTGGTTGAGGATTAATGGGTTCTCAATGTGAAAGTTGTTTCTGCACAACATGTGTTTGATGAAATGATTACAAGGGGAATAGCTAACTAATCTATTCAATATCAACTATTTTGATATATATATATATATATATATATATATATATATATATAGTTGTGTTGTTTGATTTGTAGTGTATTGTGCAGTCGGGTTTTGAGATGTGCTATGTGTATGTGTGCATTGGAGGTTTCTATGCACAGTCAGGTTCTGGAGTTCACAGTGTAGGTTATTTTGTCTAGTAGTGTCTCAGTGTATCAGACACTGTGGGAGGTTCACTGTGTAGAGGGGTTTTTGGGTTGTGTTAGGATTCTGTATCAGTGTAGCAGTTTGGGGAGAGGGGATAGAGGAACAGGTTCTGTATCAGTGAGTGTCTCAATGACACTGACACTGTGCTGCAATGTTTGTGAATTAGGGTTTTGAATAGGGGATCCTGCTGAGCAGCAGTGTGTGTTTATGTATCCTTGTGAGTGATTTATCGTGTCTGTGGGAGTCTAAGGGTCTCGATGACACTGACATAGTGGGTCTTAGTATCTGTGTGAACTAGGTTAGTTGAGTTCATAGTGTGTGCATTTGGGAATGAACTGTGTAAGTTCATCAGTGTTAGAGTGTGGGTGGTAGTTTAATTCAGTGAGTGCAGTGTAGGAAATGGTTGTGCTTGGGTATCTGATACAAGGTATCAGTGTTTGGGATATACTGATATCAGTATCAGTCTTGGGATTAAGGGAGTTAGAGCCAGTATCAGGGTTTCCTTGTGAGTGTGTTTTGTGTGTCAGACATTGGAGTAAATGGGAATCATGTTCAATACAGGAATTATCTGTGGTAGTGTTTCAACAACAATCATGTACCAGTGTCAGTGTGGCAAGGGAGAATGTATTAGTGAGTTGGTAATTTGGTGTAGATGTGTAGTAGCTGCAAGGCTTAGTTAAATTCTGCTCAGTTGATGGTCTCAGCAAATTCATGTGCAGTTGTATCTAGGTATAGTGATCATGGTGAATGTTGCTGCCTTGGCCTATTGCTCAGTTGGTTCCCTGAAACTGTGCATTGTATAGTGAGTATTAGAATAACCTGTGAGGCATGTGTGTGTGCCTGTGTATGTGCCTGTGAGGCATATGTGTGTATCTGTATGTCTGTGTGTCTGTGAGGCATGTGAGTGTATCTGTGTGTGTGTGTGTGTGTGTGTGTGTGTGCCTGTGAGACATATGTCTGTGTGTATCATTGAGGGTATGGTGTACACAGGTTTTTTTTTCCAGTGTCCCAGTGTATGTGCTTGTGCACACAGTGTCAGTTGAGTCTTATAGAGTTATATATCAGTAAATAAGGTTTTGGCCATGAATGTATCAGTATCTAGTTTAAGCCATGCCTGTGTAAGTTGATAAAGGTTCAGACCTATCTGTTATGTGCCTCAGAGATTTAGCCATGTAGGTGTAAGTCTGAACAGCTTCAGACTGAGAAGCTGTGAATGATTCCTTAATCAGTTATCTGGGTTACTGGCTACCTTGATATTTTTATGACTGATACTAGGTGTTAGTTGGTTCCCTGAAACTGTGCACAGTGTAGTGATTATAGAAGGATGTTAATGCCTTGGGTAATTTGCTCAGTTGGTTTTCCTGCAAACTGTGGCTAAGCTGGAATTTAGGTTGATGGGGATTTTTCCTGTTGTTGTTCTTAAAGTCTCTATGTTGCTGCCCTATTCTAGTGCAGGGCCTTTAGCATAACCTGTGAGTGCCTGTGTTATGGGAAGATGGGAATAGTGTTCACTCTAGCTGTGGGTTTGGTATGGGGTAGGCATGAGGCAGTTAGGAATCAGGAAAGGCAAGGTCTCAGGCTTTGGACTGAAAGTCTAGCTATTGCTAATTAGCTAGGTGTATAATGTTAGTAGTGTGGAAATCTCTGTAAGTAATTATGTATATATTAGCAGTAGCTAATATAGTTGGCAATGACTAGTATAGTTAAGTATGGCATAGACAGCTCACCAAAGACCTAGAAATGACCCTGTACCTAGCATAGAATTATGTATGCATTTAAGCCTTTTCAAAACACTTTTTGATATGGATATTTGATATTTTTAGGTGACTGTGATTTCATCTTGGACATCGATCCTCACACCTTCCTCGGGACCACAGGTGAGTATTCTCTGACAGTTTTCATTTTTGTTGATTAATTTTATAATTCCAGTTGTATACTATACTTGACTCTGACACCGTGGATACACGGGTTAGCACCCTAGATACCCGTCATGAGGAGTCGTGATTGGAATCCATCGTGCTAGCTGGGGATGGAGAAATATTAGTAGATTATGTGATCATACCCAACTCTACATGCATCATTGCTCACCCCACATCTCATGTCGGGTGCGGCCTGACCATTACATGCCTCATAGCTGTTATATATTATTAGCCTGACCATTACTTGCATCATAGCTAACCAGATGGTTAGCCTAACCTACATGAATCATAGCTAATCATATGTAACCAGCCTAATCTTGTCCCAAGCCGATCACATAATAAACTGATATTTTAAACACTTAGCCAGATGTTTATTCTTTATTTCAGATTACTTGTTCTAGCATCCACTGATATTTTATTCATTGCTAGATATTCCATTGCTCATTTCATATTCTCTAGTACTCTATATTTCCAGTATTTATTTTATCTTGTATTCCTTACACTGTTTTATAGTTTTTGTCAACATAAATAAAACTGATGTTTAGTGTTTGTGCTTCGCTCCAATCCTGATTGGGTAACATTTTCAGAGGACTTGGAGGATGTCTGCCCGACCCATTATGACCCGGGATCAGAGGGTGATTTCATACCAGAAATTCCAGAGGAGTTACCCATCTTAGAGGAGATTCTACCTACAGGCACTTAGACTGTCCTATTTCATGTATTATTGTACTAGACTGAGTTTTGGGTTGTATTAATGTTGTGACTTTTGGGTGGACATCTAGACTCTAGATTTATGATGTATTTATATTTGTGTTGACTTATGATAGAAATCTTTATCCTTATTTCTCATCGTGCCAATTACTTTCATATAGCCTTGTGATTGAGTATATTATAAACTGTGGATTCATATATTATCATTGTCCTCCTAATGGAGTTGAGACCATTGACAGGATGAGTTATGTTTGAAACCTAGACAGCGTTCTACCGCCGATGCTGCGGCGTAGGCTGGACATACCCACGGCTCATGCCCAATTTTTGGGTGCGGGTCGTGACAGGTTTTAGCATGTTATATGCTATATATACATATATATATTTAACGTGGGTTGGGGTGGGGGAAGCTGTACGTGGGTTAGGAAAGGATTAGGTTTAATGGGTTACTGGGTTTGGGTAGGGTTTGGGTTAATGGGTTAAGTTTAATTCTTTTTCTTTTGTTTTTATTTATATATATATATATATATATATATATATATATATATATATATATATATATATATATGTGTGTGTGTATGGCCATTTAAAAATAGTTTTAGACCTCAATAAAATCCAAAAAATTTATACAATATACTAATAATAGTTGTACACCCAAAATTATATTTTTGTATAATATTAATATTTAATTAATAATACATAATTATAAATCCATGAATATTATATATTATAATTTAAAAAAATAAAATTTCCCATTAATCACAAAAAATTTCAAAATACCAAAAATATTAAATTCTAAAAAATCAGGGTGCTTACACCTGAGGAGGTTGTCCTCGGTGTTTCTTGTACTGCGGTTGCCGAGTCATCCTCCGAAGCTATTGTAATGCAGTATGGGTTGATGCACAAGAGGGTATCGAAGCAACGGGGCACCCTGGTAATTCTGCCAAAAGTCGTACTACCGGCCAACTTTCTCTTGCTCAGCTGTCGGGTGTTCGGGCCTTTCATGTGGCCATGAAGGACTGGAACGAGAGCTATACCACGGATTGCTCCTCTACTACTGTTTCACCTTCCAAATCATCGAGCATTGTCGTACAGCCTGTTGTTCCTGTATTTGCTTCTTCCTCCATTCAGTCGCCTTTGACTTCGGCAACGCTGGAGGAGATTAATAAAAATGTTAAGATCTCCCTTGGGAGCTTCTACATGTTTCTGAGGCAAGGGGTTCAGAGCGTATTGGAGAAGAAAAGATACTTTGAATGGGCAAAATGCTTTGTCGAGGGCCAGGCAAATTCCCTGAGGAGCAACCCTGGTTTAGAACAGACGACGGACCTCCTGGACCAGAAAGTAGTAGAAGTGGAGCACTGCTAACGGAATTATGGCAGCACCAGCAGGTAGACATGGGGATACAGATATCTTATGAGTATAACGAGTTCTCAGCGAGCCTGAAGGCGGAGAAGGCCCTATTTGCTTCGTCTAAGGAAGGCTTAAAGCGTGACCTCTGGAAGTTGCGAGAGGAGCACGATCAGCTGAATGACCTTAGGAAGGAATGTCTCACCAGGAAGAAAGACCTGACCGAAGAGATCCCACAACTCCAGATCAAGATTAATATGCTGGGGAACAAAGTTCGAGAGGCCCATCAGGAAGAGGGGGCCATCCGCACCGAGACAAGCCGAGTAGCGAAGAACAAGGATGGTGTTGAAGTCATGGTAAAAAAGCTAGATGACCGATACGAGTCCTATGTTCTCTACAAGGATCCCGAGGTCATAGGTCGAGAGGTCAAACGTCGGCCAAAGCACGCCTAGATGGCCATATTGCCTATCTCTATAGGCGAATAGCGGAGCTGTGCTCTGACCAATAGCAGCAGTAGTTTGTATTTCACTTTCTGAAACTATCTTTTGTCTTTATTTTGTAGTTGGTTTTGATTTCATGGTTGGGGCATAGATAGTCCCTCAAGTGTAGTTTACTCTTTCACTTTGGCAAAATAAAAGTTTTTCTTTTTGTTGCAATTGTCTGGCTGACTTGGTTTTCATCCTGAGAGAGAAATGACCACTTTCTGCGTTTCACGTACTAACGTGCGCCTGATGTGTTTACGCTGTTGTGTCAGTCCGGGTCCCCGAGAGGATTCACGAGGATTACATCTTGGGTTGTGTAGGAATAAATTGTCATGTCCTACAGAGTAAACCGTTACGACTCGCGAAGTAAGCCGTCGATTCCTCGCTTATAAGTAGAAGACGAATTTTAGACTCCTCACACAAGTTTTCATTCGGCACGATGACTTCCAAGGATGTTTCGAGGGGCATCAAGGAAACCACGTCCCCCTGTATGGCTATGGTTGCTTCTGATCCCCATCCTGGAGTGCCCAAGCTTCTTTCTGTCAGGGAGACAGGGGACACGTCTACTGATTGGATGCACAAGGCATATATATTCCAGGAGTTCCTTGGCTCCCCGTTAGATGGACCTCCTACTAGTTCGAAGGGACAGGAGGAGCAGGCTGGAGTAGACGCCATATGTCAATTATTTGCTTCTTTGAATGGTTATATTTTTTATGCTCTTGCAATGTTCATGAATTATTTAGAGGATTATTACCCCCTCTTTCAAAGGAGAAATTCTTTTTCTTTCTGTGGTTTGAGCGATTATATTTTGTGTCTGTTGGACGTTGTACTGGAGGTAATATGGATGTAGTACAATACGACAGTTATTGAGGACATCCCATTGGGGGATCTTTGGTAGACATATTATTTGTTGCGCACGTTGAGTGCGAATAATAAGTTTGAAATAATCCCTATCAGAGGTAGTATGGACGTGATAGGTTTTGTGGACTTAGTACCGTTGGCATACTTTGGTACGTACGGGTGATAAGTGGAGATGACAACCGATATCAGAAGTAATATGGAGTTAATTATCGGTAGTCAAGACCCAGGAGGTTTGCTAAGAGGTAATATGGACATGAAAAACTCATCCGGGAAGAAAGGTTAGGACAGTAGTTCATAGGTAATATGGATATGAACTAGCATCTGGGAAATCGATCAAGGATTGGTTTGCTAAGTGTGGTCTATCCGAGAATGAAGATAGACCTGAGGATTGCTCCGCTGGGGAGACTAGAGTCTAACGAGACTGGTTTTTGGGTGTTCCAAGTGAAAGTTTGACGGTGGACCTGAGGACTACTCCGATAGGGAGACTTTGATGATCCATCATGTATTGTATATCCAGGACTCCTGGATACAGATACTGGCTTTTATAAAAATTTGTAAAGAAGGGAAAATATTGTACATAGCCACTTGCTGAGGATGAAGAACCAAGAGTGTAAGGACTATACATCTTGATTGCCCAGCTAGGGATAAGGGGAGTACAAGTTTAGCTTAGACATAGTACTTTTTTAGGAACTTGTCGTTGATCGGCATCATGAGCAAGTCATCATTGGGATTTGCGAGCCGGTAGGCGCCGTTGGAGAATACCGATTCTACAACAAACTGGCTTTCCCATTTGGGTTAGAATTTGCCGACAGTCTTGTGGGTAATAACCGTCGACCTCCTTACGGTTAGGACGAGATCACCCACTTAGTAGGTCCTCTTCTTCACCCGTTTGTTGAAGGCTCCCGAGACAGGCGCTTGGTATAGCTTAATACGCTGTTGAGCTAAGAGACATTTCTCTTCGAGTGCTTACTCTTGTAGCCGTCGGCGGTGAATGTCGTCGACGTTTAATTGGTTGGAGAGAGCTACTCGGAGTGAAGGAATTTGGATCTCGAGCAGGAGGACCGCTTCGTTTTCGTACACCAGAGAGAAAGGCGTATTGCCAATAGCTGTCTGCCAGACCATTTGCTGCAAGGTTATAAGCAGTTGACGCTATATTATGAATCTGGTTTTTGTCACAAAATTGATAGAATGCGTGACATGAACTATAAACTATTTTCATGGATGATCCTTTGTGTCAAGCTAAAACGGTATATGATGTGATGTTTGACGAAGCTGATCACGTTGAACGTCTTGACTTCAGCGAGTGGTACGGCTTTCGTCTACTTGGAGAAGTAGTCGATGATAGCCAAGATAAACCGATGTCCCTTAGCCGAAGGAGGACTGATCTGCTCTAAGATATCCATGCCCCAGGCTTCGAACGGCCATGATGCCACAGTCAGGTGTAGAAACTCAGAGGGTTGGTGGATGAAGTTCGCATAGATTTATCACGCTTGGCACTTTCTTGCATAGTCAACGGCATCTGCTACCATTGTCGGCCAATAGTAACCTATTCTACGGAGGCGGTCCTGTAGCTTGGACCCTGGCTGATGGGCACCGCAAACTCTGTCATGAGCCTCGCGGAGAGCCTATTTTGCTTCTGTATTCGATAGCCATCATAACAGAATACCGTCATAGGAGTGGTGATATAATATTTTGGTAGCCGTATCTTAATAGAACCGGAGGGAACGTCTTCTGATCGAGATGGCTTCCTTTGGGTTCTCGGGAAGAATTCCATAGACTGTGTAGTCGATGAATGGAAGTCTCCAGTCTTGTGTGTCAGTGCTCGTCTCTACTGAGTAGCTCTGGTACAAGAGAGATTGTTCTTCGGGCAGACCATCTTCTGACTTATCACGGTGATCAGTTCAAGGGTATTGATCGAAACAGCTAGAGAGGCTGCGAGCTTGGCTAGGGCATCCGCCTCAATGTTTTGCAGTCGAGGGATATGCTCTATGAAGAACCCCTCAAAGTTGGTGATTAATCTAAGCATAATTTGGTGGTAGGGAATCAAGTCCTCACTCTGGACCTTGTACTCGCCTCGGACTTGGTTGATTATCAGTTTGGAATGGTCGTAGGCTTCCATGTGGTCAACTTCTACTTGTTTTGTGAGTTGGAGTCCAATAATGACAGCAATATTGTCCACGTATCCAAGTGGGAGTTGAACGCTCCAGGTTTGGTCATGAGGACCCTGAGGGGGTTGACTTGGGAGATCACATGGATCATTTGCCGTGCCATATAGTATCGGGTCTTCTAAATAGCAAAGACTAGAGCGAGGCACTCTTTCTCGACGGGGTTGTATCTGTGCTCCATACCGACCATCATCTTGTTGAGGTAGTAGATGGCCCATTCGTGACCTTCGTCATTCTTCTGGACTAGTAGAGCACTAAGAGAGTGATCTATTGCTCGTACATAGAGCAGAAAGGGCTTCCCCATAACTGGGGCTACCAATACTGGAGGGCTCATGAGGTATTCCTTGATGTTGTCGAAGGTGCGCTGGCTATCTTCATTCCAGACAAAGGAGACTCCATTCTTCATAAGTTGCATGAACGACTGACAACATCTAGAGAGGTTTGATATAAACCTCTTGATATAGGTCAGTCTTCCTTGAAGTCTACGAAGTTCTCTGAGGTTCTTCGATAGGCGCATTTCAAGGATCGCATTAGTCTTGTCAGGGTCTACGTGTATACCATTCGAAGTTAGGATAAAATCCAGAAATTTGTCGCTGGAGACTCCTAGGAAAGATTTGATAAGGTTTATCTTGAGCTGGTGCGTACGCATGAGATTGAACACAGTCTTCAAGTCCTTTCAAGTCCCTGAGGTAATCATCTTTGAAGCGACTCTTGACGGCAATGTCATCAACATAACACTCGACCATCTTGCGTAGATGCTCACAGAAGATAGTGCTCATAGCTCACTGGTATGTAGCACCCGTGATCTTTAAACCAAAGGGCATGACTGTGTAGAAGTATACTCCTATCGGCGTTCAAAATAATGTATGCTTCTGATCGTCCGGAGATATCTTGATTTGATTATAGCCCGAGAATCAGTCCATGAAGAACATTCACTCTAAGCCACAGGTTTTGTCGATCATTATGTCTACGATCGGAAGGGGGAATTCGTCCTTAGGTGTCATGACTCGTACCCAGTGTAAGGGTACAAGTCGGAAATAATGGCCAGACTATGCCACAGAATCGGCGATAGAATATTGTTTGGGTAATCTATCTAGTAATATAATGAGCCACCAACAATATCAATATACTCAATCACAGATCTAAGATGGAAATAAACACGAATATGATAAAGAATAGAATAGTCACATACAACTCATGAGTCAAATAATAACATCAATGAGTCTGAAGAAAACTAAACGATAAGCTGGAGACAAATCCAGTATAAGAGAAATCTAAGAAGCTATAAGTCCCGGGTCATCTGTCTCAGTCGGGGTGAGTCCCTCCAGAGCTAGGGTCTCTGACTCTAAGCCGACAACATCTTGAGGCCCGTAATGTATAGGGTACCACTCCTTAGTGTCATCTGGGAAAAATATATCCAGTCAAAAAAGGAGCAGAGTACATCTCTAACAGTAGTTCTAATTAATGATAAGAACTATGTAACAGTAAATAGATGTGAATATACAAGATACAACAATAGATACAAGAGATATACAATAAGAGAAATACTGTAAATAAATACAAGAATAAATAATATGACAATAAACAAGAATACTAATGACTAAGTGTGTGAGTACTAGCTTTAACATGTGATCGGCTTAGAAACTTGCACAAAAGTAAAAGGCCTGGTTAATCATACGTGCGGTGTATGATCAACACTCACAAGGAACAGGACATGCACAAGAAGGGTATGATCACATATCTACACTAAAATACTCCCCACCCCCGACTGGTATAGGAGATCCAACCATGGTACGCTATGGCACAGGATTCTCAGGAAGATAGCGACTCTTTCCGAGAATCAATGTCTGTACATGTACAATATAAACAATAAAACAAGGCTTGCACAAGATACACCATATACCAAGGAATAACATCTTATGACAAAATTTGGATATACCAATCCGTGTAACCATCGTGTCAAGGAAACATGAATATCTACACTAGATATAATGAACATAGAGGATATCATAAATGAGAAACTATTAGAGAATGTACTCGTCTAAAGTCTGGTGAATAGTCTAACAGATGTCTGATACGGTGCCTCGAAGACCTAGATATGGAATATAACATCAATACAAGGTTTTGGAATAAAAGTAAGTTAAACTAGTCAACTTCTAGGTCAAAGAGCCATTTTTAAGTCAAAATAGTCAAACTAGGTCAACTCTAAGTCAAACTGGTCAAACTTGGGTCAAAGTACATATTTTTAGGTTACATGAGTCTATCTCAAAGATGTTGGGTTCATAAACTATGAAACTAGGTCAAACAAGCTAAATCTAGGATACTAAAATACCGTATCTTAGGATACGCAAACAAGAGATATAAAATACCATATATGGACATTCAAACAATATTATATATATATACTAATTTTAACTATAATGCTAAATGAATACCTTAGCTTTGAACCAACTCGGTATCACACTACTAAATCCCTATCTCGATACCCAATTCTAATACCTTGAATATCCTCAATACCTTGACACTTACCTCAATACCTTAACACTTACCTTGGTATCTCAAGGTAATGTCACTCTAGCATATCTTAGCTACCCAAACACTAACCATAGACTAAAAGGTAGCTATCTAAGGTAACTATTAGCTACAAACTACTAACTATTTAATAGTTACTAACACACAACTACCCATTTCTACTAACATACAAACATATATATATATATACATACATATATAACTTAACTAGGAACATAAGAGATATATATATAAAATAGTATCACAAGCACTAGATATCAAGGTACATAAGTATAGATAACTACTGACTAGTAACTAAATATACTAACCATAAACTAACTAAACCAGCTAACTACTACCCATACCTTGCTGCCTAAACTCTGGTACATGTTGCTGCTGCTCCTCGGACTTGTACTTGCTACTGCTGCTGCTGCTTGTATCTATTGCTGCTACCGCAGAAATGGCTACTGTGGCGCTTCATATTGCTGCAGTGCTGCCTTTCACATGGCTGCTATGCTGCACCTTCATATGACTGTTAATGCACCTTCATATGGCTGTTGTGTTGCCTTTCCTATTATTGTTTTGATGCCTTTCCTATTGCTTCTGTGCTGCACCTTCATATGGCTGTTGCTGGGCCTTCATACTGCTACTGCTGCTACTGCTGTACTTTTATATTGTTGCTACATCGTGCAGCTGAGATCACACTGCCCGAGCTTGGTCCACCCTCAACACACACACACCTACAAGCACACCTATGTATATATCTCTCCATACACTATATAAACACATAGATACATATAACCACTCTCTTTAGTAGCTAATATATATCTATATACACTTATAATACATCTAGATACATAAACATATCAATGTATATGTATGCACACACTCTTCTCTCCCATCTCACATATACATAATGCCCCTCTCAACTATACATATAAACATATATATACAACACATGTACATAAGTACATATATAAATACACACTTACATATATACGTATACGAACATAATATATATATATATATATATATATATATATATATATATATATATATACACTACTAGATTCTATACATATATAAATATGCATGTACATATATAACTAGTTATATATAATTATGCATACCATATAATATAGATACACATAATATCAATATGCATATAAACACCCAATCATATAGCTATATACATATACAACAACCATATGTATATAGATATCTATACTATTATACTATATACATATGTATACATATATCATACATAGCTAAGAACAATGGATTTTAGATCAAGAATTGCAACATAGCAAACACGTGGAGTGCATCGCACCTATATCACACTAGATCTATGATACACTTGCGACACGAGTCCACCACACAACCAAACGTACCCCGAAGGATATGAGCAAGTCTAAAATATTATTTATGAATAATATGAAGAATCAAACACCTATCTACGTGTTTGTGTCAAAATGTGAAATACACAAAGCCCCATGTCGGAGGAAAAATCCCCAAATCAACACGTATCACCAAATTATTGGGATACGACCCATACGTACCTAATTGTAGACACGACACTAGCCACAAACACACAAACACATATCAATTGGATCTATAGGATCAATTGACAAACACAACAAGTGTCAATCTCGGAATTCACCCAAAATTGACATAAAAAGCACAATAACTTTCTCAATTGGCCTGCTATGAACTCAATTCCAATTCCTATGGGTATCCTATGCATATTGGTTAATGTCTCATGGTTAATTCTCAGATTTAGAACCTAATTTAAGGAGAAAACTAAATTGTACCTATTGGAAGATGGATTTCCAATGCAATCTCTAAATTTGATAAAATTGGCCTCCAACTTGTAGATCCTTGCTCCTCTTTGTAGATCCTTGCTTCCTCCTTCTAGATCCTTGCTCCACTAGTCTTAAATGGTGATTTAGGAAGGAATTAAGATAAAATTTGGTATAAAATTAATGTGGGAATGAGAAAATTTGGTTGAGAGAAATTCTAGATCTAGATTTCAAATGAAAAGAGGAGAGAGAAACTTTTCCCCCATCTTTAAGTAGTTCGGCCCCCCTTGCCCCTTCCTCAAGATACTATGTAATATCCATGATACCCCTTGGGGCCTCTCATGAAGAAATAATTAAGGAGGGAAGGTTCTAGTCTAATGGTTTAATTAAATTAATCCTCCTCCTAATTAATGGGCTTCTAGTTGGGCTCAATTCCAACAATTAATACATGTTGGTCCATGAGTCTAAACTAAACTAGTTAGGTCTACTAACACTAGTCCAAAATAATAAACTAACATCTAACAATAATAAAATAATAAATAAATAATTATTTAACATGCACAATATTTAATTTATTATGAAATGACTAAAATACCCTTTTCTAGAAAATATGGTTGTGACAAGTCTACCCTCCTTAAAATAATTTCGTCCTCGAAATTCAAAGACAAAAACTAACCCCCAAAAATAACAGAACATAACAAAAGAACAGAACATAACTAGGAAAGAACATACCTCAAGGCACAAACAAATATGGATAACGCTCTCGCATTTCATCCTCTCTCTTCCAGGTAGACTCCCTCGGAGAGTGATTCCTCCATGTGATGCATACCAAAGGAATAGTCTAGTTCCTCAGCACCTTCTCTCTCCGATCCAGAATCTCAACTGGCTGCTCTGGATAGCTAAGAGTAGGGCCCACCTCTATCTCCGAGTGATCCAACATGTGACTAGGATCCGTCATGTACCATCTCAACTATGATACTTGAAACACGTTGTGCACTCCCTCCAGTGGAGGTGGCAAGTCTAGTCTATAAGTAATTGCACTGACCCTCTCTAGAATAGTGAAAGGTTCGATGAATCGCGGACTAAGCTTTCCGCCTCCATCGAAATAAATTGTGTCTCATGTCAGAGAAATCCTCAAAAATACCAAACCACCCACCTAGAACAAAATACCATCTTAAGAACTTAAACTATAACAAACAACCAATAACAAACACAAAACAAAAATCTAAAACTCTACCTCAAACTCCAAAGGTCTCATGTGGTTATCGGCCCAATGCCCCTGTTGTCCTGCGCCACTCGAAGTTTGTCTCTGATCAACTGAATATTCTTCGTTGAATCCACAACCATCTCTGGCCCAAGAAAAACTCTCTCTCCAATATCGTCCCATGACAAGGGAGTACGACATCTCCGACCGTACAGAGCTTCAAATGGTGACATCTCTATACTAGCCTGGTAGTTGTTGTTGTAAGCAAACTCTACCAAATGGAGATGGTCCTCCCAATAACCCCCAAAATCTAGTACGCAAGTGCACAACATATCCTCGAGAGTCTGAATAGTCCTCTCTGACTGCCTATCTGTCTGGGGATGATATGCAGTACTGAACTTGAGCTGGGTGCCCAAATTCGCCTGCAAAGTCCTCCAAAATAAAGAAGTGAAACGACTATCCCGATCATAGACTATGCTGACAGAAACTCCATGTATCCTTGTCACGACCCGCACCCGGTATAGGGGCACGAGAGCGTGGGTACGTCCAGCCTACGTCGCAGCATCGGCGGTAGAACGCTGTTTAGGTCATGTAATTATCTAATCAATCTCATATGAATATCCAACTCCATAAGGAGACGCAGATATCATAAAATAATATGAAAATAATCAATCACATAAACTAAGGCACGATGAGATATCGAAGCAAGCAATGAAATACAAGACAAGTCTAAACACAATAAATAGTCTAACCTACAATCAATAGCATCCAGTCTCCAAGTATGTCGGAAAAAAATTCTCTATGTCACAGTCTGGAAAAAATATCCAGTCAGGATTAGAACGAAATACACCTCTAACAGCAGTTCCACATATATTGACAAAAACTATAACACAGTGTAAAAAAATACAAGACAGATATGAATACTGACAATAAGAAATACTGGAATAAGGGAATGTTGGAGCATGTTATCATCAATGTACATCTAGCAATGAAATAGAAATCCAAGTACACGCAAGAACAATAAACTGGTATATAAATGTGTACAAGAATAACAACTAGAACATGTAGAGATGCTAGATCAACATACTAGAGATGCATGCCAAGAACATCTAACTAAGTGTGTGAAACATCAGCATATCATGTGATCGGCTTGGGACTATATGACTCATTACATTGATTAGCGATCATCCCCAACAAGTCCGGCTAACCATATATAACAGCGATGAGGCATGTAAGGGTCAGGCTGCACCGACGTGAGGTGTGGGTGAGCTATGATGCATGTAAAGTTGAGGATGATCACATAAGCTACTAATATTTCCCTATTTCCCCAGCTAGCACGATGGATTCCAATCACGACTCCTCGTGACAGGTCTCAATAATGCAAACTCGTATAAAGAACAGTGTCAGAGTCATGTACGCTATATGACAAGAATTATAGAGATAATCAACATAATGGAAACTGTCAGAGAATGTACTCGCCTGGGGTCCTGCTGCTGGTATGAATTAGAGTCCAAGTCACAGTCCAAATAGCCTATGTATTACAATTTACCATGTCAAAAGATAAATTATTTTAATTTATTTAATTCTGGAATAATTACTCTAAAATCCTATTTTATTCTTATTATTCTGATTTTTAGGTTAATTCCTAAATTTTGTCCAAAGGAACTAAATTTTATCAACTCGAGACTCATGGCACGCAAATCGAGGCAATCTGTTGACCGAAAAGTCAACCGACACAAACTTGACTTTCATGCATAATTTCCTGTAGATTTTAGCATAAAAAACATACTGGAATTTACAGCTCGTCCTAATTCAAATTCGTTTGGGAATTATGACACATACAAGTTTCGTATCGTGCACCGATGGTTAAATTCTAACCTAGAAGTTCTACAGAATTAACAGTATATAAATACTTCGAATTAAATTCTTGAAAAAACATATGTCAATGATCTCGACATTAGCTTTCCGAAACTTTAAACAGTTCATGATTCTGATTCCTGGTTCTCCCGAAATCGCAAAAACATTGAAATATGTCTATTTTTGGACATGTTGTGCTCTACGAATTTTTTAGAATTTAATACTAATAATTTCGAAAAATAATTTATATAATCAGAAATCTAACCTCGATATCTTTCTAACTCAAGAAACTAGGTCTCGTTTGGAGTCCGGAGCTATGCGCAATGGCTTTTGGAAGATGAAGGAACCCTAGATGGAAATTCTCTAAAAATTGGCTCAAGAAAAACCCCAGAAAATAACTTAAACTATTATATATATAGAGGAGAGAGAGAGTAGCCGCGGCTCGGAGTTGACACATGGCAGCCATCCATGCTGCCCCGTCCAAATCGGACGATCCAAAACTAACGCAGCTCGGCTCAGTTGAGTCCGAGTCGAACTCTGACTCGGCTCGGCTCGAGGTCGGCTCGGCTTCACCCCGCGGTCACCGACAGGCGGGCCAGGCACTGTTCGCTGTGGGAGGCTGACAGGTGGACCCCCTGTTTGCTGAATGGGCAAAAATAATTATTTTTTGGGTTTTCTTTTTCAGAAATTAGTTTTTAATTCAGTTTTTCATAATTAAATCAAAATAAATGCTAAAAATAATCAAAAAATTCCTAAAAAATTCTAGAAAATATATTTTATTATTTAGAACCTAAAATAAAAGTTTGGGATATTTTTAATTAAGTTTGACCCTAAAATAAATCCTTGAAAGTCCTAGAAATATAGGGTTACAAGTTTTTAATTAACTAAAAAATTATGGAAAAATCTCAATAGTCCCAAATCAACCTAATAACAACATTTAAGCACGAATTTCAGGATACGGAGGTTACAACTCTACCCACCTTAAAAATTTTCGTCCTCAAAATTTAAAATCCTCAATAGTTGTATGTATTCATTTATATTATTTTACAATCAAAATTAAATTCATCAAACCATATAATCATGAAGTAAATCCATATTGCTATAAAACTTTCAAAATTCTATAGATATTATATTTCTGAAAAATCCTCAAATTTAAAAATCGAATTCCATTTGTATCACAATCTCCTCAAAATTTGGTGTTAATAATTAAATACTCAAAAATTTAATATCCAATACTCTAATTTAAATCCAATCAATGCACATTTATAAAAGTTAAAATCTCATCCAAAAAGCTTGTATTTAAACAGTAACGCATTAATCATCTTACTCCTCAAATCTTAAGTAATTCACTAAATACAAAATTTACTATCCAATCCTTTAATTGAAATCCAGTAAATGCATATTTATAAAATTTAAAAATCTTATCCCAAAATTCGAATTCAACACTAATCCATTAATCATCTTACTCCTCTAATTTAAATCCAATCGATGTATATTTATAAAATTTAAAAATTGCATCACAAAAATTTGAATTCAAATACTAATCCATTAATGATCTTACTCCTCGATTCTTTTTCCACACAATACTCAAATAATATAATACTCGCAAAATCTTCAATTACAATATTCAAAATAAATCTATATCTTGCAGTCAAATAAATACAATGATAATCTTCTTAATTTCCTCAAATATTAGTAATATTCAATCATACCACAATCTTCATAAAATTTTATGATTTAACAAATCGTAAATTTTGTCATATTAAATTCTCAACTCTCTTCATTTAAATAAATATTTATCCTCGAAATTTAAGGTACATTGTCTCTCTTTGTCAAATCATAACCTCTTCATTAATTCTTCACTACGGTCAAACCCTCAACAGTCAAATTCTAAGAGAATCCTACCTATAGTCACACAACATGTAATCTAGAGAAAACATACATAGTTATGGTCACTTTTGTCATGGTATTGCAGTCTCTGTCGAGGGGTACTACTAACTATATTCTAGCAAGAGAATCATTGATGCAAGCTATGGTACTAGAAAATTAATCAATTAAATAGATGAAAAGGAACAGAAGAAAAGAACATAACATAGCCTTCTAACACAACCATAGGTTTAATGATGCATCCAAAGTTTGATACCCTTATCCTTTTAGGTACCACTATTTCTACTACAAGCACATCCACTGCTAGCTCTCTTAACTACTATAATTGTTCATACTAGTTGTTCTTATCACCCAAGTGCACGCCAAGTGCAACACAGCACACTAAGTATTTTCCTTCTAATACAACTCTAAATGGACACCCAAGTCTGTTTGCAGTGCCATCTCAAGCATTCTCAAGCCAATAGATCCTTACACATGCACATCAACCACTCATATACTGTTATACATTTCTTACCTACCATAAAATTTTATCCTCAAAATAAAATCATCAAAATTTAACTTCTCGAACAATTTAAAATAAAATGCATATACTTTCCTCAAAAGTCAAATGCTCAAATATCGAAATAAAATTTTAATCACTTCCAAAAAATCTTTATAGCTTGACTATGTTTATTGAATTGAATTCGAATTCTCAAAATTTAATGACATAAATCTTAACTCCTCAATAATTCTTAAAAATTGAAATTCATTTCCACTCTTCAAATTATAAATTTAAATCCACAAGTATACATATAAATACTCACAGTCTCTAATCCTCAAGGTGCACATAAATACACAAATTATCTACAACCTCAACTATGTACTGAAATTTGCACTACCCTACTCCCAATAATTAAAGTTATTATCACACATATTTTCTCCCATGATTTTCTATCTATATTAATTGATACACCAATCTAATTATCATCACACGAAGAACTTAATGTTATTAGCACCATTCTCAATAAATCCTTGATATAGAATTACTAGCACTATTGGTATGGTAACACTAGTTCCATCATTAGATTATCTCATCAAACTTATTATAACTCACGATCACTTACACTTTCTATAATACCCATGATTTACTTCAATCTCAAGGGCAGGCATATGGTTCCATATCTCGATTGATGTATAAGCATATCTCTTAAACCTTTTACAGCCTGTTAAACTAATCTGTGATATATTTCACAACTTTCATTACCAATCTTGGTATCTCTCTACTCATGGCATCTTATTAAAACCCTTTATGCATATACATTTCTTTACTCTTGATACACCCAGTATCAATCATCAAATTGAATATCATGCTCCATTAATCTTTAACACAATTCCTTGATACTTAATTATTTACATAGATCATCCAATTACATAAATTCATGACTATCCAGGACGGGTATGCTGACTCTGATACTAACTCTTGGAACCATTACTGATACTCTTACTCATCTTTCTATATTACCAATACTAATTATAATAACACCTATCATAGAACTATTGCTACAAGGTACTATGCTATGAGTATCTCTAGATTAATGCCTACTGCTCCCATGTCCAACTAAGAAACACTTACAAACTCATAAGTCACACTCAGTCAAACTAATACAATACACAATCAAAATTGTAAGTCACTAATTATCATACTAACAAGGAATTCTCAAAGAAAATAAGCTCAAAAAGGAACTGGATCAAGGACTGAAGGTATCTTTACTGCTAGTAAAGAAAAGAAGCGATGGAACAAAGTCCTGTAATAACGAAATAGATAAGTATTAAGATGAGACTTTAAGAACCATTTTAGGATACAACCTGATAATCATACACGTCTGTCAGAAATTATGACACTCAGAATCCTCGCCACGCCAGTAAGCATAAATACGATAAACGACAGGTTCCGTAACTAAGGTATGCAACTCTATAGTCATGTCATCTAGAATTTTTGCCACGCCAACCGGTATGGCTGCGAGAGACTCCAAGTTTCATAACTAAAGTATGTACATCCAAGCCAGGTTCCTACGTTCTCGTCACAACAGCTAATATGGCTGCGATAAACTCTAGGTTCCATAACCAAAGTAGACGTTTTACCTTTCTCACTGTTCTCATCAATATATATCATCAGATGATACCGTAAAGTTTAGTCCATAAAATTCATCTCGATAAGAAATCAAAACTCAACAACGATACCAAGAATTAAATTGATAACTGATCAACAAGAATCAAACTCAATATCAACAAGTAAGAATTAACAAAAATAAGGGGGAAGGATTTAAATTAGAATTTATAATGAGATTCTCAAGGGTCATCCCAGAAATCTCTCAATTAATTTGTGATTAAGTATCCTCTCTCATCCTAGTATCCTATGTACTATATCCTATCGCAGGCACGCAGTAATACAACTAAGACGTCGCACTACTACGACATCACACAACTTGCGAAGTCTGACCTGCATGGGCCACCACTAAAAACGTGTCATGACCCGCACCTGGTATAGGGGCACGAGAGCGTGGGTACGTCCAGCCTACGCCGCAGCATCGGCGGTAGAACGCTGTCTAGGTCATGTAACTATCTAATCAATCTCATATGAATATCCAACTCCATAAGGAGACGCAGATATCACAAAATAATATAGAAATACTCAATCACATAAACTAAGGCACGATAAGATATCGAAGCAAGTAATGAAATACAAGACAAGTCTAAACACAATAAATAGTCTAACCTGCAATCAATAACATCCAGTCTCTAAGTATGTCGAAAACAAATCCTCTATGTCACAGTCTGGAAAAAATATCCAGTCAGGATTGGAACAAAATACACCTCTAACAGCAGTTCCATATATATTGACAAAAACTATAACACAGTGTAAAAAAATATAAGACAAATATGAATACTGACAATAAGAAATACTGGAATAAGGGAATGCTGGAGCATGTTATCATCAATGTACATCTAGCAATGAAATAGAAATCCAAGTACACGCAAGAACAATGAACTGGTATATAAATGTGTACAAGAACAACAACTAGAACATGTAGAGATGCTAGATCAACATACTAGAGATGCATGCCAAGAACATCTAACTAAGTGTGTGAAACATCAGCATATCATGTGATTGGCTTGGGACTATATGACTCATTACATTAATTAGTGATCATCCCCAACAAGTCCGGCTAACCATATGTAACAGAGATGAGGAATGTAAGGGTAAGGCTGCACCAACGTGAGAGCTATGATGCATGTAAAGTTGAGTATGATCACATAAGCTACTAATATTTCCATATTTCCCCAGCTAGCACGATGGATTCCAATCACGACTCCTCGTGACAGGTCTCAATAATGCCAACTCGTGTAAAGAACAATATCAGAGTCATGTACGCTATACAACAAGAATTATAGAGATAATCAATATAAATAAAACTGTCAGAGAATGTACTCGCCTGGGGTCCTGCTGCTGGTATGAATTAGAGTCCAAGTCACAGTCCAAATAGCCTATGTATTACAATTTACCATGTCAAAAGATAAATTATTTTAATTTATTTAATTCTGGAATAATTACTCTAAAATCCTATTTTTATTCTTATTATTCTGATTTTTAGGTTAATTCCTAAATTTTGTCCAAAGGAACTAAATTTTATCAACTCGAGACTCATGGCACGCAAATCGAGGCGATCTGTTGACCAAAAAGTCAACCGACATAAACTTGACTTTCATGCATGATTTTCTCTAGATTTCAGCATCAAAAATATGCTGAAATTTATGGCTCGTCCAAATTTGTTTGAGAATTATGGCACATACAAGTTTTGTATCGTGCACCGATGGTTAAATTCTAACCTAGAAGTTCTACAGAATTAAAAGTATATAAATACTTCGAATTAAATTCTAGGAAAAACATATGCCAATGATCTCGACATTAGCTTTCCGAAACTTTAAACGGTTCATAATTCTGATTCCTGGTTCTCCAGGAATCGCAAAAACATTAAAATACGTCTATTTTTGGACATGTTGTGCTCTACGAATTTTTCAGAATTTAATACTAATAATTTCGAAAAACAATTTATAGAATCAGAAATCTAATCTCAATATATTTCTAACGCAAGAAACTAGGCCTCGTTTTGAGTCCGGAGCTATGCGCAATGGCTTCTGGAAAATGAAGGAACCCTAGATGGAAATTCTCTAAAAATTGGCTCAAGAAAAATCCTAGAAAATAACTTAAACTATTATATATAGAGAGGAGAGAGAGAGCAGCCATGGCTCGGAGTTGACACATGGCAGCCATCCACGCTGCCCCACCCAAATCGGACGGTCCGAAACTGACGCGGCTCGGCTCAGCTTAGTCCGAGTCGAACTCTGACTCGGCTCAGCTCGAGGTCGGCTCGGCTTCATCCCGCGGTCACTGACAGGCGGGCCCGACACTGTTCGCTATGGGCTGCTGACAGGTGGGTCCCCTATTTGCTGACTGGGCAAAAATAATTACTTTTTGGGTTTTCTTTTTCAGAAATTAGTTTTTAATTCAGTTTTTCATAATTAACTCAAAATAAATGCTAAAAATAATCAGGCAATTCCCAAAAAAATCTAGAAAATATATTTTATTATTTAGAACCTAAAATAAAAGTTTAGGATATTTTTAATTAAGTTTGATCCTAAAATAAATTCTTGAAAGTCCTAGAAAATTAGGGTTACTAGTTTTTAATTAACTAAAAAATTATAGAAAAATCTCAATAGCCCCAAATCAACCTAATAACAACATTTAAGCACGAACTTCAGGATATGGAGGTTATAATCCTGATGATCTGCCTCACATACATCTCTGTCATCTTTTCCTTAGACAAACCCACCTTGAAAGGTAAAAATTGGGCCGACTTGGTCAACCTGTCAACGATGACCCAAATCGCGTCTTTTTCTCCTGGAGATCGTGGAAGTCTAGACACAAAATCTATAGTAATGTTCTTCCATTTCTACTCTGGAATGGGTAATGGCTGAAGTAAACCTCCTGGCCTCTGCCTCTCAGCTTTCACCTGCTGGCACACTAAGCATCTGGATACAAACTGTGCCACTTCCCTCTTCATGCCATACCACCACACACTCTCTCGCATATCCCGATATATCTTGTTGGTACCTGGATGTATGGAATATTGAGAGCAATGCACTTTCTGTAACACCTCCTTACGCAGCTTCCCACTAGGCACACATAATCTAACTCCATGCCACAAAGAACCATCCTCGGCAATGGTAAAATCATCCTCCAGTCCTGCTCTCACCTGAGCTCTGATGCTCCTCAAAGATACATCCTCATACTGGGCTGCCTTGATCTTGTCCATCAAATCTGAGTGTATCTACAATCCCCATATCTGTATAGCCAAACCAAGAACTATCATCTCAATGCCCAAGCTCTCCACGTCCTCCAACAAATATCGATCATGCGTCAAGAACATAGCTACCGGATACCTGCTCAAAGCATCGGCAACTACATTAGTTTTTCCAGGATGATACTGCAAAGAGATGTCAAAATCCTTTATCAGTTCCAGCCACCGACGCTGCCTCATGTTCAACTTCTTCTGTGTGAAAACATACCTCAAGATTTTGTGGTCTGTGAAGATCTCCACACGCTCTCCTATAAATACTGTTTCCATAACTTCAGGGCGAAGATGACTGCTGCCAACTCCAATTCATGGGTAGGATAGTTCTTCTTATGAGGACGCAATTGCTTGGATGCATAGGCAATCACTTTCCCATTCTGCTGAAGAACACAATCCAAACATTTTCTTCATTCATCACTATAAATAGTGAAACCTCCAGACCCTGATGGCAACGTCAAAATAGGAGCAGACGTCAACCTCTTCTTCAATTCCTCAAAAGCCACCTAGCAATCCTCCGTCCAAACAAACTCTACATTTTTCCTTGGTGAGTCTGGTCATCGGCTCGACAATCCTTGAAAAATCATGCACAAAATTCCTATAGTAGCCTGCCAATCCCAAGAAACTCCTAATCTCTACTACTGAACTCGGGGTCTTCCAAGACTCCACTGCTGCGATATTCTTCGGATCTAATAAAATACCATCACCAGTCACAAATGCCCCAATAACTCCACCTTATCCAGAAAGAACTCACACTTGGACAACTTCCTATACAGCTTCTCCTTCCTCAGCACCTCCAATACGATCCATAAATGCTTCTCGTGCTCCTCCGGTGTCTTCGAGTATATGAGTATGTCATCGATGAACACCACCACGAACTTGTCAAGGTACTGATGGAACACCTTGTTCATCAAGTTCATAAATACCGCTGGGCATTAGTCAACCCAAATGGCATCACCATAAACTCATACTGACCATGCCGAGTTCTAAAAGCAGTCTTTGGTATGTCCTCCGGCTTTACTTTCAACTGGTGGTAGCCTGATCTCAAGTCTATCTTAGAAAATACCTTGGCACTACTCAACTGATCGAACAAGTCATCAATCTATAGAAAAGGTGCAAAGGATACTTATTCTTGATAGTGAGATTATTCAATGCCCTGTAATTAATACACATGTGCACTGATCCATCCTTCTTCGGTATAAACAATACTGGAGACTCGATCTGATAAACCCCTTATCCTGCTATTCGTCCACCTACTTCTTCAGCTCGACCAGCTCGCTGTTGTTTACTCTATAGACATACAATAAAATTGGTTCTGCACCTGGCACAAAGTCTATAGATAATTCAATATTTTGATCTGGCAGCAATCATGGCAATTCCTCAGGAAAGACATCCAAGAACTCTGCTATCAAAGGATACGGCAACTCCTTCTCTTCCACTATAGCTCTACAAATAATGCCTTCTCCTTGCTCTGTAGCTTCTCTAGCAAACTCGAACTCTGGCTCTCCTGGCAGACCAAACAAAACTCTACCTCCTCTACAATTTATACTAGCACGGTGCCTACTTAACCAATCCATCCAGAGTACAATATCGTAGCTCGGAAGTGGCATTACAAGTAGACACGCACTCAACTCTCGACCTCCTAGAGTAACTCTCCGATCCTTGCAAATATTATTAACCAGAATAATACCTCCCCCGGTCATGATCTTGCAAGTCCTAAGCAAAGACTCAGCTACCAAACTATGCTTTAGAGCAAAAGAAACAGATATAAAACTATGGGAAGCACCACTTTCAAATAAAGCTAAAGTTGAAATAGAATTAAGAAGAACAGAACCTGCGATGACATCTCCGGTGAGCTCATCCTCCTCGTCTGTTATAGCAAACGCTCGTCCCTGACGTACACCTCCCTGATGCTGATGCTGGACATAACGCTACTGCTGGGTCGGAAGCGGTCCCCTCGGCTGTACTGCAGGTGATCTCGCATGTGTCCTCGGAGCTAAAGCTGCTCCCTGAACTACATGACGAGGATTAGAAGGACACACCTTCAGCTGATGTCCCTCAGTACCATAATACAAATAAACTCCCAACCTCTTCCTGTAAACTTCCCAGATGTGGCCGGACTTCTTGTAGAAGTGGCAGGAAGCTTGTTGTAACTGTCTCTGCTACTGTGGTGCCTAGTAAAATGGTGCCCTAGCTAGAGTCTGGTGCTACTGCGGCTGGTGGAAAGATCTGGACTGGAAATAAGGATGCTTGGTAGAAATTGTACTGTTGTTGGCCCCCAGAAAAGAATCATAGTCTCTCTTGGGCTTCAAACCCAACTTTCGCTCAACCTTGCGTGTCTCCGCAAGTATCTCCGAGTATGTCTCATAAAAAGATGGAATAAGGATCTTCACTTTCCAGTTTAGACCCTCGCAAAAACGAATAGCCCGAACCTCCGGCTCTTTCACCAAATACTCTATAAATCGGCTCAGCCTGCCGAACTTCGTAGCGTATTCCTCTACAGACATGCTCCCCTAAATAAGGCTCTCAAGCTGCCTTCCCAAGTCTAGCCTGTCTGCCCGAGCAAAAAAATTCTTCTTGAAGAGGTCCTTGAACACCTCCCAAGACTGTCCGGTGTCAACAAGAATTGGCTCATTCCTGAACCAAGTGCGGGCGACGTCGAATAGTTGAAGTCCTACCGCCTCAACCTTCAGATCCTCGGAAAGACGGGACACCCTCATAAGATGCTCAATGTCCTCGAGGCAATCATCAACATAAACGATGCCCTCCGTCCCTTTGAAGACCCTAGGCTCCAGCTTCTTGAAGTCCTGAATGTTGCCTGGCCAAAGCTGAGCAACCTGAGGAGCAACCTGCTGCTGGACCGGAACTCCTCTCTACTACGACACGAGCAAGCTGATGAGCACTCTCGATACCCTGCCGTAAGAAGTCGGTCTTCCTTTGATGTGCCTCAGACTGAGCCCTCTGTGCCTCCAATATCTCACAAAACTGTATAAACATCTGTGTCGCCTCTGCTAGCACGGAAGGTGGAGGTGGAAGTCCCTCAGATACAGCTGGTACAGTCCTCTGAGTAGGTGGTGGACCTCCGAAAGCAGCTGACACTCCAATCACCGGAGAAGTGACTGGTGCAGACCCTCGGGATGTCGCAGACCTCTTAGAAGTTGCTCTCCCCTGCTGCAATCTAGTCTTGGATGGCATCATGAGACAAAGCGAAAGAAAGAATCAATATGGCACATGATGTAAGACACTCAAGGAATGACAGTTGAAAGATCAAATATCAATATCAAGGAAGAATAGTTGAATGAATCAAAAGAATTTTTCCTAAATATGATTGAGTATTCTTAACCTATATCCTATATCCTGAAACAGGCTCATAATAGCACTCAATTCAGAGCACCACTACGAATCACACTAATTGCGACCTCGAAGACCTACATGGGCCACCACTAAAAATGTGTCACAATCCGCACCTGGTGTAAGGGTACAAGTCAGAAACAACGTCAAGCCTACGCCGCAGAATCGACAGTAGAACGTTGTTTGGGTAATCTATCTAGCAATATAATGAGCCACCAACAATATAAATATACTCAATCACAGATCTAAGATGGAAATAAGCACGAATATGATAAAGAATAGAGTAGTCACATATAAATCATAAGTCAAATAATAACATCAATGAGTCTGAAGAAAACTAAACAATAAGCTAGAGACAAATCCAGTACAAGAGAAATCTAAGAAGCTACAAGTCCCAGGTCATCTGTCTCAGTCGGGATGAGTCCCTCCTGAGCCAGGGTCTCTGACTCTAAGACCACAATATCCTGAGGCCCATAATGTATAGGGTACCACTCCTCAGTATCATTTGGAAAAAATATATTCATTCTGGAAAGGAACAGAATACATCTCTAATAACAGTTCTAATCAATGATAAGAACTATGTAACAGTAAATAGATATGAATATACAAGATGCAACAATAGATACAAGAGATATACAATAAAAGAAATATTATAAATAAATACGAGAATGAACAATATGACAATGAACAAGAATACTAATGACTAAGTATGTGAGTAAAAGCTTTAACATGTGATCGGTTTGGGAACTTGCACAAGAGTAAAAGGCCTGGTTAATCATACGTGCGGTGTATGATCAACACTCATAAGGAACAAGATATGCACAAGGAGCGTATGATCACATATCTACACTAAATACTCCCTACCCCCGACTGGTATAGGGGATCCAACCATGGTATGCTATGGCACGAGATTCTCCAGGAAGATAGCGACTCTTCCTGAGAATCAGTGTCTGTACATGTACGAGATAAACAATAAAATAAGTCTTATACAAGATACACCATATACCAAGGAATAATATCTCATGACGAGATCCGGATATACCAATCTGTGTAACCATCGTGTCAAGGAAACATGAATATCTATACTAGATACAATGAACATAGAGGATGTCATATATGAGAAACTATCAGAGAATGTACTCGCTTGAAATTTGGTGAATAGTCTCACAGATGTCTGATACGGTACCTCGAAGACCTATATATGGAATATAACATCAATACAAGGTTTTGGAATGAAAATAAGTTAAACTAGTCAATTTCTAGGTTAAAGAGCCATTTTTAAGCCAAAATAGTCAAACTAGGTCAACTTTAAGTTAAACCGGTCAAACTTGGTCAAACTACCTATTTCTAGGTTATATGAGTCTATCTCAAAGATGTTGGGTTCATAAACTATGAAACTAGGTCAAACAAGCTAAATCTAGGATACTAAAATACCGTATCTTAGGATACGCAAATAAAAGATATAAAATACTGTATATGCATATTCAAACAATAATATATATATATACTAATTAGTTATAATGCTAAATGAATACCTTGGCTTTGAACCAACTCGGTATCACACTACTAAATCCCCATCTCGATACCCAATTTCAATACCTTGAATATCCTCAATACCTTGACACTTACCTTGGTGTCTCAAGGTAATGTCACTCTAGCATATCTTAGTTACCCAAACACTAACCATAGACTAAAAGATAGCTATCTAAGGTAACTATTAGCTACAAACTACTAACTATTTAATATTTACTAACACACAACTACCTATTTCTACTAACATACAAACATATACATATATATATATATATATATATATAGTATCACTAGTACTAGATATCAAGGTACATAAGTATAGATAACTACTGACTAGTAACTAGATATACTAACCATAAACTAACTAAACCAGCTAACTACTACCCATACCTTGCTGCATAAATTCTGGTATATGCTGTTGCTGCTCCTCGAACTTGTACTTATTGCTGCTACTTGTATCTGTTGCTTGTATCTACTGCTATTGCTGCTGCAGAAATGGCTGCTGTTGCGCTTTATATTGTTGTTGTGATGCCTTTCACGTGGCTATTGTGCTACACCTTCATATGGTTGTTGTGCTGCCTTTCCTATTGTTGTTGTGCTGCACCTTCATATGACTGCTGCTGCGCCTTCATACTGCTACTGCTGCTGCTGCTGTACTTTCATATTGCTGCTGCATCGTGCAGCTGAGAGTACACTGCCCGAGCTTGGTCCCCCCTCAACACACACACCCCTACAAGCACACCTATGTATATATCTCTACATACACTATATAAACACATAGATACATATAACCACTCTCTCTAGTAGCTAATATATATCTATATACACTCACAATACATCTAGATACATAAATATATCAATGTATATGTATGCACACACTCTTCTCCCCCATCTCACATATACATAATGCCCCTCTCAACTATACATATAAACATATATATACAACACATGTACATAAGTACATATATAAATACATACTTACATATATACGTATATGAACATAACATATATACACTACTAGATTCTATACATATATAGATATACATGTACATATATAACTAGTTATATATAATTATGCATACCATATAATATAGATACACATAATGTCAATATGCATATAAACACTCAATTATATAGCTATATACATATACAACAACCATATGTATATAGATATCTATACTCATATACTATATACATATGTATACATATATCACACATAGCTAAGAATAATGGATTTTAGATTTAGAAATGCAACATAACAAACACGTGGAGTGCATCACACCCGTATCACACTAGATCTATGATACGCTTGCGACACGAGTCCACCACACAACCAAACGTACCCCGAAGGACACGAGCAAGTCTAAAATATTATTTAGGGATAATACGAAGAGTCAAACACCTATCTGCATGTCCGTATCAAAATGTGACTTGCATAAAGTCTCGTGTCAGAAGGAAAACCCCCAAATCAATATGTATCACCAAATTATTGGGATACGACCTACACGTACCCAATTATGGATACGACACTAGCCACAAACACACAAACACATGTCAATTGGATATATAGGATCAATTGACAAACACAAAAAATGTCAATCTCAGAATTTTTCCAAAATTGACACAAAAAGCACCATAATTTTCTCAATTGGCCTCCTATGAACTCAATTTCAATTTCTATGGATAGCCTATGCATATGGGTTGATTTCTCATGGTTAATTATCATATTTAGAACCTAATTAAAGGAGAAAAACTAAATTGTACCTATTGGGAGATGGATTCCTAATGTAACCTCCAAATTTGATGAAATTGGCCTCAAACTTGTAGATCCTTGCTTTTTCCTTCTAGATCCTTGCTCCACTAGTCTCAAATGGTGATTTAGGAAGGAATTGGGATAAAATTTGGCAGGAAAATAATGTAAGAATAAGGGAATTTGGTTGAGAAAAATTCTAGATCTAGATTTCAAATGAAAAGAGGAGAGAGAAACTCCCCCCCTCTTTAAGTAGGTCGGCCCCCTTGTCCCTTCTTCAAGCTACTATGTAATGTCCATTATACCCCTTGGGACCTCTCATAAAGAAATAATTAAGGAGGAAAGGTTCTAGTCTAATGGTTTAATTAAATTAATCATCCTCCTAATCAATGGGCTTCTAGTTGGGCTCAATTCTAACAATTAATATATGTTGGTCCATGAGTCTAAACTAAACTAGTTAGGTCCACTAACACAAGTCCAAAATAATAAACTAACATCTAATAATAATAAAATAATACAATAATTAATTATTTAACATACACAATATTTAATTAATTATAAAATAACTAAAATACCCTTTCCTAGAAAATGTGGTAGTGACATTAAGGCAGGCCATATTTAGATCATGGAAGTTAATGCAGATTCGGATCTTCCATTATTTTTAATAATGGGTACGATGTTGGCTACCTAATCTGGATATTGTCCTTCGCGGATGAATCTACTAGCTATCAGTTTGTTGACTTCAATTTTGATGGCATTCATAATGTCCGGTCGGAACTGTCATTCCTGCTGCTTGACAGACTTAGCGTTCGGTGAGATATTGAGCTTTTGGACCGTGATTTAGGGGTCCAGTCCCGGCATGTCTTCGTAACTCTAGGCAAAGATATTAATGTATTTTCTAACGAGCTATAGCATGGATTCTCGATCCTCATCAGTCAAACTCTTGTTGATAAAGATAGGTTTAGGGGAGGATTCGTGGCCCAGATTGACTTATACGACTTCGTCCTCGGTAGGAGGTTCTCGTTATTCGAACCGCATCTCCCATTGTGCGTCTAGTCGTTAGAACTATGGTTCTACTTCAAAGATTTTTGGTGGATTCTCGTCGTCTTCCTCAGGGTCAGCTGACACCATATTAGCAGACAATGTTTGCTTGAGCATCTCCCCGATGCTGATATCGGAGTCCCAAGAGGAAGACTCTGAAGAGTGAGAGTGTAACTCATCTTCTTTATTCGAGCCTTCGGGGGATGTGGGAGGCTTAACGTACCCTAAACCATGCTTGGTCTTATGGTAGTTGTCCTCGGACTTGCCTATCGGAGCAGCGAGGCATAAGGGCAGTTGTCGACCTTTGTTATAATTTAGACCTCGGTTGCTTTTAAGATCATAACCCATCTTCTGGATGAGGTATTTGGCTTGACCACTGAACCGGTAGAGTTGTATTTTATCGGCATCAGGTTCCGGATCTAGTTTTTCTGGGACAAAGTATCAGGGGCATTCTATTATGCCGAAGATGATGAGTCTGTCTCCCCTCTTCCAAGTTGGAACTAGGAAGTAAGAGTTTTGGTTGGGAAGAATCTGATTTACAGCATAAGTGGTACTCACCTGTGTTTGCATGCGCATGCCTAGACCATGCTTCATGGAATGCAGTGTGCTTATGTATGCAACTTTAGAGTAGTTCAAAGATAGCCCTTTATTCATAAAATAAGGTATCTTTTCTTCAGGAATTATATCTTCAAGAGAAGGGACATTTGCATGAGCAACTGCGTACTCCTCCAGCTCATCCTTCTCGAGATCAACCCCTAGTACGAGCGACGACTTTGAAGGTTTACAGTACAACTTTACTACCAGAGGCTCGGACATTGTAGGAGGCAGCGGAGCATCTTTTGTAGGTTGACTGGCCAGTGAAGGCGAACAACCAGAGGTTCGGACGTGGTGGATGGTGCTAGATCTTCCTTTGGCGATCGATTCATCCTACGAAGGCGGATGACCAGAGGTTCGGGTGCCTTCTTGTGTAGTTTTAAGAGGAGAAAAGAGGTTGTGTCGGGAGCGCGTGCCTTTAGAAGGACTCTCAAGAGCACTTTTGGTGTTGTCCCAGCCTATGCCTCATCATCGATATCATTGCCACCTTCATCTTGGTAGACCTGTTTGTAATGGATTAAATTAGAGTAATAGGTTTCGATCCCTTTAAACGGATCAACATTAGCAAACTTTGTTTTGACCGTGCCGTGTTCATCGACGTACTTCAGGCACTGGTGCAGGGTCGACGGTACGATCATATATTCATGTATCCATGGGCGTCCGAGCAAGACATTATAGGATACATCTACGTCAATAACATAGCAAGTGACCTCTGTTTTTAATTCGTCGATATGGCATTTTAAGCAAATCTTGCCCAGAGGGTAGATCCTTCCTGTGTTGAAGCCAGTGATGACAGTATTGGGGACTGCCAGGCAATTGTAACCTCCGATTTCCAAATTCTCGAAATAATTAGATTTTTAATTTATTTTAAATATCAAGTTTATAAAATATTTTCTCCTTGAAATTTTTATTAGATTTTGAACAATGTTTGATTTTAGAAGGTGATTTAAAATCTTTTATAAAAAAAAAAAATTTATTTTTCCTAAATATCGATTTCTTATAAATTAAATAGATAAATAATGATATATATATAATACTCTAGCTTCGAATATTTATTGGCTTGAAATCATAAAATTATTTGTTTAATAAAATTATTGAAGGACTAGTTGTTTTCATAATAAATTTTCATATCCATTTTGGATTAGTAAATAAATAAATTACATAAATTAAGATTTTGGAATATGGGTTTAATTAGTAGCTAATTTGGAATCAGTTAGCCTTGGAAGCCTCTTAAAACATTTTCTTAAATTATATTTTTTCTATTAAATTTACCAGTTTACCGTCTCCCATTCACACCCTCATTCCCACATGAAGAACTTATTCATGTATAATCTTGGCTATTCATTATTGGGCCAATCCTCACCCTTCATCCCACACCCTCTTTCCCTATTTAAAGTCTCTCATCACCATTCCCAAGAAACCCTAGCTAGCCCTCACAAATTCCCACAAGCCAACAACCACCACCATTTTGTGTGCTCGTGTCCGTGTGTCCAGCAGTACCGTGTCAGCCGTGTTGGCCTCGGGTCCGACCCCGGGTGTCCTATCGTATCCATTTATTTTCTGTGTCCGGTTACAACATTACAACCAGATTTTTGTGTCCGACACACCCGGACACATCCACCTCCACCACAGCAAACATCATCCTCGTGTCCACCATCTGGACACATCCCAACCACAGTACATCATTTCTGTGTCCAATACCCGGACACGTCTACCCCCAATACCACAACACCACCATCGTGTCCAGCTTCGGACACGATCCACCCCGACACAGCAAATTCAAAACCCTAACTTCGACCTAACCGTCGTCGTCGAGCTCCTTTCGCCGCGTCGAGCTCGAAGATCCGCCGCCGCCTCAGATCGGTCGAGCCGTGGCCGCCGCTCCCGAGCTTTGACCACCGCCGCCACAGCAGATCCGGAGCCGACGCCGCCACTCTCGAGTTTTCGCTGCCACCGCCGAGTTCGACAGCCGCCTCCTCGATACGAGCTCCGCCAACCGCGTCCTCGGGACGAGAACACCCGCCTCCTCGAACCGAGCACCGCCGCCTCGAGCAGATCCGTCGCCTCCTCGAGCCGAACACCCGCCGCCGCCTCGAGCCGAACACCCGCCGCCGCAGGACGAGCAGATCCGCTGACGCCTTGCCGGCCCGACCTCGGCGAGACCCTACCACGCCGACGCCGAAAAACCCAGCGTAAGCTTCCTTCTTCCCTCTTCCCTCTTTTGTTCTGTGCACAGTAAGGATAGTTATATGAAATTAATTAGTTAGTTTATATATAATGGTTAGTTAATGTAATTAGTTTAGTTTAATAATAAATAGTTTAGTTATATATAAGTAGTTAATTAATGTGTAATTAGTTGGTTAATATATAATTAGTTTTATTGTTTATAATGTATAAATTTAGTTATTTATTATATGTGAATTTAGTTATGTATATATATAAGGATTTTTGATTATGTAAACATAATAATTTCTGGTTTATATTATTAATTAAGGAATAGTTACAATAATAAATTTGTTCAAAATTGGTTATTTGGACTGGTAACTGAAATTACTATAGATATAAAAATATATGATGGCTTTTACCTAAATTCTAGATTTTTATAAATAAACTTTTATTTGTAATAAATTCGAAATGATTTTCATTAAATTAAGGTGTTACCTTAATTACAAACAAACGACCCTTTCCCCAATTAGCCTGGTATCCTTATCCCAATTTTCGTGCCGAACTCCGATCTTGAACTTCTTTATATAGTTTCTAGCTATTTGGACTGCTCCGGACTCATTGGAACTAACTGCTACTTCATTTGGGATCACCATGAGAAGTGTGGCATTATGTATATTATTTGATTTGTTAATATACATATATAAAAATATTTGATTAATATGTATATACAAATATGTATTTTGGTATATAAAAATATATATTTATATACATCTATTAGTGTATATACACATATACGTATTTTGTACAATTACTAAGAGACACTTATATATATATTATATACGTTTTATTGGTATATACTTTGAGTGTATTGTGTATTATATACGTATCCCTACTAGATGACCCTAGTTGACTAGAGCCATGCCTGGCATAGCCCTGAGGCCAGTGTATTTTTATTGTGTGTTAGTGTAGCATCTGATGCAAGTGATATTATTATATATTTATAGTACTGTCGGATTCTCCAGACGATACTCTGGGACAGGACATTGGTATTGACATCTAAGGACCCAAGGCGAGTACATTCTCTGATTAGTTTCCAATTTATGATATCTCCTATATTCACTGTATCTAGTGTAGATATCCATGCTCTTGATACGTTGGTTACACGGATTGGTATACACGGATCTCGTCATGAGATGTTATTCTTTATTCATGGTGTAGCTTGTACAAGACTTGTTCCTTGTTATCTTGTGCATGTACAGACACAGAGACCCGGGGAGATTTGCTACCTCCCTAGGGAATCCCGTGCCATAGCGTACCATGATTGGATCTACTATACCAGTCGGGGGTGGGGAGTATTTTAGTGTAGATATGTGATCATACCCAACTTTACATGCATCATAGCTCACCCCACATCTCACGTCGGGTGCGGCCTGACTATTTACATGCTTTATAGCTGTTACGTATGATTAGCCTGACCTCTACATGCATTATAGCCAACCAACGGTTAGCCTGACCTTACAAGAATCATAGCTAATCACATGTAACCAGCCTGATCAAGTTCCCAAGCCGATCACATATTAAAGCTAGTACTCATACACTTAGTCATAGGTTCTTGCTCATGGACATATTGTTTCTTCTCCTGTATTTACTTACAGTATTTCCAGTATTTCTTTTATTTCTCGTACCTATACATGCTTCTGGTATATTTCTATCTAGAACTGCTACATAGTTTATATCATTAATATAGAACTGCTATTTAGCGATGTACTTTGCTCCTTCCTGACAGGAAAATATTTTTCCAGACTGTGACCTTAGTAGACTAGTTTCTGACACACTTGGAGATTGGAAGTTAATGATTGCAGGTATGATTATTTTGTCGTTAGACTTGTCTTGTATTTCTTGCTTGCCTTGATATCTCATCGTGCTTTAGTTTATGTGATTGAGTATTTCCAACATTATTTTATGATATCCACGTCTCCTTATGGAGTTGGGTATTCACGTGAGTTTGATTAGATAGTTACATGACCTAGACAGCGTTCTACCGCCGATACTGCGGCGTAGGCTGGACGTACCCACGCACTCGTGCCCCTAAACTGGGTGCGGGTTGTGATACGTTTTTAGTGGTGGCCCATGCAGGTCAGACTTCGCTAGTTGTGCGATGTCGTAGTAGTGCGACATCATAGTTGTACTACTACGTGCCTGCTATAGAATATAGGACATAGGATATTAGGATGAGAGAGGATACTCAATCACAAATTCTTGAGAGATTCCTGGGACGACCCCTTGAGAATCTTATTATAATTTCTAATTTAAATCTTTTTCCTTGTTTTCGTCCGCTTTCGCTTGTTGTTATTGAAATTAATTCTTGTTGATCAGTCATTAAATTAAAATCTTGGTATCATTGTTGAGTTTGATTCTTGTTGACCAGTTGTTAAATTTAACTCTTGGTGTCGTTGTTAAGTTTGATTTTTTATCGAGATGAATTTTATGGACTAAAATTTACGGTATCATCTGATGACATATGTTGATGAGGACAGTAAGAAAGGTAAAACGTCTACTTTGGTTATGGAACCTAGAGTTTATCGCAGCCATATTAGCTGTCGTGACGAGAACGTAGGAACCTGACTTGGATGTACATACTTTAGTTATGAAACTTAGAGTCTCTCGCAGCCATACCGGTTGGCGTGGCGGAGATTCTAGATGACATGATTGTAGAGTTGTATACCTTAGTTACGTAACCTGTCGTTTATCGCATTATGCTTACTGGCGTGGCGAGGATTCTGAGTGTCATGATTTCTGACAGACGTGTATGATTATCAGGTTGTATCTTAAAATGGTTCTTAAAGTCTCATCTCAAGACTTATCTAATTTTGTTATTTCAGGACTTTGTTCCATCGCTTCTTTTCTTTACTAGAAGTAAAGATACCTTCAGTCCTTGATCCAATTCCTTTTTGAGTCTTATTTCTTTAAGGATCCTTGTTAGTATGATAATTAGTGACTTGTAATTATGTCTGTGTCTTGAGTATTAGTATTGACTTAGTGTTGATAGTGAGTGTAAGTGTTTTCTGGTTGGACATGTGAACAGTAGGCCTTAATCTAGAGTTAACTCATAGCCTAGTACCTTGTAACAACGGTTCTAGGATAAGTATCATTAGAGACTGTGAGTAGAAGGAGAGTATAGAGTATCAGTGACAGTTCCAAGAATTTGTATCAGAGCCAACATACCCGCCCTGGATAATCATGATTATGCACTTGAGTGATCTATGTAAACAATTGAGTATCCAGGAATTGTGTTAAGGATTAATGGAGCATGATGTTCAAATTTGATGATTGATATCGGGTGTGTTAAAGGTAAAGAAGTTTATATGCATGAGGGGTTATAATGAGGTGTCATAAGTAGAGAAATATCGGAAATTGGTAATGGTGAGGCATATCACAGATTAGTTTAACAGGCTGTAAAAGGTTAAAGGGAAATACCTATGTAACCATCGAGATGAGGAACCATATACATGCCCATGAGAGTAAAGAAACATGAGTGTTATAGAAGATACATGTGATCATAAGTTCTAATGAGCTTGATGAGATAATCCATCAATGAAGCTAGTGATATAATACCAAGAGTGCTAATGGTTCTATATCGAGGATTAGTCGAGAATGACGCTAATAACAGCAAGCACTCTGCCTGATGATAATTGGATGATATACCAGTTAATATAGATTGAAAATCATGGAAGAAAATACATGTGATGATAACTTTGATCATTGAAGGTAATAGTGCAAGCGATTCGGGCAGTATAATTTTAGTACACAGTTGTAGACAATAGATGTATTGAGTGCACCTCGAGTATTAGAGACTGTGAGCACTTATATGTATATTTGTGGATTTATAAAAATTAAAGAGTGGAAATGAATTTTAACTTTGAGAATTATTGAGGAGTTGAGATTTATGTCATTAAATTTTTGAGGGTTCAAATTTTGATTCCATAAACATGGTCAAGGCTACAAAGATTTTAGAAGTGATTAAAATCTTATTTCGATGTTGAGTATCTGACTTTGAGGAGGTATATGCAAATTATTTTTAAGCTGATCGAGAAGTTAAACCTTGTCGATTATTTTGAGGATTAATTTTATGGTAGATGAGAAATATGAATATTAAATATAGGAGTAGATGATATACAGGTGTAAGAATCTGATGACTTGAGCATGATTGAGATGGCACCGTAGACTGACTTGGATGTCCATCTAGAGTTGTATTGGGAAGAGCAGTACTTAGTATGGTGTTACACTTGGGTGCACTGGAGTGATGGGAACAATAGTATGGACAATTGTAGTAGGAACGAGAACTGACAGAGAATGTGATACTAAAGAGATAGAGGTATCAAACTTGGATGCATTATTGAACCATGGTTATATTAGAGAATCTTGGTATCAGATTTAAGTATTAATAAGCAGGTGTATGCAATAAGGATATAATCATGGATGTTGTGGACTAAAGGTTAGTTGATAGGGATATCAGTGTACAGGAATAGGAATTTGTTAGTATATGTGCTAGAGTTAAGTGTTTGTTAGAGATAGTAGATACTACAAGTAATATGTTAGCAGGTTCTTTCTTTCCCTCCTAATGATTCCTTCTTCCATCTTTCGATTGATTGATTTTCCTAATACTGTAGTTCGTATTCATGATTTTCTTGTTAGGATATAACTAGTAGTACACCTTAACAGAGACTAAAATACCATGACAAAAGATACATGACCTATATATTTTTCTTAAATTGCATGGCTGTAGGTAGAGTTTTTTAAACCATGATCATTAGGGATTTGACCATAGCAAAGATCTATGACAAGGTTATGACTGACAAAAATAGACAAGATGATTAAATTGTGGATGAGCATTAATTTAAATAAAGAATTAAGGGGTTGTTATAACAGAGGTGATGGATCATTGATTGTACGAGAATCGAGGTTTGACTGAAATTCGAGGATAAATATTAACTTAAATAGAGAGTTAAGAAAATCACAGGGCAAAATTGAGGATTATTTTAATTTTTGGAAGGTCTTGATATGATTAAATTGGTTATTAAAAATTTGAGAAAAATTTAGGAAAATTATCATCATATCTATTTGATTGCAAGGTAGAAATTTGAAATTTTATATTATGAATGTTGCATTGAAGATTCTGAAAGTATCGAATCGTTGAGTATTTGAGGAAAAAGAAAATCAGAAAATAAAATCGTTAATGGAATAATGTCGAATTCAATTCTCGGGATAAGGATTTAGATTTGAATAAACATCAATTGAATTTGAGTTAGAGGAGTAAGATGATTGATGGATTAGTGGTTAAAATTTAAATTTTGGGATACGATTTTTTATAAATATACATTAATTGGATTTCAATTGGAGGATTGGATATTAAAATCCTGGAGTATTTAGATACGAACTTAAAATTTTTGGAGGAGATTATGACAAAAAGGGGATTTGATTTTTACTTGAGGATTTTCAGGAATATGATGTTATAGAATTTTGAAAGGTTGTGAAATAACAATATGGAATTACTTCATAATTATTTGGTTTGAAATTTAAATTTGATAGAAATAATATGATGAGTAAAGGCAATTATTGAGAACCTTAAATTTCGAGGACGAAATTTTTCTAAGGTGGGTAGACTTGTAACCTCCGATTTCCAAATTCCGGAAATAATTAGAATTTTAATTTATTTTAAATATCAAATTTATAAAATATTTTCTCCTTGAAATTTTTATTAGATTTTGAACAATGTTTGATTTTAGAAGGTGATTTAAAATTTTTTATAAAAAAAAAAAATTTTTTTCCTAAATGTCGATTTCTTATAAATTAAATAGATAAATAATGATATATATATAATACTCTAGCTTCGAATATTTATTGGCTTGAAATCATAAAATTATTTGTTTAATAAAATTATTGAAGGACTAGTTGTTTTCATAATAAATTTTCATATCCATTTTGGATTAGTAAATAAATAAATTACATAAATTAAGATTTTGGAATATGGGTTTAATTAGTAGCTAATTTGGAATCAGTTAGCCTTGGAAGCCTCTTAAAATATTTTCTTAAATTATATTTTTTCTATTAAATTTACCAGTTTACCGTCTCCCATTCACACCCTCATTCCCACATGAAGAACTTATTCATGTATAATCTTGGCCATTCATTATTGGGCCAATCCTCACCCTTCATCCCACACCCTCTTTCCCTATTTAAAGTCTCTCATCACCATTCCCAAGAAACCCTAGCTAGCCCTCACAAATTCCCACAAGCCAACAACCACCACCATTTTGTGTGCTCGTGTCCGTGTGTCCAGCATTACCGTGTCAGCCGTGTTGGCCTCGGGTCCGACCCCGGGTGTCCTATCGTATCCATTCATTTCCTGTGTCCGGTTACAACATTACAACCAGATTTTCGTGTCCGACACACCCGGACACATCCACCTCCACCACAGCAAACATTATCCTCGTGTCCACCATCTGGACACATCCCTACCACAGTACATCATTTTTGTGTCCAACACCCGGATACGTCCACCCCCAATACCACAACACCACCATCGTGTCCAGCCTCGGACACGATCCACCCTGACACAGCAAATTCAAAACCCTAACTTTGACCTAACCGTCGTCGTCGAGCTCCTTCCGCCGCGTCGAGCTCGAAGATCCGCCGCCGCCTCAGATCTGTCGAGCCGTGGCCGCCGCTCCCGAGCTTCGACCGCCGCCGCCACAGAAGATCCGGAGCCGACGCCGCCGCTCTCGAGTTTCCGCTGCCACCGTCGAGTTAGACAGCCGCCTCCTCGATACGAGCTCCGCCAACCGCCTCCTCGGGACGAGAACACCCGCCTCCTCGAACCGAGCACCGCCGCCTCGAGCAGATCCGCCGCCTCCTCAAGCCGAACACCCGCCGTCGCCTCGAGCCGAGCACCCGCCACAGCAGGCTGAGCAGATCCGCCGACGCCTTGCCGGCCCGACCCCGGCGAGACCCCACCGCGCAGACGCCGGAAAACCCAGCGTGAGCTTCCTTCTTCCCTCTTCCCTCTTTTGTTCTGTGCACAGTAAGGATAGTTATATGAAATTAATTAGTTAGTTTATATATAATGGTTAGTTAATATAATTAGTTAAGTTAATGTAATTAGTTTAGTTTAATAATAAATAGTTTAGTTATATGTAAGTAGTTAATTTAAGTGTAATTAGTTGGTTAATATATAATTAGTTTTATTGTTTATAATGTATAAATTTAGTTATTTATTATGTGTGAATTTAGTTATGTATATATATAAGGATTTTTGATTATGTAAAATAATAATTTCTGGTTTATATTATTAATTAAGGAATAGTTACAATAATAAATTTGTTCAAAATTAGTTATTTGGACTGGTAACTGAAATTACTATAGATATAAAAATATATGATGGCTTTTACCTAAATTCTAGATTTTTATAAATAAACTTTTATTTGTAATAAATCCGAAATAATTTTCATTAAATTAAGGTGTTACCTTAATTACAAACAAACGACCCTTTCCCCTATTAGCATGGTATCCTTATCCCGATTTTTGTGCCGAACTCTGATCTTGAACTTCTTTATATAGTTTCTAGCTATTTGGACTGCTCCGGACTCATTGGAACTAACTGCTACTTCATTTGGGATCACCTTGAGAAGTGTGGCATTATGTACATTCTTTGATTTGTTAATATACATATATAAAAATATTTGATTAATATATATATACAAATATGTATTTTGGTATATAAAAATATATATTTATATACATCTATTAGTGTATATATACATATACGTATTTTGTATAATTACTAAGAGACACTTATATATATATATTATATACGTTTTATTGGTTTATACTTTGAGTGTATTGTGTATTATATACGTATCCCTACTAGATGACCCTAGTTGACAAGAGCCATACCTGGCATAGCCCTGAGGCCAGTGTATTTTTATTGTGTGTTAGTGTAGCATCTAATTCAAGTGATATTATTATATGTTTATAGGACTGTCGGATTCTCCAGACGATACTCTGGGACAGGACATTGGTATTGACAGTTAAGGACCCAAGGCGAGTACATTCTCTGATTAGTTTCTAATTTATGATATCTCCTATGTTCACTGTATCTAGTGTAGATATCCATGCTCTTGACACGTTGGTTACACGGATTGGTATACACGGATCTCGTCATGAGATGTTAATCCTTATTCATGGTGTAGCTTGTACAAGACTTGTTCCTTGTTATCTTGTGCATGTACAGACACAGAGACCCGGGGAGATTTGCTACCTCCCTAGGGAATCCCGTGCCATAGCGTACCATGATTGGATCTACTATACCAGTCGGGGGTGGGGAGTATTTTAGTATAGATATGTGATCATACCCAACTTTACATGCATCATAGCTCACCCCACATCTCACGTCGGGTGCGGCCTGACCATTTACATGCTTCATAGCTGTTACGTGTGATTAGCCTGACCTCTACATGCATCATAGCTAACCAACGGTTAGCCTGACCTTACAAGAATTATAGCTAATCACATGTAACCAGCCTGATCAAGTTCCCAAGCCGATCACATGTTAAAGCTAGTACTCATACACTTAGTCATAGGTTCTTGCTCATGGACATATTGTTTCTTCTCCTGCATTTACTTACAGTATTTCCAGTATTTCTTTTATTTCTCGTACCTATACATGCTTCTGGTATATTTCTATCTAGAACTGCTATATAGTTTATATCATTAATATAGAACTGCTATTTAGAGATGTACTTTGCTCCTTCCTGACTGGAAAATATTTTTCCAGACTGTGACCTTAGTAGACTGGTTTCTGACACACTTGGGGATTGGAAGTTAATGATTGCAGGTATGATTATTTTGTCATTAGACTTGTCTTGTATTTCTTGCTTTCCTTGATATCTCATCGTACTTTAGTTTATGTGATTGAGTATTTTCAGCATTATTTTATGATATCCACGTCTCCTTATGGAGTTTGGTATTCACGTGAGTTTGATTAGATAGTTACATGACCTATACAATGTTCTACCGCCGATACTGCGGCGTAGGCTGGACGTACCCATGCACTCGTGCCCCTAAACTGGGTGCGGGTCGTGACAGCAATGGATCGGAATAACCAAGGTCTGAAGCAGAATCTGCAGGATGATGCTGATTGACAAACCAAGATCGATGTGTATCCGGTCTACCTTGATGGCACTAATGTACCCTGTGTAATACAAGGCACGATTATGTCGATTATTCTTTAGCAACATATCCTATTGCGAGAATGTAATATTGGGTATTGCCTCCATGATATTATTGCAGTGGGGGCAAGCAGCCAGATCCTCAGCTGGTGGTTTAACATGCACCAGGTAGATGTCGGTATTCTGTAATGTCTCACTCAAAGCGACCCGAGTGTCTCTGAAGAGTCGCAGAAGCTCGAATAGTGACAGCTTCACTGGAGTGTTAGCCAGTTGGGCCAAGATTTCAAATTTGTAGGGTTTTTCCAACCCCAGAGTTGTATCCTTGCACAGCGGTTTATCAAAACAAACTTTCTTTTGCTTGGACTTATCTGCTAGCGAAGGCTGGGATAGACCCAGATCAGAGGAGTTCGGTGTGATAGTCGTCGTCAGGGGTATTATACTCGTACTGGTATGTCAAGCCAGACCTCGTTGTTCTTGCTATAACTTTCTCAGATGGGAGGGAATTCGTGTAGCAGGACTTGGACTTCTTGCCCTAGGACTTGGTGGCAGAAGGTGTTTCTTGCTGCATTATGTCTGGAGCAAGGTCTGGATGAATCCACATAACCTCACCTCACAATGTGGTGAGAGGTATCAGCCCGGCTATTTGATCATGAGCTGGTGGAAGGTTAACAACCTCCATTGTTGCCCTGAGAATAGAGATTACCCTGTCACGTACCTCCGTTGCCAAGAAGTTACCGAATTAGAGGGACACCATGTTGACGGCGATGATTTTTTCGTCGAAGTCCAAGGTAAGGGCCTTGGTTTCAAGCAGGCACTGGATGTACCACTTGAGTGTGTAGCAATCTCGTATCTCATGGTGGATGTACCGATGAAAGTGGTAGTACTTTGGGCGGTTTATGTCGATTGCCACATCAGGTCATTTGACGTTGGGGAGCCGGAGCTTACCACCCTTCATCAGTATGTCGAAGATAGCATGATGTCATCATATTCGAAGGAGTAAGTCTCTTTGAGCTTTGGAAACTCTATCAACTTTTGCTCAGGCTTCTTGGTTAAGTTGGCCACCATGGCCTGCTTTCCTTTTCTATTGCCGTTGTTGTTGCCGCTTGTATTATTGTTGGGATATTTTCTGCTATCATCAATGACAGGGTTCTATATTCCCAAGAGCCAGGCATCCTTGACCTTCTTCTCAGCACTGAAATAGCATATGATGAATGTCGTCCAGTCTTTAAACTGATCGTCGTCCATCCAGAGGCTGACTGCTGGAATTAAGTTTCTGTGACACATGTCCATCAGTGTCGATTTGGGATTGCCTGGAGGAAATCTCAGTGCTGCTTGTCGGAAGCGCTCGATATAATTTCGGGTGAGTTTCCTTTTTTCTTGGGTAACATCCATCAGGGAGGACATTGTCATATCGTTTTCTCTGTCATAGAATCTTTTAAGAAATCTTGAGGTCATCAAATAACGAGATACAGTTATCTTATAGGCTGCAAAATAGTCGAATGCTACCCCGGACAATGCCCCCACAAAGAGCTTGGTAAGAAATATGTCACTACGAGGTAGGTGCCCTATTGCAGTCTCAAAATAACTCATGTATTGACGGAAGAAAGTCTTTCCATCGAATGAGTTTAAGTTAAAGGGCTTGTACTTGGGCTAGTACGACACATCTCTCTACTCGCGGGGGTATGGTTGTCGTATCCCGAGCTTGCGTAATGAGTCATGCCTGTCCATGGAATCTAGGCGAGCCCAGAGATCCCAGACTTCCTTCATTGCTTCTCTGGCTTCATCTCCGATGGAAGGGGCAGATGAGCCAGGCAGAGGGTGATTACCGCCTATAGGTGGAGCGGTTGCGTCAAAATTCGCGTTGGTCCCAGGTTCCAAGCTTGCTTGTCCAGAAGCCCTTGCTCGTTGGGAAGCTATGTTTGCTTTAACTTTCAATATTGTTTGGGTCAAAGCTTGCATTGGTGAACTCACCGTCTGTATCATGGCCTCAAGAACCTCAAGGCGTTATCGATCGCTGGGGCCTTCATGATCGACCTCTACCATGCATATAGTCCTCACATGGGGAAAGATGGACGGGATAGTGGACGTTGCACTTTCTGTCTCAAATTTTTGCTGGGAGTAGTCATCAGGTAGCGTCGCCTCCTCCTCGGATTCGGAGAAAATACTACCCCCAGTGTAGGAGGCTACGTCATTTTGACGAGGGTGACCACCCCCAGGGATATCGAAGTATGTTCCTTAGGAATCACCGCCTTCTCGGAACGACGGGTTGTTGTATAGGTCCGGGGGATCACTACCCCTAACTTGTGTAGCCCCCAGGGGTCTTGAGGAAGAACAACCCCCAACGGTTGATAGCTTTTTTTTCGAGCGGGTACTTGAAAAATACCTCCGCAGGTCTCGCTGTTGGTCTTCCTAGTAGTCGCCTTCTCAATACGCTGGTTGAGAGTGACGGAGTGGAGGTACTGGACTTCCTTCCTCCTAAGGTGGAAGGGTCCTTCCATGCAGAGTAACATGAGATGAATGGTAGCTCCTCCTCCTCTGGTGTTTGTACCTAATCTCTGGGTTGTTACCACATAGGTGCCTTCGGATGCAGTCATTGGAATGCCGACTTCCTATTTGTGGTTACTGCCACTTTATTGCAGCATCAATTGATGATAATTTTGGTGCAGTGATATCCTGGGGAGGATACTTCACATGCCATAGTTGTCTTTCTCGTCTTGTGCTTGTGATTGATCATGTTGTGAAAGTCAGGCGAGGGCTGATTCACCTTGGCACCCTTTTTGTGAGCACGGGTAGACCGAGAGCATGGGTGTGTGGGAGTTGCCTTTGCTCCATGATCTAGGATTTGTACAAGAACTTTCCCCAGATTATCAGTGGAAGACTTTTGAGACAGACCATATCCATTTGTCGCTGTAGGCTAGAAGCACGGGACGGTCTTATATAGCTTTCCTTCAGGGGCCCGTATAACGGTTTGAGGTGCCCATCGACGGTCAGTCAAATTGACAGTTGCTTGAGCTTGACGAGCTCGCACTACCCTAGACTTCTTCAAATTAGCACGCACAGGCGCATAGTACGAAGATTCCAAGTTTTGAATTTCACCATTCTCAGCATGGTGCATAGGATCAGCGCTGTGTGAGATTCGGTCAAAAGCAGAGATTCGACTGTTGTTAGAGACGCATGTGGCCATCTGCCGGTAGATGTCAGCCGATGTCGCATAGTTGGTCTTATGCGACCTCCTCCTTGGCTGTATAGAACTTGCATCAGCACATGAACGTTTGGCATCATAATATTTTTCTCTGCCAGAGTTTGGGTGCTAAGCATTTTCAGCATCAGGCGGGGATGTCGCATGGACATGGACAACCTGGGTGGATGCCTGGCAAGAGTCTTCAGCAACAGAAAGAGAACCAGGGAGCGCTTGCTCCGCAGTTGGGTGAGACACAGTAGCCTTTGCTATCCATGTCATGCGGGTCTTCTTGGGCTTTGCTTGCCTTGACGAAGGACTAGCTTATCCCTCCGAAAGCATCTCCTTGAAAGCCTGTTGGTCGAAGCGGACCACCAGTATCTTTTGAGTTGACCCGAGCTTGGCTGCATCGGATTGTGTCATAACTTTCTCTATTAAGAAGTGTATAATTATCTAAGTACAATATTTTGGTCTAGGATGTGACGATGGAGGTGAGAAGTATAGCAACTTTTGCTTCATTGACGATCCGATGCAGAGTGAAGAAGCTATCTTATTTTCTCTCTTTGCTCATCTTTGTTTGCTCTCTCTTTGTGTCACCCACCCCTGTGTCTATCCTCCCGTTTGGGCATGCCACCCGAGTATATATAGTCATCCTTGGGAGTGCATATGATAGGTCACATGGATGCTAGAGGGTGCCACGTGTGTCTTCTTAACATGGTGTAGATATAACCGTAAGCAGGCCAAATTGCCATGCGGGCACTTATTGAGAATTTTTATTGCTGAAGATCTGGGTGGTTCTTATCCTTTGTGGGCATGACTTGGTCAGGTTGACACATGGTCCGCTCATGGTTGAAGAGAATCACTCATGTTATAATAATAATATTTGGTCTTCGTGGAGTCTGAAACACATGTGGCCAGAGACACATGGGACACATGAAGTCTGGGACGCATGGGGCCAGAGACGCATGGAATGCATGAAGTTTGGGATGCATGGGGCCAGAGACGCATAGAACGCATGGAGTCTTGGAAGCATGGGGCCAGAGACACATTGAACGCATAGAGTCTGGTATGAATGGGGCCAGAGATACATTGAACTCATGGAGTCTGGGATGCATGGGGTCCTTGTTGTGCTGTATATGTGGCACTGCACACCCATCGAGAGTGAAGTTCTGTGCTGACGTGAGACTTCTGTCATTTAGTGTATTTACGTCTTTTGAGGTATTCAAAAAATCCTCTTTATCAGAATTCTGTGTCAGAGACAATCATGTTGCTAGGATGCCATGTTAGGTCCATCTGCGGCCAAAGCTGCTTTGGCTGATTGGGACGCATGGATATCGCCTTATTGGACCATAGGGTAATTATGTGGCCCATTCTCTTCTAAGCTTTACTTTGAATCCCATGGTTGTTAGACACATGGATGCATATTTTCTATGCTTCTACAGCTGGCACATAGGAACACTACTTGTGTTGCGGATGTCGCATGGCTCTAGATTACTTTGGCACATGGCTCTTAATCACTTCGGCGCATGGCTTTGTGATAACTATTGGCGCATGGTATAGATTTTCTATTCTGCTATAAGACTCCCTTCAAAGTTTCTAAACTTAAACTTTATTAGATTTAAATTTGGAATACTTTGAACAGAAGAATAGGGGAGATAGGCGCATGGGCTGCTTCAGCGAATGTATGAAATATTCTCCTGCTTAGCGCATAGGAGGTTACTATGCTGCTGAAAGGGTGCCAAGTCATGTGAACTTCTTTGACCGGCTTTCTTCTATTCCCTAGGCAGGGATTCAATGTCGGGTTCACTCCGTGACTTGGACGCCTAACCATAAGCCATTAATGGCTTTCTTGCCTATAAATAGAGGGCTAGGGAAGAGAAATAATAGTTCCTTTCTCCTTTGCCTAATGTCTCTAAAGAAGCCAAGTGTGGGGAGATCGGTCGAGCGATTCATCGATCCTCTCCCTTTAATGGTCGATCATCCAGCTGTCATCGGTGGAGGTAAGGAGAGAAACTTTTTGCTTCTTGTTCTTAGGACACAAGGTCACTTCGGTACCCTCTATTTGCATAGACCAGACCTTAGTCAGTTAATGCAGAGATGCTCTCTACATCTCGATGCGCATGGTCATTGTCGAAGGGCTTTGTCCTGAATATGCGCTGACGACAAGAATTCTCCTTCAGTGGCATGGGTGACGCTGTCTCTAAAAACTCATCTGAGGCATGCGCTGGGAGACTATACACGACCACGCTGCTTGGGTGAACTCATTTCGTTGTTGAACCTACGCATATATATAGGACTTGGCGCCTATGCGCGTCTCCCCGAGCGCATTAGCTTGCCAAATGGCTCATGGTCCTGTAGGTGTGCGCCTTTTGATTGGTCTTTTCTTGCAAATAACCTCACGTTTTGTGTGCTCGTCTTGCAAGGACTGCCTTGGATTGCTTGGGTCCTGATGGAGCATGGAAGGATATCATAGTTACCATTGTTCGTGGTAAATAAACACATTACTCGGAAGATTTTCTGCGATATTCTATTCTAGCTTACTATAGCTAGTCCCCGTATACGACTACTATGTGAAGGCTGGATCTCGGGTTGGATCCTAGCAGTGCATCTGTTTGACAGAGGTGGGGCTTGTTATCCCAACTGGGACTTATAGTCGCGTTCTTTCACACGACAGAGTTGGGTCTGTAGGCTTAGCTTTGTGTTGCAAGGTCCCTTGCTATCGATCCGTATGGATTCTTTTTCATGTATTATGGCTTGCACTGAGGAGTTTACTGAAGTGATAACCCAGAATGCATTGAGATGCCAGCTTTACATGCATTGGTACCAGAAACAACACAGAGGAGTCTCCCTTTTTTCCAATGTACTCGCGATCTTGAATATTAATGAAAATCCAAAATATAATGGACTTCCATCATATGTACTCATGATCTTCAATATCAATAAAAATTTCCTTTTTCTTTTCCTTTTTATAAGTTTTATATTATTGTGTGTATCGTGGTTATAAATATTATACCAGAGGTATTATGGATGTAGTATATATTATTACTTGTGATTAACAGACCCTATCAGAGGTAATATGAACATGATAAGTTAGAGCAGTCTTATGAGAAAATATTGAAGGAGATACCATCTGCAATGGTTGGGAACTTTTTGGTGTAAAACCGGTAGGCTAGAAAGTTGGCTTGTAGCTTAATACGATCATGGTGAGGTATTTTGCAAAGATAAAAAAGGGACAAGTGAGAGGTAGTATGGACATAACTGTCTTATTTTATTGGGGGAGAACGACTTATAGTTCAGAGGTGATGTTGACGTGAACTTTTTTCCCTTAGAAAAGTTTTGAGGATCTGTTACCCATTGCACACTCGGAACTCCCGAGTACGGATAATAGATTTGTCCGTGTGCTGTGGATATAAATAATTTGCTAGGGAAGACATCAACTGTGAATATTACACTTTTATGTCCCTCTTCCAGGGATAGAATGACACACTTTTTTTTTGCGTGCCTAACTTAGGCATAATATTTCTTTAGGAACTTATCACTGATTGGAATCATGAGCAAGTTACCATTAGGCTTAGAGAGCCTATATGCGCCACTAGAGTAGACCGTTTCCACTACAAAGGTACCCTCCCACTTGGGTTAGAATTTTCTCGTCTTTTTGTGGGTCATGAGCATCGGTCTTCTTACGATTAGGAAAAGATCGCCGAACTGGAATGTCCTTTCCTTCACCTTTTTGTTGAAGGTCCTGGAGAGTCGTGCTTGATATATCTTAATGCGTTGCTGAGCCAAGAGGCATTTTTTGTCAAGTGCCTCAAACTCTTGTAGACGCCGACGATGATTGTTTTCGACGGTTAGCTGATTGGAAAGGGCCACCCGGAGAGAAGGAATTTGGGTCTCTAAAAGAATAGCCTCGCTTCCGTAGACTAAAGAGAATAACGTACTGCCAGTCGGAGTTCAGATCGTCGAATGGTAGACCCGTAGATATTCGCCTAGCTTCTCATTACAGTCACATTTGTTGGTTGAAACAAACTTTTTGAGTAGCTTAATGATTGCCTTGTTGAATGCTTCGGCCAATCCATTTGTTGCTGGATTGTAGGCGGTTGAAGCTATATTTTGGATTCAGTTTTTAACGTAAAACCGAGAAAATATGACTTGCATACTACGAGCCAATGTCATGAATAATTCTGCGAGGTAAGACGAAGCGGTAGATGACGTGATTCTTTATGAAATTAATCACTTGAGATATCTTAACCTTTGCCAGCGAAATGACTTCTGTCCACTTGGAGAAGTAGTATATGATAGCCAAGATGAACCGGTGCCCCTTAGACGAAGGTGGATTAATCAGCCATATAATGTCCATACACCAGGCTTCGAACGTCCAAGACGCAACGGTAGGGTGTAGAAACTCTGAGGGTTGGTGAATAAATTTGGCATAGATTTGACACATCCTGCACTTCTTCATATAATTGACGGTATCCTCCACCATCGTTGGCCAATAATATTACATGCGTCGGAGGCAATCCTGAAGCTTAGAACCGGGTTGGTGAGCACCACAAAAATTGTCGTGAGCTTCACAGAGAGCTTACTTTTCTTCTGCGTCTGATAGGCAACGTAGTAGGAGCTCGTTAAAGAAATAACGGTACAATATCTTAGTGGTGGTATTATAGTAGAACCGAAGGGAGCATCTTCTAACGGAAGTGACCTCCTTTGGGTCATTTGGATGGATTTCGTAGACAACATAGTCCATAAATAGGAGCCTCCAATTTTTAAGATTGGTATCTGCGTGCACAAAGTGGCTTAGAGTCAAGCATAACTTGTTTCTTGTGAAGACCAGTTCTTGACCACCACTGTGATCAATTGGTGGGTTTTGATTGAATTTAATAAGGAAGAAGCGAGGATGGTGGCTTGACTTAGGCCAAATAAGAGTCGACATTTTGTAACGCCTCACTTAGAGCATCACAAGTCTCTTTGGAGAGATGCAGGAGCTCAAAGAGAGACAACTTCGCTGGAGTAATGGCAAGCTGTGCCAAAATATCAAGTTGTAAGGATTTTCCAGCCCTTGAGTTGTCTTTTCGTAGAGGTTTATCAAAGTGTGTCTCCTTTTGCTTGTCTACTACAGAAAGCTGGGATGGACCCGGATTAGATGCAGTAAGTGTTCACCATTAAAGTAAGTTTAAGGAACTTTTGCTTAACAACCAACAAGAAGTACAAACAAATCCTAGATAGAAAATCTAAGTACAATATTTTTTTGATTTGGGAACCGTGACGATGGAGATCGACTACTGCAATAACTATTTTACTCTGTTGATGGTCTGACGAGGGGATGGGGATGCTCTCTTCTTTTTTCTCTTTCTTGAGTTTGTGCGTATGTACGTAGCTCGCCTGGGAGGGTATAGTCGCTAAAGCAAAAAATTCAGCCCTTTGGAACGTCCAAGTTTTTTTCTTTATAGCCATCATGTTGATGGGCTATAGGTGCCGCATATGCTTCTGTTTGGTGGCTGCAGAGGGATCCTTCAATATAATACGGTTGTAACTGTAGTTGCATACTATGGGTAGGCTGCCACGCAACTTTGGTTAAGTTATATTATTTGATAAGGTCTCAGGGTTCTTTTTAACTCTCTCGTATGTGTGACTCGGTCATCAGGATACGTAATCAGCACTAACTGTGTGAAGATCTTTTTGGTTGCAATGAATATATCTTGCAAGCTAAAATCCGCATAACATCTTGGCCGCATAGCATCTTTGCCGCATATGTTCTCTCCTTTGGCATTGGTCTTATGTACACTTTGGCCGTATGGCATTGTGGCCGTATGCAAACTCTTGTCTGGCCTCGGTCGAATGGACACTTTAGCCGCATGATGACGAGGCTGCATAGGGCCGTAGCCGCATATGAGGTAACACGTGGCATGACACGTTTGACAAAATTATTAATGCACTGATATGACTTTCCCTTTTTTATGAGTCATCGTCTCTCTCATGATTCTCAAAGCGCTCTAGGTGATGAGTGGTGTGTCAGGCATTGGATATTTTGTCAGGGAATCTCATGTAGCTCCTTACTTTATGGCTGTTTAGGCCGCATGAATTCTGCTATGTGGCTTCCTCTTTGGATGTTTAGGTCGCATGGGCTCTATGTGACTCCTTTGTGTCTTGTTATTATTTTGAAGGTGCATGGGCTCTATGCAGCCTGCATAATTTTTATGCTTCTACAAGACCCGCTTCAAAGTTTCCCAAAATGATAAGTTTAGAATACTTTTAACTAGAAGCATGGTATAGAAATTTTGGCTACATATGAGTGACATGCCGCATAGATATGTTGTCGCATAGTCATTTCTTCCAGGATGTCAGATCATTAAATGCCGAGATTTGGATCGATCTTAGGGGAGATTTTTTTGGACTCTGAGTCAACAACAGTTTCTGAGAAGATAAATATGGATCGCACAAATTGAGGCATCATGTTCATCCTCATAACTGCCTGGTTCATCGCCTCGATCTTCTCACGCGCCCTAGGAGCCTATAAATAGGCAGGCTGGGGAGGAAAAGAAGAGGACAAGGAGGAGGTAGGACCCCTTGTAATTGTGATTCACTAATTGGATCCCATTCTTGATGCCGAGACGGTATCCCTACGTCCTCTTAGCTTTATTGCTATGTCCCCTTTTTATGACACTCTTTGTCCTGATTTATCTGAATTTATGTAGAGACTGGGAGCAAGGGTGAGGAAACTTCCTCCCCGAGCCACTACAACAGGGATTTCTTACCGAAAGGAGGAGACGATGTCATCTTCTTGCGAACCGTATAATGGCGAGCATGTCATCGAGGCGATGGGAAATTTTGATGAGGAAAGGTATTTTGCATGTTTATTCTTGTCAATTATTTGCATTTTATTTGTTTGGATTTTTGTTTAATGTGGGATACTACCCTGGACTAATAGTGAACACATATTGAAAATTGCCATGGATCCGTGCTAGGACCAATATGTAGGATGGATACCTGACCCGGTTCACTTTTGGAACCCTTAAGCCTATTTTGGATGGTTGATATTTGTTTGGGAAGTGTCATGACTTAATCCTATGGCTAACCTCATTTTTTCCACTTGGTATATATATGAGCATTCTCTCTCCTCTCTCATTCTTCTTCATTTTCACTCTCTTTCTTCTTTTCTTCTTCCTCCTTGCTCCTTTCCTTGGCCGACCCTAGCCCAAGCCTTAGCCCTAGACTTGGCTCTAGGAAGAGGTTTGTTAGTCCACGAAGGCAAGTAAATTTTGTTCAAAGTGGTGAAGCCATGATTTTTGGATTTTTGTATAATTATAGCAATTGAAAATATGTTTGATGAAAAATATTCTCTATGTTGTCATTAGTTTTAGTTCTTGGAGTTTTTTATTTTGATGGATATATTTGAGTATATCTTAGTTTCAAAGTTAGAGTTTTTTATGGGTTCCATGAATTTTTTTTGGTTTTGATCGATTAAAACTTATTATTTTTGAAAACCAGTTATTTCTTGTGATAGAGCATTCAATTTCAGGCATTTTGGCTTTTAAATCATTGGATTCAGAATTAAAATGAAAATTTATTGAAGAAAACAAATTTTTAGGATTTTTGGAGCTTTTTCCATGGAGTTTGTGCTGTTTTGGGACAAAGGAGTTCCATGCGGCCAAGTTACATGCGCCCCCTTCCAATATGGCGCCTATCTTGTTAGGTGCATGACTGTCTCTGCATATGCGCCCCTAAGCTGAATGCATAGAACAATGAACGCATGAGATTTTTCAAAGAGAAAGTGTCAATGGGGCCAGAAGCTCATGCGTCTAGTTGTCCATACAGCCAGAGTGCATGCAACTAGCTTGTCATTTACTTAGAAGCAACATATATATCTTTTCCTTGCACGTCTTTTCATGCACACCTTTTTATGCTTTTGTCTTTTCTTTGGCACACATTTTTGGCATGTCACATCAGTCATTTCTTTGACACGCAGTTATGATCCATCACTTAGCATTTGTCCCGAAGAGTGGACTTTGCCTTGAGTATGCGCCCAGTTTGTCCAGGCGGCACCTGTCTCATATGGCGGCCTATTGCATGCGGCCAGTTGATTCATGTGGTAGTCTTCCATGCGTCCAGCTCCATGCGGCCAATTATTCATATGCCTGATCAGTGCATGTAGCCTGTCCCATGTGTCAGACATAGCTATGCGCCCATGCGGCCCTAGTGACCCATATACATATTTTGTTTCACTTAGTTACTGTTTTATGGAATATTTTTATTAAGTGTTATGTTTTATGTACTGATCCCAGTGCTTGCTTGTGTTATGACTCTAAGTATAATGGACTTAGTGAATCAGACTGTGCTAGACATGGCTATGTGCTAGAACCGACTATGTGCATGACATGATTATATATTGAATTAGACTATGTGTTGACCGAATTTAGTTGGAAGTGATATTGACCCAGTACCGGCTAAGTGGACTCATATCAGTAGATTATTTACCTTTGTTCGTCGGATACAGTGAGGGGCATAGTTCTGCTCGGGAGACGATCTACAATTCCGGTCCTTATTTGGTTTAAGGATTGTGGATTTGCTCCAGAGTGGTTCATATTTTTTCTCTTGCTCCCGTCTGGCATCATTGATTAGTAATTCGAGGACTTTAAAATTAAGGCTTCTAATTAGTTGATTGATTGATAATCTGTGTACCTGATTTGAGAAGATTCTACGCGATCAAGTGACTCAATGTGATAATAAGATTCAAGTGACTGATTTATAGGCCTGGATACCAGTATCTGAGTTGATACTCTCTTTCGTACCTAGTTTGCTACATGATTTTACTTGTGCACCGAAGTGCGACAAACCTTGCTACATGTAATATGACTATATAACTCTTGACCTGATTAATATAGTTATCTGATCAGCTGGTAGGCCTGATATCTTGACTCGAATACTTGTATATGTGTTGATACATTTACTACTTGCTATGCGTTCCTACGTGCTATGGGTTATATGTGCACTGAGGTACGACATATCTTGCTATGTGTTATGTTTTACATGTTGTAATGTTCTATGCAACATATGATATTATATGATTTTTCTAGCACGAACCTTGTAGTGGATTAGTAATCATAGCGTGGTTAAGCTGCTTGCTTGATTTGTTGCATTACGCTTGGAAAAATCTAGATTTGGCTCTCAAGCAACAATATGGATTCGTATCTAGCGTACACGTACCATGGTACGTCATCAAAGGAGGATGATCATGTAATCACGACACGATATTCTATACAACCATAGGGCTAATTAGGTAATTTAAACTGGTAGAAGCATTGGAAGGGAATGGAATCTCGAGATCATGCGTGGTATCTACCAGTAGGACATATATCCCAGGGCGTCATGTTGGTCCCCAAAGGATACTGTATATCATCTACAGTAGTAGAGTGTAATATCTGGCTATATTATATATTATTACATGATTACTGGCACGGTGGCCTTACGAGGGACTGGTGCTTATACTACGTGCTATGTGCTTTCTTGGCTCGGCCAGCCCTCTTCACCATCAGCATGATATGAGGATTCCAATAATGCATTATTCTTCTGGGATAACCTAGACACCACATAACAAGCCGTAGGATTGAGTGGCCGAATTGAATGAGTATGAGATGGTAGCTTAAGGACATGGGATATTATGGTGCAACGGTCCAACCCATGTCCTTGTTTGGTTGTAGGATTGTGCCAATATGTCACAATAGGCCATAAACCAAAGCTACATACTACGTGTATATGTCTATATCTTAACTTATATTATGGCATGTGTGTTCAGGATAATATTGATGTATTGTATCTTCATCGTATTCATAATTGGTGAGTCATACCCTATCTCGGCATAGTGCGGCACCTCTTGTCCTTGTTTGGTTGTAGAGGTATCCTACTGCTTCGATGAAAGGTTATACGCTTGTAGTTGTGGCACAGATTTCTATTTTATGTAGTTTTTGGCTTTTGCTCATTCACTTATTCTCCTTTGTGGTACTTGCTATTTGAGGCCTGACCCCGCTAGTTTTGTCTAGCCAGTTTTAGTAGTAGATCCCGAGGATCCTATCATGTATCCTACTGATGGCGTATACCAGGAGGATGTCTGCCAAGAAACTTGAGTGGGTTTTTTCTCCCCTACTATGAGTATCATTTTGTATTACCTTTTTGGTGTTTAGCCGACGACACTTGTTAGCCGGTTTGTCTGGATATTAGTTCCTTTAAATTATTGTATATTATTCAGACCACAGCTGACTTATAATTATGTACTCTCAAGAATTTACTAGTTTATTATTCTGTATAAATGGTTTCATGATCATTCTGATAGAGCGTCAGGGACGCCTAACTGCTTTATCTTATATGTTAATTCTTATTGTTTCTTGGTTGATGATTGAGACATAAATGTTCTTGGACCATAGGTGACTTGATTGTAGTATGCACCCCTTGTCTCTAGACAACCTAGCACATTACGGGTTAATTCGGTATTCTATAAGGTGTGGTTGGCTGAGTCACACTCCCGCTCTCCAGTATTCTAGTTCTGGGCGTGACACACATCCCCGAACATTCTGAGCTAGTCGTTGGTACCGACTTGTCTTATGAGGAGCAGCCCGTATCTATTTTGGACCAGAGAGAGAAGGTGCTTAAGAACCAGACTAGAAGTCTTGTTCGTGTTGCTTGGGGCCATCATACGTCGGGAGAGTCCACATGGGAGCGTGAGGACGATATTAGATCTCGGTATCCACACTTGTTCGACTATGGAGGTATATTCCTTCTTTTTCCTCCGTTTCTATTTTTCGTGATTGCTAAGCATCTTTGTAGTATGGGTGTTGTTTTTGTTTTTGCTTGCATGAATTATTGCCTTTCCTATGGTAGCGTGGATAAATAAGCTTGTGGCTATTATAGTATTTCTCTATGATTTCTCTATCCTGATCGTATTAAAATTTTGAGGACAAATTTTTTTCTAAGGAGGGTAGAGATGTTACTCCCACTCCCGATATACGTACTTTTTATGTATTATTTTTGTATCATGTATAATAGTGATCCTATATCCTATTTGATATGGTATCTTGCACGTGTTACTTGTGCCCGCATCCATTAGTGGTATTCTATATTTTCTGATGAGTATCTTATTATTGGATTTCTTGTGGTTACTTTCGTACCTGACTATTGCATGGAGTAGTATCTCATCTCGGAATAGTGTGCCACCCCTTGTTTATGTCTGGTTGTAGGTGTGGTTAATTGTTCCAATGATGGAATATTGGTCTATGCTATGATGCATGTTTATTTTTGTATCGTAGTCATTAGAGCTCGGGTTGATAAACTGATTAATTGACTTTTGTAATGGTATTTCTGGTTATTTGTTTCCATAATAAGATAATAATACATGAGGCTATCCTAGACTAGTAGGATATCCAATGATATTTCCATAGATCCTTTTTATGACCCGTGTATAGAATGGAGTACCCAAAAATTCTCAAAATTGAGATTTTAGTATCAAACTGGAAGATCCGTCGGCATTCCGCGGAACACCGTCGGATCTTCCGACTAGCCGCGGACTGCTTAGTTGGCCCAACTTTTGGGGACTTACTTTTGCCCAATGGTCACTTGGTTTTTTTTGGATGGTCAAGATTAGAGGGGAGGGTCTTGGATTGGTGACTTGGCATGATGGAGGGCAAAGAACAAACCCCTCTTTATACAAAACCGTATATTTTTCTCTCTTCTCTTTTTCTACCCTATTCTCCATTTTTTTCTCCATTTCTTCTTCCCTAAGCTTTGGACCATCAACCCTAGGAGCTAGGTTTTGGAACCTAGGGTGTGATTTCTGAATCCTCCTTGGAGGAGGAGTTGGAGATTAGGCTTAGATAGCTAAACCTAAGACAAGTACATCTTGCTCAAATTGATAACCTTGTATTTTCTTATATTTCCATTTTCCTTTATATCTATGTTTAGATATAGTTTATAATATGCATCTCTAAATTTTTTACATCATTAGTACATGACATTTTGTTTTTTCGTCATTGGTTTTGAGTTTTGGTTCCCGAAAATCTATTTTGGGAGTATTTTGAGGATTTCATCTTTCCAAAATCAAAATTTCTGGAATCTAATGCTACCATGTTATAGAAAATTCAATTTTATTCAATTTTGACCTTTGAAACATAGAATTTCGAGTTAAAATGAGATTTTTATGGTTGAAATAAATTTTGAGATTTTTTTGAGTTCGCTTACTGTGCAGTTTCGGATGATCCAAAGGTAATTCACTGATTACCGACAAATGATCCAAATTTTGGCCTAAAAACCTGCTATTTCGTGACAGATAATTCGTCGGTGATTCACGGATTACCGACGGATAATTCGAATTTGGCTGAATTAGGCTATTTTTGTCTGTTTTACTATTTTTCTTTAATTGTTTTGATCCCTTAGTTGACCATGGTGATTTTTATACTTTAGGGAACCTTCTTCCATATTGTTTAGGGAATCTATATCATATTTTAGTGACAATCTTTGAGGATTTCTAAACCCTTCATAGAATGTGTATGATGTTGAACTTAAGGACTTGTGTTATTCCAAATTTTATGGATATTGATCATTGCTCAAGGGACTTGGTGATAGGAATGTAGCACCTAGAATATACTTGATAGACTATGATAGTAGAAGTACTCCCTATGCACCTGACCTAACATATCCCTGGACAGAATAACTGACTCATTTACCCTGTATCCTGACTTGACTACTGGTATTTGCGCCGATACTTCCTGATATTGTACTGAGGTGCTACTCGAATGTATGGTGCACTGAGGTACGATATGATACTGATATTCCTATTATAGTATATTCCTTATTTCTCTACATGGACATTCTTGTAGTTAGTCAGTAGATGCAGCATGGATGTTTGTTGATTGTGCATTATGTTTGGGATAAATCTAGATTAAGACTCGAGAATCAAAGTAGATTTATATTAAGTGTACTCGTACTGAGGTATGATATCTAGGAGGAGGATCATGTAACCATGACATGTAAATCCATATAACTGTAAGGTTAAATTAGTTATCTAAATAAATTGGTAGAAATATTAGAAGGGAACGGGATCCTGAGATCGTGCATGCCAGCCACCCCAGATATTTGTTATGGCATGCAAGGCTGGCCACCACGGATATTGTATATCATCTGCATTAGTAGAGTACAATATCCGACCATTATTATTATGTTGAGCCAGCATCTCCTTAGAGGAGAGTTGGAACTGTTACTGATCTTGTTTAGCGTGGTAGCCTTATGAGGGACCGGTGCATACCTCTCGTACTTATATATATATATATATATATATATATATATATATATATATATATATATATATATATATATATATATACTTGGCCTCGGATATAGTACGATTTGAGGATCCCTATTTATATATCGCATTACTGGGTAAACCAGATACCACAAAGCAAGTCGTAGGACTGATTGTCCGACTTACTTAGATCTTTGTATCTGATTATGCATTTTACCATCTCTTAGTCTAGGGACATAGACTATCGTGGTGCGGTAGTCCAACCCTTATCATTGTTTGGTTGTAGGGTTGGGATATTGTGCTATGATAGGCTATGAACCGAAGCTATGACACAATGACCTATACCCTGACCATAGTTAGGAGATATACTATATCTCTGTGTGATATGACACCTATGTCCTTGTTTAAGGGTTTTGTATTTCCTTAATGATATGATATATGCCCATATTCATGGCACAGGTCTTATTTATGTATTTAATTGGGTTTTGGTTCTTTCACTTGTGCTTCCTTGTGGTACTTGCTATCGGGGTCTTACCCCTCTGGTTTTATTTGGCCAAATTTTGTGCCAGAGCCCGAGGATCTAGCGTACTTCCTGACTGATGGCCCCCTCCGGGAGGATGACCGTCGAGGGTCTTAAGTAGGTTTTTTCTCCACCACTGATATATTATTTTGTACTCTTTTGGGCATTTACCCACCGACACTTGTTAGCCGGATATTTTGGATATTTAGTTTCCTATATGATTGTACTTATTCAGACTACAACTGACATATGATTATGTACTCTTGACACTGTACTAGCTTTTCATTTTGTATAGCTAGTTTTTTTTATCATTTTGAGAGAGCGTCAGGAACGCCTTACTGCTTTATCTTATATGTTTATTATTACTGCTTCTTGGTTGATTGATTGAGACATAGATGCTCTATGAGACCATATGAGACTTGATTGTAGTATGCACCCACTTCTCTAGTGATCGTCGTACGATATTTTTATACCTTATATGGGGTAACTGGTCAAGTTCGTTCTGTATTTATGCAGTATTCTGGGAGCGGGATGTGACATTCTCCTGGCTCCGAACATCAATCATTAATAAGGTCATTCACTACTTTGTTCCTAATTCACACAGTCCTCTTCTTACCATTGAAGATATAATTTGATACCACCACTGCAGCCGCCTAGTTGTCGCAGTATATCAGTACCACCAGAATTTGCCCACCAACCAATGTAAGATTATACATAAGCTCCAAAGCAACTCTGCTTCATCCATTGTATCTGCAAGTACGTAGAACTCAGATTCTATAAAGGAATGAGAGAGCATTGTCTATTTCTTCGACTTTCACAATATAGCAGTTCCACCCATTGAAAAGATGAATTCTCCTTTGGATCATTCGCCCTCTACTTCTGAGCACCAGCTTACATCACTGAATCCTTCAACTACTATCGGATAATCGTTGTAGTGCAATGCATACTTCTGAGTACTCTTGAGATATCTCATCACTCTCTTCACAGCTTTTCAGTGCTCAACACCTGGATTGCTCGTGAACCGACTCAACATTCCCACGACGAAAGCTATGTCAGGCCTTGTGTGTCACTACCCGATTCTAGAAAATAGGGTTTTTTTTGGTAAATTGTGTATTATTTATATTTAACTATATTTATATTTAATTGATGGTTGTATTATTTTTTTATTGATTGTTTTAGGATTTTGGCTAGTCTGGACCCATGTCAGACCCTAGTGGATCCATCTCCGACCCAACCCACACCCTTGTGAGACTTATTTTTGGGTTTAGAATATTTATTATATTTTATTTTAGTTAGTTGGAGAGATTGGGAGTTAGTTTGAGTGCTTTTAGAACCCCAAACCCAAAACCCAAGTTGCATGACTTAAGGAAGGGTGTTTTGGTCATTTGTATTATGTAAACCGTTTATAATTATGCCATGGCCGGCCCCCTAACCCCCCATTCCAGACCCGACCACAGCCCCCTCCCCATTTCCTTCACTTCTTCTTCCTCTTCTTCTTCTCCACTCTTTCTTTCTTCCAACTTCAAGTAAGTTCTCCATTTCTCCTCTTTCTTCTTCTATTCTCCATGGTTGTGAATCCTAATCCTACACTTTTCCCTAACCTAGGTGTTTAGAGCCTAGACTTAGTGTGGAGGCTTGATTTGGAGGCTTGGAGGCTTGAGGGTAGTGATTTCAAGGGTTTTAGAGACTTTGGCATTGGGATTCCAACTCCCAAAAGGTAAACTCTAACTTTCCTCTTACTAATTGCTATTATATAGTGTAATTAGTGGTTTAGAACCTTCTTAGACCCTAAAGCTACCCGTAGGAGGAAGTTGGAACAAGTTTGGATGGGTTTAGAGACTTTGACACTAGGTTTTATGTCAATTTTGGATGGAATCCGAGATTGGCCCAATTTTGGGTGATGCTCTAGGTTAGACGGACCTAGGTAGACGTTGTCGGGTGTCTTGAGGGTTAGTGCGTGTCTCTGTTCGGACACGTGAAGTCGTGTCGCAGAGAAATAGGCGTTTCGGGCATTTTCGGGGTTTTCGTCGTCGCCGGTTCTATGTGCGTGCGCGTTTTTGCCACGGACCTAGAATCGACGAGTTAGTATTTTTTTCTAGGATCTAGACATCGTTTAGAATCCGTAGATAAATTTTGGGCCGATTCCGAGTTGGTTTGGTGTGCGTTTCAGGAGGTTTTACGAACCGCACACCACGTGTTCGTCGAAATGACCGAACGGCCATTTCGACTTGGTTTCTTAGTTTCGGGCTTGTACGCGCGTTGGGTTAGCTTCGGGGAGTGTGTGCAAGAGTTCTCGGATTATATTATATATATATATGTGTGTGTTTGTGCGTGTAGGGGTGGTTGTGCGCGTGTTGTGTTGTGTTGTGTTGTGTTGTGTTGTGTTATGTTTTGTATATATGTGTATATGTGTCTATATATATATATATATATATATATATGTGTGTGTGTGTGTGTGTGTGTGTGTGTGTGTGTGTGTGTGTGTGTGTGTTTGTGTGTTTGTATATCTATATGAGTGTGTGTATCAATATATATATATATATATATATATATATATATATATATATATATATATATATGCTTGTGTATATATATATCTATAAGTGTTTGTGTGTATATATATATATGTATGAGTGTGTGTGTTTATGTATATATATATATATATGTTTGTGTGTGTGTGTATGTAAGTATATATATATATATATATATATATATATATATATATATATGTGCGTTTGTATATAAGTGTGTGTGTGTTTGCGTGTTTGTATGTGTGTGTGTGTGTACTTATATACATAAGTGTATATGTGTGTGTAAGTATATATGTATAGTTGTGTGTATATATATGTATATATGTTTGTATATATATATATATATATATATATATATATATATATATATATATATATATATATGTGTGTGTGTGTGTGTGTGTGTGTGTGTGTGTGCGTGGTCGTGTGTATGTGTGATTGTGTGTGTGTGTTTGTGTGGGTGTGGTGTGTAGGCTGTGCAGCGTGCGTGGCTGAGATAGCAGCAGCTGCCAGCAGCAGCATCTGCAGCACTAGCAGCAGCAACATCTGCGGCATTCGTAGCAGCAGCAGCTAGGCGAAGCATTGGCAGTAGTGCAGCAGTTATGAGGGTGAGGGAGAGATCTATGTATTATATAGATAGATAGATAGATAGATAGATAGATAGATAGATAGATATATATGTATAGATATATATACATATAGCTAGATAGATAGTTTAGATATAGCTAGATATATATATGTATAGGTATGGGTATATAGGTATATGTGTGTATGTGTGGATATGTATATATATAGATATCTAGGTATATGAGTATATGTGTTAGATATATATATATTCTAGCCTAGATTATTACCTAGGTGTATATCTATATCCATAGATAGTTAGCTAGAGGGGTAGTTAGTGAGGTATTGGAGGATATCTCAATACCTTGAGATATCAAGGTATCTCAATACCTTGAGATATCCAAGGTATTGAGTTTCGAGCGGGGTTTTTGAGCAATTGCCTAGGTTTGAGTTTAGAGATAGGTTTTTATGTATATGTGTATATATTTACACGTGCTAGCATAGGTTTTAGCGAGTTTAGACGGGGTGTGTAGCCTAGGTCGAGGTATCGGATACCGAGGGTATCCCGGTATCTCGAGGAGGCGAGTTTGTTGGTTTACTAGCTTAATGAGCTAGTTTTGACCTAAAATTTTAGGGGCACCCTAGTTTGACCTAGTGTTGACCATAATTGCCCTCGTTGACCATAAAAGTCAACGTTTGACCTAGAGTTGACTTTTTGGATCCTATGTTGACTTTTAGACCCAAATTTCACCGGTTTGACCCCTTCGACCTAGAATAACCCTGGAACCTTATTTTTAGTTATTTTATATTAGTTTAACTCTTTAGAACCCGGTTTAATCTTGCTTTTCGCAATAGGTTCTTGCGACGCCAGTCCGGATCTCAATCCTCATCAGTTGCTCAGGACGTCAGGCTAGTACCTACCTCTGATAGTTTCTATTTCATGATAGCGTTTATATCACCTGTTCTAGAACTGTAATACTTGATTCTGACACATTGTTACATGAGCTGGTACTAGTGGATCCCGTCATGAGATGCTATCCCCTTACCATGTTCAGTGGGTACTCTATCACGTGTATTTCATCCTGTGCTTCGGGTATTGATTCTCATGTGCTATCATGTGCTTCTTGTGCTCTCGCCTTCATGTACGCGAGCTATTTATCATGTACGTAGCGTACCGTGGTTGGATCCAAGAGTATTAGTGGGGGAAGGGAGTAGAAGTTGGTTATGTGATCAAAGCCAAACAGTATTCATGTGTATGTCGGTTATGTAACTCACGCATAACGGAGTTATCATAGATTATTCATGTGCAACCTAAGTCGATCACATAATGAACTTGTGCTCAAGGCACTTAGCTAGTATTCCTGTTTTCCCACATACAGTTACTTCTCTACTTGTATCGTTCTCCAGTTTTACATTGCAGCTACTTTATCTTCTCCATCATGTATTTATTTTCCTGTGCATCTTGTATACTTTTCTATTGCTCGTCATATACACCTTACCATGTATTTGGAGTTGCTTTCGGAGTTATGTACTTCGATCCAGTCCTGACTGGACATATTTTTTCCAGAGGATCCTGAGGATTTCTGTCCAATATTCTACGGGTCGGGCGTTGAGGAGTGTTGTGACCCCGAGACTGAGGATGAGCCTGTCAAGGAGACTCCGTTAGCGCCCTAGTTAGCTAGGTGGGTTTTCCTGGGTTATTCCCAGTTGATTATTTTGGATGATTATACTTATTATTTTGTTGCTTCTGTGATGTTGTAGACTTGGACTGTATATTTGGATATTGTTCTTGCCCTTTGGTTCTTGTTTCCTTTTTGCTATCTTATCGTGCTTTTACTCTTCCCCTAGTTATTGTGATTGAGGCATATATATACTGCGTGGTTGCCCTCCTTTTAGAGAGGTTATATTGACAGGTTTTGTGAGATATAGATTGTGACATAGAACGAACCTTTACAGCATTCTACCGTCGATTCTGCGGCGTAGGCTGGACGTACCCACGACTCATGCCCAATTTTTCGGGTGCAGGTCGTGACACATTTTTGGTTGTGGCCCATGCAGGTCTAGTTTTTAGGTTTACCTACAATAGGATATAGGCTGAGAGAGAGTGTGCCCAATCACAACTAGGACCCTTTCTTATTTCTTTTGCTATCTTTAATTTTCCTGAAATTATTTTCTTTTGCAATACTACTGTCCTTCCTTGATGATATCGTATCTTGCACCGTTGGTGATGTGATCTCAGGTTTTGTTCTTCTTGATTCCATTCCAGCACTTGCTTTATTTGATTACGGTGCTTCACATAGCTTTGTGTCTGTATCTTTTGCTGTTAGACACCATCTTGTTGCTGAACCTTTAGCTAGACTCTGCAAGATCACGACCGGGGGTGGCATCATCGTAGTCAGTGATGTCTGCAGAGATCGGAGAGTTACCTTGGGAGGCCGGGAGTTGAGTGTGTGCCTACTCGTAATGCCACTTCCGAGCTACGACATTGTACTCGGGATGGATTGGTTGAGTATGCATTGTGCTAGTATAGATTATCGTGGAGGCAGAGTATTGTTTAGTCCGCCGGGTGAGCCAGAGTTTTAGTTTGCCAGAGGAGCAGTGGAACAGAGCGAGGGAGTCTTCTGCGGAGCCCTGGTGGTAGAACCGAGGTTGCTACATCTACTGATAGCGGAGTACATGGATGTCTTTCCGGAGGAGTTGCCTAGGTTGCCTTCGGACAGAGATGTGGAGTTCTCTATAGACTTGGTGCCAGGTGCGGAGCCGATATCCCAGCACGTCTATAGATTCAGCAATAGTGAGCTGATAGAGTTGAAGAAGCAGGTGGATGAGCTTCAGGACAAGGGATTTATCAGATCTAGTTCTTCTCCGTGGGGTGCTCCGATACTTTTTGTGCCGAAGAAGGATGGGTCGATATGGATGTGTATCAACTACAGGGCTCTGAACAACCTCACAATCAAGAATAAGTATCCGCTGCCGCGTATTGATGATCTCTTTGATCAGTTGAGCGGAGCGAGGGTGTTTTCCAGGATTGATCTGAGGACAGGCTACCATCAGGTGAAGGTCAGGAGGGAGGATATTCTGAAGACATCTTTTCGGACCAGGTATGGACAGTATGAGTTCATGGTGATGCCGTTTGGGTTGACTAATACCCCGGCAATGTTCATGAATCTGATGAACAAGGTGTTCTATCAGCATCTGGATAGGTTTGTGGTGGTATTTATAGATGACACCTTGGTGTATTCGAAGACCCCAGAGGAGCATGAGGAGCATCTGAGGATAGTGCTAGAGACTCTCAGGAAGGAGAAGCTTTATGAAAAGCTTTCGAAGTGTGAGTTCTTCCTTGACAAGGTTGAATTCCTTGGTCATGTGGTGACTGGAGAGGGGATCTCGGTGGATCCGAGAAAGATCATGGTAGTTGAGGCATGGAGTGCTCCGAGTTCAGTAGCCGAGGTCAGGAGTTTCCTGGGACTGGCAGGTTACTACAGGAGATTTGTTCAGGATTTTTCTCGGATTCCAGAACCGTTGTCTAGGCTGACCCGGAAGGATGTGGAGTTTGTTTGGTCAGAGGAGTAACAGATCGCCTTTGATGAGCTGAAGAGGAGGTTGACGACAGCTTCAGTGTTGACTTTGTCATCAGGATCTGGAGGATTCACTATCTATAGTGATGCATCGGGGAAGGGACTGGATTGTGTGTTGCAGCAGAATTGGAGGGTTATTGCCTATGCTTCTAGGCAATTACGTCCTCATGAGAAGAACTACCCTACCCACGATTTGGAGTTGGCAGCGGTCATCTTTGCTCTGAAGTTGTAGAAATACTATTTATACGGAGAGCGTATGGAGATCTTCACGGACCACAAGAGCTTGAAGTATGTGTTTACCCAAAAAGAGCTGAACATGAGGCAAAGAAGATAGTTGGAGTTGATGAAAGACTTCGACATATTATTGCAGTACCATCCAGGGAAGGCGAACGTAGTTGCGGATGCGTTGAGCAGGTATCCGGTAGCTATGTGCCTGACTACAGATCGTTATCTTTTGGCAGATCTAGAGATCTTGGGCATTGAGGTGATAGTGCCTGGAGTTGAGATACAGATGTGGGGACTGCAGATTCAGTCAGAGTTGGTAGACCGGATCAGGGCTACACAGTTTGAGGATGAGTCCCTGAGGAGCATCAGGGCATAGGTTCAGATTGGATTATCAGATGACTTTACCATTGCTGATGATGGTTCATTGCGGCACGGTACCAGGTTGTGTGTGCCGAGTGGGTCGTTGCGTGAGAAGGTTCTTCAGGAGGTGCATCGATCCCAGTATTCTATGCATCCAGGTGCCAACAAGATGTATAGAGATCTGAGAGAGCATGTATGATGGTACGGAATGAAGCGGGAGGTAGCACGCTTCGTATCCCGATGCTTAGTGTGCCAGTAGGTGAAGGCGGAGAGGCAGAGGCCAGGAGGTTTGCTCCAGCCATTATCCATTCCAGAGTGGAAATGGGAGCATGTGACCATGGATTTTGTTTCTGGACTTCCCCGTTCTCCAGGCGAGAAGGATACGATTTGGGTCATCGTAGACAAGTTGACCAAATTGGCCCACTTTCTACCATTCAAAGTGGGTACATCTACAGAGAGACTAGCAGAGATGTATGTGCGCCAGATAGTCAGACTATATGGAGTTCCTGTGAGCATAATATCAGACCGGGACAGTCACTTTACTTCATATTTCTGGAGGAGTCTGCGGGCTAGCTTGGGCACCCAGCTCAAGTTTAGTACTGTATATCACCCACAGACAGATGGTCAGTCAGAGAGGACCATCCAGACACTTGAGGACATGCTTCACACTTGTGTTTTGGATTTCAGAGGCTCTTGGGAGGATCACTTGCACTTGGTAGAGTTTGCTTACAATAACAGCTACCAAGCCAGTATCGAGATGTCACCATTCGAGGCATTGTATGGATGGAGGTGTCGTACTCCGTTATCATGGGATGATGTAGGCGAGAGAGCTTTGCTTGGCCCGGAGATGCTGGTTGATGCAGCGGAGAAGGTCAAGCTCATTAGAGATAGACTTCGGGTGGCACAAGACAGGCAGCTGTTTGTGGTATTAAACGAAAGAATGAAAATGTATTCAATATGGGGTTTACACGGAACCCGCCTTCTTTTGTTTACAAACAAACTTGTATAATTTCTTGACCAATTTTTCGACCTCTGGTTCGATCTTCCAATTTGTCGACCTTGTTCCTCATTGATAGAGGTCTCTATTTATAGAGTTTTAGTGACAGTGACCACTCTGTCGGTGTAAAAACCGAGTGGAAAGTACATCACCCTTTTACACAATGGTTAAAGTAACCAATGCCTGCGTATAGATGATCCTTTGAATGAGCGTGTGACGCGGGTCCAACTAAGGGACAAAACGCGTATAATCTCTACGAAGATCACGGCGTAAAAGCCACGTAGGTAGGTATCCATTGCGTAGAAGAGGTTGGCATAGAAGCCAAATGTCTGTCACCATGGCATAGAAACCAAATAGTTATCAAACCGGCATAGAAGCCGAATAGACGTAGAAGCCGAATAGGCATAGAAGCCGAACAGGCGTAGAAGCCGAGTGGTCGCAGAGGCCGAACAAGCGTTGAAGCCGAGTGGTCGCAGAGACCGAGCAGGCATAGAAGCCGAGTAGGCGTAGAAGCCGAACAGGCGTAGAAGCCGAGTGGTCATAGAGACCGAGCAGGCATAGAAGCCGAGTAGGCGTAGAAGCCGAACAGGCGTAGAAGCCGAGTGGTCATAGAGACCGAGAGAGCACAGGAGCTGGGTGGGCGTAGAAGCCGCTACGTACCGTGCTAGAGTGCTGATGGGGACATCTTAGCCGAAATTACGGCTTTTTGAAGATATAATCAAATCTTTTGCATTAAATACCGAGATTTGCCACCATCCTGTGCATTAAATGTGGAGATGTGTCTTTGTAGGTCTGCAACCCCTTATGCACATCAGTCGCAGAGACGTGCCTTGAGAAACTGTTACCGCTATGTGCTTTAGACGTAGAGACGTGCCTCGAACCCCGTACGGAGTGCAGCTTTTGACGTGGCAGGCGGTTTATTTTTTGCAGAACGTAAAATAGCTCGTGTCTGCCTGTGTAAAATAAGGCAGTGTATCCCTTTGTGCTTGAAAAAGCAGTTTACGCAAAGGGGATGGCGGTATTTGACAGCTTGGGTCACAGTGCTGTGCCATCGTTATAGCCGTCGCCTGGGTAGTCGAGCCGTATCCCTTTGTCAGAAGTCCAGACGTCAGGTTCATTGCAGGATCTTCATTGCAGGGTCTGACAGGTTCACCTCGGAGAATACAAAGTATCTCTTATACACCTTAATGCTGCATCTGAAAGAGGATGAGTTTTACGCCCTGGAGGCGATGAAGCACCCTGTTTTACGCTGAAGCGGCTTGGACGTACTGCTTTACGCGGATAGTCCTTCAAGCTTTTATATTTCACGCTGCGTTCTTGGCGAAAAGAGCTCTGTTGCACGCTTGATGGCTCTTAAGGCCTCTGCTTACGCTGCTCTGCACCAATATGCCGCGTATAGTCATCCGGCGTATTTTTTTCATGCTTCTACAAGACCCCCTTCAAAGCTTTCAAATTTCTCAGAATTTGGAATGCTTTGAATGAAGCATGAACCACACCTCGTGACTCGAAACGTTTCTGAATGGAGGGTTGAAACGGTCGATGCTGTCTTTATGGCAGATTTATTGGGGACCGGTGTGACCTCTTTCGCCTATAAAAAGGGCTGGGGGAGTTAACCTGTTCTCCCCATATTTCCATCACCACGCAGAGATGATCGCTGGAGTTCGCCGAGTCGATCTGAGGAAGAAGGAGATCATGTTCTTCCAGCATATAAGGAGCCGAAAAGATGGCGTCTTCGAGCAAGTGTCCACTGCAACGATGGATCATGGAAGGATATCTTAGCCTCCCTTGCTCGGGATAATCAGCAACTTTATATGGCTGTTCATCCAGGAGAAGGGAAGGGTCGTATTAGACCACACGGCTTGCAAGCGGTATCTTCTCCTGTTACCTCCGGGAGTGAGAGCAGCGACTAGCTCTAACCTCGGGCATTGAGTTGAGTGACATATCTCAACTCAATCTGTTACGGCGTACAGAGCGAGGGATCTGCATAATTTATGCAAGCCCCAACTCTGTCGTTCTCTCGCCGTTGATCATTGCCATGTCAATCAGTTTGCTGGAACTGACTGACTGCCGGAGAAGATGGATGAAGAATTATGCCCCTATGAGAACCTGTCAGAACAGCTTCTGGGCAATCTTCAGACGATGATGAGGGAGCTCCTTTGTAGACGGAGTTTCTCTCAGTTGTAATCATGAAAATGAAAAGAAAACCCTTGTAGATTAGATTTCCCTCATATGTAATCATGACTTTAATCTTTAATAAAATCGTCTTGCTTCTTCATATGATCATCTTGCCATACGTTGCTGTGAAGTCTGAATATGTGTAGCTTCGATACATCTGATTCTTTACGCCGACTCTGTATAGAAAGAGTGCTATGTCCTGTCCTTTACGCATAGCGAATAGTCCATAGAACGCTGTTGAGCATTTTGAACATTTAGAACTGTCCTGCTGCTAGGACTGAGGAACCGCGTAGAATTTTTACTTCTGATGAACAAAATTTTTGTTCAGACTTCGTCTTCAAGAATGACTTCTCAAAAAATCCCTTGGAACAGGGTCGAGAAATGGCTGTCAAACTGAGTTGCCATCTTGACAGACGAGATATTCAGACTGGAGTCTGGATGAACCTCCAATTGACCCGAGAAGAGTAATTTCTCAATGTTTGAACTCTGTATGCTTCGAGTACTTGGGATATGTTGAGGTCAAGAAGGAGTATCTTCTGTATGAACTCCTGTAATCGACCGCCTTGCTGTTCGGATATGCGAAAAGTCAGAGATCCGTAGTGTATATGAGCTGAAAATCCTGAGTTCGTAGTCTATTGAGCGTAGAAAACCACCGAGCGTGAGATCGTAGATTCGGAGCTGCTGAGCATGAAGTCGTAGGTTTGTAGCCTCTCGAGCATAAAAGCTACCGAGCACAAAGGCATCCGGGCATAAAACCATAGACTGATAGCTGGCGAGCGTAAAACCGTAGATCTGTTGCTGTCGGGCGTAGAAAGCTCCTTAGCGTAGAATTATAGATTTGTAGCCTGTGAATGAAAGAAATCTTCTGAGCGTAGAGGTTGCGGATCTGTTGCCTTCGAGTATAAACTAAACGCCATCGAGCGTGAGATCATCGATTTGGTATCTGCAGAGCGTAAAGTCGTAGGTTTGTGGCCTCTCGAGCATAAAAGCTACCGAGCACAAAGGCATCCGGACGTAAAACCATAGACTTATAGCTTGCGAGCGTAAAAACCGTAGATCTGTTGCTGTCGAGCATAGAAAGCTCCTTAGCATAGGAACCGCTGACCTACTTTTGCACGAAAAACTCTTCGAATTTGCTGACTGTCCGTCTTTCGAGAGTAGTGGGCTGACGTAGTACCCAATCATAACCAAATATTTAATTTGTGGGATTTGGTTGGGGTTTCGAGGAGCCCGTCTGAGGATTCGAGGAGTCGACCCGAACTCTATATATATCCCAAGCTTTGGAGAGAAACTTTTTATCCGTCTTCTGCGAAAGAGAGCCTTAGTTGTTTGAGTTTTTTTCCCTCGTTCTTTCTCCGAGCACTCCGAGTTTCCAGAAATGGCGTCGAAGCAAACCCCCTCCACCAAGGGAAAGAGTATAGGCTCTTCCTCTCGTTCTTCTGTCCCAGCGAGAGAGTCTTCGATCGGGCAAGGTGAACTTCCTTCTGAGCGAAGGATCCTGCCGACGAGTAGCGCACCCGGCCTTAGAGGTATAGCCATTGGGAATGACAAAGAACGACAAAAAATCCTTAGCACACGTTGAACGTGACCGCGCTAGGTCGTCTTCTGTGCTGATAGCCTCTTCGAGGAAGATGACGCACGGAGACATTTTCATCTTTTACGCCCATATTTCTAATGTGTCAGCGTAAAAACTCCATGTCTTCGCAGTTATGAGCGTAAAAGCTCTGGCTGCCGAAGACTTGGTGTATACTATAAAATTTTAGTTTTATGCTTTGGATGGGACCTCCGGCGTAATAACTAGAATTTTAGCAGTCTGGCGTAAAGCACGGACCGTATACCGCCAATTACGCTTCAGGATGTGATTTCCGGCGTAAAATGACCAAATTTTGTACAATCTTGGCGTAAAGCACAGACTGTCATCTCTTGGTCTTTTTGTTGCAAGATTCATAATGACGTGTTTTTCTTGCACTCTCGCAGTTAACTTGCAGGAGTCTCCACTGGCTGAGGTGATGGGTTCTGCTGCCGGGATGCTGCACTCGAACTACCTGGAGGATCTGTCGCACGTGACATTTCTTATCTCCGGATCCCAGTACCCTGAAGGAAGGGGGATTTTGATATCGGCTCAGGGCGAGCGAATGCTGCTGAGCATGATCAACGAGGAGCCCCTAACATACGTAAACGGGGAGTAGTACATCAAGCCGGCCTTTCTCTTTGGGGATATGATAGACAAGCAGTCCCAGACGAAGCCCAAGAGAGAACCCTGGGTTTTCCCCGCCGAGAGTGTGGTCTTGTATCTGCCCACAATGCCTAGAGATTACCCCATCTCGGCTTTCTTCCATGCCACTCATCGCAGGAGGATGTCGTGGACGCTGACTCCTGATCTTCACGGGAAGCCGGGAAAGATCTTTCATCTGAAAGAAGCTGACCCGGGGTCGTTTGTCAGCCGCCCTTCTGGTGTCGTGACGTTGTTCAGGGGACTGTGCCCGGGCAGCGTCCCGAGTGAAGACAGTTCAGTGATCCAGCCGGTCCAATTGCCGACTTTCTGCAACGACTTCATGGTACGAGGGGGAGTATACCCCAAGGAGAATCCTCGATGCAATGGGTGGATCACCCCAACAAACCTCCGATGGTCCTGCCTAGTTGACTGGGCTCTTAAGCATTTTCGAAGAGAGCTGGAGGTCATAGTGTCACGACCGCACCCAGAATTGGGGCACGAGTACGCGAGTACGTCCAGGCTACGCCGCAGCATCGGCGGTAGAACGCTGTCAAGGTCTTGATACTATCTAGCCAATCTCACACAAGCATCCAATCTCCATAAGGAGGCACGGATGACACAAATAAAATGCACACATACTCAATCACAGGATTATAGCACGATAAGATAGCGAACAAAAATTAAATACAACATAAGTCTAAAGTAATAATCGAACTCAATAAATATCCAAGTCTCAATAAAAATGCCGGAGACAAATCCGGTACCAAATAGTCTACTGAAAGAACTAACTAGAAGATTGGTGATTCCGGCTAGACCTCCCGGAATCACAACTAAACTATCAAGCCCAAGTTGTAGCTACTCACCATATGGTCCATAAAGTGTCGGACAGCGGTCCTCTAAGGCATAGTCTGAAAAAATATTTCCAGTCAGGAAGGAGCAAAGTACAATCTCAAATAACAGTTCCATTTAATTGATAAGGACTATAAAGCAATAAACATGTGATGCTAGCTACTGAGAAGACAGTGAAATAAATACAATGGCAATAAAAGAAAGACAGGCAATGTAAAGAGACAGGCAATAGGCAATATGATACAGTCAGTGCATGTATGAAAATGAAAAGAACAAGGAACAGTATCATATACGGGTGATGTAGTATATGATTTAAATAGGGAACTGTAATCTATTCTAAGTGTTTGAAATAGTAGTTTCAAAATGTGATCGGCTTGGGAACATGTACGATAGCTATAAGGCCTGGCTAATCATGGATGAAGAGCATGATTAACACTTACATTGTTCTACACTACAATAAGAGGTTATGATCACATTTCTTACTAACTACTTCCCCGCCCCCAACTAGTACTGTGGATCCAACCATGACACGTCACGATACACGAGCAAGTCCAATCTATCATGTACGATGTCTAATATACATATCGTGTACAATGTCAAACGATAATCAAGGTAACATCTCATGACTGCAGATCCAAGCTATACTAGTCCGTGTAACACAGTGTCAAGGATTCAGATGTAACATTTCATGATTATTGAACTTATAGAAATTATCAAGGAATTGGAAATTATCAGAGAAGGTACTTGCCTTGGGTCCTTAGCTGGTAATTATTGATGTCCTGTTCCAGAGTATCCCCTGGGTAAACCAACAGTCCTATGAATATATCACAAAGCAAAACCACATTTGCATCATATGCTATGCTAACACACAGTCTATAAACACTTAATTCGGGACTACTCTAGGTATGATACTGGCCACCTAGGATCATCTAGTAAATTCACCAATTAATTATATTACATACATATACTAAGAATGTTTGTATACGTATATACCAATTAATATATATAGCAAATATATAATAAGTGTATACCAAATATATATATATATATATATATACAAATTAAATACATACTTATACATACTTGTATACCAATCATGTTAAATATATATATACGTATACATTAATATTAAGCATTATTTTAAATACCTAGTTGCATACATATAAATACATAAGTACCAATACAATAATTTAATTTACACTAATAATGTTGTGTACCTTTTATAAAATACAATTTTATGGAATTACCAGTATATATATATGCATACTAATTTTCTTTAAATATATACTAATTAAACATTTCATATATCATATATATGTATATATATACATTAATACATACATATACTAATATATATATATATATATATATATATATATATATATATATATATATATATATACTACGCTTATACATGTTTAACATTTAATTAAAAATAATAATATACATGTACATATATTAAATTATACATTACTAAAGTATTAATATACTATACATACTCATGTATTAACATTAATTAAATAATACTATTTATATACATATTTATACATATTAATTATATACATACAATAAATATATATTAGTTATATGCATACATTAATACCTTTTATATATATATATATATATATATATATATATACATTAGTTATGTATACATACATATACAATGGTGAAGGAGGAAAGAGGGGAAGGAGAAGGGGAGCTTACTGTGGGGTGGTCGACGGAGGCTCGCCGGAGAAGGAGTCGGGTGGAGCTCGCCGCCGGAGCTCACAGCAGGGAGTCGGGGAGCACAGGGAGGAATGGGGGTGAGTCGGCTGCAGTCGCAGCGGGGAGTCGGGTCTGGCCGGTTGATGGCTGGACCGGAGGGAGAAGAGCAGTCGGCTCCGCCGGCCGAGGTGTACGCAGAGGGGGACTCGGGGAATGCAGGGGAGGAGTTCAGCGGCGGTCGGAGGCTGATCAGTGGCCGCCGGAGGGAAGAAGTGCAGAGGGAGGAGCAGCCGATGCAGCCGTCGGTCGGCTTGGCTCTGGCCGGAGCTCACAGCAGCGGGGATGGGGCTCGAGGGCTAGGCCGGACAGTAGGGTGGTCGGAGCAGCGGCTGACCGGAGGGAACTGGCCGCCGGACGCGTCAAAGCAGCGCCGGCCGGGGAAACGGGGCTTGGCCGGCCGGAGCTGGCCTGTGGCCGAAGCACAGGGAAGTCGGGTTGGAGAACAGTGTTCCCCCCCAACTATCTCTTTGAATTTAAATTCAAATGAAAGAAGAGAAAAAAACAATTAATAAGAAGAAGGAAGGAAGAAGGAGAAGAAGAAAGGAAAGATAAGAAGAAAAGAAGTTTTAGAATGAAGGAGGCTACGGTTTGGTGTTGAGAGAGATGGGGGCTTGTGAGGAGGTGGGGAAACCTAGGTTTTCTAGGGATTAGGGTTGATGTGACATGACATTATATAGGGAGAGAGGGTATGTAAATTTAAGGGTGAGGATTGGCCCATTAAATGTGTGGTCCAGATTGGTCATGAAGGAATTTCATGTGGGGATGAGGGTGATGATTAAAAATATTAAGGATTCCTCATTGGTTTTAACAAATGGGTGTTGACACCAAAAATGCCAATTTATAAATTAGCCCCCTAAAATTTGGGTATTTGTACAGACGCATGAAATAACGAAAATTTGGCGGGCTATTCGGTGTCCGGTGTTTTGTAGGGTCAGGGGGCGCTGTAAGTTTGGTACGGGCTCAATTAGCAGGGCGCTGGAATTAAATTGGAATTTCAGAATTGGTTAAAATAGTATCCTCAATTTAATTAGAAATAAATGCAAGTTGTGTTCTAAAATTAATTAGGAGTACATGGGACCAAAATTAGGTCAGGTCATCAATACCAATAATGAAGAAGACTCAGAACAGAATATTACCCTAATTTGGGCCGCACGAAAAATAGGTCAAAATTGCCCCAATTTCGATTGGAACGCACAACGATACAAAATAAGAATTTATTAAATAAACGTCCGTGACGATTTTTGTGCGGCTAGAAATAATGTACAGAGAGCATAATTATGAGTTGCAAAAATAGCAGAATGGAAGGCGGGCATGTCTAGGGCAAGATTGTGAAATTTGTTGGAAGACAAAAGTCAGGATAGCGCTCCAAATATTGAAGCAAAGGCAATGCGCAAATAATTAATTAAAATACGGTAGTTAAATAAAATCTCCAATAAATAAATTCTAGATAAAACAATTTAATACAAAATTCCCTAATTTGGACAGGCGTTCATCTACTGGCTTCTAGGTCAAGTCTGCTAGCTCAAAACAAATAAACACTGTAATAATTATATATTTAATTACACATCACATAATTATTTAAATTAATATACCTATCATGCAATTACTAAATTGTAACTATAATAATATTAAATATTATAAAAAAAATACCCCTGTTTTCGGAACGTGGTAGTGACACATAGGACTGTATGCCGCCGTGAGCGTGACGAGTGTCGGGTTGCCTCCCAACCCTAACCTATTTTTGGCGCTGATGGAGCGATACATTTTGCTCACCGGGACCTTCGCCACTCCACTGGCGGAGTTGGTGTTGGCCCTCCACGAAATGACAGCGATCTCGAGACTGCCGATGGGGATACTCCGTATGAAGAGTATGTTCCCACCAACCGGGAGTTGGAGGACTCGGACCCTCGGGTTGTGGAGGTGTATCAGGAGCTGATGTGCCACTACTTCGCGTGCACAGCTTTTTATAATGAGCCTTCTGACTTGGCTCATACCACTAAGTGGATGTCCTACCTCTTCTTCCACCGGGCCAGGGCCGTCAAGTCGGTGAAGGTTTCGGGGGACAAGCATGAGCCCGTGAACTGCTTGGGCGTGCTCAGTGCCCAGGTCGTCGAGGATCTTATGGAGGAGGCTAAAGCTCCAGATCAGTTTCTCAATGACGGGGTAGGAAAGTACCCTGAAGGCACTAAGGCCTATAGTTACTTAAGGCGCTACCGTAGGCCTTTGTCTGAGGAAGCCAAGGTGGCTGGCTTTCTCTCCCTATGGCTGCGTCGAGTAGTGGCGCCCGGTATCGCGTCCGCGGACCGCATTCACCGGAACATCCTGTGGCCCGCCGTCCGTCTGGTGTTCGGGGCAAGACTGGGCTTGCTCCCTGCCATGGTGTGCCGCATACAGGCTAGACTGAGAGCCATGATTGACGGAATGCTCGTCGATAAAGCTCAATGTGATAGCTTTCCTCGGGTAGAGTTACCATACATGTACTTGATGGGATGGTTAATTCTTCACAACCCCCGGGTGATGTCTCCCGGTCCTGGTAGCAGCGCGGGGGGTAGTTTCTTGCTGAACTACAAGGACTCCCTCTGGAACGTGAACACAGTCGTGGACTGTCGACTGGTGCTGAGCCTCGGTCATTGCTGGAAGCTCCTCTGCACTGTCCCTTCTGTACATCGTAATCAGTCGGGGATTAGGCTTGAGGATTTAGGCGGAGAAAAGGCCAATCTTTTTCCGGAAGCTTTTAATTGGTTGGTCTACATCCGACCCTCCCATCTGCTGTATAGAAGCGAAGATCATTGCTTTTTTGAGCCTTACTTGCCCAGTCGGTTCGCCAGGCAGTTTGGGTACGATCAGCTGCACGTGGGCAATGCCATTACCAGCTTCAGGTCCAGGGCCGAACTCATTGATGGAACCAGGGGATGGCGGTACTTCATCATGGGCTGCACGGGAGCAATCTTCATCGTGCCGGTCGCCACCCTCTCCACGGAGCTACGCATCCTCCATTCGTACGCTCAGTTCTAAGTGGCGATCAACACCCTCTATCACAATTTTGACACGCGTGGAAGCTTCAGGGTGCCTTCTTCTAAGCCTGGCGGAAGGATCGAAGTCCCCTCGGTTTCATCTGACGAAGGTGAGGAGTTCGTCATTCCGAATGAGCCTCTGGTGTCGGTCCCGAGGTGTGAAGTACCTCCGCCTGCGGGGGCTTTGGCGGTCTCTGGGAAGCGAAGGGCTCCTGTTTCGAAGCAGACTTCCCCTCGCAAGAGGAAGAAGAAGACGGTTGATCGCCCTCTCCGGATTCCTGGCATTGAGGCTCCTAGAGAGAAACCTGCTGCCTCTCCTGTTGGGGATGTCCCTTTGATTGGAGGTTCCCCGCCTCTCGGAGAGGGACCCTCAGTTTCGGCTGGCAGTGCCGGAGAACTCCTGCTTGAGGCTATCGTTGTTGCCACTGCCTCCGGTAGTGGAATGAAATCGCCTGCGTGGCCGAGGCAAATAGGATAATCTTTCCCTGGACCAGCAACGGATGAAACTTCTGCCACGTCCGTGAGCATGACCAGCGAGGTTCCAGCTGACGAACCTCGACCGCATCTCGGTGAAGGCTTGGTGGAGCTCCTGGCGATGTCGGTTGGCCTACCTCCTTCTCCAGGTATGACAGTTCGTATTGCGTCATTAAGGTATGATATAGCTACATCGGCTGCAGACGCGGCATATATACCGTTGGCTACGGGTAAAGGTCATCTTTATGTCTCCTCTTAGAAAGATTACTATCATATTGATATCAACTTTCTTGTCCTCTTTTCAGGAGATGGCGTCCACGGGGAGTATAGCGTTGAAGCGCATTCTGGCTCTGCTCGGGCTCCTGACGATAATACGGAGGCGTTCGACTTCGAGGGAGAAATAGCTTCGGGGGCCAGCTCGCCCGGAGTAGTTTCGTCACCTCAAGAGGAGGACGAACCTGTCATCGTGACCTCGTCTCTTACGAGTATGCCGATGACTTCGACCGTCGTTGCCACACCTTCTTCGGTCGCACCACCCGTCGAGGCGGCGGCTGTGGCCACCTCGTCTGTAATCATTCCTGGAGGAAAACTTGCCAATATCGCGGCCACTCTTGGCGTCCAACCAGATCTGGTTGGGCTGACCAAGCTGTATACCAGCATCTTCTACACCAGTTTGAACACGCTGATATCAATGGTGTTGGCGAAGAATCTGGATTTTGAGCGTCTGAAGAAGGCTTCCCAGTTTTTGATTGGGGCGGTCAGGGAGTTCGGCGATTCCGGGGTCGCTGACGCCCTGGAGGCGATGGTTAATGGGTTGGAGCAACCTATTAACGAATACCTGCGGCTGACTCGGGGCAGTTTTGAAGCTGAGGTCCAGGCCAGATACGACTTCATGACTGCGCGGCTTACCAAACAGCTGGAGAGCATGGATAACTCCATCAAAGCACATAAGTTGGAGATGGATAAAAGAAAAGCTGTCGTGGAGGAGGCTCTTGCTCTTGAGACAAAGTGCCAATCCGAGCACGAAGGGAACTCAGTAAGAGTTCGCAAGTTGAAGGAGAAACTCGCTCTGGCAGAGGAGTGGGCTTCTCAGTCGCTGGCAGGTCTAGACGTAGCGACTGGTCGACTGAGCACCGCGCGACGGGACCTGGAGTGTGCAGAAGCTGCCCGAACAGGCTCTCTTCGGGCAAGGGCCGAACTGTCCCTCACGAATAATCCCGAGGCACGGCTGGAACAGGCTCGCGCTGATGCCTTGGTTTCCAGGGACGAGAGAGTGGCTGCACTGGCAAAGCTGATTCGCGATCTGACTGCTCTCCCACAATGATGTACCCTTTCTTCTTTTCGCTTTCCCAATATAATTTTGCTCCTTTCGGGAATAAATAAAGCGAATCTTTTCTGTCTTTGTGGACCCATCATTTCGGAATGTAAATAACAGGTTTGGGCGAGAGTGATATCAGAGGTAGTATGAATATGATAGACTCTCGATAAAATTCTAGCAGGACATACCTATTCAGAGGTCATACTGACATGATAGAATATGACCTAACTAGTTTTGTTTTGGAAGTAGTTTGGTCAGACTTTGAGATTCTCGCTATATTCCACTTGAGCAGAGGAGGTTAAGCATAGTACCTCTTCAGGAATTTACCGTTAATAGGAGCAATTAACAGGTCTCTATTAGGTTGGGCTAACCTATAAGTGCCGTTCGAGAACGTTGTCTCGATCATATAAGGGCCTTCCCACTTTGGCTGGAATTTCCCTTTACTCCTGTGAGTAAGAATCATCGACCTTCTTACGGCTAAAACTAGCTCGCCGACTTTGAACACTCTTTCCTTTACTTTATGATTGAAAGCTCTGGAAATGCGTGCTTGGTAGAGCGCGATACGCTGTTGAGCTTGGAGGCGTTTCTCGTCTAATCCTTCTAGCTCTTGAAGCCTTAACAGGTCATTCTTTTCTCGAGTCAGCTCATTAGTCACGGCTATCCTGAGCGACGGGATCTGGATTTCAATGGAAAGAACTGCTTCGCTCCCGTAGACCAGTAAAAATGGGGTACAACCTGTTGGTGTTCGTACCGTTGTGCAGTATGCCCAGAGACATTCGCACAGCTTCTCATTCCAGTCTCTTTTGTTTGAAGAGACAAACTTCTTCAAGAGTTTGATAATGGTTTTGTTGAAAGCTTCTGCCAAACCATTAGCAGCTGGATAATATGTCGTAGAGGCAATATTATGTATTCGATTTTTATCGCAATCGATGAAATGCCTGGCTGATGAACTGAGGTCCATTGTCATGGATTATCCTTCGGGGAATCCCAAAGCGATAAATAACGTGATGCTTGATGAAGCTGATTACGTTAGATGCCTTTACCTCAGCCAGAGGGATCACCTCTGCCCATTTGGAGAAGTAATCTGTGATAGCCAGTATGAATCGGTGGCCTTTGGAAGAAGACGGGTGAATAGGACCAATGATATCCATACCCCATGCTTCGAAAGGCCAGGACACAACCGTAGGATGTAGATATTCAGACGGTTGGTGTATGAAATCTGCATGAACCTGACAGGCCCTGCATTGTCTTGCATAGTTGATCGCGTCCGTGATTATAGTGGGCCAGTAATAGCCCATTCTCCTGATATGATCCTGTAGCTTAGGACCGGGCTGGTGCGCTCCGCATACGCCATCGTGAGCTTCCTGGATAATCTGCTGTGCTTCGTCATCAGAGAGACATCTTAATAGCAGTCCGTCGTAGGTCCGACGATATAGGCACTGTGAAGATGCATCGAAGTAGAAGCGTAATGATCGTCTTTTGACGGATACTGCTTCTTTGGGGTCCTCCGACAAGATTCCGTATGCAACGAGATCTATGAAGGGACTTCTCCAGTCTCTTCTAGGGGGATCCATGTTCACAGCGTAGCTGCGTTCTGTGTAAAAGTTGTTCTTCACGTAGAATAAATCTCTGTTAAGAAGGATTACCGAATCCTGCCTTCTTATTGGAGTGGCTAAATTCGCAGCTAGACTGGCTAGGGCATCAGCTTTCAGATTCTGAGATCGAGGTACATGCTCTAGGAAGAACCTTTTGAATGTCATGGCTATCTCGACCGTTGCTTGGTGATAGGGGATGAGGTCTGGATTTCGGACTTCATACATTCCTCTGACTTGATTGACGATAAGCAGAGAATCGCCGAAAGCTTCCAGGAACTCGACCCCCAGCTCTTTAGCGTCTTGGAGCCCGATTAACAGAGCGTTGTACTCCGCTACATTGTTGGAGCATGGTTCGTTGAAAAAATACGCTCGGTAGATGACGAGTTTATCAGGAGTGACCAGGACGATTCCTACCTCCGAAACCACATTTCCCTGGGGACCAGTCCTGGAGGCGCCGTCGAAGAACAGTTACCACGCGTCACTTTCGATTGCAGAATTACATTCTGTAACTTCGTCGGGAATGTCCTCGTATAATTTGGAGGCCTCAGGGATCGGATGAGCAGCTAGGAAGTCGGCCAGCGCTTAGCCTTTGATGGACTTCTGTGGGACGTATACTATGTCATATGGTGTTAACAGCATCACCCAAGTTGCGAGCCGGGAATTAAGAACACTTGGCTTGCTCATCAGTACTCGAAGAGGGTTAATCCTAGAGATGATATGGATAGTCTGGCCGGTAACATAGTGCCACGTCTTCTGGATAGCGAACATCAGAGCCAAGCATTCCTTCTCCACTGGGTTCTACCGGTGTTCGGCTCCGACCATCATCCTGCTGAGGTAGTAGATAGCCTGTTTATGCCCCCACATCGTTCTTCTACGCGAGTAGAGCTCCTAGCGAATGATCCATCGTTCGAACGTACAACAAGAATGGTCTTCCCACGATGGGAGGCACCAGAACCGGCGGACTGGTGAGGTAGCGTTTGATATCCCCGAATGCTTGTTGGCAGGTTTCGTCCCATACGAAGGATACATCTTTCTTAATGAGATACGAAAAGGGTTGACATCTTCCCGAGAGGTTGGATATGAATCTTCGGATATAGGCCAGACGGCCTTGAAATCCCCGAAGTTCCCTCAGATTGCGGGGCGGTCGCATTTCTACGATGGCTTGAACTTTGTAAGGGTCCACTTGGATGCCTTTGGCGGTAATAACAAATCCCAGGAATTTGCCACTACCGTAGGGTTCATCTTGAGTTGATGTTGGCGCATTAACTCGAATACCGTCTTCAAGTCTTGAATGTGATTATTCTTGAGGCGGCTCTTGACGGCTATGTCGTCCACGTAATATTCTACTATTTTGCGTAAATATTCATGGAATATGCTACTCATAGCCCGTTGGTATGTAGCCTCGACGTTCTTCAATCTGAAGGGCATGACCGTATAGCAGTATACTCACAACGGGGTCCGGAAGGCAGTGTGCTTCTCGTCTTCAGGATGCATCTTGATCTGATTGTATCCCGAGAATCCATCCATGAAAGACATGCGTTCAAAACCGCAGGTGTTGTCGATCATGATGTCCGTGATGGGGAGAGGGAACTCATCCTTGGGGCAGGCTACATTCAGATCTCGGTAATCGATGCAGATACGTATTTTCCTATTTATCTTCATAACTGGGACAACGTTGGCGACCCAGTCAGGATGTTGTTCTTCCTGGATAAAACCGTAGGCTATCAACTTCTTGACTTCAGCTTCGATGGCGTCTATTATGTCCGGGCGGAACCGGCGTTGGTGCTGCTTCATAGGCTTCAAGTCGGTCAATATATTGAGCTTATGAGTAGCCACCTTTGGGTCAAGGCCCGGCATGTCCTCATAATTCCATGCAAAGACGTCGATATATTCTTTTATCAGTTGGATAACTTCTTGCCGTTCAGCTGGGGAAAGGTTGTTACTGATGAATATCGGTTTTGGCGAAAGTTCACCCCCAACATCAACCTGGATAACTTCGTCTTTGGTGGGAGGTTCCCTCTGCTCGAACCGGAATTCCCACTGTGTATCCATTTGTTGAGCCCAAGAGTCATTCTCAAACGGCTCAGAATCCTGTTCATCTGCTTCGAAGGGATCTGCCATCACCATATTTGCTGATAATGCTTGTTTGAGAGCTTCAGGTGAGTCGGAGGGCGACGGGCCGTTCTGGGAGAAGGAAAAGATATCCTCGTCTGACTTAGAAGTCGTAAGGGAGGTGGCATATCCTAACCCGAAATGGGTTTGCTGATAGCGTGGGTCGTCGCGCAGCGGCGTTCGTCTGCCCCTTCCGTAGTTGAGGCCTGGCTTCCGCTCCAAGTCGTAGCCCATGTTTTGCATGATCCTCAACGCCTGCGGGCTGTATTGGTGAACTTGCATTTTTCCAGTATCGTCAAAAGAATCTTCCTGGATAGCCGATTGATTGCGCATGCGGCCGAAGACTATTGAACGCTGGCTGCTGTAGGTAGGCGGGACAATCAAGATAGAACCCTCCTGAGGCCCATAAGTTGTGACGACGTTGGATGATGACGCTACTTCCCAGACATACGGACGGTAGGAGTTCATAACTTCCAAGAATTTTTGTGCTATGGATTGCACCTCGTCATGGGGAGTAGATTCCTGTTTTGGAATTTGAGCGTTAACGTACTGGAAAAGAGGATATTTATTATCATCTGGAACTCCGTTCCTGGTTACGTTTATATCGGTCGGCTGCCCGTTGCGCCGAAGGTTGATGACCAAAGGTGGAGGCTTCTGGTTCAGAGTGACCACTGGAGAATTGCTTCCTTTTCCTGAGCTGGATTTGTTCAGGTGAATAGCCATAGGCTCTATGGCTTTTGGACGAGTGGTTCGTCCTTTCACTCTGATCGACAGCAGTAGTGCGGCAGAGGGTTCTCCTGGCTCCCGGTGGGATTCCTTCTCTGTCTCGCCCGACACTTCTTCCGTGTGGTCTTGAGAGTACAACACGACATCAAAATAGTAGGACTCTACTCCTTTAAACGGGTTTAGGTCGGCAACCTCCGTTTATACCATTCCCTGGGGGTCTACATATTTAAGACATTGATGTAGAGTTAAAGGAACAATGTTGTGATCGTGGATCCACGGTCTTCCCAGCAAAATGTTGTAGGATACCTCTGAATCGATCATGTAACATGTGGCCATCGATCTGAGGTTGCCAATCTGGATCCTTAGGTGAATCTTTCCTAACGGCTTACTTCTTCCGGCGTTGAAACCCACGATCGTAGTGTAGGTGTAAGCCAGTTCGCTGGTAGGAATCCTCAATGGTCTAAGCAGACTGTGAGGGATGATACTGATCGACGATCCCGAATCTATGTGAATCCGATCGACCTCCATAAAACTGACGTACCCGGTGTAATAGAGGGGCCTGTCATGCTTGTTATGTTTTAACAGCATGTCGTCTTGGGTGAAAGTGATATTTGGGACCACTTCCATCATACTGTGGCATTGAGGACACGCCACTGGTTCTTCGTCGTGGGACTTAAGCTAGGTCAAGCATGCCTTCGCCTGCATCAGTGCTTCACTTAGGGCTAGACGAGTGTCTTGGGAGAGCCTGAGTAGCTCAAAGATGGAGAGCCTGGCTGGTGTATTAGCCAGTTGGGCCAGGATGTCGAAGTTGTACGGCTTCTCAAAACCTTTGTTTGGAATATTTTTCACAGGTTTATCGAAGTGCACTTCTCTTTGTTTTCCTTTGTCCGCCGGCGTCGGTTTCGAAGGGCTGGCCTCTGGTACGGCGGGGCCTGGTCCTGAAGGTTTGGCAGTTAAAGCGTCCGCCGGTGCATCTTCCTGACTCGCTCCGTAGTCGTTGAGATAGGCTTTCCCTGAATGGGTTGCAGCAAATACCTCGTCTTCGTCTGATGGCGAAGAAGTTACGACCATATGGCATGGTTTGCATTTGGAGCTTTTTCTAGACGTAGCTTTAGTAGCTTTAGTCTCCTCCTCGAGCTCTGACACCAAATCTGGATGAACCCACATAATCTCGCCCTGCCGGGTGGTTAGGGGTACCAGGTCATGATTTTGACCCCTAGCTGGAGGAAGATTGACGATGTCCATCGTGGTGCGGGAAATGGGCGTGACACCGTCCATGACTTCTTGGGAAGGCAGATCGCCAAACCGCAGAGAAATCATGTTTGCCGTGACCGTCTTCTCGGTGTTGTGCAGAGTGATGGCCTTAGCATCGATTAATCCCTGGATCTTTCTTTTCAGTATGTAACACGCCTTTGTTGGGTGGTATACGTATCTGTGGAAGATACAGTATTTGGGGTCATCAGTACTGCCGACTTCTTGGGGCCGCCTTAGCTCTGGAAGGGTGATCTTGCCGCTCTTGATGAGACACTCGAATATACTTGGGATATCGTCGTCGTCAAAAGAGTAGACTTCGACGGGCCTCGAAGCCCCGGGTCTCGTCTGCGTGGTCGCCGCAGTCTTTTATCGGGACGTATTAACCGTCAGAGCTTTTTTTTCCTTGGAGCTGTGGGGATGGTCGCTGCTGGGAGATAACTTCTTGCCTCTGTCGGAGGCGGAGATCATGATGCCATTGTCGCACGCCTTGCGACTGTTGTCTTCGGCGGCCACTGCCGAGATGATGAACGAGGGCCAATCATGGAACTGATATGGTCCTGTAAACACCGAGACTACGGGAAGGAGGTTCTTCCTGCAAATGTCTACTAACGCGGAGTCTGGAACTCCTGGAGGCATCTGTAAGGTGGCCTGACGAAAATGTTCGACGAAGGTGCAGACGTCCTCCTTTTGCCTCCGCTTAACTTCGATGAGAGAGGACATAGACATGTCCATTCCGCCCTCGTAGAATCGCATGAAGAATAAAGATTTGAAGTCTTCGAAGGAAGTAATGCAGTTGTCCGCCAAGCTACGGTACCACTGATAGGCTACTCCTGAGAGGCAGCCTTTGAACACCCGAGTGAGGAGGGCGTCGTTCCCTTGTAGCAACACCGTCATCATACTAAAATAGTTCATGTACTGACTTGGTGATGTTTTTCCCTCGAATAGAGCCATAGTCTGAGGTTTGTACCTCGGAGGGAAAGGGACTTCTTCCCAGATAGCTGGGTAAGGCTGGTTAATTCCAAGTTTCTTGAGCTGATCTTTGTGCTTCAAGGCGTCGAACTGGGCTTTCAACTCCCGTACTGCCTGTATCGAATTTTCAGTTGGAAGCGGGACTACGGTGTAGCGCGGAGTTGGTTGTATCGTGACTCCAACATGAGGTAATATATTCTCCGAATGAGGAAGCGGAGGAACTGCTGACTCTTGATCTAGAGCAGGCTTTTGGCTCGGGTTGGATGGTGGTAAGTCCACCCCCACACGTATCTGAGTTGGCGGGACCGACGTTTGAGCCATGGCAGCTGTGTGCTGAGTTAGCATCATCTGGTGCATGTTCTCCATCATGGATTGCATTTGTTTCAGCGATGTCTCCAGCACAGTGATGCGTTGTTCCGCTTTTCCTGACGGCGAAGCTTCCTCGCGTTCATCTTCAACGGCGTAAACTCCTATTTCCCTGGGCATCCTCGAAGGATAATATAGGTCGCTGCAGAAGTCGACTCTATACTCTCAGCATCTGATCTGGGAGATTGGCGACCCCCAGCGTCGGAATCAGACGAGTACGAAGCTGGTTGCTGTGACCTTGCACGGGTGTTTTGGAATACCCCAGCTTCAGTGTTCCTGAGGAGGTCTTCGAATCTCCTTCGGCTCAGAGGCCCAGAGGGATGATGTCTTGAGCTCGACCCTCCTCTAGGTATGTGTGAAGCCATGTTCACGGATGCATACGCGGGCTCTTCTTCCGGGAAAGACTGAGAGTAGCTCAATCGGTCGAAAACCGACCATTTTGCTTTAGAACAGCAGCAGTCAATCACAATTTTATGACTATTACAACATTGCTCGCTAGGGGGCGTAATAGACATGTTGGAAGGTCCCCTTTCCTTACGCTTCTGGATTAGATATGCGCGCAAGTCAGGAGGAGTAGAGGAAGAAGACGACGGCTTGTTCCTTCTGTTCCCATCAGTAGGCATACGGAGATTGGGCACCATGGTTTTCCCTACGCCACCTGTGTACAACAGATTGGCCATCTGGGTGGCGGATAATCCCCGGGGAGGGTGCCTTCCCGTAACCTGAGCTTGCTTTACGTCGTGGGACTTCACCTGGAGTAATTTGAAGATTTGCTCAGACTGGCGTAAAGCTGAAGAGGTCTTCAGTCGGCTGCCGGCTTCCCGCGTAATCCGGAGGGTAGGCAGATTGCTTCTTTGCTGGCGTAACGGCCAAGAAGTTGAGTACCCCGCCGCTTGCTTCCCCCTGTGGAAATCATGGCGCTCATCCGGTTCCCCGTAGAGGTCAGATGTTGTCTTGCGCTTGGAGCGTGATTTGTACTTCTGACTTGGCGCTGAGGCATCATCAGAAGTTTGGTTTGTACCGCGCATAGCGGGAGACTGGTTTCTGTGCGTAGAGCGCAGTGGATACTTCTGGGTTAGCGCTGAGGCTTTGCCCGAAGTTTTGTCTGTACCGCGCATAGCGGGAGACTGGTTCCTACGCGTAGAGTGCAGTGGATACTTCTGGATCAGCATTAAGGCTTTGCCCGAAGTTTCGTCTGTATCGCGCGTAGCGGGAGACTGAATTTTACGTGCAGGGCACGGAGGGAGCAATGCTACAACCTCATTGGTCGGAGAGGTCGGAGAGATCGGAGAGTCCACGGGAATGGTAGAGGATGTCTTGGGCATCCAGACCTTGTGCAGCTTCCTGTTGTCTTGGACGGAGAGAGAATGAGAGCTACCCCCGGTTTGAAGCATGTCTTCATAGGCAGACTAGTCGAATTGGACGACCAGTATCTTCTTCACGGATCCTACGGATACCGCATCGTGTTGAGCAATTGCTTTCTCATCAGAAGAGAAAGATGTCTCCAGCAGAGTCGCCATCTTGTTCGTGGTATTAAACGAAAGAATAAAAATGTATTTAATATGGGGTTTACACGGAACCCGTCTTCTTTTGTTTACAAACAAACTTGTACAATTTGATCCTATACGAGGATATGGGAGTACAATTTATTTAATCTGGGTAGATATTGCTATAGGTGTCTGATCTGCAGTCGATCACTTTAGCCCTTGGACCACACGATGTTGAAGAAGTGCCGTAGAAGGCAGGAAGCAGCTTCAAAGGTTGCAGAAGAGGGTAGATGCACGATGCCAAAGTCGTCGATCCCTACTCTTTGCCAAAGCTCCGGACTCTCTCTCTCTCTCTCTCTCTCTCTCTCTCTCTCTCTGGTTCGATCTTCTAATTTGTCGACCTTTCTCCCTGGATCTGATATTGGTTTCTTGACCAATTTTTTGACCTCTGGTTCGATCTTCCAATTTGTCGACCTTGTTCCTCATTGATAGAGGTCTCTATTTATAGAGTTTTAGTGACAGTGACCACTCTGTCGGTATAAAAACCAAGGAGTGGAAAGTACAGCACCCTTTTACACAACGGTTAAAGTAACCAATGCCTGCATATAGATGATCCTTTGAATGAGCGTGTGACGCGGGTCCAACTAAGGGACAAAATACGTATAATTGCTATGAAGATCACGGCGTAGTAGCCACGTAGGTAGGTATCCATTGTGTAGAAGAGGTTGGCATAGAAGCCAAATGTCTGTCACCATGGCATAGAAGCCAAATAGTTATCAAACCGGCATAGAAGCCGAATAGGCGTAGAAGCCGAATAGGCGTAGAAGCCGAACAGGCGTAGAAGCCGAGTGGTCGCAGAGGCCGAACAGACGTTGAAGCCGAGTGGTCGCAGAGACCGAGCAGGCATAGAAGCCGAGTAGGCGTAGAAGTCGAACAGGCGTAGAAGCCGAGTGGTCATAGAGATCGAGCAGGCATAGAAGTCGAGTAGGCGTAGAAGCCGAACAGGCGTAGAAGCCGAGTGATTATAGAGATCGAGAGAGCACAGGAGCTGGGTGGGCGTAGAAGCCGCTGCGTACCGTGCCAGAGTGCTGATGGGGACGTCTTAGCCGGAATTACGGCTTTTTGAAGATATAATCAAATCTCTTGCATTAAATGCCGAGATTTGCCACCATCCTGTGCATTAAATGTGGAGACGTGTCTTTGAAGGTCTGCAACCCCTTCTGCGCATCAGTCGCAGAGACGTGCCTTGAGAAACTATCACCGCTCTGTGCTTTAGACGTAGAGACGTGCCTCGAACCCCGTACGGAGTGCAGCTTTAGACGTGGCAGGCAGTTTTTTTCTGCAGAACGTAAAACAGCTCGTGTCTACCTGTGTAAAATAAGGCAGCGTATCCCTTTGTGCTTGAAAAAGCAGTTTACGCAAAGGGGATGACGGTATTTGACAGCCTGGGTCGCAGTGCTGTGCCATCCTTATAGCCGTCGCCTGGGTAGTCGAGCAGTATCCCTTTGTCAGAAGTCCAGACGTCAGGTTCATTGCAGGATCTTCATTGCAGGGTCTGACAGGTTCACCTCAGAGCATACGAAGCATCTCTTGTACACCTTAATGCTGCGTCTGAAAGAGGATGAGTTTTACGCCCTGGAGGCGATGAAGCACCATATTTTACGCTGAAGCGGCTTGGACGTACTGCTTTACGCGGATGGTCCTTCGAGCTTTTATATTTTACGCTGCGTTCTTGGCGGAAAGAGCTCTGTTGCACGCTTGATGGCTCTTAAGGCCTCTGCTTAGGCTGCTCTGCACCAATATGCCGCGTATAGTCATCCGGCGTATTTTTTTTATGCTTCTACAGCAGCGGCATTGGGCCGATAGCCACCGGAGACCTTTGGAGTTCGAGATATAGCTTAGAATTTAGATTTTGTTCTTGTATTTGCTTGTGATTGCTTGTTTTAGATTAAGTGCTGAGACCTTGTTTATGCTAGGTTGGAGATCTGGTGTTCCTGAGGATTTCTCCGACACGGGACACTATTCGCTTCGGTGGAGGCGGGAAGCTTAGCCCACGTTTCGTCGGACCCTTCAGCATCCTTGAGAGGGTCGGCGCTGTGGCATATAGGCTAGATTTGCCGCCTACGCTAGAGGGAGTTCATGATGTGTTCCACGTGTCGCAGTTGAGACGGTACGTGGCGGATCCCAATCACGTATTGGATCACTCAGAGATCGTGGTGGGCCCTACTCTTAGCTATCCAGAGCAGCCGGTGGAGATTCTGGATCGGCGAAAGAAGGTGTTGAGAAACCAAACTATTCCTTTGGTTCGCGTCGCATGGAAGCATCACTCTCCAGGTGAGTCGACCTGGGAGAGGGAGGATGAAATGCGCGAGCGATACCCCTATCTTTTCGAGCCCTGAGGTATGGTTCTTTTCTTTTCTTGCATTCAGGTCCTAGTTTCGTCTTTTAATTTTGAGGACAAAATTATTTTAAGGAGGGTAGGCTTGTTACTACCCGATTCTAGAAAATAGGATTTTTTTTATTTGGTAAATTATGTATTATTTATAATTAATTATATTTATATTTAATTGATAGTTATATTATTTTTCTATTGATTATTTTAGGGTTTTGGCTAGTCTGGACCCATGTTCGACCCAACCCACACCCTTGTGAGACTTATTTTTGGGTTTAGAATATTTATTATATTTTATTTTAGTTAGTTGGAGAGATTGGGAGTTAGTTTAAGTGCTTTTGGAACCCCAAACCCAAAACCCAAGTTGCATGACTTAAGGAAGGGTGTTTTGGTCATTTGCATTATGTAAACCCTTTATAATTATGCCATGGCCGACCCCCTAACCCCCATTCCAGACCTGACCACAGCCGCCTCCCCATTTTCTTTACTTCTTCTTCTTCTTCTTCTTCTTCTCCACTCTTTCTTTCTTCTTCTTTCCTTCTTCCAACTTCAAGTAAGTTCTCCATTTCTCCTTTTTCTTCTTCTATTCTCCATGGTTGTGAACCCTAACCCTACACTTTTCCCTAACCTAGGTGTTTAGAGCCTAGACTTAGTGTGGAGGCTTGATTTGGAGGCTTGGAGGCTTGAGGGTGGTGATTTCAAGGATTTTGGAGACTTTGGCCTTGGGATTCCAACTCCCAAGAGGTAAACCCTAACTTTTCTCTTACTAATTGCTATTATATAGTATAATTAGTGGTTTAGAACCTTCCTAGACCTTAAGGCTACCCGTAGGAGGAAGTTGGAACAAGTTTGGTTGTGTTTAGAGACTTTGACACTAGATTTTGTGTCAATTTCGGGTGAAATCCGAGATTAGCCTAATTATGGGTGATGCCCTAGGTTAGACGGACCTAGGTAGACATTGTCGGGTGTCTTGAGGGTTAGTGTGTGTCTTTGTTCAGACACTTGAAGTCGTGTCGCGGAGAAATGGGCGTTTCGGGCGTTTTCGGGGTTTTCGTCGTCGCCGATTCTATATGCGTGCGCGTTTTTGCCAAGAACCTAGAATCGACGAGTTAGCATTTTTTTTAGGATCTAGACATCGTTTAGAACCCATGGATAAATTTTGGGCCGATTCTGAGTTGGTTTGGTGTGCGTTTCAGGAGGTTTTATGAACTGCACACCACGTGTTCGTCGAAATGACCAAACGGCCATTTCGACTTGGTTTCTTAGTTTCGGGCTTGTGCGCGCGTTGGGTTAGCTTCGGAGAGTGTGTGCTAGATTTCTTGGGTTATATTTTATATATATATGTGTATTTGTGCGTGTAGGGGTGGTTGTGCGCGTGTTGGTGGAGTGTTGTGTTGTGTTGTGTTTTGTATATACGTGTCTATATATTTATATATATATGTGTGTTTGTATATCTATATGAGTGTGTGTATCTATATATATATATATATGATTGTGTATATATATCTATAACTGTTTGTGTGTGTGTGTATATATATATATATATATATATATATATATATATATATATGAGTGTGTGTGTTTATGTATATATACATATATGTGTGTGTATATATATATATATATAGATATGTGCGTTTGTATATAAGTGTGTGTGTGTTTGCGTGTTTGTATGTGTGTGCGTGTGTACTTATATACATAAGTGTATATGTGTGTGTAAGTATATATGTATAGTTGTGTGTATATATATGTATATATGTTTGTATATATATATATATATATATGTGTGTGTGTGTGTGTGTGTGTGTGTGTGTGTGTGTGTGTGTGTGTGGTCGTGTGTATGTGTGATTGTGTGTGCATGTTTGTGTGGGTGTGGTGTATAGGCTGTGCAGCGTGCGTGGCCGAGGCAGCAGCAGCTGCCAGCAGCAACAGTAGCATCTGCAGCACTAGCAGCAGCAGCATATGCAGCATTCGCAGCAGCAGCAGCTAGGCGAGGCATTGGCAGTAGCGCAGCGGTTATGAGGGTGAGGGAGAGATTTATGTATTATATAGATCAATAGATAGATAGATAGATTGATTGATTGATTGATAAATAAATAGATAGATAGATAGATAGATAGATAGATAGATAGATAGATAGATATATGTATAGATATATATACATATAGCTAGATAGATAGTTTAGATATAGCTAGATATATATATGTATAGGTATGGGTATATGGGTATATGTGTATATGTGTGGATATGTATATATATAGATATCTAGGTATATTAGTATATGTGTTAGATATATATATTCTAGCCTAGATTATTACCTAGGTGTATATCTATATCCATAAATAGTTAGCTAGAGGGGTAGTTAGTGAGGTATTGGAGGATATCTCAATACCTTGAGATATCAAGGTATCTCAATACCTTGAGATATACAAGGTATTGAGTTTCGAGCGGGGTTTTTAAGTAATTGCCTAGGTTTGAGTTTAGAGATAGGTTTTTATGTATATGTGTATATATTTACGCGTGCTAGCATAGGTTTTAGTGGGTTTAGACGGGGTGCATAGCCTAGGTAGAGGTATCGGATACCGAGGGTATCCCGATATCTCGAGGAGGCGAGTTTGTTGGTTTACTAGCTTAATGAGCTAGTTTTGACCTAGAATTTTAGGGGCACCCTAGTTTGACCTAGTGTTGACCATAATTGCCCTCGTTGACCGTAAAAGTCAATGTTTGACCTAGAGTTGACTTTTTGGATCCTAGGTTGACTTTTTGATCCAAATTTTACCGGTTTGACCCGTTCGATCTAGAATAACCCTAGAACCTTATTTTTAGTTATTTTATATCAGTTTAACTCTTTAGAACCCTATTTAATCTTGCTTTTCGTAATAGGTTCTTGCGACGCCAGTCCGGATCTCGATCCTCATCAGTTACTCAGGACGTCAAGCGAGTACCTACCTCAGATAGTTTCCATTTCATGATAGCGTTTATATCACCTGTTTTAGAACTGTAATACTTGATTCTGACACATTGTTACACGAGCTGGTACTAGTGGATCCCGTCATGAGATGCTATCCCCCTTACCGTGTTCAGCGGGTACTCTATCACGTGTATTCTATCATGTGCTTCGGGTATTGATTCTCATGTGCTATCATGTGCTTCTTGTGCTCTCGCCTTCATGTACGCGAGCTATTTATCATGTATGTAGCATGCCGTGGTTGGATCCAAGAGTATTAGTGGTGGAGGGGAGTAGGAGTTGGTTATGTGATCAAAGCCAAACAGTATTCATGTGTATGTCGGTTATACAACTCACGCATAACAGAGTTATCATAGATTATTTATGTGCAACCTAAGCCGATCACATAATAAACTTGTGCTCAAGGCACTTAGCTAGTATTCCTGTTTTCTCACATGCAGTTACTTTTCTACTTGTATCGTTCTCCAGTTTTATATTGCAGCTACTTTATCTGCTCTATCATGTATTTATTTTTCTGTGCATCTTGTATAGTTTTCTATTGCTCGTCATATACACCTTACCATGTATTTGGAGTTGCTTTCAGAGTTATGTACTTCGCTCCAGTCCTGACTGGGCATACTTTTTCCATAGGATCTTGAGGATTTCTGCCCGACATTCTACGGGTCGGGCGTCGAGGAGTGTTGTGACCCCGAGACTGAGGAGGAGCCCGTCGAGGAGATGCCGTTAGCGCCCTAGTTAGCTAGGTGGATTTTCCTGGGTTGTTCCTAGTTGATTATTTTGGATGATTGTACTTATTCTTTTGTTGCTTCTGTGATGTTGTAGACTTGGACTGTATATTTGGATATTGTTCTTGTCCTTTGGTTCTAGTTTCCTTTTTGCTATCTTATCGTACTTTTACTCTTCCCCTAGTTATTGTGATTGAGGCATATATATACTGCGTGGTTGCCCTCCTTTTGGAGAGGTTATATTGACAGGTTTTGTGAGATTTAGATTGTGACCTAGAACGAACCTTTACAGCGTTCTACCGCCGATTCTGTGGCGTAGGCTGGACATACACACGACTTATGCTCAATTTTTTGGGTACGGGTCGTGACATTGTGGTAGTAGCATACATCAAACTCCCAATGACTCTTAAGTACTCTATCTACCTGACAGTTTTCCTTGGATTAGGCTTTAGTTTCTTGTCATACCTGTACGGAGTATCGATTCCTGAAAAATCCTGATATCCATAGCGTGTGAGATTCTTCTTAATATAATGAGATTATGACAGCGCCACTCCAATATTTGTTTAGATAATCTATCCTTAGGATAACATTAGTGTCATGACCCGCACACGGTGTAGGGGCACGATTTTGTAGGTACGTCCAACCTTCGCCTACAGCATCGACAGTAGAATATTATCTAGGTCAACAATATTATCTAAACATCTCATACAATATACATAAGGCACATGTTATGCTATCTCAACTCCAAGTGGAGGACAATATAATGGTTCAATTATAATCTATACTCAATCACAATATAAACTAAAAAAAGATAAAGGCACGATATGGAACAGAAGAAAGAGTTATAAAAGTCATAATATAATACATCCAAGACTAATAGTCTAGTTACAACATAAGCTTAAATGATATATACATGCCAATGTCTAAAACTAAAATATATATAATATACTATTGAAAGTCTTAGTCGCCTCAGTAGCCGGTACTAATCATCAGTCGGCTCACCATTTTGTGGTCCATAAAAGGTAGGACACATCTCCTCTAACCATTCATCTGAAAATATATCCAGCCAGGATTGGAGCAAAGTATAACCCAATAGCAGTTCCAATTAGTTGACAAAGACTATCAAATAGTTATATAAAATAATACATGATGAACAAGGAAGTTAAAGAGTTAGATAATAAATATAGACACAACAAGACAAGATATACATGGTGAATCAAAAAAATATAGTAAATAAGACTGTGAATAGATAAGAACTGAACTAGATAAATAAGATGTGTGTCCAGCAAGTATCATGTGAAGCTAGCAAGAATGTACTAAACTAGTATATTTGAAATACCACTTTTGACATATAAACGGCTAGGGGTAATACGGTTCATCACATGTGAGGTGTGCGACTGCTATCTTTCCAGATTAGACCAGTGAGGGGTGATTCCAGATTTTGTAAATGTTTACATGTCTACTAAGATATTTCTTTGCCTGACAAGTATAAATGAATCCAAATTCTGACACGCAAATCAAGTACAAGGCCAGCCAGATAAAGTAAGTGATGCCAGTAATTAAGTCTTGATGTGATGCCAGTAAGAGTCATGTAGTAGAGGTCAAACAAGTAAGATGTATGTGTCGTAAGAGAGTGAATCCAGATAATACTAATCCGTGTATCCATAGTATCGAGGAATCAAGTAAAATAATGCTATAAACTAAAATTATGGTAGATATCAAATAATGAAATATATCAGAGAATGTACTCGCCTGAGGTCCCAAGCAATAGATGTCAAACCGTGTCCGTATCGGTGCCTCAATGACCTAAATATGAAATATCAAGTCAAAACAACATTTTGGAATCAATAATATATATAATTAACTCAAAACTAGGTCAAATAGTCAAACTAAGTCAAACCTAGGTCAATACCTTGGTTTTAGGTCATACATAGCTTCTAGGTTGATTACAAGTCTAAACTAGTTGATGCTAGGTTTTGGTTAGGTTTCTAGGTGATAGTAAGTATATAGATACTGCTATCATAACGATATATATATAGACTATATATATACATATAGTATCATATGTGTATCTAACTAACCTCTCATACTTAATATCCTAGCCAAACAATACCTACTACCGTAACAATATCTATTATCCAAACTTTAGTTTCTAATCACTATATAGTATCCTAACTTATCTTACCTACCTCAACACTAGTCCTAGTGTAGGATTTTTACATGCTAACTCACTTAAACATACCCCTAACACATGTACATCTGTCCAAGCACACCAACACACACTGCACTCATACTCACTTGCACTTGCCCTTGCCCTGACTCCACTTAATAACACAGAACCTAATACTCACTTATCTACTTTAACCAAACACTTTGAATACCTTAACATCACCTCATACCCTTGCTTCATACCTGATCCTAGTTTCTATCTCCTTTCCTCCACTATTACCTTGCAAAACATCTCCCAATTGCCTTAGTCTAGTACCCCAAGCATGACACTTCACTGAACACATTGCAGCAGTATTCCCAACTGCTACTCCACCCTCAAGTATCCTCGAGCTCCCTTACCCCTCAAACATGCACACTGGCGACACACACTTCCCTTTCACTGATACAATATTCAATGGTAAATGAAACACAATTCCTATTAAAACACAACCTTACTAACTCACAGGCCCTCACATCCACCCTACATTACTAATACTGAGCACTATGGCACATACATTCATATCAAAATTCTAATAAACACCGGTGCACGCACATACTTATATACCCACAGTTACTAAAATACTCTATTCTAGTACCATATCGACATATACCTACTGATACCTACACATAGGTCTGGATAGTCTAATACAATACCCAAGTATTATCCATACTTGACTGAATACTTGCACCTATTGATACCTAGTATCAGAACATGATACCCTCATAATACCTATACCACTGTAATTATAGGACTCTAGCAGTTGTCCCCAACTAAACAGTAGAACTAGAAATACTCATAGACCTGCATTACCTTAACATCAACCTAACATCAATTGCAAACACATTGAAATGCAACACAACCCATTGCACACCCCTGCATTTTCAGTCATGTGCATCTATACATTTGTATGCTACCTTTAGGTTTTCCACCTTCACTGAACCATAATGCAATCCTAAACACCCCTCACTGCTACTCTAAGATACCCCCAACCACATAAACCCTCAAGCCTATACTCAACTCCCCCTATACTGAGACATTGCCCATTCCCTTGCATTCTACAATGCAACAGATGGAGCAGGTACCCGAGCATACCTCCCCCAAATTCTAATGCATAATTGCTATTGCTACTATCATCTAACAATGCAATCTAAGTTAGTTGTTAATGATGATGATCTTCTTATATGCAGGTCCTGCATATTGACTGGTCCAGTACAAACTCCCCACTGAGCACACACAGGTCAGTCCCTACACTCAGACTTCCTACAGTAGCCCATACTACCCATGTTTAGATTTAACTACAACTTCATGTATCCACATCTCATATGTAACTCCAATATCCTGCACTTGAGAACATAACCTCTTCAATACACAAACACTTGACACTCATAGTTTACTATATCATCTAACATTGATACTCATGGAAACACTCATCTATTTACACTAACATTGACTCTATGAAACTCACATCTAAATCTATACACTCAAAAAATACAATTGAAACCAGATATCACTCATCTGAACACTTGGCTCACTGCACTCACAGCTTCACCAATTATCCCCTCATGGATACACATATGTAACTCTTGATATCAGTCCATAGTAACACCAAGTGCTAAGTCAAAACCTGATCCATAAGTTTCTATACATCATGGTACATGCACCCCTTGATCCTGCAGCATACCCGAGCTCTTGTTGTGTTGTTGCCATTGTTTGGCACTGCTGCTACTGAAGCTTCCCATTTCTTCCTAATCCAGACTCCACATACATATAAATCTGGTACACATACACCTATGCACACTGTTTTTCTTAGCTACACATTGTAGGAACCGCTCTAAAATATATAATCAAGGCATAATGCATGTGCAACCCAAATTCTGTACACCCCACACCCAAGTCTGTCCTGCTTATAGTACAATGTACACTACATTTCCTGAAGCCTCTCTCAGACCTGTACATCCCACATATATACCCTAAATACTAAATACTAACTCTAACACTACATGTGTCATGACTCGCACCCGATATAGGGGCACGAGTACGTGGGTACGTCCAGCCTACGCCGCAGCATCGGCGGTAGAACGCTGTCTTGGTCACAATATTAGCTAATCAATCTCACATGAATATCCAACTCCATAAGGAGACACAGATATCATAATATAATATGGAAATACTCAATCACAGAAACTAAAGCACGATAAGATATCGAAGAAAATAAACGAAATACAACACAAGTCTAAACAACAAAAATCGTCTAACCTGCAAACAATAACATCCAAATCTCCAAGTATGCCAGAAACAAGTCCTCTAAGTCGCAGTCTGGAAAAAATATTTTCAGTCAGGATGGAGCGAATTACAACCCAAATAACAGTCAAGTTAATTGACAAAGACTATAAAACAATAAATAGATGATGTTATATACTAAGAGAAAATAATAAATAGATGCAATGACAAAATAAGGAGAACAGGCAATATAGGCAATATGGTACAATCAGTGCATATATGAAATAAAGAGAAAAAAAGAACTACAATATCATATACGGGTGATGTAGTATATGAAACTGAAATGAAGAACTGTAACTATTCTAAGTATTTGAAATATCAGTCTATCATGTGATCAGCTTGGGACAAGATCAGGCTTGTTACATATGATTAGCTATGATTCATGTAAAGGTCAGGATAACCATCTGGTTATCTATGATACGAGTAATGGTCAGGCTAATCATATATAATAGGCTATGAGGCATGTAATGGTCAGGCTGCACCCGACGTGAGGTGTGGGATGAGCTATGATGCATGTAGAGTTGGGTATGATCACATAATCTACTAATATTTCCTCCGCCCCTAACTAGTATAGTGGATCCAACCATGACACGTTACGATACACGATCAATGTCCAATATCTCATGTACAATGTCTAATATCAATATCGTGTATAATGTCAATACGATAGCCAATGTAACATCTCATGACTGCAGATCCAATCTATATACTAGTCCGAGTAGCACAGTGTCAAGAATCAGATATAATATTTCTAAATGCTTAAATTATAAAAATTATCAAATAACGGAAATTATCAGAGAATGTACTCGCCTGGGGTCCTGAGCGGGAGATACCATTAGCCTGCTCCCGAAGTCTCGCAGAATAATCCAATGGTCCTATATATATATAATATAATACAATATAGCATCAGTCGTTACACTAGCACACACACAACCATAATTACACTGAACTCAGAACTACACTGGGGGTGATACTGGTCAACTAGCAGGGTCAAGTGTGCGTGTCTAAATACATAGGTGTCATGTCCTTGAATACTGTGTACAACAAGACAACAACTAACACTAACACAGTATCCAAATCCAAATCTCGTGTAGCACTAACACATGGTCTAGTAGGTTAGGGTACACAAGGCGGTGAGTTACCAAAATACGTTTAATATGTAAATATATATATACCTTAGTATATTACATAGTATTACCCACTACTATATTATTAATACACCCAGGGTCATGGAAATATATATATATATATATATATATATATATATATATATGGGATACCCACAACTAATACCTAGGGTCATACAGCATGTGTAATACTAGAAATCGATTTTCCCATGAAGTATATACCAATATAAAATCTAATTATCATACACACATACACACACTAGTTATTAGGCTTAATAACACTGGGTCTTACAATCATACCAACTAACTATCACGAAGTATAAATTATCCCTAGTACCATTCATACATGTACACATAAAATCACGAAGAAGGCAAGTCCGAACCTGTACGTGCACAGGGTCGAGGGAGGCTGATGCTGAACGGAGACGGTACTCGGGCTCTAGCGAGGGTGATGATGATGATGATGATGATGATAATGATGATGATGATGGTGATGATGATGATAATGATGATGATGATGATGATGATGATGATGATGATGGTTGGGAAGAAGACCGGGGCGAGTGGCGGTGATGATGATGATGATGGTCGGGAAGAAGACCGGGGCGAGTGGAGGTGGTGATGATCACCGGAGAGGAGAAGTCGAAAAGAAGATGACGAAAGAGGAGGACGGGGATAAAGAGGTCTATGAAGTCGGATGTTCAGGGGGTCGGGTCTTCGGTGAGGTCGGTGGACTGTGGAAGAGGAGGAGATGGAAGAGGGTAGTACGGAGGAGGAGGAGAACAGGGAAGTCGTTGCTCTCAGGCGAAGGAGATCGGAGAAGAGAGGGAGAGGGTGGTAGTGTAGATGCTGTCGGGATCGTGGGTGGTGGAGCTGTGGTCGACGGTGGAGTCGGGGAGGAGAGGAAGTCGAGGGGAAGTGGAGGAGAACGGTGGCGGGGTCATGCTCAGCGGAAGAGGCCGACGGTGATGGCACTGTCGGGTCTCGACGGGATAGAGTCGAAGTTAATGGCGGTCGGGGTTGATGGAGGCTGGTGGTGACGATGGTGATGGTGGCGATGAATACCCACGCGGTCGGGGAGATGGTGGTGATGTTAATGGTGATGGCAGCGAGGGGTCGTGGTCGGGGTCATCCGCTGCACGACGATGATGCTCGGCGGTGGAGGATGGTTGCAGTCGGGAAGATGAGTCAGGGAGGAGAGGGGCCATGGAGTGGTGGTGGTGAGCGGTTATGCTCATGCGGAGGAGGAGAGGAAGTCGTGGGGAAGTCAGTGGTTGGCTGGCAGGGCAAAGGATCCGACGAGGCAGTCAGGAAAATGGCCGGAGATGGGAGGTCGGGGTAATGAGGAAGATGATGAAGTTTTTAGGGTTAGGTTTTGGTTTGGGTTTGATGTAGGTGGTGGTGAAAATACAATGAGAAAAGAGTATATATATGGAGAAATAAGGTGACGTAGACCTAGGAAATTGGGCCGTCCAAGTACACCTAGGGATTTGGGGTTTGCTTTCTACATGTACGAATTTGAAGGGATAGGATTTAGTGGGTTTAAATGGAGGGACAAGATAGTGAGGGGGAAGATGTTGAGTGTTGCATACTCAAAAAATATGGAGAAAATGCACATGACCGATCAAAGAAGAGGGGGAGGATTCTTCATGTGTTGGGTCCAATGGAAAGTGGACACCTCACTGCACTTTTGCATAAAAGCCCCCAAAAATTGGAAAATTGTACAAAAATGGAAATTTGGGATTGAATGAGGGAAACGCCATATTTGGTGTGATGTAATGGTTAAAAAGGGTGTGTGGTATTTAGTATGAGTCTTGAGGGTGTGAATGGGGGTTTGGTATGGAGTTGGATCGAGTTTTAGGTTAAGTTGGGTCCTTACACCAATTTAATTAAAATTAATGTAAAATGTGTTCTAAAATTAATTGGAAGTACATAGGGTTAAAATTAGGCAGACTCAGAAAAGAATATTATCATAATTTGGGTTGCATAAAATGGATCAAGATTGTGTCTCCAATTTTGATTAGAACGCACAAAGATGCAAAGTTGGATTTATTTAGAATAAAAAATAAACGTCTGCGATGAATATTATGCGACTAAAATGAAGCACGAGAAAGCATTATTATGAGTTACACAAAGGTCAGAATAGAAGACTGGCACGTCTAGGACAAAGGTGTGAAATTTGTTGGAAGACAAAATCTAGTGTAACGCTCCAATTATCGAAGCAACGGTAAGGTACAATAATTAAATAAAATCACAATAATAAATTATAATCCTCAATATTTAACCCCAAAAATTACTAATTAAAATTCGTAACTCTATAATTTGGTCAGGGGTTCATCTAGTGGGTCTCTAGGTCTAGTCCACTAGCCCATGCATTAAAGAACACTATATATATATATATATATATATATATATATATATATATATATATATATATATATATATATATATATATATATATATCATACAATTATTTAAAAATAAATATACACAATACTTATAATAAATAAAAAGATAAAAATACCCCTATTTTAGAATGTGGTAGTGACAACATGTACACTAGCATACCCTCAAGCCCAATACCAATCGATCGGGTAAGAAAACGGGTAAATGTCGTATAACCCAATATGTCTGACAAGCCGCACTATACGTTAACCCAAACTACATCTTCCTCTCCAGGACTCCGAAAATGTACTTTTGGAACACCAATGGGCATTAAATTTAAGAAAAAAAATGAAGTACTGTGTTACACTAATAATAGCCCACAACACACTAGTCTAGTGAGGATCAATTCATCAAACACTTAAGGTGCATTACTCTTGATGCACACTAAAAGCTATGATACACTACAAATATCACAACATACCACCAATGCACAAGGAACACATACAATATACTAAATAGACTGTGAACACTATTAGAAATAGCTAATCTAATGCAATAAACATAATAGACATAGAATCAAACACATGGTGTCCCAAATTTGGAATTTTTCCCAAATAGATATAAAACTCAATGCAACTTTCTCCATAGGTCTCAAATGATCCTAGTTCTTCTTCCTATGGGTAGCAATTAGCCAAGGGAAGATTCTTAGGGGTTTATTTCATTATTTAAAAACTGAAATGATAATAGGAATAGGAGTTTCACCTATTGGGAGATGGATTCCCAATACTATGCACCAAGGGGACACAAGAAAGTAGATGGACACCTCTTTCAAGCAATTCTCCCTTCACAAGCTTCTCTTGCTCCTCCAAGATTCTTAGAATAGGTTTGGATTATTGGAATGAGGGTGGATTTGGTAGGGAGGGATTTGGAATGGAAGAAAATTTGGTGAAAATGGAATGAAATAAATTAGAAATAAAAATAGGGTGGAATGAAGAAGAATAGGCTCTCTCCTCCTTATATAGTAGCCGCCCCCTACTTATGCCCTAAATTAATATAAAATTACCAAATACCCCCCTCTCTCTATTAATGAAGGATTATGCTAAAAATGGTTTAATTAGTGGAAGGTTCTAATAACTAAAGGAAGTGTTTACTAATAATTCTTCTCTAACTAAAATTGGTCAACCATGAATAACTAATTGGTTGTACTAATGGGTCATGATAAGTCCATTTGGATTTACTTAGGTTCACTAACAACTAGTCTAACTAATAGCTAATAACTAACCATCAACTATATTGAATATATAATTATACATGTATATCAATACCAAATATTGAAAAATAAAAAAAAACATTCATTATAATTAATATGAAATACAATTATTAGCAACAATAGGCAAAGACAAAATGCCCCTCTCCGAAAAAGTGGTAGTGACAATCCTACCCCCCTTAGAAAAATTTCGTCCTCGAAAAATTCAAACACCTCGCTCCTCTCTATTGGCCAGTCATAACCTATTCGTCAAATCTTTGCTTTGTTCAAACCCCCAACAATCATGGTCGAAGAAAATCCTATCTAAAAATCAAACAATATACAATCTTACGAACGAAACAACATACATGGTTATGGTCTATGTCTGTAATTATATTGTAGTCTCTGTCAGGGGTATACTACTACTACACTAACTATACTCTGATAACTATTTTAAAACTATTGCTACAATGGTATTACATTATGAGTTACTTCTAGGCTTATACATTGATATCTGATGCTCATCTGCCAACTAGGAACCACTCTCAGATTCACTAGCTACTTTCCTAACAATCAACACTAATACTCAACTACACACCAACTCACCTGCAAGTTACTAAACGACTACACTATCCAAGGAACCTCAAGAACTAATAAAGATAAAACTCTATAAGGAACTGAACTAGAGGTACTAAATATATCCCTATATTGAGCTAATAAGGGTGATGAAACATAATTCAATAATAACATGACTGAATGATAGAGACGATAGGTTAAGAAACAATTTAAGATATAATCTGATAATCATACACGTCTATCTGAAATTATGTTACCCAGAATTCTCACAACGCCAGTAAGTATAGCTGCGATAAACTATAGAGTTCGTAACTTAGATACATACCTCTAGAATCATGGTATCTAAAAAATTTGTCATACCGCTAGTTTGGCCGCAAAAACTCTAAATTCTATAATCAAGAGAAATATATCCAAAATCAGGCTCTCTGTCTTCATCATGCCAGCTAATATATCTACGATAACTCTAGACTCCTTAATTAAGGCAGATGGTTACCTTTTTCTCTGTTCTTATTCATTTATATTATCAAAATATACCTCAATTTAGTCAATAAGCTTCATCTCGATACAAAAATCAAATTCAACAACGGACAAATACAAAGACGAAGGTGAAATGAAGCAAGTGGAAATAGATTCAAAATAAGATAGACAAGGGTCATTCCAGGAATCTCTCAATAAATCATAATTTGTGATTGAGTATTCTCTCCCTACCTATATCTAATATCCTATATTCTATCGCAGGCTTATAGTAGTATAACTATAGATTCAAAATAAGATTCTCAAGGGTCATTCCAGGAATCTCTCAATAAATCAAAATTTGTGATTGAGTATTCTCTCCCTACCTATATACAATATCCTATATTCTATCGCAAGGTCATAGTAGTACAAATATGTTGTTGCACTACCACAACTTTGCACTATTTGCGAAGACTGGCCTGCATGGGCCACCACAAAAATGTGTCATGACCCGCACCCGGTGTAGGGGCACAATTTCATGGGTATGTCCATCCTACGCCGCAGCATCGATGGTAGAACACTGTCTAGGTCAACAATACTATCTAAATATCTCACACAATATACATAAGGTACCTATCATGCTATCTCAACTTCAAATGGAGGATAATATATTGGTTCAATTATAATCGATACTCAATCATAATATAAACAAAAGGAAGATAAAGGCACGATATAGAATGGAAGAAAGAGTCACAAAAGTCATAATAAATACATCCAAGACTAATAATCTAGCTACAACACAAGCTTAAATAATATAAATATGCCAATGTCTAAAACTGAAATATATACAATATAATATTGGAAGTCATTGTCGCCTCAATAGTCGGTACTAATCCTCAGTCGGCTCACCATCTTGTGGTCCATAAAAGGTGGGACACATCTCCTCTAACCATTTATTTAAAAAAAATATCCAGTCAGGGTTGGAACAAAGTACAACCCAATAGCAGTTCCAATTAGTTTACAAAGACTATAAAATAGTTATAGAAAATAATACATGATGAACAAGGAAATAAGAGAGTCAGAGAATAAATACAGTCACAACAAGACAAGATATACATGGCGAATCAAGAAAATACAGTAAATAAGACTGTGAATATATGAGAACTTAACTAGATAAATAAGATGTGTGTCCACCAAGTATCATGTGAAGCCAGCAAAAATGTACTAAACTAGTGTATTTGAAATACCACTTTCAATATGTAAACGGCAAGGGGTAATACGGCTCATCGCATATGAGGTGTGTGACTGCTATCTATCCATATTAGACCAGTAAGGGGTGATTCCAACTTTTGGTAATGTTTACATGTCTACTAAGATATATCTCCGCCCGACTAGTATAAATGAATCCAAAGTCTGCACACAAATCAAGTATGAGGCCAACCAGATAAAGTAAGTGATGCCAGTAAGTGGGTCCTGATATAATGCCAGTAAGAGTCATGTAATAGAGACCAGACAAGTAAGATGTACGTGTCGCAAGAGAATGAATCCAGATAATACTAATTCGTGTATCTATAGTGTCGAGGAATCAAGTAAAATAATGTTATAAACTAGAATCATAGTAGATATCAAATAATAAAATCTATCGGAGAATGTACAGTCCTTAGATCCCGAGCAATGGATGTCAAACCGTGTCCGTATTGGTTCCTTAAAGACCTAAATATAAAATATCAAGTCAAAACAGTATTTTGGAATCAATAATATATATAATTAACTCAAAACTAGGTCAAATAGTCAAACTAGGTCAAACCTAGGTTAATATATGGTTTTAGGTTCATATCTAGCTTATAGGTTGATTACAAGTCTAAACTAGTTAATGCTAGATTTTGGTTAGGTTTCTAGGTCATAGTAAGTATATAAGATACTGGTATCATAACGATATATATAGACTATATATATACAAATAGTATCATATGTGTATCTAACTAACCTCTCATACTTATTATCCTAGCCAAACAATACCTACTACCTTAATAATATCTATTACCCAAACTTTAGTTTCTAATCACTATATAGTATCCTAACTTATCTTACTTACCTCAATACTAGTCCTAGTGTAGGATTTTTACTTGCTAACTTACTTAAACAAACCCCTAGCACATGTGCATCTGTCCAAGCGCACCCACACATACTGCACTCATACTCACTTGCACTTACCCTGACTCCACTTAATAACACAGAACCTAATAATCACTCATCCACATTAACCAAACACTTTGAATACCTTAACATCACCTCATACCCTTGCTGCATACCCGATCCTAGTTTCTATCTCCTCTCCTCCACTACAACCTTGCAGTGCATCTCCCAACTGCCTTGCTCTAGTACCTCAACCATGATACTTCACTGAACAAATTACAGCAGTATTCCCAACTTTTACTCCACCCTCAAGTATCCTCGAGCACCCTTACCCCTCAAACATGCACACTAGACACACACTCTTCCCACTCACTGATACAATATTCAGTAGTAAATGAAACACAATACATATCAACACACAACCTCACTTACTCACAAGCCCTTACTTCCACCCTATATTACTAATACTGAGCACTGTGGCACATACATTCATATCAAAACTCTAACAAACACTGGTGCACGCACACACTTATATACCCACAGTTACTAAAATACTCTATTATAGTACCATATCAACACACTCTATACTGGTACCCACTGATACCTACACATAGGTCTGGATAGTCTGATACAATACCCAAGTATTATCCACACTTGACTGAACACTTGCACCTACTGATACCCAGAACATGATACCCTCATAATATCTATACCACTATAATTGCAGGACTCGAGTAGTTGTCCCCAACTAAACTGTAGAACTAGAAATCCTCACAGACATGCATTACCTTAACCCCAACCTCACATGAATTACAAACACATTAAAATACAACACAACCTATTGTACACCCCTGCATTTGCAGTCATGTGCATCTGCACATCTGGGTGCTACCTTCAGGTTTCCCACCTTCAATGATCCATAATGAAATCCTAAATACCCCTCAATGCTACTCCAAGATACCCCCAACCACATCCACCCTCAAGCCTACACTCAACTCCCCCTACACTGAGACATTACCCATTCCCTTGTATTCTATAATGCAATAGATAGAGCAGGTACCCAAGCATACCTTCCCCAAATTCTAATGCATAATTGCTATTTCTAGTATCATCAAACAATTAAATCTAAGTTAGTTGTTAATGATGATGATCTTCTTATATGCAGGTCCTGCACATTGACTGGTCTAGTGCAAACTCCCCCTGAGCACACACAGGTCAGTCCCTACACTCAGACTTTCTACAGTAGCCCATACTACCCATGTTTAGATTTAACTACAACTTCATGTATCCATATCTCATATGTAACTCCAATATCCTGCACTTGAGAACACAATAATCCTCTTCAACACACAAACACTTGACACTCATAGTTCACTATATCATCTAACATTGATACTCATGGAAACACTCATCTATTTATACTAACATTGACTCTATGAAACTCATATCTAACTCTATACACTCAAAAAATATAATTGAAACTAGATATCACTCATCTAAACACTTGGCTCACTGCACTCACAGCTTCACCAATTATCCCCTCATGGATACACATATGTAACTCTTGATATCAGTCCATAGTAACACCAAGTGCTAAGCCAAAACCTGATCCATAAATATCCATACATCATGGTACATGCACTCCTTGATCCTGCAGCATACCCGAGCTCTTGATGTGTTGTTGCCATTGTTCGGCACTGCTGCTGCTGATGCTTCCCATTTTTTCCTAATCCGGACTCCACATACATATAAATCTGGTACACATACACCTATGCACACAGTTTCCCTTAGCTACATACTGCAAGAACCTCTCTAAAATCTATACTCAAGGCATAATGCATGTACAACACAAAGTCTGTACACCCCCACACCTAAGTCAATCATGTTTATAGTACAATGTACACTGCATTGCCTGAAGCCCCTCTCAGACCTGTACATCCCACATACACATAATAAATACTAAATACTAACTCTAACACTATATGTACACTAGCACACCCTCAAGCCCAATACCAAACACTAATAATAGCCCACAATACACTAGTCTAGTGAGGATCAATTCATCAAACACTTAAGGTGCATTACTCTTGATGCACACTAAAAGCTATGATACACTCATGATACACTATACAAATATCATAACACACCACCAATGCACAAGTTACACATCCAATATACTAAATAGACTATGAACACTATTAGAAATAGCTAATATAATGCAATAGACATAATAGACATAGAATCAAACACATAGTGTCCCAAATTTGGAATTTTTCCCAAATGGATACAGAACTCATTAAAACTTTCTCCATAGGTCTCCTATGATCATAGTTCTTCTTCCTATGGGTATCCCTTAGCCAAGGGAAGGTTCCTAAGGATTTATTTCATCATTTAAAAACTGAAATAATAAGAGGAATATGAGTTTCATCTATTGGGATATTGATTCCCAATGCTATGCGCCAAGGGGACACAAGGAAGTAGATGGACAACTCCTTCAACTGTCACTACCATATTTTCTAGGAAAGAATATTTTAGTCTTTTAGTAATTAATTAAATATTATGCATGTTAAATATTTATTTATTATATTATTTATTTATGGTTAGCATGTTAGATTTATTTTTGGACTTGTGTTAGTGAATCTAACTATTTTAGTTTAGACTCATGGACTAACATTTAATTCTAATTAGAATTGAGCCCAATAATTAGAAGCCCAATCATTAGGAGGATGATTAATTAAGTTAAACCCATTAGACTAGAACCTTTCTTCCTTAATTAATTTCTTTATGAGAGGCCCCAAGGGATATTTTAGACCTTACATAGTTACTTGAGGGAGGGGACAAGTGAGGCCTATATAAAGGGGATGAAAACTTTCTATCTCTTCATTTTTCATTCAAAATTTATATCTAGAATTTCCCTCAACCAAATTTCATCAAATTTCTACCAAATTTCTTTCTAATTCCTTCCTAAATCATTATTGGAGACTATTAGAGTAAGAATCTAGAAGAAAAAAGCAAGGATCTACAAAGAGGAGCAAGGATCTACAAGTTGAAAGCCAATTTCACCAATTTTGGAAGTTTCATTGGGAATCCATCTTCCAATAGGTACAATTCAGTTTTTTCCCTTAATTTAGGCTCTAAATCTATGATTTAACCATGAGAAATCAACCTATATGCATAGGCTACCCATATAATTTGGTTTTGTGTTCATAGGAGGCCTATGGAGAAAGTTATGGTACTTTTTGTGTCAATTTTGAGAGAATTTCGAGATTGATATTTGTTGTGTGTCAATTGGTCCTGTAGATCAATTTGGCATATGCTTGTGTGTTTGGGGCTAGTGTCGTATCCATAATTGGGTACTTGTAGGTAGTATCCCAATAATTTGGTGATACGTATTGATTTGGGGGTTTTTTCCTCCGACACGAAACTTTGTGCATGTCACATTTTGACACGGACATGTAGAATTGTGTTTGACTCTTCGTATTGTTCATAAATAATATATTAGATTTGTTCGTGTCCTTCGGGGTACGTTTGGATGTGTGGTGGACTCGTGTCGTAAGCGTATCCTAGATCTAGTGGGATATGGGAGGGATGCACTCTATGTGTTTGTGCAATTTAATTCTAGATCTAATTCTAAATTGTTCTTAGTCTTGGTGATGTATAATTATATATATATATATATATATATATATATATATATATATATATATATATATATATATATATATATACATATATATATATTTATTTATTTATTTATTTATGTATTAGTGTATCATAGATCTATATATCTAGGTGTTATATATTTATGTAGCTATTCTCTACATATGTATTAGCTTTTAAATGTAGTAGTATATTTATATGTATTGTATATATATATATATATATATATATATATATATATATATATATATATATATATATATATATATATATATATATATATATATATATATATATATATTACTATATTATGTGTTGTTCTACTATAGGTATTATTGTGGAGATGTATATATATATATATATAGAGGAGCATGTGTATATAAATAAATATATGTAGCTAGTATATATTTTAGTATATACTATTGTGTATATATATATTAATATATTTAGAGAGAGAGGGAACAGCAACATATAGCGACAACAACAGTAATATATAATAACAGCAGCAGCAAACATCAACATATAACGACAGCAGCAGCAATATGTAGCAACAGCAGCAGTAGTCGCAACAGCAGCAGCGGCTTCAGCGTTAGCAGCAGCAGCGCATTAGCAACATCAGCAGTAGTTGCAACAGCAGCAGCGGTAGCATTAGCAACAACAATACTGTCGCAACAGCAGCAACAGTAATAACAACAGCAACAATGGCAATTAGCGACGGCATGAACAGTTTACAGTGACAATTTTGCGGTATAGAATAATTATATTTTTATTATAAATAATAGATACTACATATATATATATATATAGTATTAGCATATATGTATATATATTCCTAATTGATATTTATGTATTAGTATACTATATTTTAGTAGTTGTAAGTAAGTTAGTTGGTTAGTAGTAGCTAGCTAATATTTATTAGTAGCTTGATACTTATATAGTTAATGTAAACCCCCTCGACCAGATTTCAGCATTTTAGGATTATTTTTTATCAATTTAGGATTTATGGCAATATTTTAATTTATTTTGCTTATATATCCTATTGACTTGTGCACCTGTCCATCCCCGAATTATTTTGAGCTTTACCTTGACCATTATCCCCGAACAAAGTTCACATACCTCTCATAGACATGTTAGTCTATTTTCCTGCACTTTGTGCAACTTCCAGATACTTTACTTTGAGCCTCGTTTGAGACGCACAAATATCGTTACAAACGTCCGTATTTTAAATTCCCAGACCTGTACCCATCTCTGTTCCAACAGACATTAGAGACCCAACATGCACCTATTTTGCCCAGACAAAAATATGTTAATATTCTACACTGAGTATACTACATTAGTATATTGACACCGTGTTAAAATTATGGCCTTACCTGCCTCTAAATAATTAGAGAAGACCGTGCGCAGTATTTATTAATTAATTAATACGGTGGCCCGTATCACCCAAGAAAATCAGGCCCAGTCCCTGCCCAGACTCACCCCCATCCCCCCAGGGCCCTCATACAACAATTTTCCTCAATTCTGTGAATTTTAGCAATTTCAGGAATCGGGTGTTTTTCTCAGACAATTTCGTAATTGCACAATTTTCCAAAATAGGACCATTATGCAATTTATAAAATTGTAGGGACTTTTCTGCAAATTTTCCTGTGAGGTGTCACCCCCTCATTGGCCGGTGAACCTGCACCGTCCATTTGGAGGCGGGACCCACCCGAAAATATCCCAAAAATATCCTGTAAATATCTATAGATATTTTACTTAAAATATGAATTTATTTTCTATAAAAGAAAAATAAAACCCAATCCCTAACCCTACCCAGCAGTCAGCCACCCCCCCCTCGCCGGAGCGGCGAGCCGACCCCCTCCCTGCGGCGAGCTAACCCCCCCGGCCGCTGAGCTCCGCCGCTCCTCTCCCAGCCCCCCCGAGCAGACTTCTCGACCTCCTCCTCTCTCTTCCTCCTCCACTTCCCCCCCCCACGAGCCCCCTTCCCGACCTCCTCCACCTCCTCCGCCAATCGCCACCACCACCCCTCCCTGTTCTCTGCCTCCCACCCCCGCAACGAGCCGAACCCCAGCCGGCGAGCTCAACGCCGACTCCTCGACCTCCTCCTCCTCCTCCTCTTCTCCTTTCCTGACCTCCTTCTCCACCTCCTCCACCTGAGCCCGACCACCACAGCAGCCATCGACCACCATCACCTCATCTCCTTTCCCGACTTCCCCGCTCCTCCCTGCTTACCTCCCCTCGCCGGACACCCTCTACTTCCCAACAACCCCCCCCAGCCGGAACAGCCCCGCCACCCTCGATCTCCTCCTCCTCACCTTGGTCTTTCCCCTCCCCCCACAGTCGCAGCTTTTCCCCCCATCCTCCTCGACGAGGTCAACATAGCGGCCATGACCCAGCCACCCGGCCCTGGCCAGCCCGACCTCGACCTCCTTCTCCTCCTCCCTGTCCAGCGTTTCCCCGCCCGGCCTACACCCTATCCACCACCCAGCACCACCACTTGTCATCCTCCGGTGATGCCCTGACCCGCCACGGCGAAGCCCCGACGATCCTTAGCCTGTACAGTAACCTGGACACAGCACAGCAGCTGGACACAGCCCGGACACAGCAACCAGGACACAACACAGTGACCGGACACGGGAAATTCAGTTTCCACGAAGCCCTGTTCAGGTAACCCGTTCTATCTCCTCGTAATTCTATTTTTAATTCCGTCAGTTGTGACACGTAGGCTATGTAACCCTCTCGATGCCTGTGCAACCCGCTCGGAGCATCCCGTCATGTAGCGATCGCGAACCGCGATCCAAAAACAGGAAAAATAACGACACGATTCACCCCGGAACTGAGTGCGCTCCGCCAAACGGGACGACTTGGTCGCACGCGGTCTTTACCAAAATATGCGCGCCGTTGATACGGACGTGCGAGATTTCACAGAAGTTGATTTGGATGTGCGTGCACACCGAAATCAACGCGTATCCGCCGACAACGTCCCGTATTCGCCTGTTCTGGAATATGCTGTAACTTTGTGTACACACGTCGGATCGAAACGAAACTTGCGCCATCGGACTCATAGCAATACGCTGGTCCTGTGATCCAAGTTTGGTTCGATTCTGAGAACGTTGACAAAATCCCGTATCGTGGGCCCCACAGACTCCACTTGATGGGCGATTTTGTGATCGGCACATCAGAATCCAGTTCTGGATATTCCGTTGGGCTCGTATCGACGTTCTGGACTGTTGACACTAAGTTTGGCAAATTTGAAGACCTTTGACCCTGACACGTTTTTTGGTGCAAAGCAGCCCACATGTGGACCCCGCTTTGACCAGAAACTGCCATTTTTGCCCCTGTGTCCAAATTGGACTTAAGGACAGGCGTTTCTAGCTATTTGATATTTTCTGAGACTATTAGTGATGTTTATTTCAGCATCCGGAGATATTTATTCTGAGGCCATAGTCTTTGACTTTTGGCATTTGACATCTGGACGTTATATTTGCAGCTCTCTTGCCAGGCAAGTATACCTTGCCTTGTTGTACTATTTAAATTCAGTTATTGTTAGTTACATATTTATTTATTTTAAAAAAATATAAATGTGCACGTCCGAGAAAACTCGGGTGCAGTCAACGAAGGCGTTGACGTTAGGACTTGTGTCTGACCTAGTATCTAGTAGACCCACCTAAAGTTGTGAAGTTATTGGTATAACTTCCCAGGCCTTGACACGTATCATTACACGTCACAGAGTGAGTTCATATAGGGACACGTGCCTCATGCGCGACTGGCCATCAGTGTGAGCAACACGTGTAACGGTATGTAGCTTAGTTATTTATTTTATTGAGACTTGCATCATAGTAGGAGATGTCCACGTCATTTTTATGACTTGTACATCTATATTGGGTGGGGAAGATACTAGTAGACGTATGGGACACCCCCTCCTTGAGTCTTTTATCCTTCGTGCCATGCTCCTCATGGTCGATTGCAGAGCTACCCGTGTGTCCGGGGGCATATGACACATATACTAGCCGGTCATGACAATTGGTGAATTACGTCAGCATATGTCAAGCTTACACATTCCCATGCGTACTACCAGGTCTTCAAATTGCATTCACTTAGATGGTTAGCACACCCCATTTATTTATTCAGTATTTACATACATGGCATGTTGTTTTTCTGTATCTTGTTTTGTCCCTCTGAGGACCTGGTCCCTTTCCAGGTGTAGATGTTCCTGAGTATTCGTAGGAGCGCAGATCCGGACATGTTACTTATATTCCGAGGAGGTCTTCTCTTCGAGTCTCGTGATTGTCAGATGTTGTTCTTATATGGTGTGTATCCGGTTCATTTTATATTCTATTTCGGCAGTAGATTTATTTCCATCCGACTGTCATTCTTTAGATAATTATTATTGAGATCTAGTTACATGGTTATTGGTTATTCATATTTGATTTCTGTGGATGAGATTTAGATATTACCCTGTGACTTGTGATAGTTTTACCACTTATGAATTATTGTTCATTTTACAGCGTACGCTCGTATATATGGTTTTCATATATTGGAGTTGCCATATATACAGGCGGCTGGCATGCTTACGTGTCCTAGTCCTACGTATTTTGGGACTGGGGCGTGACAGTTAATTTCTTAGATCTATATATATATATATATATATATATATATATATATATATGTGTGTGTGTGTGTGTGTGTGTGTGTGTGTGTGTGTGTGTGTACTAGTATCTCTAGTTAAGTATTATATATATAGATATGTGTGCATGTATATGTGTATTAGTGGTTAGTGGTTAGTGGTTAGTGATTAGTTAGTAGTTGTATTAGATTGATATATATATATATATATATATATATATATATATATATATATATATATATATATATATATATTAGTCATTAGTAAGTTAAGGTATTTGATATGTTATGGTTAATAGTTAGTTATATATATGTAGTGATATATATATAGTAGTTAGAAATATTATATTATATTTAGTCCCTATGAATGGATATACATACAGTATAGTATTGGTTATATTTAGTATTAGTTGGGTTTATATATATGTATTAGTTATATGTTAGCATTTTGGATTACCTTGAGATGTACTAAGGTATGAGTAGTAGGTATTGGCATAGTAATAGGATAGATGTAAACTAATAATGGATTGATACTAAGGTGACTAAAATAAGGTATATAGTATTGTATAAATATTAAATGCATAGTAGTTTATAGTTATAGATGGGTAGTTAATATATATATACTAGAGTGACATTACCTTGAGATACCACGGTAAATGCTAAGGTATTGAGGATACCCAAGGTATTGGGTTTGGGTATCAAGATGGATATTTATCTAGTGTATCCATTTAGCATTTGTAATTAGGATTTATATATTTAATATTGCTTATTTATAGATATGTGATATTTATCTAGTGTTTGCGTATCCTGAGATACGGTATCTTAGTATCATAAGATGTAGCTTGTATGACCTAGATTCATAGTGTATGAACCCAATATCATTGAGATAGACTCATGCAACCTAAAAATAACTAGTTTGACCAAGTTTGGCATAGAGTTGACCTAGTTTGACTAGTTTGACTTAGAAATGACTTTATGACCTAGAAGTTGACTAGTTTAATTTATTCTCATTCCCAAAATCTTGTATTAATGTAATATTCCATATATAGGTCTGTGACACCAGTTCGGACATCGTTTTGCATTATTGCTCTGGACCACAGGCGAGTACACTCTCTGATAGTTTTCATTATTTGATTACCACTATAATTCAAGTATTTAGAAATGTTACTTATGATTCTTGACACGATAGTACACGGATTGGTATTGTTATTGGATCGTTAGTCATGGGATGTTACCTTGATTATTGAGATGGTATAGGATACTGTCCTTGTTGGTATTGGATAACATTGATTATTGTAGATTAAATATAGGATAAATTGGCTAGTAACGTGTCACGATTCGATCCATCATATCAGTCGGGGCGGGAGAAATACCAATTAAATATGTGATCAAGAACTATCGGCTAGTAGTGTAATCATTGGCTACTAACTAACCATGCAATTCACGTATGGTTGAGTTAGCTCCTTAGTGTAATAATTGAATCTCCCAGGCCAATCACATATTTAGTTAGTATCTCAAATCATATAGTATATTGTAGTTTCCATATTCAGTTCATTGATTATACTATTCTATTTCTGACAATATAGTTCATTCCTTCATTCTTGTACGCATTGATTCATATTTATATTGCTAGTATTGCCTATTCTTTCACTGTTCTTGATTATCAGTTATATTTTCTATCATAGATAGTATCCTCTATTTTACTGTTTTATAGTTTTTGTCAATTAACTGGAACTGCTATTGTGTTGTACTTCGCTCCATTCCTGACTAAAAAATATTTTTCAGAGGATCCGAGAGAGTGGTGCCCGACATACTATGGACTTCGACTTATAGATGGTGCAGACTTGGACCCACTAGTTCTGGAGTGATTATCGGGAGGTTTATCCGTATCACTAGTTTTTTATAGTTAGTTTCTTTAGCATTTTGGTACCGAATTTGTTTTCGGCTTATATTTGAGTTTTTTATTATTGTTTCTATTGTTGATATATATATTTTGAATGTATAGTTAGACTTCCTTCATATCTTCTCGTGCTTTAGATTTGTGATTGAGTTTTGTGTGAGATATTATTGGCAGAATTTATATTATTGTGAGATAGTTAGATAGTATAGTTGACCAAGACAGCGTTCTACCACCGATGTTGTGGCGTAGGCTGGACGTTGTTCCTGACTTGCATTCCTACACCGGGTGCGGGTCGTGACACATTTTTAGTGGTGGCCTATGCAGGTCAGGCTTCGCAAGTTGTGCGATGTCGTGGTAGTACGACGACTTAGTTGTACTACTGTAAGCCTGCGATAGGATATGAGATATAGGCTATATGATATAAGATATTAGGATGAGAGGATACTCAATCACAAATTTCTTGAGAGATTCCTGGGATGACCCTTGAGAATCTTATTATAATTCCCATTTCAAAATCTTTTCCCTTATTTTCGTCCGCTCTCACTTGTTGTTGTTGAATTTGATTCTTGGTGAACGATTGATTTTAATTCTCGGTGTTTGTTATTGAGTTTGATTCTATATCGAGAAAAATTTTACGAACTAAGTTACGGTATCATCTGATGACATATGTTGATGAGGACAGTGGGAAAGGTGAAACGTCTGCTTTGGTTATGGAGCATAGAGTTTATCGCAGCCATATTAGCTGGTGTAGCAAAAACGTAGGGACCTGACTTCGGATGTACATATCTTAGTTATAAAATTTAGAGTTTTTCGCAGCCATACCGGTTGGCGTTGTGAGGATTCTAGATGACATGATTATAGAGTTGCAAACCCTAGTTATGGAATCTATTATTTATCGCAACTATACTTACTAGCGTGGAGGATTCTGAGTGTCATGATTCGGACAAACGTGTATGATTATCAGATTGTATCTTAAATTGGTTCTTAAAGTATTATCTCAATACTTATCCACTACTTTTATTGTAAGATTTTTGTCCTATCCTTCTTTAGCTTAGAAGTAGAGCCTTGATATGAGTAGATAGGAGTGTACCAGTATATGACTAGTGATAGGTATATCACCTGATATTGAGGTTAGTGATGTGTTGGAAGCAATATGTGGAAGAGTGTCTAGAAATTATGTGCATAATGCACAGTGGGTAATGAGTGTCAGTATGTAAGTTCATGAGTATCAGAAAGTGGAAGCTCGAGAATTAGAAATTTTAATAGTGTGTCAGGGGTTGAGAAATATCAAGATTGGTCATGGAAGATATATAGTGTATCACTGATTATTGTATTAGTCTGTAAAAGGTTTAAGGGAAGATACATATACATCAATAGAGATATGGAATCATGTGTCGGCCTTTGTGAGTGAAGTAAAATATGTGTATTATAGAAGTTAATAACTAGTGCATTGGATGCAAGTGATCATGAGTTCTAGTGAATGTGGTGAGGTGATCTAATGATGAAGCTAGTGTCCTAAAATATTAAGAGCATATGTTGTGTAGTTAGGAAGCTAGTGTTACTATATCAAGAGTGCTAATGTTTCTATATCAAGGTTTAGTTGAGTAATGTGCTAGTAACAGTAAGTACCTTGTGTGATAATATTGGATTAGTGTATCAGTTAATATGGATAGAAAATAATTTGGAAGTAATAGTGCAAGTAATCTAAGCAGTAGAAGAGAGACATGAGTAACTTGATATGAGGATGTCATCTAAAATGCATATGAGATCCAGTGCCTTGTGTAGACAGTAACAAGATTTGAGTAGGCATCCTATTGGGGGTATTCAAGTTGGACAAGGGTATGCTAATAAAATATATGATTGAAAAAGTATACAAGTGTTCCTTCCAAGAGAATGGTTGAGAAATTTTGGTAATTACAAGAAATGAAACAGATAAAGGAGGCAGTATCTTGGCGATATTTTGTATAGTATCATAGGTAGCAAGTGCCAGGGAGTGAAGAATGTCCATGACCAAGAACTATAGTATATTACTAGTACTTGGTAACCCTCAGTATTAAGAATATTTTGACTAGGTTGATGATTAGTGAATGCTTAGTGTGTGATGGAATAGGCCGCAAGTGGCATAGCAGGTTATCCCGTACTAGTAGAGGGAGACACCCCAGCAGGGCAGAGACTGATTTCATGATAGTTAAGAGACTATATCCAAGTATGATTTCTCTTTCAGTAGAATGGTAGGATGTATGTTATAAGATATATACTATGTTAGACTGTGATTGATGGGGTTTGGCCATAGTAAGATTTTGTATGAATATGATATGACTCACCTAAGAGAGAGGGGTGAAAGTTTTAATTTCGAGGACGAAATTCTTTTAAGGGGGTAGACTTGTCACTACCACATTTTCTAGGAAAGGGTATTTTAGTTTTTTAGTAAATAATTAAATATTGTACATATTAAATATTTATTTATTATATTATTTATTTATGGTTAGCATGTTAAATTTATTTTTGGACTTGTGTTAGTGGACCTAACTAGTTTAGTTTAGACTCATGGACCAACATTTAATTCTAATTAGAATTGAGCCCAATAATTAGAAGCTCAATCATTAGGAGGATGATTAATTAAGTTAAACCCATTAGACTAGAACTTTCCCTCCTAAATTAATTTCTTCATGAGAGGCCCCAAGGGATATTTTAGACCTTACATAGTTGCTTGAGGGAGGGGGCAAGTGAGGCCTATATAAAGGGGGTAAAAACTTTCTCTCTCTTCATTTTTCATTCCAAATCTAGATCTAGAATTTTCCTCAACCAAATTCCATCAAATCACTACCAAATTTCTTCTCAATTCCTTCCAAAATCACCATTAGAGACTATTAGAGTAATAATCTAAAAGGAAGAAGCAAGGATCTACAAAGAGGAGCAAGGATCTACAAGTTAAAAGCCAATTTCACCAATTTTGGAGGTTTTATTAGGAATCCATCTCCCAATAAATACAATTCAGTTTTTTCTCTTAATTTAGGCTCTAAATCTAATATTTAACCATTAGAAATCAACCTATATGCATAGGCTACCCATAGGATTTGGTTTTGTGTTCATAGGAGGCCTATGGAGAAAGTTACAGTACTTTTTGTGTCAATTTTGGGAGAATTTCGATATTGACATTTGTTGTGTGTGTCAATTGGTCCTATAGATCAATTTGACATATGCTTGTGTGTTTGGGGCTAGTGTCTTATGCATAATTGGGTACGTGTAGGTCGTATCCCAACAATTTGGTGATACGTGTTGATTTGGAGGTTTTTTCCTCCGACACGGGGCTTTGTGCATGTCATATTTTGACACAGACTCGTAGAATTGTGTTTGACTCTTTGTATTGTTCATAAATAATATATTAGACTTGCTCGTATCCTTCGAGGTACGTTTGGATATGTGGTGGACTCATGTCACAAGCGTATCATAGATCTAGTGGGATACGGGAGCGATGCACTCCATGTGTTTGTGCAATTTAATTCTAGATCTAATTCTAAATTATTCTTAGTCTTGGTGATATGTAATTATATGTATGCATATATATATATTGTTGTTATATATATATATATATATATATATATATGATATACATATGCGTGTATATATATATATATATATATATATATATATATATATATATATATATATATATATATATAGTGTGTGTGTGTGTGTGTGTGTGTATGTGTATTTATATATGTATATTTAACAACATATATATATACAATATATATATAAATACACTACTAACTTACATATTGGGAGATGGATTCCCAATAAAACCTCTAAATTGAGTGAAAAGAGCCTCCAACTTGTAGATCCTTGCTCCTCCTTGTAGATCATTGCTTCTTCCTTATAGATCCTTACTTTCTCCTTGTTCTAATGGCCTCCAATGATGATTTGGAAAGGAATCGAGAAAAAAATTGGGTAGAATTTGATGTGAGAATGAAAAAATTTGGAAGAGAAAATTCTAAATCTATATTTGAAATAAAAAATGAAGAGAGAGAATTTTCTCTCCATTTAAAACTAGGCCGGCCCCTTCCCCCTTCCCCAAGCTACTATGAAATGTCTAAAATATTCATTGGGGCTTGTCATGAAGAAAATAATTAAGGAGGAAAGGTTCTAATCTAATTGGTTTAACTTAATTAATCATTCTCATAATGATTAGGCTTCTTATTTGGCTCAATTCTAACTAGAATTAAATGTCGGTCCATGAATCTAATCTAAACTAGTTAGGTCCACTAACAAAAGTCCAAATTAATATACTAACATCTAACAATAAATAAATAATACAATAAATTTATATTCAACATGCACAATATTTAATTAATTATGAAAAGACTAAAATACTCTTTTCTAGAAAATGTGGTAGTGACAAGTCTATCCTCCTTAAAATAATTTTATCCTCGAAATTCAAAGATGAAACTACCCCTAGAAAATAAAATAGAACAGGATCAGGAAAGAACATACGTCAAGGCAGAAACAAATATGGGTAACGCTCTCGCATTTCATCATCTCTCTCCCAGGTAGACTCCCCGGAGAGTGATGCCTCCATGCGACGCATAACAAGGAAATAGTCTGGTTCCTCAGAACCTTCTTTCTCTGATTCAGAATCTCAACTGGCTGCTCTAGATAGCTAAGAGTAGGGCCCACCTTTATCACCGAGTGATCCAACACATAACTAGGATCTGTCACGTACCATCTTAATTGTGACACATGAAATACATTGTACACTCCCTCCAATACAGGTGGCAAGTTTAGTCTGTAAGCAACTACACCGACCCTCTCGAGAATACTGAAAGGTCCGATGAATCGCGGACTAAGCTTTCCACCTCCACCGAAATGAATCATGCCTCGTGTTAGAGAAATCCTGAGAAATACCAAATCACCAACCTAGAATAGAATACAAACTTAAGAACTTAATCTATAACAAACAACTAATATCAAGCACAAAATAAAAATCTAAAACTATACCTCAAACTCCAAAGGTCTTCGGTGGCTATCGGCCCAATGCCGCTGTCTGTCCTGCGCCACTCGAAGTTTGTCTCTGATTAGCTTAACCTTCTCCGCTGCATCCACAACCATCTTTGGCCCTAGCAAAGCTCTCTCTCCAACATCGTCCCATGATAAGGGAGTACGACATCTCCAACCGTATAGAGCCTCAAATGGTGACATCTCTATACTAGCCCGGTAGCTGTTGTTGTAAGCAAACTCTATCGAATGGAGATAGCCTTTCCAAGATCCCTTAAAATCTACTACACAGGTATGCAACATATCCTTGAGAGTCTGAATAGTCCTCTCTGACTGCCCATCCATCTGGGGATGATATGCAGTACTGAACTTGAGCTGGGTGCCCAAACTCGCCTGCAAACTCCTCCAAAAATGAGAAGTGAAACGACTATCCCGATCTGAGACTATGCTGATGGGAACCGCATGTATCCTGACAATCTGTCTCACATACATCTCTGCCAGCTTCTCCGAAGACAAACCCACCTTGAAAGGCAAAAAGTGGGCCGACTTGGTCAACTTGTCAACGATGACCCAAATCGCGTCTTTCCCTCGTGGAGATCGTGAAAGTCCACACACAAAATTCATAGTAATGTGCTCCTACTTCCACTCTAGAATGGGTAATGGCTGAAGTAAACCACCTGGCCCCTGCCTCTCAGCTTTCACCTGCTGGCACACTAAGCATCTGGATACAAACTGTGCCATTTTTCTCTTCATGCCATACTACCACACACTCTCTCACATATCCCGATATATCTTGTTAGTACCTTGATACATGGAATACTGAGAGCGGTACGCTTCCTGTAATACCTCTTCACGCAGCTCCCCACTAGGCACACACAATCTAACATTATGCCACAAAGAACCATCCTCAGCAATGGTAAAATCATCCTCCAATCATGCTCTTACCTGAGCTCTGGTGCTCCTCAAAGATACATCCTCATACTGGGCTGCCTTGATCCTGTCCATTAACACTTAGTGTATCTGCAACCCCCATATTTGCATAGCAAAACCAGGAACTATTACCTCAATGCCCAAGCTCTCCAAGTCCTTCAACAAATATCGATCCTATATCAACAACATAGCTACCGGATACCTGCTCAAGGCATCAGCAACTACATTGGCTTTCCCAGGATGATACTACAAAGATATGTCAAAACCCTTCATCAGTTCCAGCCACTGATGCTGCCTCATGTTCAACTCCTTCTGAGGGAAAACGTACTTCAAGCTCTTGTGGTCTGTGAAGATCTCCACACACTCTCCGTACAAATAGTATTTCCATAACTTCAAGATAAAGATGACTATTACCAACTCCAAATTGTGGGTAGGATAGTTTTTCTCATAAGGACGTAATTGCCTGGATGCATAGGCAATCACTTTTCCATTCTGCTGAAGAACACAACCCAGCCCTTTTCCCGATGCATCACTATAAATAGTGAAACCTCCTGACCCTGATGGCAACATCAAAATAGGAGCAGACGTCAACCTTTTCTTCAATTCCTCAAAAGTAACCTGGCACTACTCTGTCCAAACTAAATCTATATCCTTTCGGTGAGTCTAGTCATTGGCTCGGCAATTCTTGAAAAATCTTGCACAAACTTCTTGTAGTAGCCTGCTAGACCCAAGAAACTTCTTATCTCTGCCACTGAACTCGGGATCTTCCAAGACTCTACTGCTGCGATCTTCTTCGGATCCACTGAAATCCTATTGCCAGTCACAACATATCCTAAGAACTCTATCTTGTTCAGGAAAAACTTACACTTGGACAGCTTCCCATACATCTTCTCCTTCCTTAGCATATCCAACATAATCCGCAAATGCTTCTCGTGCTCCTCCTGTTTCTTCTAGTATATAAGTATGTCATCGATGAATACCACCATAAACTTGTCAAGGTACTGGTGGAACACCTTGTTCATCAAATTCATAAATACAGCCGGGACATTAGTCAACCCAAACGGCATCACCATGAACTCATACTGGCCATACCGAGTCCTAAAAGTAGTCTTCAGAATGTTCTCTGGCTTCACTTTCACCTGATGGTAGCCTGATCTCAAGTCTATCTTGGAAAATATATTGGCGCCACTCAACTGATCGAACAAGTCATCAATTAGTGGCAACGGGTATTTATTCTTAATAATGAGATTATTCAATGCCCTGTAATCGATGTACGTATATGCACACTGATCTATCCTTCTTTGGTACAAACAATATCGGTGCTCCCCACGGTAAAGAACTGGATCTGATAAATCCTTTATCCTGTAATTCATCCACTTGCTTCTTCAGCATGACCAGCTCGTTGTTGTTCACTCTATAGACATATTGTGAAATTAGTTCTGCACCTGGCACCAAGTCTATAGAGAATTCAACATCTCGATCTAGCGGTAATCCTTGCAATTCCTCAGGAAACACATCCAAGAACTCTAGTATCAAAGGATGCGGCAACTCCTTGTCTTCCACCATAGCTCCACAGATAATGCCTTCTCTCTTCTATACAACTCCTCTAGCAAACTCAAACTCTGGCTCTCCTAGCGGGCTAAACAAAACTCTACCTCCTCTATAATCTATACTAGCATGGTACATACTCAACCAATCCATCCCGAGTACAATGTCGTAGCTCGAAAGTAGCATTACAAGTAGACACGCACTCAGCTCCTGGCCTCCCAGAGTAACTCTCCGATCCTTGCAAATATCACTAACCAGGATAATGTCTCCCCCGATCATGATCTTGCAAGTCCTAAGCAAAGACTCGGCTACCAAATGATGCTTCAGAGCAAAAGAAATAGATACAAAACTATAGGAAGCACCACTATCAAATAAAGCTAAAGCTGAAATAGAATCAAGAAGAACAGAACCTGCGATGACATCTTCGGTGAGCTCGGCCTCCTCGATCGTCATAGCAAACGCTCATCCCTGACATGTACCTCCTTGATGCTGGTACTGGGTATAACGTTGTTGTTGGGTCAGAAGCGGCGGTCCCCTCGGCTGTACTGCAGGTGGCCTCGCTTGTATCTTCGGAGCTGGAACTGCTCTATAAACTGCATAATGAGGATTAGAAGGACACTCTCTCAACTGATGCCCCTCGACACCATAATACAAAAAAACTCCCAACCTTTTCCAGCAAGCTTCCCAGATGTGGTCGGGCTTCTTGTAGTAGTGGCAGAAAGCTTGTTGTGACTGTCTATGCTGCTGCGGTACCTAGTGAAACGACGCCCTAGCTGAAGTTTGGTGCTGCTGCGGCTGTTGAAAAGGCCTGGACTAGAAATGAGGATGCTTAGTAGTCATTGTGCTGCTATTAGCCCCCAGAAAAGAAATGCGATCTCTCTTGTATTTCAAGCCCAACTCTCGCTCAACCTTGCGTGCCTCTGCAAGTATCTCCGAATAGGTCTCATAAAAAGACGGAATGAGGATCTTCACTTCTCAGTTCAGACCCTTATGAAAACGGATAGCTCGAACCTCTGGCTCCCTCACCAAATACTCCATAAATTGGCTCAGCCTACCGAACTATGCGGCGTACTCCTCCACAGACATGCTCCTCTGAGTAAGGCCCTCAAACTGCCTTCCCAAGTCTAATCTGTCCACCCGAGCAAAGAACTTCATCTTGAAGAGGTCCTTGAACACCTTCCAAGACTGTCCTGCATCAGCAAGAAGTGGCTCATTCCTGAACCAAGTACGAGCAATATCGAACAGCTGAAGTCCTACTGCCTCAACCTTTAGATCCTCAGCAAGACAAGACACCCTCATGAGATGCTCAATATCCTTGAGCCAATCATCAGCGTAGACGATACCCTCAGTCCCCTTGAAGACCCGATGTTCCAGCTTCTTGAAGTCCTGGATATTACCTGGCCGAAGCTGGGCAACCTGTGGAACAACCTATTGCTGGACCGGAACTCCTCTCTCTACTGGAGCAAGGGCAAGCTGATGAGTACTCTCAATGCCCTACCACAATACGTCGGTCTATCTCTGGTGTACCTCGGACTGGGCCCACTGAGCCTCTATCATCTCGCGAAATAATACGAACACCTGAGTCGCATCTGTCAGTATGGGAGGTGGAGGTGGAAGTCCCTCAGACACACCCAGAACAGTCCTCTGAGCTGGAGATGGACCCCCGAACGTAGATGATACGCTAATCACCAGAGAAGTGACTGGTGCAGGCCCTCGGAAAGTCACAGATCTCTCAGAAAATGCTCCTCTCAACTGTGATCTAGTCTTAGGCGGCATCCTGAGGCAAAGCGAAATGAAAGAATTAATATGGCACATGATGTATGCATTCAAAGAAGGACAGTTTAAAGATCAATTATCAATATCAAGGAAGAACAGTTGAAATGAATCAATAGAGTTTTTCTTAGATGTGATTGAGTATTCTCTGCCGATAGGCTTGTAATAGCACTCAAATAAGAGCACCACTACGAATCGCACTAATTGCGACCTCGAAGACCTACATGGGCCACCACTAAAAATGTGTCATGACCCACACCTGATGTAGTGGCACGAGTAGTGAATAACGCCCAGCCTACGCCGCAGTATCGGCGGTATAACGTTGTTTGGGTAAACTGCCTTTCTAGCAATCAAGATATAATAATGCCACCAATAAAAATATAAATACTCAAATCACAGATCTATAAGATGGAACAATCGCATGAATAAGATAAAAGAATAGAAGAGTCAAATATAACTCACAATACCAAATAATATCCAATGAGTTATATCAAAGAAAATGCTAATAACAATGTTGGAGACAAATCCAGTACAAAAGATCTATCTACAGTGCTACAAGTCCTGGGTCGTCTGTCTCAATCATGATGAGACCCTCCTGAGCCAAGGTCTCTGGCTCTAAGCCAACTACGTCCTGAGGCCCGTAATGAGTGGGGTACCACTCCTCAGTGTCATCTGGGAAAAATATATCCAATCAGGAAAGGAGCAAAGTACATCTCCAACAGCAGTTCTAATAAATGATATAAACTATGTAATAGTAAAAAGAGCGAATATATAAGATACAATATAAAGGTACAAGAGATATGCATTAAAGGAATACTAAAAATAAAAACAAGAATGAGCATCATAGGAATGAACAAGAAATACTACTACTAAGTGAGTAAGTACTAGCTTTAACATGTAGTCGGCTTGGGAACTTGCACATAGATAATGGCCTGGTTAATCATACGTACGGTGTATGATTAACACTATTCAAGGAACAAGACATGCACAAGGAGGGTATGATCACATATCTACACTACATACTCCCCGCCCCCGACTGGTATAGTAGATCCAACCATGGTACGTTATGACACGGGATTCCACAAGAAGGGCGCTACTCTTCTCATGAATCAATGTCTGTATTTGTACAAGAAGAACAAGGAAACAAGGTTTGCACAAGATATAACATAAATACCAAGGAATAACATCTCATGACGAGATCCGGATATTAGTGTATAGTAAGGATTATGGGTGGTTAGTTATATGTTAGATATTGACTTACCTTGTGCTACCAAGGTAATGTCAAGGTATTGGGTTTTACTCAAGGTATTGAGTTTGCACATCAAGATGGGAGTGTAGGTGGTGTGATACCACTTTTGGTTCAAAGCCAAGGTTGATCATCGGAGTATAGCACAAGATCGCCTTTTCTTGCTGCCATGGGGTCAACCTGTGAACAAGGTAAACCCAATGGGATGGGAACAAAAAAATGGAAGGCTACCGCATTGGGCAGAAGACGATCCAAAAAGCGAAGGCTACCTAAGAGGGGCACCGTAGACTTTTACTGATTCTATACATAGTTATATGGTTTGTCCAGTCCCGCTTCGACATCATATGATTGACTAATCCTTATATTGCATTCATAGGATAACCCAAATATTAATCTAGCAAGCCGTATGAACTATTTGGTTGATCTATTAGATCATTGATTGTGTACTTTATCACCTACTCACGTAGTCTGAAAATGCACTCTGTTATAACGTAGTACTATACCACTTGTCCTTATTTGGTATAGGGATGGATTATTCCATAGATGATAGAATACAGGTCCATTTTATGATACATGTCCATTTCTATTGGTCCACATGTGCATGACTCATGTAGGAATATGAGCATATGGCATTGGCTTATGTGTGTGTGTGTGTGTGTATATATATATATATATATATATATATATATATATATATATATATATATATATATATATATATATATATATATATATATATATATATATATATATATACATGGTTAGTATGGAGAGGCATAACCGCCCCATCTTGGAGGCTCTCGGTCAAGGGATCGAGCCTCGACAGCGCTAGGGAAGTATATTTGCAGCTCTCTCTCTCTCTCTCTCTCTCTCTCTCTCTCTCTCTCTTTGTATATATATATATATATATATATATATATATATATATATATATATATATATATATATATATATTGTTGGGTTTTTATTTCATTCACTCATGCTTTTTCTGGTACTTGTTATTAGGGGATTGTCCCCCTCTGGTTTTGTTTGGCCAGATCTAGTAGTAGAGCCGAAGGATTGACAATACTTTTAGTTCGATAGCACTCACCAGGAGGATAGCCGCTAAGTATCCTGAGAGGGTTATTCTCCATCACTCGTGATTTTATTTTGATTCTTGTTGAGGCATTTTGCTGCCAGGCACATGTTTAGCACGTATACTTTGGGAGGTTGTTTTAAACAACATGATTGTCTATATTCAGACTACAACTGGCGATGTGATTAAATACTATTGGATACTTTTTTAGCTTTCTATTTTATATAGCTAGCTTTGTGATTATTTTGACAGAGCATCGGTGATGCCCTACCGCTTTATCTTATATGTTATATATTCATGTTTCTTATTTGAATGATTGAGACATAACCTGTTTTGTGAGGCCATATGAGACTTGTATTGTAGTATATACCCCTATGTCTAGGGACAACCATGACTGCATTGTGGGATACTGGTGTATACCGTAGTGCATAGTTGACCGAGTTATACCCTTATTCTCCGTATTTTGGTATTGGGGCATAGCAATTGCTTGTCATATTTTTTTGTATATTTTATATGCATCTTACAGTAGTTATCTTTTTAGTCCTATACTTTTGTTCACTTGAGCTTGACCCCTATAGTTCTTAGGCGAGGAGACTGTTTTTAAGCGTTGTCTATTTGGATCACTCTCGATCTTGAGCTCCTGTTGTGCTACGATAGATACTTACTATAGACTGGAAGACCCTACTGGGATTCTTTCTATAGGACCATGATCTACTTTCTATATGATAGATACTTACTATCGACTATTTTTTTTTTTTGATTTATTTGTAGCCACAAGTGATAGCACTATTCTCAATGACATGTTACTGTAGATGTAGTTAATTTCTATGTTAATTTTTTTCTCTACTCTTGTGCGTAATTTTCTGTATTCATTCCTATTTTCAACTTACATGTCATATACTATTACTTTGGCTTGTATATTGTGTGCCTTCATATATCCATTTGAGAACTTGGTTTCCTTCCAAGTTATGCTGAGCTGCTCCCATAAGATTGTTGGTGATTATTCTTCATGATCAATGTATTGCTGGTGATACTTGCATATTGTTTCTCTGTAATTGTATTTACCGCATGATTCTTTATTGTTGATATATCCTAGTTTTGCAAGATCCTTTCTCATTCTTGAGCTTGTTCGGGCGAGTATATTATAGGGCAGACCCTGGTAGTACATATTGTTCATTCTTGATATTTATTCCTCATGTGAATTGAGATATAGTTGACATGTTAATATTCTAGATAGATATTCCACCTTGGACAACGTATACATATTCGAGTTGGGTCAAAGTACACTTGATACGTAGTTGGACATTACTACATTTTGTGGTAGTTCCTATTCTGGGACTAGAGCGTGACAATTTCATTACTGAATTTATTTTGAATCTAGTATTACATATGTAGATTTTTGGATAGCTTAAAATTTTAACTTATTTTTTTATTAGGAATTCAATTTGGAGATTTCGATTTGGGTTTGAATTATTTTGTTGGTGGATATCAAAAGCAGGGAAGAAAAGGATTATTGTTTGCTTATTTTAATTAACTTTATTTAATAACCTAATTTATTTATTAATCTATCTGTCTACTTTGTTATTTATTTAATTAAGTTTTATCATTTAGTTATTTATAAGAATGATAATTGATTTATTTAGTTAACTTATTTAGATAGTTATTTACTTATTAAGTTTTATATATATATATATATATATATATATATATATATATATATAGTGGGAGGTCACGGGTACATGGGAGGGGCGGGCAGGGCTCGAGCCCTGGGGGGCGCGGGGTTGGCTCCTGCACGGTGGGGGGATGGGTAGTGTAGGAGTAGTGTGTGTGTGTGTGTGTGTGTGTGTGTATATATATATATATATATATATATATATATATATATATATATATATATATATATATATATATATATATATATATATACCTATTTTTTGTATCTAAAATAGAACTAGTATATACTATGGGCCTATTGTAAGTATAAAATAATTGTGGTGTAGTGGTTATTAAGTTAGAGTTGTACATTAGAGGTCCTATGTTCAAGCCTTGGTGGTGATTTTTTTTTTAATTTACCTTTCAGTTTTTTTTTTTTTTTTACTTTATATGTTGGGGTCCCATTTTGAAAGTTCGCCTAGGACCCCCATGAACTCAAGACCAGACCTGGGTGGCTGGACCCCTTTAAATGGTTTCTACCATGTCTATTGTTCATGTGTCTTAAGGGCACATGTTAACACATTTATAAATGTATATTTTATATTGGTACTTCCACCAACACATTTATCGGTGCTCATTTTATATTTATTAATATATATTTTTTAAATAAAATATGTATTAATAAATTTGTTGGTTAGACTACCAATATAAAATATATATTTATCAATGTATTAACAAAAACTCATTTATTATAAATATTGTCTTAATAAATCATATATGTTATAAAGTGGGTTACCAAAGGGTTGGATTCTCACTTTGTATTTTAGTCACACATTGGTTAGAGATTAGTATTACACCTTCATTGGGTTGTATAAATAAGACATTTGCCTCACACTATGAGATTACATTAATAAGAGATCTTCTTTCCTATTTTCTTCTTCCTTCTTCTACGTTTATTCTAACATGTTATCAGCACGAAGCTCTAACGGGAGAAATAAGCGAGAGCATCTCAGTGAAGCTGTCATTTGTGGATTCTCCACTTCGGTAATAGGTATGGTTATTTATGTTTATTCTTTTCTGCATATGCATACCCTAGGCGCAGCCTGATGTTGATGTTTATACATCTTTTGGTATACCGGTAGGGCAAAAGGAATAATTTTTATCCATTCATCTCACTTCTTTTAGTTAACTTTGATAGCACTCCGATGTTAATCACATATAGATCTCTCGGAGAGAACGTTAGAGTTATTCTTTATTTCTTTATTTCTTTTATATATGTTAATACATTCAGATCAAAACCATCAAAAATATGATGACCATGAACATGAATTATTTGGTCTATATATATAAGACTTTTGGAATATCATTGTTCGAAGCATACCATATGTGGTATTTTTGAAAGACTTCTTGAACATAATCATTGTTCGAAGTAAATCATGAATATCTAGTATTTGGTATTTACCTACGACTTCTGGAACATCATTGTTAGAAGCATACCATGAACAAGATTTGTTTGGTATAAATAGACTTCTGAAACATCATTGTTTGAAGCATACACCATGAACTTAAATTATTTGGTGATTTACCAAGTTCTTATGTTAACTTGTTATTATTGATCTTATACAACAATATGTTGAGCCTCATAAAGCATTATTTTAAGTCTCTAAACTTAGAAGGCCAGAACTTTCTCAACTGGAGATTGGATGCTGAATTACACCTTCAAGCCAAAAGCTTAGGTGACGCAATTGTGGCTGATAAGCCAATATCTACACAAGATAAAGTGAATGCTTTAATTTTTCTAAGATATCATATTCATGATGATCTTAAGGCTGAGTACTTAACAGTCAAGGACCCCTTAGTGCTATGGCATTCTCTAGCTGAGAGATATGATCACCAAAAAATAGTCATACTACTAGGTGCACTCCATGAATGTCTCAATTTACGTTTCCAAGTTTATAAGACAGTTGTAGCCTATAATTCAGTTATGTTCAGGATTACTTCACAATGGAAGTTATGTGGTGAAAAAGTGACAAAGCATTCCATGCTAGAGAAAACATTCACCACATTTTATGCGACTAATATGACCCTACAACAGACGTATAGGGAGAAATTTTTTAAGAAGTATTCTGAACTCATTGTTGTCTTACTCGTAGATGAGAAAAATAATAATTTATTAATCAAAAACCACACTAGTAGGCCAACTGGGTCTACACCAATTCCAGTTGAAGTGAATGCGACTAGTGCTCGAAAAATATATGACCAATACTAGGGGTCGAGAAAATCACAGAGGTAGAGGGCATGGACGCCGTGGAAGCCAAAGAAATGGCTATAATCCGGGTCCAAGGAACGATACACAGTTCAAAAAATAAGGAATTTAATCCTCGAAGAAATAATGCCCAAATTTCCAATCCAGCTGCTCCAATTGATATTTGTAAACGTTGTGGAAGAGCCGCTCATTGGATGCGAAACTGTCGCACCTCACAAAAGAAAGTGGACGAGTATGAAACCAAAGGATGTGGAGACTAATCTTATGAAGGGTACAACACACATGGATTTTAATGATTTCTTCCAACATATGGATGGAAACGCAATTTCGGAAGATCAGTTCAACACCATGGTAGGCGAAGTCAATGAATAGTTATTGTATGCTTATCTAAATTTATTTACTTTCCACTTTGAATCAATTGGTCATTATATGATCGATAGTCTAGGTAGTTTGTTTTCTTTGAAGCAATTTCATTTAGATTTAGATCAAGTTGTAACAATTGGCAATATACCAACTTTAACCATTTAGTAGCATATTAATATATTATTAATTTTTGTTTTTGAAAGTTATGAACAATGATGATGGCATATGCTTGATAGATAGTGCAACAACTCACACTATATTAAAAACTAGAATTTTTTTCATAATATACGCCTCAAACACTGCCAAGGAGACCACCATTGCTGGACCCGTACAGATTATAGAAGGTTATGGCAAGGCCGATGTTGTGTTGCCAAATGGAACACACTTAGTCATTCGAAATGCATTATTCTCTAGTAGATCTAATAGAAATCTACTCAGCTTTAGAGATATTCGAATGAACGGGTTTCATGTTGAAACCATGAACAATGATAACAAAGGGTATCTTTGTATCACCTCTAATGTTGGAAGCAATAAGCTCACATTAGAAAAGTGCAAGCTAACCTCCTCGGGGCTATATCAAACTACTCTGAATGTAGTAGAATCTCACCCCCATCACTAGCAAAAGGCTAAAGGATCCAAGAAATCTAATTATTTGGCATGACATATTGGGTCATCCATGATCGACTATGTTGAGAAAGGTCATTAACAATACCAATTGACATAATTTATCATACCAAAGCCTTTCCTTTCCTACTGAACATTTGTGTGTAGCTTGTTCACAGGGTAAACTCATTACAAGACCTTCACTTCTCAAAATAGCTTTTGAATCACCACCATTCCTTCAGAGAATATAATGTGATTTGCGGACCAATTGATCCTACTAGCAGACCTTTCAGGTATTTTATGGTTCTAATAGATGCTTCTAGTCGATGGTCAAATGTTTCCTTACTCTCATCTAGAAATTTTGTCTTCTCCAAGCTACTTTCTCAGTTGATTAAGCTTAAGACTCATTTTCCTGACCAACATGTTAGACGATTCGACTTGATAATACAGCTGAGTTCACTTATCGTACTTTTGATGATTATTGTGCTTTCGTAGGAATAGAAGTTGAACATTATGTCTCTCATGTTCATACCCAAAATGGTTTAGCAGAGTCATTGATTAAGCATTTTTAGCACATAGCAAGGCCTTTACTCATGCAATTAAACTTACCCGTTTCAGCTTGGGGACATGCCATATTACATGCTGCTAAATTGATCATTGTTAGGCTAACTGCATATCATAATTTTTTACCATCATAACTTATGACAGGCCATCAACCTAACATCTCTCATTTGGGTAAATTTGGTTGTACTGTTTATGTTCCTATTCCCCCTCCTCAATGCTCTAAAATGGGACCTCAGCGCCGTTTAGGAATTTATATTGGTTTTGATTCGTCCTCAATCATTAGATATTTGGAACCTTTAACTGGTGATATTTTTACTGCTATATTCGCAGACTATCATTTTGATGAGACTAAATTTCCACCGTTAGGGGAAGATAAGAAAGAAAAGAATGTTCTTACAGAACCATTCGCCACAAATAAACGACATAAATTATCGTGGGATAATACCACTATGTCTCATCTAGATCCTCGTACTAATCAATGTGAAACTGAGGTACGAAGGATATTGCATCTATAGGAGATTGTAAATCAAATGCTAGATGCATTTACTGATGCAGCTAAAGTGATTAAATCGCATGTGCCCGCTTTAAATGCGCCAGCTCGAATTGATATCACCGTAGAAAAAAATAGCATAGTGGCTAATGAATCTACTGCACGCCAGAAGCGTGGTAGACCTATAGGTTCAAAGGACTTAGTCCCTAGAAAGAGAAAATGTCCAAGTAACGCTCTTAAGGAGGTTACACATAACGCTCAAGAAGAGATTATGAATGACATATCCATACTCTCTGAAAACCCATAAGAGGTTATTATCTCAGAAAAGACACAAGCCCAAGAGGAGGCTTAGGTACTTGAAAGCAAAGAGATCTCTATGTTTTATACCTATACAAGAGAGGTATGAGATCGCAAAAATATAACAATAAATGAGATATTCTCATTCTCAGTAGCTACTGAAATATCTAAGGGCATTGATGATACTGAACTACGTAGCATTGATGACACTGAACCACGTAGTATCGATGAATGTCGACAAACAAAAGATTGGCCAAAATAGAAGGATGATATTCAAGCAGAATTGGATTCCCTTAATAAACGTGGAGTGTTCGGACCTATAGTACAAACACCAAAAGACGTCAGACTGGTAGGTTACAAGTGGGTGTTTGTAAGAAAGAGAAATAAAAAGAATGAAATCGCTCAATTTAAGGCACGATTAGTGGCACAAGGGTTTTCTCAGAGACCCAGGATTGATTATGAAGAGACGTATTCTCCCGTAATGGAAACAACAACGTTTCGTTATTTGATAAGTCTGACAGTTGAGAAAAAGCTAGACATGAGACTTATGGACGTTGTAACATCCTATCTATATGGTGATTTAGATAGCGATATCTATATGAAAATCCCAGATAGATTTAACCTACCTAGCTCAAAAGCTAAGAACATGCATTCTATAAAGTTAAGACGTTCATTGTACGGTTTGAAACAATCCGAAAGGATGTGGTACAACTGTCTTAGTGAATATATAAAAATTGAGGAATATGAGAATAATCTTATATGTCCATGTGTCTTCATAAAGAAATCTAAGGAGGGTTTCGCTATAGTTGCAGTATATGTCGATGACATAAACTTGATTGGAACAAGACATGAAATCAATAAGATTGCAAACTATCTGAAAAATGAGTTCGAGATGAAAGATCTCGGAGACACAAAATATTGTCTCGGATTACAAATTGAGCATTGCACTAATATGATTTTAGTGCATCAATCCAAATACACAGAAAATATATTAAAATAGTTTAATATGGATAAAGCTCATCCCCTTAGCACTCCAATGGTTGTTCGATCTTTAGATATTAATAAAGATCCTCGTCCTAAGGACGACAATGAAATGATGCTAGGACCCGAAGTACCGTACCTTAGTGACATTGGGGCATTAATGTATCTATAACAATGTACAAGGCCAAACATATCATTATATGTCAATCTGTTGGCTAGATATAGCTCGGCGCAAACTCGCAGACATTGGAATATCATTAAACATATGATGAGATATCTTCGTGGAACTACCGACATGGGATTATTTTATACTTGTGGTTTATCTGACATCGCGAATCTAGTTGGCTTTGCAGATTCAAGTTATTTATATGATCCCCATAAAGATCGTTCATAAACTGGATATGTGTTTCTTAATAGCAATGCAGCTATTTCTTGGCATTCAACAAAAAAGACAATGGTTGCTACATCCTCAAATCACTCAGAAATATTGGCTCTCCATGAAGCAAGTAGAGAATGTATTTGGCTGAGATCGTTGATTCAACACATTCGTAGCTCTTGTCACCTTTTTCCTACCACAGATACTCCAACTGTTATTCATGAGGATAATGCAGCATGTATTGCACAAATTCAAGGTAGATTCATTAAAGGAGACAGGACCAAGCACATCTCACCGAAGTTTTTCTATACTCATGAGCTTCAGAAGAACTTTGATATTGACGTCCAACAAGTTCGCTCAAGTGATTATCTTACAGACTTGTTCACCAAATCGTTGCCAAAGTCAACTTTTCAGAAACTAGTTCATGGAATTGGAATGCAACGTCTTCATCAGCCGACTGTTCAGGATCAACATCATCAGGGGGAATGATTATTTTCAGGGAAAGATATATTTTGTATGGACTATAACGCATTGTACTCTTTTTTCTTAGTCATGAATTTTTTTTCCATTGGATTTTTCCTGACAAGGTTTTAATGAGGAAACATTAAGCGTGTCCAACACTTATCTAAGTCATCCTAAAGATTGTACTCTTTTCTTTCTCACATGTTTTATCCTAATAGATTTTTCTGGCAAAGTTTTAACGAGGCAATAAGCTTAGAGATGGTGGTCATCCAAAGAGAGAATGTTTTTACGTGAGTTACTAAATGGTTGTATTTCCACTTTGTATTTAGTCCCATATTGATTAGAGATTAATATTACACTTTTATTGTGTTGTATAAATAAGATATTTGTCTTCCACTATGAGATTACATTAATAAAAGTTCTTTTCTTATATATATTTTTTTTTTTCTTCTACGTTTATTCTAATAATATAAGAATATCATACGATAATGATTCAATAACCACTATCCTAATATTAGTTGGCACAATTAACAAAGAGTTTGTTAAAACTAATAATCAGAAAGGACGTAGAAATTTGTGGAAGAAATTACTGTTTCCATTGAGAAGTAAGAAAGTAAATAGTGAGATGAAGTGAGCTGATTCATGCATTCCATTTTCACTCCACAGAAAGAAATTCTAGAAAAAGGCCACCCCCTGCCCTAGTTTTTGCTGGTGGACCTTCAGTCTCTGCTCTCTTCTTTGCTTTCGTTTCCTTTTTTTTCCTCTTTGTCCTGTGAATATTCTCTTGCTAGGGCCGCACAAACAACAAATTGATTGATGCAATTTTTTTTTTCCTTCTGATTCTTTGTTTCGTTGTCCTTCCGTGCTGCTCTGTCTCCCCTCTGATTTATTTCCTTCCCACCAAGATTTCATTCCCCAAAAAAGTTGAAAAGAAAAATCATTGCTTGATGGTGTTGATTTGATTTGATGACTATGGAGGAGGCGGCGAGCAGCAGCGGCGGCGGCTCCGGAGCGTGGAGCTGGGAGCAGGACAAGGCGTTCGAGAACGCCCTCGCGGAGTACTACCTCGAGGAGGAGGAGGAGGAGGAGGAGGAGGACCCGGCGGCCGACCGGTGGGAGCTGATCGCCGAGTCGGTGCCTGGGAAGTCGGCGGAGGACGTCAAGAACCACTTCGAGCTGCTGGTGGAGGACGTCAACAGCATCGAGTCCGGTCTCGTGCCCTTGCCTAGCTACGTCTCGTGTTTGGAGGAGGACGGCGGCGGCAAGAAGGGTCAGGGGTCGAGGTCGGAGCAGGAGCGGCGCAAGGGGATTGCGTGGACGGAGGACGAGCACAGGTAATCTATCTAATTTTCTCTTGAGGTTTTATGTATAAATGTCACTTGGGGGATGTTTGGATTGCAAAAAATTAATCCAACAGGTGTAAAAATAAATGCAAACAGAAGAACCACGCTTCAGGTGTTTATACCTATCTGAAGTGCAAATCCCAGCGCTTCTTGTGTTTGGTTGAAATTTGGTAGCAAAGGGAAGGGTATGGAAAGTGAATGCATTAACAAAATCATTATACCTCCGGTTCTCACACTCCTCGTCCACTTTCTCTCTAGGAGAGAAGAAGCAGGTGGAGTTAAAAAAAAAGGAAGGGGGGCAATGGGCTCATGTCTGTGTCACTGGCAGGGGCGAAAGTTTGGAAGAAAAACCCTAATGAGGGAGAGGAGGCGGTGACGACGGCGACAACTTGGAGTAGGAAAGCTACCTCAAGATTGGTGACGAGGAAGAGTGTCCGGACCCCTACGTGGGGCTTGGATGACGGTAAAGCATCGACATGGGAGGGTTGTTTCCTGACGGGAGAGGGGGGGGGGGGGGGTCTTGGAGGCGATCAGATGGAGATAGTGGAGGGGAAGAAGGTCATGGAAAGTTGTTCCAGCAACCCAGTGGACGTGTAGGCCCTTGTCCCGAAGAGAAGGGTAATGGGTCATAGAGACCCACCTTTGCTAGCACTCCCCTGGGGAACAGGTTGTGAAGGAGGTTGGGGGGGGGGGGGGGGGGGTCTCACAGTTACCGAGGAGAGGGGATGAGACGGAAGCTAGGGGGAGAGGCCTGTCGGGTAGTGGCGGGATGGGGAGAAAGGTGGGGACAAATGTGCACCGTGTCAGTCAGGATGGGACGACTCCGGAGCATAGCTCGAGGTAGAGAGGTAGGGTCTGGACACTAGCGGTAAGGAGAATGGTTATGCCTCCTTGATGCCAACGCTGAGGCCTCCATTCTTCAACACTTCCTCCACTATCAAATCGTGGGCATACGTATGTGCAACCAGCAATTCTCCAGCCTAAGAATCCATGGCGAGCTTCCACTCTGTCCAACATACTCGGGTCAATGGGACCTCTACAGCAGCGGAGGTGCAAGCAGATGCTGAAACTTCCGACTGAAGACTATTGTCCTCTACATGGTCGGATCTCGTGCTAGCTATGGCTTCATATCGGGCACAACGCAGAGGTTGTGGCGGTCTCAAGGTGCTATGTCCGTCTACTCGTGAGAGAATGGGTTCTTCCTATTTAAATTTGAATTTGAATTAGAGACTGATTTTCAGCGAGTACTGAAGGGAGGTCCGTGGACATTCAACAACAGATTGTCAATCACAACACGATGGGTTATAGAGATGATCTTTTAATGAGATCGCCTGTCCAAGATCCCGATCTGGATACTCTTTTCGTGGCTACCTCTTGGCATTTAGAATGCAGAAGCAATTATGAGACTGCCTAGCCTGATAGGAACTCCTCTACGGATGGATGCTCCTACGACACTTCGACAAAGACTGGCGTTTGCTAGTGTCTTTGTGGAAGTAGTTCCAGGGGTTGATTTTCCAAGGAAAGTTCAATTTAGGCTAGCAACTGGCCAGATTTGTCAGCAAAAGATTGAGTATGAATGTGTGCCAATTAGGTGCTCATCGTGCAAATGCTTTGGGCATGACAAAGACTCGTGTCCGGTGGAACATGAGGACTCTAAGGAGGAACAAAGCATCATGGAGACTGAAGAGGAGATATTAGAGTTCCTCCGATTCACAAGGACATCCAGACTTCAAGTCCCATATCAGGGAGGAGAAATACAAGTCAGGCTGACTTGGTTCCTGGCTTTGTAGGTGGGCTATCCGGTGGAGATCCAACATCTGACGTGATTCACGAAGACATTCAGACTTATGCCTACGTGAATGGACACAGAAAGGATCCCAAGGGTACGGGGCCTGCAGAAGAGGGGACTACCGCATCGATTGTCTGCCTACTTGATGCTATGCGTGCTGCGCCTCTTCTTAGGCAGGCTAGTGAATTAAGGAGCTTCTCCAGCACACCTGATAGCAACAGGAACATTAGACACCAGTCCAAAACCCTTGAGGAATCTAATGCCCAAGAGTCAGAAATAGAGAATCTGACACTGCTCCAAAACATCTCCAATATGTTAAAATGGCAACTTGTCACGATCAACCTAGCTTGGGAGACCATGATGCGACTAAAGAATGAGCAAGGAAAGAAGGACAACCTTAAGAAGATGTTAGCGACTACACTCCCTACTTTGCGAATCACTAAAGGATTGATAAGACTTATTTAGAGATAGATACGGTTGTAATTGGTAGAGAAAATTAGAATATGTGTATTTGGGATATGTCTTTTACTTGGTCATAGGGTCTTAGATAATGGTTGTAAGTGACATTCTCTCCTTTTAATAATATTTACCTTATTCAAATATATATATATATATATATATATATATATATATTATAAAATATCTATTGTAATTTGATTTGACTTAATTATTATTACAAATATATTGCCATGTTAACAAATCAGTAAAAAATTAGCACACTTGATATACAAATCTAGCAAAGAAATATGACGATTTGATTTAATTTAGTAGAGTACTTTCTTGGATCATATCGATTAGATCAAACAAGTAAAGATGTAGTGTACCTTAATGAACATCCACTAATTGTGATGAAATCTTAAAAAGAAATTGCAAAAAATTCGGATGGTTGCTGGAAAGTAAAAAAAATACAAGTTTTTTCTTCTTTTTTACAAGCAAAAGAGAGGGAAGAGTATAAGAAAATACAAGTTCTTTTTTCTTATTGCAAAGAGATGAGAGAGAATGAGAAAAGTAAAGTAAAAAAAAAATTCTTATATAATTCAATTTAAAAATGAAAATATTTTTCTTTGGAATATGGGTCAAAGATTCAAATAACATATTCTTTATTATTTTATGATAGACCATTTTCAAATAAAATATTTTCTTTAGTATGTAAACTAATTTTTGTTTCATATGACGTAATAAATCGATTAAAAATATTTTAGTTTGATAATGGTAGCTCAATCTGACATACTAAATTGATTCAAAATCTTTAGCTTTACTAAATTGATTCAAAATCTTTAGCCTGTAAACTAATTTGTTTTTTTTTAATTCGGTGGCTCTCCTACATCAATTTGACAAGTGTAGAGCCAGAGCCAACCAACTACCTTACTATTAGTATTTTAATTTGAGAACTCACAGCTACCTTACCTTAATCGACTGACTAAAAGTTGCTAGTAAAATTGCTAGTACATTTATTAAGCCAGCTAGGCAACTACTGATTAGCTCACATGCACGTTCACATCTACACTTACTTGGAGCCTTGGAGGCCCCCTACCACAGGGAGGCCCTAGGCAATTGCCTAACTGACCTTGTGGTAGGGCCAGCTCTGGTCAGAGAAGAAGTGCACTTCTTGTGGACTCCCTTCAAACCAAATGTAGAAGGTGAGTGGAAGATACACTAGTGGATGGGAAGTCCATTTCTTGTCGACTTGTTATAGAATAAGTAAAAGAACTCTACTGTTACTTTTGTATTGACAAAGCTTATTGGTAGTTATCATTTGAGTACATATCGAGAAATGATTGCAAATTGAAGCTAATCTTGTCTGATTGTTGTTTATAATTTTTAGATCTGGAAGTAATTTTACTCGAATGCTTGCTGTGTATAAATGGCTTACACTTGTTCTCTACTTCAGTTGTCACTTTCCTTTTCTGCTTTGCTTCGTACACGCCTGCTAAGACTAAGGTTTTTTATGTTGCATGGCTACTAACACATCACACACAATCCAGAGATTGCAACATAGACATGGTATGAGAGTGGTTTTGACTGGCCATGCACATGTAGATGTTGGTCTCGTGTTTGCATCATGCATGGCTTGTGACTCTTTCGTCTTCCACACCAATTTTGTAGCATCCATTGGAACTTGTTTGCCTTTGTTGTACTAATTATGTACTTAACAATGGAGAAGAGTCAGAAGACTCACTCGTCATGGTTGCTGCATCTACAAGAGGAAGGTGGAGGAGAGAGATTCGACAAGTAGCTATCTTGTCAATATCTTACATTACAAGATAGGTACTTACGGGAAATTCGATACAAGCTACAAACGAACGATGTGATTTGTTCAATGATTATTTATCTTATGATACACTTTCTGTATCATAATATACTAAACGTATCATTGAATACAGAAATTGCTAGGTGATTTAGGACATGCTCATAAGTCCAATATGAGATTTTAGACTATTAGGTGTTTATCTAGGTGCACTTGTTTTAATTGTTTATGCATACACATGGTTATTTATAGTATTAGCTATATTTTCTAATTATGATTCGTTTTATTTGGTAATATTAGGTCGGATTGATTTCTTAATACCCAAATATTGTAAGGATGTATAAGGAGATGTAAACCTTTGTTGTAATTCAACAAAGATAATGGAATAATCTACTTTATCAGTCTCAAATTCAAATAAACCCTAGAATATGAGTCTCAAATTCTTCATTTATACTTTCATATATTCTCATCCTAATCTCAATTTGTTTATCTTTTTCTTCTTCAAATTTATTTTTTCTACTAATCACTGCCATTTAATTCATATAGACTAAATTTCCATTAATACCAGTACCTTCTCCTCCGAATCGCTGTAGTACTGGTTCAGTACAGTTTTGAGTTGCTATGGTACTCGAATCCCCTTTCATCATCTTTCAACCCTTGACTCTTCCATGAATTTGCTGCCAACAACATACAAACTTTATCTCATTGTCAAAATGATCAACTCGATGCTCACCTTGAATTTAATTATTATTTTATGTGATTTACTAGGATTTATTTGGTGAAATATTGTTCATAGTCATCATTCACAATTTGCGTCCATAAAATGTCAGTTCTTAGTTTTTGAGTTAAACCTGTAGCATCAAGGAACGCCATATTGTTTCCATCACGACGACTGTCGGTACCACCGTGGAGTTGTGTTGATCTTCAAGGAGTTCTCATGATAGTTTTTCCATCGTTGCAACAACACACCACAATGATCGGATTGGAGACGTCAGAACAGTTGTCCTGGTCGCTTCATGGTACCATCACCACATTAATTAGGTGGTGAATTTTTCGAATCTGGGGAGATTGATGATGGATCACCAGTCAGAACAATCCAAATGAATTTACTTAGATTTAATCTTTTTTTAAATCCGAGTTAGATAGGACTTGTACGTCATCCTCATCATGGACAACCACCCATACAACATAAGACTCACACGCACTACGAGTTGAAGTTCTGCTAGAAGCCGCCGCATCAACAAACTAAGAATAACTCATCTGTCTGGGTCCGTTCTAGATCCAGTTTCACATCAAAGTGGTAAGCACTTTGCTTACATTTCAATTGTGCTTGTGATTCTGTTAGATTGTTTATGATAATAATATTAGTTGTTCAAAAAATCAAAACTTCCACACCCCGACTTTCCTAAAAATATATTTTCCATACACAGGTGGATTCCTTATCTGTTTTTCCTGCATCACTAGGTTGACCTGATTTCGAACTTGTTAAACATGACTTTAAGTGGTTGTGAAGTTAATATTTTTAACCCGGTGCTACAACTCTAAAAGTTGGACCTAAATGCCCATATAACTTTTTTTGTTAGAATCAACCTCCTCCTTCGAGTGAACTCTTTCGACAATTGTTTCATTTTTAGCATTCATCAACTTCCGACATCTCCAGTGATGACATCTAATGATTTCAAGGATCACATCTAACATCCATGAAGACTTCAACAACTCAAGCAACTGGTTTTCTAAAGAATGAACATTTTATGTTTCGATATTTCTCTCGGTTTTTTTGACCTTCTCCATGTTTCATTTGTTTTTTCTGTCTTAGATGGTTTTTCCATCTCCGTTTCTAGGGTTTTACAAGTTATACATTGTTTAGAATCTAAATGTACGTACAAGTTATTTGCATCCCTAGGCACTGATGCTTAGAGTAATGTTTTTAATGATGCAATGATGCTATACTCATGAGTAATACCATCATGTAATAATAATGTATAATTTTACCGTGAACTTCTTACCTAATTCTCGACAATGTTCCGTATTATTGGTCCATGTGCTTATTTATCAGTATATGTAGTGTTATATTAATTTCTGATCAAATTTACCAAGGAACAATGTTCTTATAATATGATACGATATTATACACGATACAATAATCAAATTGATAAGCTATATGTATCTCAGTTTGAAAACCTATCATGGGAAAGAGGAATATATATGATATAAAAGAAGTGAGTGGAGAAGGTGGAGAAGAAGGTTCGCTGCTTGTCGTTACTGTATCCGTGACGTCAAGTTGAGGATAAGAGTTAGAATGGGTTATCTTCCTTTTTCTTTTGGATGATTTCATCATTTCAGTTAGGTGTCATATTATGACTTGGGATTTGTAGATGATAAAATGGCAAGGGGCTAGTCAGTAACAAAGCAAAATTTTATATATATATATATATATATATATATATATATATATATTAACCTGATTTTATTGCAGTAATAAGAAGAAAAATATGTACAAAAGGAACCATAGTTCTTGCACTTAGCTTTTCCCTCTGGCTTTAATGCCATAGTTACCAAGCACAACTATAGAGCTAGGATCATTACCTGAATAGTAATAACAATGGCTCAAGAGATCTCTAACATCTTTTACTATTCTTTGCTGCAGCCAAGGTGCTCTGATCCTCTCCTTTTGGTGGGTTCTCCTATTTCTCTCCTGCCAAATATGCCATACAGAAGCATTAAGCAGATGCCTAACCAGGGAGTTGCTCTGAGTTTTATTCTCATATTTATCTCTTAGCTCCATTATCCATAATGTGGTGCCCAACACACCCATATTCTTCCTAACTCTTGCACATTATAAGAGCAATAATGTTGCCAATGCTTAGGTAAGTTGGCAGCATGCTTAGCCTCCTTATGTTTCCTGATTTTTGTTTCCACAAGACCTAGCAAAGATAGCTTCTGATTCTGAATCAGGCCCCTTCTCTCCACCTTACTCTTGAATTCATGCCCCTAACATTCCAAATAAGTAGATTTTGGTCTTGCTATCATTTCTCAACTTCATCCTAGCTGCAAGTTGAGCTTCTCTAATTTTTGCTCGTCTCTTAGCTTCTTTTACCTCTTTTGTTTTAATAGCCTCCGCTAATTGTTACCATTTTCTGTTTGAAACTGTCAAGGTAACAGTTGCTTCTTCTTCTCCAAATTGCTTGCACTGAGATTAGTATGATCTAATTGTTCTACTGTGTTTATGCTCCTGAGGAGATATAGTTGTTCACAGAAGTATGCTGCTGTGGTCCTGTGGACTTGCTATATTGGTTACCACTGCTGAAGTAGCCACCTTGCTGCTATTTGTCTGAACAATTTCCTGCTGTGTTTGTACCTGGATAGATGACTGACTTGATGTTTGTTTTACTCTATCTACAAGCTGATTCTCCCCCTCTATGCTATTAGCATTGAGTGTCAAATGAGTCAACTCCTCTGCATACCGTACGTGGCTGCCACACCCCCCTCTGTTCTGATAGTAACATTATCAACTAGAAGTGATTATATATCGCATCCTCATTTTGCACATTCTGCTCTGGTAATGATGGTATATTCTTCTCCTGATCAATTCCACTAGCTACATTGAGATTTTCTAATAAGCCTTTGTCTTCATGAGACTCATCTGCCCCATGGGGTCACTGCTCTTTCCTGACCCATACTTGTGGTAGAGGACACTGCTTCTGAATGTGCCCAAAGCATGTATTGGTACATGTGGGAGGAGGGATCCAATCATACTCAATCTGCTGATCAATCTCTTCACCATCTAGTAGTTGGACACTTACTGATTTTGGTATTTCTTTATCTGCTTAAATCTCAACAAATACTCTTGCATATGGAAGTCTCTGAAATTTACCTGTAAGTGCATCCAATTTAATGGGCCTACCTACTGTGGTTATGATCTTATCCATGGTTGTAGCATTTCCCAGTCTTAAATTCAGGTTTGACAATCTCACACAGATGGGAAACTTTGTCAGACGATCTCTTTCCAAATTTGAGTTTGGCTCCCATTGTTTTGACAATAACTATCTTTCCATCAAAAGGCCAATGCCCTCCATGCACAACAGCTTCACAATCTTCCTTTAAATTAAACCTAAAGACATTTATGTTGCCCTTTGGTTTCCAAACCCTATTTGCATAGGCTTTTATGTGTGCATAAAAAGGTCTGGAACCTACAACATATGCAATGACAGAATTGGCCTATTCTTTGCAAGATAGTTAAATATCTTCCTCAGTAATTTATGCCACCAATTTCCCATCCACCATAGTTGGTTCAACATATTCGAGTGGGAAGTTCTCCTCTGAAGTTGAAGTTTTGCACAGGTCACTAAACAAGTCGGCTTACACTTGTAAACACCATGGTCTCATATCTTCTCTCTGGAAGAGATCTTGTCTTCTGCAGTCATGCGAGTTAACTTCCCTCTGGTCACTAGGGGTTTGCTTTGTGGCACGCATAACAGTGGCACACCCTCATACCAGGCATACCAGGCAGAGGCTCAGGTGTCTGGACATTCTGCTTCCTCCTGTAAATTTGTATCCACCCCTCCTCATCTGCTTGCCTACCTCTTGCTGTAGATGTTTCTCCTTCAGCCTGTGCCTTGGATGGATGCAAGATCGCACCATTAGGTTTTCTGGTAGACCTTTGAACATGCCTCCTCTGAACACGCCTTGTTCCCTAGGTCTATCTTTATCTTCAATAACCTTCTCTTGGAGAGAAAGTAAAATTGATATGGGATCCTTTTCTATGGTTTCATGAGAAACCGTAGATCGACGAGTCACCTGGTCAACACAGCTGGGAGCATCTATATGTTAGGGTTTCACACGCATGACACATATATTGGGAAAGTGAAACTTCCATGGAAGAGAAGCAAATGAAACACTTTTATAAATTGGTCGCTGAGTGACTAAAACTTAAGTTTTACAAACATTCAGTGATCAAAAGTATAGTTTTCCATATATATATATATATATATATATATATATAAGTGAAAGTTGGGAGATGGAGAGGAGAGAAGGAGAAAAGTAGGAGAAGAGAGAATATGAGAAAGAAGATTGCAAGGGTATGAAATCCTAGGTTGCATCTCATGTTTATTTATATTGATATGCAATACACCCACAATTACTATTATACCCTTATAAGATAACAAAATAACTCTTAACATCCTCCCTCAAGCTGGAGCATATAGATCAGACATGCTCAGCTTGCTACATAAATAAAAAAATGGACCACGAGCAAGTGGTTTGGTGAGGATATCACATAATTGATCCTCAGACCAAACATAAGGAGTGACAATATGTTTCTTCAACAACAAATCACGAACAAAATGACAATCCACCTCGATATGTTTAGTGTGCTCATGAAACAACGAATTACATGCGATAAATATTGCCGACTGATTGTCACAATAACTCTTATCGGAATAGGAATCATAATCCCCATTTCATGAAGAAAATGCACCCACATCATCTCAGAAGCTGTATGAGCCATCACACGGTACTCGGTCTCTGCACTAGAACGAGCCACAATATTCTGCTTCTTACTACGCCACGTGACAAGATTGCCACCCACAAACGTACAATAGCCAGAAGTAGACCTCCTATCACTGCGATTGCATGCCTAATTAGCATCAATGTACCCCGTTACCATAAGCAACTAGGAATGTTCGTACAACAAATCCTTTCCAGGTGCATCTTTCAAGTATCGAAGAAAGCGAGAGATAGCCTCCCAATGTGGTTGTCGATGGACATGCATAAATATCTACTCCAACTGCATAGGTGATGTCTGGTTGTGTAACAGTAAGATATATATAAGTTTGCTAACCAAACGTTTATAATATCAAACATTCTCAAATAACTCTTCCATGTCAGCATCAAGTTTGTCATGATAATCCATAGAAGTCTCAACTGGCCTATACTCCAACATTCCAGTCTCTGAGAGCAAGTTTAGAACATACTTGCGCTTTGATAGATACATACCCTTCTTAGATCGAGCAACCTCGTTTCCAAAAAAATATCGAAGAATACCCAAATCCTTAATATAAAGCTGACGACTAAGGTAGGCCTTCAAGTCTAAAATTCCAGTATGATCACTCCCAGATATAATGATATCATCGACATGAGCAACCTCGTTTCCAAAAAAGTATCAAAGAATACCCAAATCCTTAATATGAAGCTGACGACTAAGGTAGGCCTTCAAGTTCAGTCCTTCAAGTCTAAAATTCCAGTATAATGATATCATCGACATAAACAATCAAAACGATAATACATGCCGAGAAAGAATGGCAAAATACCATAGTTTGAAGTATCGGTCGATACCGAGCCGATACCGATACAGTTTGGCATGTCCCGATCCGATACCGACCGATACCTGATACTGACTGATACCGACATTAGATGTCTCTTTTTCGGTCAATTCGACAAATAAAATTGAATTAAAAAGACCAATTAGCAAGGGTGTACATAGTAAGGTTGTAAAATATATAAAAGAGGAAAACTTATATATCATATATAAATCAATCGACAAGAGTGACTACTATTTCATTCAATATGAAAAATATTAAGAAACAATACTGAAAATACTTTAAATTATACATAAATGTATAAAATATATTCTCTAAAATGTTAATAATTTACTAATAGTTATTTGCTTTTCGATACCAAAAAATTCAAATCTCCGATCCGAAACCGCCGATACTACCGATATCGCCGATCCCGATACTCATAGAAATTGTCCGATACCGATTCTGATACCGATACTTTGAACATTGCAAAATACTGAATGATCTGATGTGGTGTGCTGAAATCCATACTGAATGAGAACTGAACTGAACTTGTCAAACCAAGCTCGAAGTTGACTATTTCAGTCAATATAATGCTTTCTAAAATCGACATGAGGTGCTCAACTGAACCATCAGGATGATACTTAACAGTATACACCCATCTACAACCCACTATCTGCTTTTCAACATGAAGTGATGTGGGCTCTCAAGTCTGATTTTGATGTAAAACATCTCATCTATTGCATTTTTTCAACCAGAAGATAGTCTGCTTGTAAGTTTTGAGAATGGAAATAGAAGACAATAAAACAACAAATGCATGAAAAGATGAAAAAGTACGGTATAATGAAATATAATTAGAAATTGGATGCTTATTCTTTATGGTACAAATGTGTTTTCTTTTTCTGAAAGAAATAGAAATATCATCCGGATCTGTGGTGATGGGAGCAGAAACCTCAGGCACAGAAGCTGATTGGTTGAGGGTTAGATTTTGCAGAACCACTGGCCTGTCCTTGGATCTCTGATAAACCTGTAAAGGGGAAATTGAGACAAAGACTGATTCAGGAATGATCGAAGATGGTTTCTTGATGGAAAGAAAGGTGTAGACTCAAAGAAGGTAACATCTGTACTACCATAATACTTGCGTAACTGTGGACTGTAACAACGATAACCTTTTTGAGTATGAGGATAACCAAGAAAGACCCACTTCAGACTTCTATCAGTCAACTTGTCTCGATTAGGTTTCAAGTTATGAACAAAAGCGACACACCCAAACACTCGAGGAGGCAAGGAAAAAGGAGTGACATTTGTATGTAACATGGTAAATAGAACTTTGTTATTTAATACAGATGATGTAATACGATTAATTAGATAACATACAGTAAGATCGACATTTGCCTAGTAATATTTAAGGACATGTATATTGAACATGAGAGTTCGAGCTACGTCTGAAATGTGTCGATGTTTGCGTTCGGCTATACCATTTTTGTGAAAGGTGTGGACACAACTGGTTTGATGAATCATGTCACGATCAACACAGAAACTGTTCACAGAAGATTGAGTATACTCCAAAGCATTATCAGCACGCAGAATTTTGATGCGTTTATCAAACTGAATATAGACTTTATTATAGATGGCAGATAACACAATTGGAAACTCAGATATTTTTTTTATTAAATAACACCAGGTCATTCTGGAATAATCGTCAATAAAAAAAATTGAAATCATTTCGGACTTTTGACTCTAGATGGACTATAAATATCAGAATGAACAAAAGAGTGCAACTGTCTCAATGCGACGAGAAAATGAACTACGGTGATGCTTGCCTAACTGACAAGCCTCACATTCAAGACTAGAAACATGACTCAAACTAGGAATAACTTGACGCAACTTAGCCAAAGACGGATGTCCCAAAGGATAATGATACTGCAACGGAGAAGTAGAAACAAAAGTGAAAGTCTTTCCAGGTAGACCCAAGTAATACAATTTATCTTTTTAATGCTCCGAACCAATCATCTTCTTCGTCCTGAGGTCATGAAAAGCACAAGAATTAAAAGAAAATGTCACAAAACATTGAAGAGATTTGGTTAACTGGCTAGCAGATATCAAATTAGAAATTAAATAAAAAATTAGGCACATATAATGAATCAAATAATGACAGATTGAATATGGTGAATGTCACATTTTCCAAGCACAGAACGAGTAGACCCATCAGCCAAGATAATATTATATTTAATAGGACAATGATTATGAAAGAGGTTATACCATACCAATGTTCTAAATGGCGGTAGACGGTGCGCGGCGGAAAGAGTCCACCTAGGCGATTGATACATTTTTTGGACATTTTTTACTATTTTACCATAATTTTTTTGCATTATATACATATTTTAAGGATGTTGCATGCATAACTATGTTGTAGAACAAAAAATTACTAAGATTTAGCCTTGTAAAAGAGAACCATAGGTCCATAATGCTTGCAAAACTGTTTGGCCAAAACATCTTGTTAGGTATTGTTCTGCCTAGGCTTCCGCCTATGCCGCCAAAGCTCCGTTGGCCGCCTACTCCACTGTCACGTCCCAGTCCCAAAAATACGTAGGACTAGGAATACGTAACATGCCAGCTACGCATTCGACCAGACTCTAGTCTGATACGAATACGTATAAGCTGTAATAGAAGGGTCACTATCTATATAATCAAGTAAATATAAATATCTATGCCTCAATCCACAATGAACAGAATATGCAAGAAGGAGCTACATGTGCTAAAGTCGGCCGCCAGTAACCCATAAGCTCGAATAGACTCGAGAAAGGAATACGAGTCTATAAAATTAGGCTATATCAGCAGATGAATAAACAATATGAATAATAACCAATACTCCGGAAGAAATGATATAAGTACCTGGCACAAATTCCTGCATGACAAAGCAACACACATCAGCACTCCTGGCAGGCTCCACAACGGTCTATGCTGCAAAACTGGCAAGGGACCAGGTCCTCAGAGGGACGTAACAAGGTACAAGAAACAGCATGCCAAAATGCAGTACAATAATAAATGAATCAATAGGGTAAACTATGTAACCATCTAAGTGATATGTAAAATGAGAGCAACACTAGACTCAGGCTGAGACTACTACAAGCTCTGTGTCGGGGAGCCGGTAGCAGTTATATCACTAGTAGAGTGCCTAGCTCTGATGTAGAGTCTAAGGCCTCACAACAATACTAGTAGAGTGCCTAGCTCTGATGTAGAGTCTAAGGCCTCACAATAATAAATATATATATAAATCAGCCTGTAGCCTGTGTCTCTCCCCACCCAATGTAATCACACGTCTCATGTCCATGACACGCAAGATCATATCTAATGCAGCAAGTCATATTGATAGCTAAGCACATGCAATATCTATGTCACGAATCATGTAACCTATACAGAATTACCATGAATATCTCAGGAAGATTCTGTCTCATGAACTGTGTCAAGTGTCCTATGGTATGACGTACTTGATAATGCAAGCACGAAAATATATAGGGTTTCGATATCCATCTCTAGGTGACGTTACACAATTCTGCGTACGGTGTTGACATCCGAATCTTGTTCGGACGTTAAGTAATGTCACACGGTCATAGGTTGAACAGATACAACATATAAATAATTCAAAGGAATATTACATAACAAGAACTGCAAGATTTGGCAAGGTACACTTGTCTGGGGTTCTGACTCCATCTGCTGCTCTAGTATCGACGGAATCTGCAGGTACTCCTCCGAATGCTGAAATAAACGTTACCATCAGGTTCAGAAGATATCAAATAGCTAGAATTGCCTGTCCATAAGTCCAATTTGGACCCAGGGGCAAACGTAACAGTTTCTGATCAAAGCGGAGTCTACATGTGGCCCGCTTCGCACCGAAAAACGTGTCAGACAATGTTCTCCAAATTCGTCAAACTTAGTGTCTACAAGTCCAGAACGACGATACGAACCCAAGGGAATGTCCAGAACTGGATTCCGATGAGCCGATCACAAAATTGCCCGTCAAGTGAAGCCGTGGGGCCCACGATACGGGATTTTGTCAACGTTCTCAGAATCGAACCAAACTTGGGTCACAGGACCAGCGTATTGCTACGAGTTCGATGGCGCAAGTTTCGTTTCGATACGACAAGCGTACACGAAGTTACAACGAGTTTCAGAACATGGCCGATATGGGGTGTTGTCGACGGATACGCGTTGATTCCGGTGTGCACGCACATCCAAATCAACTTTCGCGAAATTCCATACGTCCGTATTAACGGCGCGCACCTTTCGGTGAAGTTCGCACATGACCAAGTCGTCCCGTTTAGCAGGGCGCACCCAGTTCCAGAAAAATCAGGGTTTTAAATAACCAATATTTTGGTCATTTTTACCCTCAAATAACATGCAATCTACAGCTCGATAAATTACACTAAAAATAGGATTAAAAACTTGGTCATATGGTCTAAATAATTGTTCAAGCCAATTTTGAAAACATTTCACAGATTGGTCACAAAACGGTCGCGAACTGGGGAGTTCGGGACGAATTCTGAATTTTCAGAAATTTGAAAGATTTTTTCTGATTTTGCGTCGCAGTTTGCGACCAATACAGGACGCGACACGCCGAACCAATGGCACGGGTATCGAGAGGGTCACACAGGGAATGAGTTGCAACAGACTGCTCAAAAAAATGGCGCGACGAGGCGAGAGAATTTCTCACCTGAACAATGCGTCGGAGATGACTGCACAAGGCGTACGCGAGGGCGCGGCGCGGCGCTCAATCGGCTGGTGCTGTGCTCGATGCTGGCGGCGGCGGAGGTCGGCGGCTGCTGACGGCGTGGGCACGGCGGAGTCGGGTCAGTCGGCCTGCGGGGTTCGTCGAGGTGGCTGCAGGAGGAGGCGATGGGGGAAACTCGGCGGGTGGCTGGAGAGACCGTGGAGACGGTGGTGGTGGCAGTGGTGGATGTAGGTGGCGGTGGCTGTGAGGGCGGGGGTTGCTGAGCGGGTGGTCGGGTTCTCGCCGGGGAGGAGGAAGGAGGCGGAGGTGTCAGGTGGAAAGGAGGTGAAGTCGACGGAGATCGTGGTGGCGGTGGTGGTCGATGAGGGGGAGGGTTTATATAGTGGAGAGGGGAAGTGGATGGTCGACGGCGTTGGCGGTTTGGGAGGCGGCGGAGCCGGGCGTTTAGGGAAGGTGAATGGGAAGAGGCGGGCGGCGGCTCTGTAACGGCCAGCGGCGGCGAAACGCCTAGCGGAGAGGCGGAGAGTCGGGGAAGAAATTGGGGATCCTGAAGCAGCGGGTAGGGTTGCGGATTTTGGGTCGGGTTCTAGGATCCGGATCCGATCTAATAAGTTTTGGGTCGGGTACGGGTTAGCGGGTACGGATCGGGTTTAAATCCGACCCGTTAGGGTTGGTTTGAGTCAGGGTTCGGTTTGGTTCAGAATTTGGTTCAATATGGTTTAAACCGGTTGGTTCAATCCGGTTTAATTGGGTTTAATAAAAATCTTAGTTTTTAGGTCTTTTAAATTAGTTCTGGGGTCCAATAAATTGCAAAAAAATTACCCTGTCTAATATTTTATTTTACACCAAAAAATATTATTTTTATAATATTTTAATACTTAAAAATATTTAATTCAGAAGAACATTTATTTTAATTCCTGAAAAATCACAGAAAATTCTAGAAAAATTCCGAAAATTCATTTTTAAATTTCTGAAAAATCTGGGGGTTTACATCCACCGCCCATCGAAAAGCGGCGCGGAGAGAGACTGCCTACCGCCTAGGCGCCGTCTAGGCGGTCGAGGCGGCCGCCATTTAGAACACTGTACTAGACATGTGAGCACTTGCTCCTGAGTCGATAATCCAAGAGGTGGATGGTGATTAGGATGCTACAAAAGTAAGATTACTTATATGTGTCATGGTTGCAGTTGGTTAGGAGGTGGTACTAGCAAGCACATTCAATTTCTGGAGGATCTGTTCAAATGGAGATGAGGTATCGGACGTTGAAGCCTGTTTGAAACCGGAAGTATCATCTCTGAGAGCAGAAGTGGTGACCTGAGACTGCATATTTTTATCATGCACTTGATGTGCATATTCTGGTTTATCCCACTTATTCCAACAATAGTCTTCGATGTGACCGAGCATTCCACAATAGTTATATTTCCGTAGTTGACCACGACCACCACCACAGCGGCCACCACGGCCACCACTACGACCATTGTCTCTACCACGACGACCTCCTTCTCGATCAAAACTACGACCACCATCTCTACTGCCACGTCCACTACCACGACATCTGTACTAGTAACTAGGACAAAAGACTTAGTACTCGGCACCACTGAACTCTGTTCTAAAAAGGAACGATTGAGGCAGAAGAAAGTATCTGCCACCGTAGGTAACTGCTATCCAGCAAGGATCTGAGCTTTATAAGGTTCTAGCACAGGATCCAAGCCGGCTAGGATAAGTGAAACATGAAACTCTGTCTTCTGTCGCTGAGCTCCTTCAAATCAGTAGTAACATGATAATATTGTAGCATTTTCTCCCACAAAGCCTTCTTTGAAATTAGATATTCATTCATAGGCCTAGCATTTTGCTTTGTATTAAACAATAACTTGTACAACTCATAGATACGAGCCACGTTCCGCTTCTGCGAATATTATTCTTTCAGAGATGTCCAAATTTGTTTGGAGGATTCACACAACTGAACATTACCAGCGATATGCGGCTTCATACTATGCTAAAACCACAACATAACGTATGCATCGACACTCATTCAATCCTCATACTCAACGAACGTTTTAGGAGGGGGTTCTTTTGTCAAAACCTTCAACTTCTTCACCCTCAACACCACTTTGATAGACTTAGACCAGGAAATATAGTTCGCACCATTGAGTTTCACCGTAGTAATCGATTTTTTCAATTCATCATTATGAATAACAGTAAAAGGAGAACCACCTCCGCTACAACTACTAATACTATTAACCTCGCCAGAAGATTCGGTCCCCACCATACTTGCAGATGCAACAAAAGATAATCCTATATCTCACAACGAACCATAACCGACGAAACGAACAACCAACGGAGATATGTAGAAATTCTAGATCTCACAAACGAACCACGAACGACCATAAATAATGAACGACGAACAACAAATCATGAAAAGTAGAAAAACAGCCAAAAATAACATTTGATGGAATTTACAGTACCTTCAAAAGACGGTCTGATACCAAAGTGAAGTTGGGAGATGGAGAGGAAAGGAGAAAAGTAGGAGGAGATAATATGAGAAAAGTGATTGCAAGAGCATGAAATCCTAGGTTACATCTTATGTCTATTTATATTGATATATAATACACCCACAATTACTATTATACCCTCATATGATAAATAACAAAATAACAACAATATATTTATATTCTACTCACACACCCAACGGCCCTGTGGTTCGAAACCACCCAGTTAGGCTCCCACTGGAGCTATAGAGGTCGGACTCAGAGAGAATATATATATATATATATATATATATATATATATATATATATATATATATATAGAGAGAGAGAGAGAGAGAGAGAGATTTTTTGTGTGTGCATTTATGTGGCCTACCCGTGCGCCCACAACGGGGGGTTGGTCTCGATCCCGCAACCAACTGGGCGGGAGTCCCATGTCTTAGCCACTAGGCTAAGGCGCTCGCGCGCGCACACACACACACATATATATATATATATAACATTAAACACATTACAGATGGAGGTTGAATTAGGTAGCTACCTAGCTACGTAAAACATAATCCGATTAGGGCTGCAAATGAACCAAGCCGTTCGCGAGCTGCTCGAAGCTCGGCTCGATAAAAGCTCGTTTGAGCTTGGTTCGTTTAGTAAACGAGCCAAGCTCAAGCGAGCTTTTCGAGCTCGTTTAATAAACGAGCCAAGCTCAAGCTTAGAAGTACTCTGTTCGTTTGAGCTCGCGAGTTGGCTCGTTTAGAAGCTCGTTTAGGAGCTCCGTAATAATTGATATTAAGAAACTTTTTTAATTGAATTTTCATAAATAAATTGTTAATATTATAGATACTTGAATTCAAGTCTAACTAGCTTGAAATCGAGCTCGTTAATCTTGAAATCAAGCTTAATGAGCTTGAAATAAAGTTGAATGAGCTTGAAATCTTGCTTGATTTTGAGCTTATCGAGCTTGTTTATCAAGCTTGAATCAAACTTTATCAAGCCAAGCTCGAGCTCAAATCAAGCCAAGCTCAAGCTTAATTTAAACAAGCTCGAGTCAAGCTCAAGCTCTAAAATAAAAAATTATCAAGCTAGAGCTCGAGCTCGATTAATTTTAGTCAAGCCAAGCTCAAGCTTATAAAACCTTGGCTCGGCTCGATTGCCGCACTAGTCCGATCTCTATAAAATGATGTTGTTGAGGAATATGTATATTTTCGTTTCTATATAATTCTGGTGACATCACCTGTGATGTAACATAGGCTAGCTATTATATAGTTTATTTTGTCTTTTAGGGAGCATCATAACTAATACAGTAGAGTTACGAGGACCGTGCAAACTGGAGGAGATAGTAACCAATTTCCTGTTACCATTAGTTTACATCAATGATCAATGTTGAGTCCTTACTTTTGTGCGATAGTTATGGATGAAATTACTAGGCATATCCAGGAGGTGGTTCTATGGTGAATGATATTTGCTGATGATAATATGTTGGTTGATAAGAGTAGAGAAGAGTTATTATGCTAAAATAGAAGTGTGGTGAGGAATGTTTTTGGAGTTTTTTGTGATCGCAAAACTACTATAAAGACCATTCATGCTTTATGAATCAGAGCGTTATATAATTAAAAACATGTTCATATAGTTAGTGCGCTGAAATGAGAATGCTAAGATGTATGCGTGGCAATGTTCAAGTATATGATAAGAAATGAGTGTATCAGTGGCGCCAATTGAGGATAAATTGAGAAAAAACCGACTTATGTGGTTTGGACATGTGCAACGTAGACCAATAGATGTTTTTGTAAGGAGGAGTAATAATATAATAGTTAATTGAGCCGCTAGGACTAGAGGTGGTAGGCCTAGACGAACATGATTTAAAGTGTTAAATAAGGATATAGGACATGACCCTTAACCAAATGGACGAAAAGGATTCAAAACAGCCGACCCTAGAAATTTGGGATAAAGTTTTTTTTGTTTTTTTTGTGAATATCCAAATCCCCAAATATTAGTTACTGTATATTTTTGATCTGCATGTTTATGTGGCATAATACTTTTAGACCATCTCATGAATCTTTGTTGAAATTATTGTGTTCTCAGTTTGAATTTTTTGCTGTGTGTTCTCTTTCGTCTACACGGTGGTCATGAATGTTGTGAGGCTTTTCTTGATTTTACATGAAAGTTGAAAGTTTCTTACAAGTTTAGGTCAGCTCATGTTTTTCTTGCCTCTTTTATGTGTAACAGTTTAATATATCTTTAGGTCTTGCATCTTGGATTTTTTCCTTTGATTCTTTCATCACATATATTAAAACTTTGCTAACACCGTTTATTGGTATGGAATTACCAATATGAAGTTATCAACGACATATAGTTTTGTCATCATTGATGGTTGATTTTTAACTAAGCCATCAATGAAGAATGCAGTGGAAGATGTTTTCAGTAAAGATAATCCAACACTATAGTTTTCTGGTATCCTACCACCATAATCAAGAAAAGCTACTCCCTTGATTCCTTTTAAATATTCCAAGTTGACATAGAACTATAATTTATGCAATACAGTTTTTATTCGTGTGGCGCAGGTTGTTTCTTCTTGGTCTTGAGAAGTATGGCAAGGGTGACTGGCGGAGCATATCGAGAAACTTTGTTATTTCGAGGACGCCAACTCAGGTGGCCAGCCATGCCCAGAAGTACTTCATCCGGCTCAACTCAATGAATAAAGATCGTAGACGAGCAAGTATTCATGATATCACAAGCGTGGACAACAATGGTGACACTGCATCGGCCCAAGGACCAATCACTGGTCAAGCAGACAGCCCAGCGGTGGCAGTTCCAGGTGGGAAGCCAACCAAGTCCTCTCCTCAGCATCCACCAGCTCCTCCTGGTGTCAATGTTTACAGCACTACCATAGGACAGCCGGTCGGTGGACCAATGCTACCTGCAGTCGGCACACCGGTTAATCTCCCTGCCCCTGGTGGGCCTCACTTGGCATATGGGGTGAGGACTCCGGTCGCTAGTCCTGTTGTCACCGGTGCACCGATGCCCCTACCCCCTCCAATGGTATATCCGATGCATTATACTTCTGCGCAGAGGTGAACAATGTAGGAAATCTTCCGATGTACAAATGACTTGGATGTGGCGTGGCATGTATAAGGACTTAAAAGTTTTGTCAACATGAATGAGAGACTTCTGAATAAAGCTGTAGCAGAGGTTACCTTTAGAATCATATGTAAAATGAGAATTACTCAAATCATGGTCCATTTATGTAGAGAGGTAGAGTGGTGAAAGAAGGAAATAAAAGAAACATGTTTTGTTAGAGCATCCACAGTGGGAGTAGTTTCAAGTGCTATATTTTGACTTTTGTCAAATTTTATAGCACTTGAGGGCTACAATGGACTCTTGTCCATACTTAAAAATGGTAGAAAGCCAAGAGACACTCCAAATTTGGAGAGTCCCGTAGCAGGTCTATATTAATCGATGGGTCCACCAAAATAATCTGTCATTTATTTTCCTCCCCTTCTATTCTCTCTCTCTTCTTTTCTATTTTTTTTTACAGAGAAAATTTTTCAGACCCTTCTTCCTTCTTCTCCACATATTCTTTCCTTCTCCACCCCTTCCTCTTCTTCTTCTTCTTCTTCTTCTTCTCCACATATTTAGTTTGTGAATTTTTTTATCTCATTTTGTTTGATTTGTTTAACGGAAATGAGAAAAATTATCCATACAAAATTTCAAAAAATAAGATAAAAAAATTCAAACAAAAGTTAGAGAAAAAAATTATCAGACATCTTTGTCGTCAGTATTGGTTAATGGTTCTGAAGGAAAATGAGGGAAAGCTTTAATAGTTATGAAGGAATGAAAATGAGGAAAAATATGGAGGAAAAAGGAAACGAAAATGAAGAGAGAAAATAGGGAGGGAAAAGAGGGAGAAAAAGGGAGAAGTTAATTTGGAGTGTCTATTTTGAAGTGTACCATTGTGTGCAAATATTAAGGTGACACTCCAAAAATAGTTTGGAGTGTGATTTGGAGTATGATTTGAAGTATGATTTGGAGTGTTTTCACTGAAGATGCTCTTAGACGACATCTGTAGCTATTCTGAGCCTCCCTGCATTTGAGCTTTATGTCTGCTGAATTAGACCTTTGTAGTAGCCATCTGACCCGTTTAGCTAAGCTTAAGGATTGACAACATCCTAAATATTTCTACAGGCTGCGCCCAGTAATTGAATGTCACTCGTTTTTATCATTATTATTTGTGGTGGTGGTGGAAGACTAGGATTCATGTAGCAGCCGGAATGGAATCTGCTGTCCCTGTCCCCAAAATGGCATCTCCAAGCATGTCCTTCTCACATGAAGTAGTGGGTTCCACCAATTTTATAATAAAAATAACACACAACTGATTGGATCCACGTCTTCGTGTGAGAGTCATGTAAGAGGAGACATGTTTGGAAACATTATTTTGAAACCCCCAAATTTTAGGAATAAAATTTTGTTTTGACCCTCGAGATTGTACTATTTTTACGGAATGTAAAGTAAACTGACGAATGGCGAAATAAGTCCAACAGCGGCGTCCATGTTTAATGACTGCGAAAAATCTAAAAAAAAAAAAAAAGAGGAGGAAGAAGAAGCAGAAGGAAGATCGACAACAAGCAAATATTAGCTTAGTAAACAAGTCCAAAGTTGGATCACCGCAAAAGTTAACCACCATGGGAAGTATAAACAGATAAAGCTCCAAAGTAAACCACGTCATAACTGTTTCTTAGACCTCAAATTGGTGTGCCTTAAAGTAGTGCTGTTAGCCAGCTTTGCTGAAAATCAGTTTTTAAAAAACCGGACCAGAAATCGATCAGAATAAGACATTGGGTTGAGTCAAATTGGTTCAACCAGTGGTTCAACCACTGGATTAACTTAAGTGGTCTAAGTTCAATCTTTATCGGACACTAAGTTTTACAAAATTATTGATTTACAACCAATTTTTGAAAAAATAATGGTTCAACACTGATCCGACCTGAAAAAACTACAGGTTCACGAATCAACCGGTTGAACCGGCCGGTCCAATTTTTAAAACTGCTGAAAACACATAAACCAAGACGAGACCAGCTTTAGGCCAAAAATAAGCTCGTTAGGTAGCTCGGGTCTAAGAATAAGCTGGTTGAGCTCTTGCTAGTGTTTTTATTTGGATATGTATATAAAATAAATATCTTACACAATAAATATTTCCAATTTAGTATAGAGCTCTCTATGCTTTGGATTTTGGATAAAGCTCATCAATCCATAATTAGGCTCAATTTTGGCTTAAGTTACTAGGGTTTGGACGACGTTCTAGCTGCGAACTCATCGGATCAAAAAAGTCCAAAAAGTGGAAGATGCACAAACGTTATCGAATGTTGTAATAAACATCACCAATGTATCTATAATGTGTGAGATACTTAGAAAAGCCTATCCATAAGTCCAATCTGGTTACAGGACCAAAAATTACAGTTTCGAGCTAAAATAGCGGTAACGGGCAAATTCATACTGTAACGATTAACTGTTGGTTTTCGCACGCAAAAATAAGCAAATTGTACTATTTTGCTTATTTTTGCACAGTAGCATTTTACGCGGATATGCAAATTCTATCACTGAGCATAAAGTCTAAAACTGAAGCGATTTAAACGTGCATACAAATTACTATCTATGTGCCACGTGGTGGTTTCAATTATGAGGAGTATAATTAACTTTTATGATTACGATGGCGTAATCAAGGCTGTCATCTCAACTTCTGCAATGAATTCCAATAAAAGCATAGTATGATTCTGGATTCAAAGCTTTAGTCATAAATCTTTAAATAACACACACATGTCATCATTAATGAGGAATATGACGCAGTGTCTCAACACGAGGCTCTTAAGCGTAAAAACTGTCACGACCCACATCCGGTGTAGGGACACGAGTACGTCGTCCAGCTTATGCCGCAGCTGTCATGCCCTGGTTTCGTAGAACTGATTCGTCCTCACATTCGGTTCCGCAGAACCGTTCGTCCTCGCTGGACGTGATGCCGTACAAGTCTGGAATTGCACTTGTACAAGGCAAGAACGTGCACATGTGTCAAATTATTTTTTATAACCAGTTCCACAACACAACAACAGATTATAAAGCACACATTTGTATAGGAAGAAAATAATTCTTTTATTGATTCATTACAACAAAGTACAATTTTTTCAGCACCGAAATAAAAATGCCTGAACGACTTACATAGCTTTGGATAAAAGAAATACTGATAGACTGACATGAAATAATGTTCTTATCCCATATATTATGCCCCTTTATTACTTATTGGAAACTTGAAAGCAGCTACTAGAAATCTTTGAAATACTTTGGAAATAGAAAGGAGCTTGAAAAGACTGTAACAAAAGCTTTAATTTTCTTGAGCGCCTCGATATCTCGGTCACCTGGTTTGCCCACAGAGACTTGGGTCAGTACTTAACTTGTATTGGTGAGCAGAACTAGCCCACCCACCTAAACCAACACTTCTTAATTAAGGCAGCAGTTAAATAGGCAATATTATAAATGCACTATTACAATAGGCAACAGTTTATAAGCAACAGTTCATATAGTAAAATATATATAAACTTTGCACATATGAAATTCTTACCCTGGCCAATGGCCGTTCCTATATAATTTACATGATTGTTCTTACTGCCCCAGTATAAGACATCATTAGTATGTAACTCATTCTCACTGGGTCATTTGTGGTGTAGCACCACAATGGACATGTTATATAGGACTTCGATGGGTGTGCAATGTGCCATTCAAAGCAGGTAGCAAGCCTCAATGAATGTCTCGCTTATACCTGGCTCTACCAAAGCGCTACTATTTCCCTCGGGCCGAACGGTCCCCAGTGCCCCAGGTTCCGTTCGAAAAAATTTACTACCTTGTGCACAAGTTGTCCATGACCATACAATGCATCTACGACTATATGATAAGCATAAATAGCAGTGTAAGGTATTGAAACATTCGGAGCAACAATGGATATTTCTCCATTCTCGTTTCAGCATACTTATTCATTTGATTCGATTGGTAGTCCGTAGACTCTAATTTACAGCTAAGTCATGGCACCAAACTACGACACAATGATTATATCCTTCCCTGTGTTACATAATTGAACTTTCCTCTTATCAATACAATTCCATTGATTTATAATAGTGGTATGAAACTTGTGGCATTAGTGTCTTTATCGATCATTGGACTAGCAAGGTTACAAGAGAACATTATTGATTATTGGCATGAAGGAGTAGAGAAGAAGGGACAGAACCACTCACCAAATAGAGAATATCGAGAGAGAAAAGACGCTTGTTCGCTCAGGCTCCGGTCACGCGTCTATCTGCATTGGCACCAACATTTGGTTAGACTACCGTCTTCATTTCTCTCAGAGTTCTCTAGAATGAATGCATGCAATCGATAAAAATGGGCTAAACAATCAATCATCAAAAACTAATCAAGAAAACCCATTCATCAAAATCAAGCAGCAAAAATTCAAGAAAGCCAACCAAAAATTCAATGAAAGCTATTGGACTCATTCCAACAGAAGCCGATCCATCAATTGGAAATGTTCATTGCATTGTCCGTGATCGATTCTGCCGTAAAGTTTCCCCATACTAAATTTTGACTGAGTCAATCGAGCCACAAGCCTTATATAGTGCACTGCTAGGAGCATGACACTACATAATATACCACTAAATTTTTTTTTTCCTCGAAACTTAAAGCAAAGTTTCTCTCTCTAGGTTATCAAATAAGGAAGGGTACTGCTTCTACATATCTTCTTCAAGCTCCTATGTTGATTCCACAACTGCATGATTCTGCCACAACACATGGACCAAAGTCACTGATCGATTTCGTTGGGTCTTCTCTTTCCGGTTTAGGATTTGAACAGGTTCTTTCGAGTAAGATAGGTCGGTACTCAGCTCAAGCTGATCGAAGTTCACTACATGACTCGGGTCATGCACATATCTCCTTAGTTGGGAAACATGGAAGACATCGTGCACTTTTACGAGAGTAGGAGGTAGTGCTAGTCGATAAGCCACGGGTGCCACCCTATTTAGAATCTCGAAAGGTCCGACAAACCGTGGACTCAGCTTCCCTTTGACGCAGAACCACATCACACCTCGCATATGTGTCACCTTTAGGAACACATGATCACCCTCCATGAATTCCAAAGGTCGCCTATGTACATCCGCGTAGCTTTTCTGACGACTTTGAGCAACTCGAAGATTTTCCCGCACCATGCGAACTTTCTCGATGGCTTGTTCAATAAGTTCCGATCCGAGTAATTATCGTTCACCGACTTTCTCCTAACATATCGGTGATCGACACTTGCGTCCATATAGTGCTTCATATAGGGCCATCTGAATACTCACCTGATAACTGTTGTTATAAGCGAACTCTGCCAACGATAGATAGGTATCCCAACTTGCTTTCAAATATAGCACGCACAGTCGCAACATATCTTCTAGGATTTGGTTTACTCTCTCGGTCTGTCCACAGTCTGTGGATGGTACACCGAGTTGAAATATAATTTGGTACCCATTGCCGTCTGAAGGCTTTTCCAGAATCGAGACAAAAATTGTCTATCCCTATTCGACACAATTGAGACTAGCACTCAATGTAACCGGACAATCTGACTACGTAAATTTGAGCCAAATGGTCAGTGCTCCATATATTTTTAATTGCTATGAAATGAGCCGACTTGGTCAGTCTATCCACGATGACCCAAATCACATCATTTTCCTTTGCCGTCCTTGGTAAGTCCACTATGAAATCCATTGAAATGTCCTCCTACTTTCATTCCATAATGGCAAGGTTCTACAACTCTCCGCTAGGTCGCTGGTGTTCTGTCTTCACACGTTGACAATCCAGACATCTTGACACGAACAATGCTACATCTTTCTTTATGCCATGCCACCAAAATATTGTGCGCAGATCCTTGTACATTTTGGTGCTTCCTGGATGCAAGGTGTACTTAGCATAATGAGCCTCAGTCAATATTTCATTCTTAAGTTCATCATCCTTAGGTAAACATAATCTTCCCTTAAGCCACAATGTTCCATTCTTGCGTTCCACAAAATTGGTTGCCTTTTCTGCTGAAATTAACTCACGTATCTTCTGCAGGAATATGTTATCCTTTTGCGCAGATTTAATCTTTTCGAGCAAGTTTGGTTCTACGTAATTGAGCTAGCTGCGCTCCCTATGTACGAACTTTGTATTCAATGCCAATTTCTTCCAACTCTCGAAGTAACCTGCTTGACACAGATAATGATCCAACAAATTTTTGACTCAATGGATCTGCCACAACGTTTGCTTTTCCCAGCGTATAAGCAATCATCAAGTCATAATCCTTTATCGGTTCCAGCCATCGTCGTTGCCTCAAGTTTAATTTCTTTTGCGTGAATATGTACTTAAGGCTTTTATGATCTATGAAGTTCTCACAGGATACTCCATAGAGATAGTGTCGCCATAATTTCAATGCGAACACAAATGTTGCAAGTTTCAAATCATGCATCGGGTAATTCTTTTTATGTTATTTCAGTTGTCTTGAGGCATAGGCAATCACTTTCCCACGATGCATAAGAATACATCCCAATCTGAGCTGAGATGCATTGTTGTAGATCTGAAATCCCTCAGGTCCATCTGGAAGAGTAAGAATTGGAGCCGAGACGAGCCGCTACTTCAGTTCCTGAAAATTGCTTTCACAGTCGTCTGTCCATTTGAATACTACTCCCCTTTGGGTGAGGCGAGTTAGAGGCGACACAATCTTTGTGAAGTTCTTTACGAATCTCCGATAGTAGCCAACCAACCCGAGAAAACTTCTGATCTCACTAGCCGATGTAGGTTGTTTCCAGTCCACCACCGCTTCTATCTTCTTCGGGTCAACTGATACACCATCTGTTGAAATAACATGCCCAAACGGGAAACTCTTGTCGAACAAGATTGAAAACTGCCTCCGCTACGAGCAGACTGTCAACCCCCTCCACAAGAGAGCATTTGGAGGAAGGGAAATTCCTCTCTCTACCCGCACTGCTGCTGCAAAGAGGCTTTCTAGGGCCCGACCCTAACCTGCCCAAAGGCGAGACAAGAGGGCACAAGACACTACTAGAATACAGAGGAATAATGACGTCATTTTCTGTTGCCAAAATATCGCTATTCATTAGTAGCGACTACCCGACGACGGTATTTAGACGAAAAATACCCGTGTATAAACGCCACGTCTCTAAAAGATTCTGTCGCCAATCAGTCAAATTTTTGACTATAAACTGGCTTAATTGCGACGTCGATTTATTTGACGTCTATGAGACATTTCAGCAACAGATTTATTAAGCGACGCTTTAGCGACAGTAATTTAGTTTATAATGACGTCTAGATAGCGACGGATTTGCATCAAAAATGGCATCGGGTTAGCGACGTTATAGCCACATTATTTATGTTCCTGATACTGAAAAATGTCTGATACTCAAGTTGGCCACAAAATAACGACATTACTTATTGTCGGAAGGAAGTCGCTTGTTCGTCGACGTGTGTCGGTAATCCGTCGCCCAAGAATAAAAATTTACTTGACGATGGTTGTATCCGTCGCTAGCGTATCGCAAGTACGTCGTAGGTAGCCGCTAATTCGACGGATGTTCGTAGCTAATATGCACATTACTGCAAAAAAAAACTTTTAAATACAGATATCCCAACATGTTTGGTTTATATAAATTCTATTAAACACTATAAATATATCAACCACCCAGCGCAACCCGCTGTAGAATTCCCGTCCAATCGGACCTTCAACGGTAAAAATGCACGATGTAGACATACACGAGACATAATTCAGAAAAGACATATAATTAACATAATAAAATTAATCGCATACATGAACAACATCCACAAGTCCACGACAACACAAATAAATAATGTCCACAAGTACGCGATTACTACAACACAAATAAATATCAAATATAAAATCACCAATCTGGCGGTGTTCCCTGGTCATGCAAACGTTCATGGACATCCGAAGGAATTTCATTCACTAATTTAGATGGTAGTAAACCTAACGCCTTTGACGATAATAAACTTAGGAGTCTCATCACTGCATCAGCAGATATAATAGGGCCAAAAGCAGCATCGGAAGGAGCAGAGGCACAAGAAGGACCATATGTTATGGCGCCAGGGACAACAATGCGAGAAGCACGAACATCGAAAAAATAATGATCCATGGAGGCCTGCATGCTGCTGATCGACTCCTGCATACCCACCACTGTGGCCTGCAATATGGTCATCGTGGTAACAATTTGCTCTATCCTATCAGGTTGTGCCACAACAGAAGACGCCGGCGGTGGAGGTCTCGAGTATACCGACATTTGTGACGCCAAGGAGCCGATGCTGTAGACGCGTCCGCCTTTCCCTCTTTTGCCAGCGACCTATACAAAAAGGTCATTCGTCTGAGCGGCTATGGAGGAGGAAGTTGTTGCGGGCGATGACTCACCGACACTCTATTCCTCCCCATCCTGAGTGGCCCGAGAGGCGCTCTCAGTTTGCAGAGATTGGAACGCAGCCTATCCAATGACCCGTGCTTAATTTTCTAATGGACTTATAACTTGTAATATAAATTCTAATACATCATATTATTCTAACTTATAATATAAATTAAAATACTTACCATATTCTTGTTGGCCTTCTCGTCCACGCAGCTCCCGTCCTTCCTCTTGTGCGTATACTCAAAAACATCAGCGAAATTAATACTAGAGGGATCTCCCCCCTCATTCGTCAACTTCTCCGCCTGTGTACGAAATATTAAGAAAAAATATTATCTTGATAATTAATGTTATTTAACTATATAATAAAAATATTTAAGTACTTCGCATTATCTTAGCAGGTTTCGATGGTGCATAGCGATGGGAATCGATCCACTAGTATGTAGACTCCCATGAGATCGCTGCTTCTTTCCTTGCTCGAACCTCTTCTTGAAGTCAGGAGTATCGAGCTCCTTCTGCATCTTCTCCCAAAAATTATCACGGATCTAGGATTTCTTGCCATTTTCAGCATTTATCTTTTTTTGCAAATCATCCTTCGTATCCCGCATCTTCTTGCTACAGGCGCCGTGATATGTCTTTCTGATCTCCGCATCGCAATGCTCGGGCCCCCAGTAGATTTTTTGACATACAAATTCAATTAAAAATTAATATAAATAGATTACAAAATAATTAATAAATCACTACTAGAATAAGCGGGATTAGTGACGTTTTTTAGCGACTCAATGTAAAAATGTCGCTAATTTAGCGACTCCATGTATAAACGTCGCTAGACGTCGCTAATTGGCGATATTTAGCGACATTTAGCGACTTTTATTCAGTTTTTAAAAGACTAGTCGCTATAAGTTCAATTTAGGTCGCTAAACGTCGCTAATATGTTTTATTTAGCGACGTTTAGCGACGTTTTTAGCGACGTATATATTTTGGGCATTTAGCGACGTCATTAGAGACGTTTAAGACGTCGCTAAATTAGCGACGTTATTATTGGCGTCGCTAAATTCTAAATTAGCGACGTCATTATTGGCGTCGTTAAAACGTCGCTAAATTTTTTACTTAGGGCTAATTCTCCCCCATTTTCTTCGATCTCTCCCTCTCCCTCTCCCAAATTTCAAACCCGCTCTCGATCTCTCCCGCTCTGGCTCCTCCTTCCTCCTTCCGGCGACCCCCTTCGGCCGCGTCCTCCCCTTCCGGCTCCCCTCCTTCCTCCGGCGCCCCCTCCTCCCTCCCGGCGACCCCCCTCCAGCCGCGTCCTCCCCCTCCGGCAGTGTCCTCCCCCCTCCTCCGCCTCCTCCTCATCTAGGTAAACCCTAACTCTCTCTCTCCCTCTCTCTCTCACACAGGACACACATGGCACTGACACTGACACGACCCACACACGTTATAGATACTGACACACACACACACTGACACGACACACACTGACATGACACACACAAGTGACCTAGGGTTAAGGTTAGGGTTAGGATTTTTAACCTGGGGTTAGGGTTAGAGTTTTTGACCTAGGGTTAGGGTTAGGGTTAGGGTTAGGGTTTTTGACCTGGGGTTAGGGTTAGAGTTTTTAACTTGGGGTTAGGGTTCATCATACTACAAATATTATTTCTGTTGGAGTTTCTGATACGATATGAGTTGGGTGGATCATTAGATATACATGTTTGTATGTAACATGCGAATGGAGTTAACTGTTGCAGGAGATTATTGCACCTATATTTCTCTTAAATCTGATTTTGTTGTAATAAAGAGGATACAAACTTAAGGGAAATAAAATATTGTGTGTAGATTTTTTTAGTCTAGATCCCTAATATGAAGTTAAATACTAAGTGGTAAGAAAATATGCAAAATTGGTACATTTAATGTAGAATTCTCTTTGTAGATGACATTTAAAAATAACATTGTCACTCTTCGAACAATAACAGCTCATCTGTATGTCTTAAGTGATTAATATTGTAACGCCCCACAACCGCTCGGAGCGTTACGCTGAGTCGGATTGAATAAATCAAATGCTGGTTACATTTGAAATGTTAGATTTTGGGAAGGAGGATTAATTGAGTTGGTTTCAATGTGCAGATGGCTAGCGGGTTCGATGGAAATCAGGTGTTCGTTCAGAACAGTACTGAATAGCTGGATGGAAGCGATAATGCCGTCTTCATTAGTCCGATCGGTCGGATAATTTGGAGAGCACGGCCTGCTCGCACGGTCATACCAGTTGAGTAGATCGCGCTTGCATAGGACCACGGGTTCAAGAGATTGGCCGTATCGGCAGGACATGATGCCTAACGGGATCAATCATAGTGAGTGGGCTCTTTCCCTTCTCCTCTACTTCTTCATGCCTAATAATATAGAAAACACGTAAAGGCTTGAACACTTGGGCTGAAACATTGAAAATTACTACACTGAGGCGTGCATAGAGTGTACGTCGTTGGCTTGGTAGGATTGTGGCTTGAAAATGATTTACGCATTGGATAGTTGGACCGATAGCTGGATTATTACATTTGAGGCAGTCGGTTGGATACTTGGGATTATGGTTGGAATGGTTGGAATGATACATTTGAGGCAATGGGAATATCGGGAATTCGGGCGAGCGAGCGTGCATCCGTGCGCGAGTATCACTTGGTCACTTTGTCTTGCAAAGCGAGCAGTTGTGGTTCAAAATCGAACAACTGCATCGGCGAGGGAGTTGTGCCACTCTTGGGGCATTGTGCCACGAAAGCGGCATTGTGCCACGGTTGGGGCATTTGGCCATGGGTTTGTCCCGAGTTGGGGTGTTGCAACCAATATGAAATATTGTGTTGATAAGAGGCATCGTGCCTATGAAACACTTAATATTTTGGTGCCTTGGGCTATATATTGAGGTCGAGATTTGAATTCCTTGGTTGATTATGTTGGAAGAATGGTTATGGATATTTGGTTGGATATCGGTTGAACGAGTCTAGGATCGTTTGGTGGGGCAAGAATGTTTCGATCCTCTCGTCATACCTACTGTGTCTGCATAGTCACGGACAACCTGCATGGCACAGGATTTGGTTTCCTGGAACGGGATGAGGCACCGGGGCACAGGGATCGTTCCACCATGGAGGAAACAATGGGCATCGCGCAATTGGGTACAGTGTTGGTAGTCCGATACCACCAGGCGGGAGTAGCTGCCCAACCCTGGATCGGGTAGGATTGCCCTATTGATCTTGGTCCGATCAATGTCCTTCGTATTTTTTAGCCAGTGACTTCATATAGTATATAAGTTGGCTTGCTTTTCTTTTGTTGGTTTGGTATTTCGTGTAGGCGCGGCCACCTTGCCTCGACAAGAGTGTGCACTTGAGATTGGAATATATAAACTGTTGGTTGAGGATAGATATTGAGGCGAGACTGATGGTTCGATATGTTATCGTGCAAGCGATGGCATTGAGTAAGACGGGTCGGTTATATAAATGCTTGTCGTTTGGTTTGAGATTGAATGTTTGCATGCTTAAACTGCTTTACAGCTTTCCTTAACATGTCATCCATATGCCATGAAATGAATCTAGGATTCAACTAGAAAGATCACCATATAACTGTGTGCATTCACTATTTTACTTAGTGTCGGCTTAGGCGAGTGGGTTACCCCGCTCACCAGTACGGTTGTGTACTGACCCACGTTTGTGGGCAATATTTCAGGTACACAGGCGTAGTGGCGCTGCTTGGATATACGGGACAAGATGTATGAACTGTAAGTACCTTTGTGGGCTAGAGAAAGAGCAAAAGTATTTCATCGTCTCCGTGGCATCGCCTTTGTGGCATTGCCTTCGGGGCATCTCATTTGGACCCTATCGTGAGCTTCGCTGTGTATTACTCTGATGTGTGCTTGGTACACAATTTGGCTTCCGCTGTATTCTTGGTTGTTTCGATGATAACTTTGGTGTTTGACAACATCGCCTTGTACGAGCGCAACTCCAGGCTCGTACGATACCACGTTCCGAAGAGAACGATTGTCCCGCGGGAGAGCTGCAACGTGGTGATTTCACGTTCAGCGGGGACTATTGAGCTGGCGGGAGATTGGGGCATGACAGATTGGTATCAGAGCGCCGGGTTCATTTTCTCGGACTTGGTCCTTCGCTTTATCACAAACTCTAAATAGCTTCCGCGTGTCGTCTAGCTCTTGACTCTACTCGGTGCCGCATTGGATGATTCATGCAATAAGTCTATATATTGCTAGTTGTGGCTGCATGTTATTTTTCTTGGTTGTGTTACCTTGGTTGGTTTGCGTAGGATCGCTTAGCCACGTTAGGCGTTGTTGCATTCGTGCAATAAGTCGGTGGCGTTGTTGCATTTGTGCAACAAGTTGTGGGCTTTCGTTGGGTTGGCTTGGCTTATTGTTCGGAGTTCTGATTGCCTCAATGGATTAGTTGGTTGGCTAACGAGATTTGGTTATGCGGCATGTTTTGAGTAAAAACATTCGATGAGAATGGATCCTTGCACGAGTTGTCGTCTAGCGATTGTGTTGGGATATAAGTTAGAATTTTGGCTGTGGCGCATCGGTTGAGCAAGTCTGAGTTAGGCTCAGGAATATCAGAATAGTTGGCACGAGTTGCTCGCACAACAAATGTGTGAAACCATTGGGTTTTGGGTTGGATCATTCGGAAGAGAGCTTGATGCACGGGATTGCTCGTGTTGCGAAAGTATCAGACGGTTTGAGAAACAGTTGGATAATTCAAGCGTTGCCTGAGTTTTGTGTCAAACTCGAATTGGGAAAGGCATGATCACGCATGGAGGATGGTTCGAACGGATCTTGGATTCATGGAAGGGAAACGTAATGTGAGTAGCGACTTGATTCGAAGTGGTATATGGGATCAAACGTGTTAAACAAGGCATTGGAAATATTTTGGTTGGACATCTATGGGAATTGTCTGAACGAACTCGTGAAACGAGAATACAAGTTGGTTGGTGCACGTTGGCTGAGTTGAAAAGGATGAAAATGATAGCAAGCAAATATTGAGTTGAGCATATCGTAAACGGACTGGTGCAAATGAAAGCATCGTTAGGCTTAAGAGATGGATGAGATCGGAATGAACAACTGGGTTACGCTTGAACGAGCGATGGAATTATCGGAAGAATAGCGAGCACGAACTACGATTTTGGAAAACACATTTGAGCTGTTGGTTGAGTAATGAAACACGAACTTGGTTTGGAGGGGCAAAGAGATGGATTCACACAAACTTGAAAGATTTTGGATATTGCTGCTCGAGATGTTGACTCAGGTTTAGCAGAAATGAAATTGTGGGCAAGATGGTGCAACGATAGTAAATGGTTTCTCCGGAAGACGTGGACTGTAAACTCCCTCGACCAGATTTCAGTATTTTAATATTATTTTTAGTTAATTAGAATTAGTGCAACTTTTTAAATTTATTTATTATATATTCTATTGATTGTACACCTGTTTATTACACAATAATTTAGGGCATCACACTAGCTGTTAACCCTAAACAAATTTCACATACCTGCCCTAGACTTGCTAGACTATATTTTCTGTATTTTTAGCAACTCCCAGAAACCTCGTTTTGTGCTTCGGTTTAGTCGCACAAATATCGTTACAAACGTACGTATTTAATCCCTATTTAATTTTCTGCTCTTTACCCACCTCTGTACCCTAGAGATTTGAGAACCAGTAGGCACCTGTTTTGCCCAAACAAAAATACTATAATATTCTACACTAATTGTATTACAATTATCGTATTGACACCGTAGAAAAATTATGACCCTAACTGCCCCTAAATAATTAGTGACCATCGTGCGCAGTATTTATTAAATAATAAATACGGTGACCCGTATCACCTAAGAAATCAGACCCTGCATCTGCCCAGGCTCACCCCACACTGTCCAAAACACTTTCCCAGCTTTTCCTCTCAATTCTGTGAATTTTAGTAATTTTTAGAACCAGGTAATTTTCCAGACAAATTGCATAAATTGTGCAATTTCCCAATTTTTGGACTTTTATGCAATTTATGAAAAGTCAAGGGTTTTTATGCAAAAATTCCCATGTGAGGTGGCATCACCTCATTGGTTATTGAATAGGTGGAGTAGGACCCACAAAATATCAGATTAATATCTATAAATATCTGAATTAGATATTTATTAAATAAATTACTAGAATACCCTAAACATTTAACCTAATTCCAATTCTATCCTAAAACCTAACCCTATATATAATTCCCCCCCCTCACCGAACTCCTCTCACTTCCCACACCCCCTCCGACCACAGCCCACCGCCGGACCACCACCAACCTCCTCGCCCCTCCCCCGGCTACCTCCCCGTCCATCGCCACCCTCTCCGGCCACCGCCTCCGCCGCCCTGAGCCACCGCAGTACCCCTCCCTTCCCTGCCCGACAGCAGCTCCTCCCCTCCCCGACGCTCCTCACGGCCACCCCGACCACCGGGGATCACCGCCACCACCACCAAACGCCTCGCCGCCACCTCCTCCATCGACCTGACCAGCTCCCACCGCCCCACGACACCCTCCGCCGCCGGCAGCTCCCCCGCAAGCCTCCTCCCTCAACTGCACAGCGACTCCTCCCCTTACCTCCGACCGTCCCCCACCGCTTCTCCGACAGCCTCCGACCTCCGCCACCACCACCAATATCTCGGCCACCCTCCCCTCCTTCGATCCCTCCGCCTGCCCGGCCGTCCCCGCCTCTGCTCCGCCGCCGGCAGCCCCCGCAAGCAGCAGCTACTGCTACTGCTGTTGCTCCTCCGGCCGGCCGCCGTCGACTCCGCCGCCGACCTCCCGCCGATGACCCGCCATGGACCCCACCTGCCACCTTGTCAGGTATAAATACCCTATTATATACGTATTTATATATATATATGTATATGTATGTATATATGTATATATATATTTATATATATGTATATATATATATATGGTTATATATATTATATATATTATAGTATATAATACATACTATATAAATACTGTATAAATATATGTGTAAGTATAAGTATAAGTATTATTATTCTTCTTATTATTATTATTACTATTGTTATTATATGTATATATCTATGTATATATATATATATACATGTATATATATGTATATGTATGTATATATATGTTATCATATATATATTATTATTATTATTATTATTATTACAGTATTTACTAAAAACAGTATATATATTTTCTTATATATATATATTTTGTTCATTTTTAATATATATTTAATATATGTATATGTATATATATATCTACATTCTATATATATACTTATATATGTACAACTATGTATATATATAGGTATATAATATATATAACTATATATATGTTATGTAATAATTATTATATCTATGTATTTATACTATGTATATATATATCATATATATGTGTATAGTATACCCTATATTATAATTATTATATTACTGTGAATATACACAGTATATATATATATATATATATATATATACTATGCATTTTATTTTTTATTATTTATATGCATTGTATTCCTTTTATTTTATATGTATATATATATCAGTGTTATATATACACTGTTAAATATACTACTATAAACAGTGGTCACCTATAGATCCTGATAGTATTTATACTGTATATAACAGTGGTCACATATAGACCCTGATATTATATTGCTGAATAAGTACAGCATTTATATATACATTTAAATTCCTGTACTGTTATTTCAATTTACCTATATTATATCTCAGTGGATATACCCTGACTATTATATTTATTATTATATCAGAGGATACACCCTGATAATATTATAATATTATATATCTATCGTAGTGGATATACCCTGCTACTATTTACCTGCATTTGTCTGTTCTTTAAATACTATATATATACTGCTATATATATACTATATCTATATACATACTATATATATATATCTATATCATATATATGTATATAAGTATAGATGTATACTTATTATTTGCAACCAAGATATTCACAAACACTATCTGTTGTAACAGAAACCAACTTCAGTACAGCCAGTGACCCCCTGTCACCAGCACCTTCAAACCTGACTGTGAGATCAGGTTATCAACAATATCAAGGAGTAGGCAAGTATACCTTGCCAAGTACTGTTTAAATTCTCAATATTGTATATGCTCTTGTTTCTGTATTTCATATACCATGATTACCTGAGACTGCCTTGGGTACAGTCAGTTGATATGTTGACATTTAAAATCATATTACAGACTCACCAACAATTATGAGAGTATTCTAATATTTTCCTAGACCCTATCACGGGAACACGCAACATGGTTGCAATGCATATTGGGATACGAGCTGCGTATTTGATTTGCTACCAATACGTGTGACCCGCATCACGGATTAGAATAATTTAGGAAATGTACGACTTGCCATTTAGTTATATTGGGCGGGAAGGACGACTAAAATACGTATGGGACACCCACCTCTTTACCATGTGCCGCACTCGACGGAGTGATACGGATGATATACATATATTCATGTGACCATTCTCATCGTAGATAGAAAATTGTATAGTGCCCTTGAACGGGGGCATATGTGGCATATACTAGCCAATCACCACAGATTGGTGAATTACGTCAGCATATGTCTAGCCACACATTTCCCATACGTACTAGGTTGTCTCAAATTGCATTTCACTTAGATGGTTAGCACCCTGTATTTATTTTATTCAGTAATTTATTTATTCAGTATTTATATTACATGGCATGTCATTTTCTGTATCTTGTTACGTCCCTCTGAGGACCTGGTTCCCTGCCAGGTTTAGCTGAGACATTCCACCCCACAGTACCTGGACCTGGACAGGAGTCTGGACATGCCTCGGAGACGGAGTTAGAGGAGATGCCATCAGAGTCTACCTGAGTGCACCTGGAGTTGAAGCTACATATTTTGAGGATGTTACGCTAGTTTATCTTATTTCACTCCTGCTTACTTTTGTAGTGGGATTGTTCCCACCTGACTTTATCTGGGTTGTATATGACATTTCAGATATAGCATCTATATATTCAGCATTTTCTCTATTATTCTTGTGGATGAGATAGATTTACCTGTATTTAGACTTGTAGTATTTTAGGACAGCGTAGCACATCACTTCGGGTCCATTAAATTGGGTAATCCCTTAGTGACGTGTCAGCTGGCCAGTGACACGTGGCCTAGTTTCGTATATTTTTGGGACTGGGGTGTGACACGGTTTTAGTGGTGGCCCATGCAGGTCGAGTTAATTGCTAGTAACATGATATCATGTTCAGCAAACCTGCAATAGGATAGGAATACTAGGTCTCATTCACCCTGACTTCATCCATAAATTTTGCATCCTGCTTGATTATCATCTATTAAATCCTTCGTACTTTTCCAAATTTTTTTTTTCTTTTACAGAAATATGGACATACCCGGGGAAACTGCGATTGATGGAACTGACCAAGCAACAGACCTCTCGCCAGATGTCCAAGGGACACCAATCCCGAGAGACCAATATCCGAGAAGGATGCTGGTCAATCCAACAACCTCGTACCTTCACCAGGATCCGACCCAAGAAGCAACACCAGTCCAGCAAGAAGGGCAACCTTCTCAGGCACCAATACTGCAGGCGGAGATACCTTTGCCTCCACCTCCAGTTCTCGCAGCCCTGATGCCACAACTTGAGGAACAATCTCAGATGTTCCAAGCCATATTGCAGGCTCAGTGGCAACAGAATGAAGTCCTGAGACAATGCTTGATGACGGTTCTGGAGAGGACAACTGCTCTAGCACCAGCCCCTGTCTAACCAGCTAGCACTGTTCAAGGCTTTAGCCGGATGAGCCCGAGAACTTTTAAGGGCAATAAAACTCCAGAGGAGATCTCAGACTGGATCTCCAATACGGAAATACTGCTAGAAGGTTCACAACTTCACCCTGACCTATGGATGACCGCAGTAAGGACCCTACTCCTCGGCAACGCCCATCACTGGTAGGAATCTATCGAGCGCAGCACCGGCAAGAACCATACTTGGGAACAATTTCTGGAATATTTTAATGCAAAATATTTCCCAGCCACGGTCAGAGATAAACTGTACTTCCAGTTCCTGCATTTGGAATAAGAGAATATGACCGTCGACGCCTATGATGCAGAATTCAGTCGACTAAGTCAATTCGGTGCCATCCTAATACCAACCGAGCTGAAGAAGGCCCTAAAGTTCCATCACGGCCTTACCCTCGAACTCCAAGGGTATACTACGGCACAGTCGAGGATTTCATACGAAGAAGTTCTTTCAGAGGCAAGGATACAAGAAGCCATTGGCCGAGAAGCAAGATGTTCAAATCCCACCATACTAGCCCGAGACCAGACTGGAGCAGGAGGACCAATCCGTCACCCAGGAAATCAGACACAACACCAGATGGGGTCATATCAAACCAAGAAATTTTTAACTTGTCACCATTGTGGCAGGAAGGGACATTATGCCAAAAACTGTCGAAGGAAGTATAGACTATGCTTGATATGTGGAGATAATCAGCATAGGGCCAAAGACTGCCCACAACACAGAGAAGCAACACTCCAGCATGGGCAAGGACCAGTAGCACCAGCCCAGAGAATGCAACCCCCTACTAGAGGTCAGCATTCCCCAGCATCTGGAAGATTTCAGAGGGGACCACCCTTAGTCACCCAAGACACGCAGTACTGCCTAGCCAGACAACAAATCGGTAGACAAAGGCACAAGCAGGCCTTTGCACTAGCTGCAGTTGCAGAAGAATCGGAAGGTGAAACCATTTCAGGTATCATTATAGTCGCATTATTACCAGCAAACCGCATTATTTGATTCTAGAGCTACACTATTTTTTACATCTAGTAGTTTCGTACCCATGCAAATAGCCAGGTTTACCGGAAAAGGCATTGTTCCAGTTACCAACATTACTAAAGCATGCTAGTAGTCATGTATAGTAGCGTAATGAGGACGCGATTCTCGATACTTTCAATACCAAACTTCGACGTTGACTTAGACTTGGATTGGCTAAGCCAAGTACAAATACTATCCTAGACTACAGGAAGAGAAGCGTCATCCTTAGACCACCAAGTTACCCATTCGGATATCAGGACTAAGCAAACACATCTAGGTAAATTGCTAGACGTTGATTGTTAGGCTCAAAACATGTGAATGTAGTAATAGCTGAATACTACAGGTAGTTTCCAAATTAGATTTGATATACATGACTTATTAGGGTAGTCAGTAACTTCTAGTCTTGTGTTTTCACCAATAGATTAATTTCAGCTAGTATCGGGAATAGATCAATTAGATTGAAGGAGAGAGGGTAGACAGATGTTAGTCTTGAGAAAAATATCAGAAAAACTACCAATAATATGCGACCTATTGTAAATCTGGTGATACCCATATAATCTGGATAAAGGGTACACATAGAGTAGAATAGGAAGACATATGTTTTCACCTACCCGAGAAACTATCAGACTTGGAAGAAGTGGAAAACTAAGCTCGAGGTACGTCATACCCTTCGATGTGTTGGAACGCATCAAAGAAGTTATTTGCAAGATAGCATTACCTCAGACATTGGAAGAAGTACATGACGTCTTCCACATATTCTAATTAAAGAGGTACGTTCTGGATACAAGTCATGTGCTTAAATGCGGACAACCTATAGTGTATATTTAGGTTGTAGAACTTAGAAAACCACACCTCTTTTGGGTCAACTAGCAACCTAGACTAGAAGTTAGAGATTATAGAATCTTGTCTTTTTGTGAATTTGAATTGTTTTGTACTTCTCATATCCTAATCTAGCGTACTTATATTTGCTATACTACCTTAAATTATGCTCTGCTATTATAGCCTAGTTTTGCAAGCTTATTCTTTATCAAGCTTGTTCATTAAATATGTATTATTGGAGTACTACATTAATACATTTCAGAATCAGTGTATGACGGTCTGATCAACCATAATGCACTTGGTTCGCTCTTCACATAACTACTTTACATAGATTGAGATATATAGTGATTAGTAAACAGATGTACTTACCTCTGCGCATATCGTATCAGCTACATAACTAGGCTAATACGAATATGTGAATAGGGAGTACCAGAATAGCATTTCCATCCACAACTGCCTTGACAATTCCCATTGAATTCTTTAAACGCCTTGAATCTCCATACTTCTAATCCATTACCCCCTTGAACTCTTGATTACTGTTTTCCGTCTTTCCTTATTTCGAAAAGAAGAAACCTCGTATATAGTATAAATATGAAGTGTATTGTTTCTATAAGCCATTTCTATTTGTTTCTTGGGGAATTACCAAACCCTATTAATAGATTAGATTGCAGTTTAACTCTGTTCTTATTTTTAGAATGATTTCTGTTACCTACCTTACGTTGTATTACGTTTCTCTAGTTCATATTGCATGAAAACATCATGCACCAGGCAAATCAACCTGGGAACGTGTAGAGGATATCCGATAATGTTTCCCCCATCTATTTCCAGATCAGGGTATGTCCAAAATGTTTCAAATCAAATCTTCAGTTATGACTATGTCCTCATATGTCCTTAATCAATCTTTCGTTCTCAATATATGTTTGTTTTTATTTCGAGGACGAAATATTCTAAGGAGGATAGATTGTAAACTCCCTCGACCAGATTTCAGTATTTTAATATTATTTTTAGTTAATTAGAATTAGTGCAACTTTTTAAATTTATTTATTATATATTCTATTGATTGTACACCTGTTTATTACACAATAATTTAGGGCATCACACTAGCTGTTAACCCTAAACAAATTTCACATACCTGCCCTAGACTTGCTAGACTATATTTTCTGTATTTTTAGCAACTCCCAGAAACCTCGTTTTGTGCTTCGGTTTAGTCGCACAAATATCGTTACAAACGTACGTATTTAATCTCTATTTAATTTTCTGCTCTTTACCCACCTCTGTACCCTAGAGATTTGAGGACCAGTAGGCACCTGTTTTGCCCAAACAAAAATACGATAATATTTTACACTAATTGTATTACAATTATCGTATTGACACCGTAGAAAAATTATGACCCTAACTGCCCATAAATAATTAGTGAACACCGTGCGCAGTATTTATTAAATAATAAATACAGTGACCCGTATCACCTAAGAAATCAGACCCTGCATCTGCCCAGGCTCACCCCACACTGTCCAAAATACTTTCCCAGCTTTCCCTCTCAATTTTGTGAATTTTAGTAATTTTTAGAACCAGGTGATTTTTCAGACAAATTGCATAAATTGCGCAATTTCCCAATTTTTGGACTTTTATGCAATTTATGAAAAGTCAAGGGTTTTTATGCAAAAATTCCCATGTGAGGTGGCATCACCTCATTGGTTATTGAATAGGTGGAGTAGGACCCACAAAATATCAGATTAATATCTATAAATATCTGAATTAGATATTTATTAAATAAATTACTAGAATACCCTAAACATTTAACCTAATTCCAATTCTATCCTAAAACCTAACCCTATATATAATTTCCCCCCCCCTCACCGAACTCCTCTCACTTCTCACACCCCCTCCGACCACAGCCCACCGCCGGACCACCACCAACCTCCTCGCCCCTCCCCCGGCTACCTTCCCGTCCATCGCCACCCTCTCCGGCCACCGCCTCCGCCGCCCTGAGCCACCGTAGTACCCCTCCCTTCCCTGCCCGACAGCAGCTCCTCCCCTCCCCGACGCTCCTCACGGCCACCCCGACCACCGGGGATCACCGCCACCACCACCAAATGCCTCGCCGCCACCTCCTCCATCGACCTGACCAGCTCCCACCGCCCCACGACATCCTCCGCCGCCGGCAGCTCCCCCGCAAGCCTCCTCCCTCAACTGCACAGCGACTCCTCCCCTTACCTCCGACCGTCCCCCACCGCTTCTCCGACAGCCTCCGACCTCCGCCACCACCACCAATATCTCGGCCACCCTCCCCTCCTTCGATCCCTCCGCCTGCCCGGCCGTCCCCGCCTCTGCTCCGCCGCCGGCAGCCCCCGCAAGCAGCAGCTACTGCTACTGCTGTTGCTCCTCCGGCCGGCCGCCGTCGACTCCGCCGCCGACCTCCCGCCGACGACCCGCCATGGACCCCACCTGCCACCTTGTCAGGTATAAATACCCTATTATATACGTATTTTTATATATATATGTATATGTATGTATATATGTATATATATATTTATATATATGTATATATATATATGGTTATATATATTATATATATTATAGTATATAATATATACTATATAAATACTGTATAAATATATGTGTAAGTATAAGTATTATTATTCTTATTATTATTATTATTACTATTGTTATTATATGTATATATCTATGTATATATATATATATATATATATATATACATGTATATATATGTATATGTATGTATATATATGTTATCATATATATATTATTATTATTATTATTATTATTACAGTATTTACTAAAAATAGTATATATATTTTCTTATATATATATATATTTTGTTCATTTTTAATATATATTTAATATATGTATATGTATATATATATCTACATTCTATATATATACTTATATATGTACAACTATGTATATATATAGGTATATAATATATATAACTATATATATGTTATGTAATAATTATTATATCTATGTATTTATACTATGTATATATATATCATATATATGTGTATAGTATACCCTATATTATAATTATTATATTACTGTGAATATACACAGTATATATATATATATATACTATGCATTTTATTTTTTATTATTTATATGCATTATATTTGTTTTATTTTATATGTATATATATATCAGTGTTATATATACACTGTTAAATATACTACTATAAACAGTGGACACCTATAGACCCTGATAGTATTTATACTGTATATAACAGTGGTCACATATAGACCCTGATATTATATTGCTGAATAAGTACAGCATTTATATATACATTTAAATTCCTGTACTGTCATTTCAATTTACCTATATTATATCTCAGTAGATATACCCTGACTATTATATTTATTATTATATCAGAGGATACACCCTGATAATATTATAATATTATATATCTATCGTAGTGGATATACCCTGCTACTATTTACCTGCATTTGTCTGTTCTTTAAATACTATATATATACTGCTATATATATACTATATCTATATACATACTATATATATATATATCTATATCATATATATGTATATAAGTATAGATGTATACTTATTATTTGCAACCAAGATATTCACAAACACTATCTGTTGTAACAGAAACCAACTTCAGTACAGCCAGTGACCCCTTGTCACCAGCACCTTCAAACCTGACTGTGAGATCAGGTTATCAACAATATCAAGGAGTAGGCAAGTATACCTTGCCAAGTACTGTTTAAATTCTCAATATTGTATATGCTCTTATTTCTGTATTTCATATACCATGATTACCTGAGACTGCCTTGGGTACAGTCAGTTGATATGTTGACATTTAAAATTATATTACAGACTCACCAACAATTATGAGAGTATTCTAATATTTTCCTAGACCCTATCACGGGAACACGCAATATGGTTGCAATGCATATTGGGATGCGAGCTGCGTATTTGATTTGCTACCAATACGTGTGACCCGCATCACGGATTAGAATAATTTAGGAAATGTACGACTTGACATTTAGTTATATTGGGCGGGGAGGACGACTAAAATACGTATGGGACACCCACCTCTTTACCATGTGCCGCACTCGACGGAGTGATACGGATGATATATATATATTCATGTGACCATTCTCATCGTAGATGGAAAATTGTATAGTGCCCTTGAACGGGGGCATATGTGGCATATACTAGCCAGTCACCACAGATTGGTGAATTACGTCAGCATATGTCTAGCCACACATTTCCCATACGTACTAGGTTGTCTCAAATTGCATTTTACTTAGATGGTTAGCACCCTGTATTTATTTTATTCAGTAATTTATTTATTCAGTATTTACATTACATGGCATGTCATTTTCTGTATCTTGTTACGTCCCTCTGAGGACCTGGTTCCCTGCCAGGTTTAGCTGAGACATTCCACCCCACAGTACCTGGACCTGGACAGGAGTCTGGACATGCCTCGGAGACGGAGTTAGAGGAGATGCCATCAGAGTCTACCTGAGTGCACCTGGAGTTGAAGCTATATATTTTGAGGATGTTACGCTAGTTTATCTTATTTCACTCCTGCTTACTTTTGTAGTGGGATTGTTCCCACCTGACTTTATCTGGGTTGTATATGACATTTCAGATATAGCATCTATATATTCAGCATTTTCTCTGTTATTCTTGTGGATGAGATAGATTTACCTATATTTAGACTTGTAGTATTTTAGGACAGCGTAGCACATCACTTCGGGTCCATTAAATTGGGTAATCCCTTAGTGACGTGTCAGCTGGCCAGTGACACGTGGCCTAGTTCCGTATATTTTTGGGACTGGGGCGTGACACGGACGGACGTTTGAAGATAGCTAAATATGATAGCAACGTCGAAACAAATTACTGTACTGCTGGAGTAAGTTGGAAATGCAATATAAAACATACAATTCGGAAATTTGATGGATTCAGGACAGAACGACGGATTGATGGAAGACGGTTTCAACGAGCGCGGTTCTCGGATTCGAAAACTCTACTCGGATGAATGGTTGGATTTTGATTCGGATTTTGTAGATGAGATATAGCATGGTTTATAGTAACTGTCCATCGTGATGATTACAATTATCGAGCGTAGCTTCGGGACAGCTGACCCTAAGCGACCTTGTCCGCTGGATCGGATATGAATATAGTAAACCCATAGAACGACCCTTGAGGTGGCATATTTGGGAATGCGTCGAGGGCAGATGTGAGCAATGAGATTTGGCTTATTGACTGAGTGTTGGATTTTGAGAGACCCTTGGGATAGTCTTCAGCTGAAGATGCAGCCGGAAGATCGAAGCGATGGTGGAAGGTAGCCTAGTCAACTGATGAGATTCAGAGTCATAGTTTTTATCGATGGTATCGCCTCTGACTCATCGTGCCCTGGAAGGAAATAGCATTCATATGAATTGACGACTGTGAAACTAGCTCGTGAAGTTAAAGCAACGGCTCGTTCAGATCAAATCCTTGCGAATACTGGAAGGAACATTTGCCTCAGATTTACAAGATGTCTCGAAACTTATTCTGGGAAGCGTGCTCGTTCGGAAGGCAAAGGTGATATTCTATGCTTCGAGGCAGTGGAAGCAGCGCGAAGAACTATTCTATGCGCAACCTAGGAATTGTGGCGAGTATTTCCACGTTGAAATCGTGGCGACACTATCCCTTTGGCGTGGCGGCGAGATCTTCATGGATCACACGAACCTCGATATAGATGATCACCCTGTGAGATATTGAGATGGAAGGAAAATGTGTTGGACTGAGCTGATCTAAGCAAAGTTGATATTTGGGTAAGACGCATAGCTGGGGTAGATCACTTGAGATGTTCGTTCGGTGCACGAGATAATATTTGGAGATATTGCTAGTATTGATTTTCAGAAATAGTGTGATAGATTGAGTCGGAACGCGAACTGATTGAGTCGGTGGGAATCGAATATGTTGGAATGGAAATCGAGATTGATTCAATTGGGAGCAAAGCAAATGGATGCCTCGAACATAAAGATACCCTTATAACTTGTTCAAATTTGCTATCGCAAGGCTCGGCTGAAATGCATATATTTTAGGGACGCCTTAAATATATGTACGATCCAAAACTAAGCGATACGAAGAATTCGTATTGAGCTGCAAGGAGGATGTGGAAATTTGTGAAATTTTGTACGAGCGTTCAGCAGAACGAGATGCTAAGTCAGGATCGTGAATATGAAAGTCGCCTAGAGCAGATTCATGGAATTGGATTGGGGCATGTGATAGGAATGTGTACCAGCATGGTTCGTGGACGAACCTGATTCTAAGTGGTATATTATGTAACGCCCCACAACCGCTCGGAGCGTTATGCTGAGTCGGATTGAATAAGTCAAATGTTGGTTACATTTAAAATATTGGATTTTGGGAAGGAGGATTAATTGAGTTGGTTTTAATGTGCAGATGGCTAGCGGGTTCGATGGAAATCAGGTGTTCGTTCAGAATAGTACTGAATAGCTGGATGGAAGCGATAATGCCGTCTTCATTAGTCCGATCGGTCGGATGATTTGGAGAGCACGGACTGCTCGCACGGTCATACCAGTTGAGTAGATCGCGCTTGCATCGGACCACGGGTTCAAGGGATTGGCCGTATCGGCAGGACAGGATGCCTAACGGGATCAATCATAGTGAGTGGGCTCTTTCCCTTCTCCTCTACTCCTTCATGCCTAATAATATGGAAAACACGTAAAGGCTTGAACACTTGGGCAGAAACATTGAGAATCACTACACTGAGGCGTGCATAGAGTGTACATCATTGGCTTGGTAGAATTGTGGCTTGAACATGATTTACGCGTTGGATAGTTGGAGCGATAGCTGGATTATTATATTTGAGGCAGTCGGTTGGATACTTGGGATTATGGTTAGAATGGTTGGAATGATACATTTGAGGCAATAGGAATATCGAGAATTCGGGCGAGCTAGCGTGCATCCGTACGCGAGTATCACTTGGTCGCTTTGTCTTGCAAAGCGAGCAGTTGTGGTTCAAAACCGAACAACTGCATCGGCGAGGGCGTTGTGCCACTGTTGGGACATTGTGCCACAAAAGCGGTATTGTGCCACGGTTGGGGCATTTGGCCATGGGTTTGTCCCGAGTTGGGGTGTTGCATCCAATATAAAATATTGTGTTGAGAAGAGGCATCGTGCCTATGAAACACTTGATATTTTGGTGCCTTGGGCTATATATTGAGGTCGAGATTTGGATTCCTTGGTTGATTATGTTGGAAGAATGTTTATGGATATTTGGTTGGATATCGGTTGAACGAGTCTAGGATCGCTTGGTGGGGCGAGAATGTTTCGATCCTCTCGTCATACCTACTGTGTCTGCATAGTCACGGATAACCTGCGTGGCATAGGGTTTGGTTTCCTGGAACGGGATGAGGCACCGGGGCACCGGGATTGTTCCACCATGGAGAAAACAATGGGCATCGCACAATTGGGCGCAGTGCTGGTAGTCCGATACCACCAGGCGGGAGTAGCTGCCCAACCCTGGATCGGGTAGGATTGCCCTATTGATCTTGGTCCGATCAATGTCCTTCGTGGCTTTTAGCCAGTGACTTCATATAGTATATAAGTTGGCTTGCTTTTCTTTTGTTGGTTTGGCATTTCGTGTAGGCGCGGCCACCTTGCCTCGGCAAGAGTGTGCACTTGAGATTGGAATATATAAACTGTTGGTTGAGGATGGATATTGAGGCGAGATTGATGGTTCGATATGTTATCGTGCAAGCGATGGCATTGAGTAAGACGGGTCGGTTATATAAATGCTTGTCGTTTGGTTTGAGATTGAATGTTTGCATGCTTAAACTGCTTTACAGCTTTCCTTAACATGTCATCCATATGCCATGAAATGAATCTAGGATTCAACTAGAAAGATCACCATATAACTGTGTGCATTCACTATTTTACTTAGTGTCGGCTTAGGCGAGTGGGTTACCCCGCACCAGTACGGTTGTGTACTGACCCACGTTTGTGGGCAATATTTCAGGTACATAGGCGTAGTGGCGCTGCTTGGATATACGGGACAAGATGTATGAACTGTAAGTACCTTTGTGGGCTAGAGAAAGAGCAAGAGTATTTCATCGTCTCCGTGGCATCGCCTTTGTGGTATTGTCTTTGGGGTATCTCATTTGGACCCTATCGTGAGCTTCGCTGCGTATTACTCTGATGTGTGCTTGGTACACAATTTGGCTTCCGCTGTATTCTTGGTTGTTTCGATGATAACTTTGGTGTTTGACAACATCGCCTTGTACGAGCGCAACTCCAGGCTCGTACGGCCTCACGTCCCGAAGAGAACGATTGTCCCACGGGAGAGCTGCAACGTGGTGATTTTACGTTCAGCGGGGACTATTGAGCTGGCGGGAGATTGGGGTGTGATAAATATATACACCATCTTTTGCAATCTGATGCTTACAAAAGTATATATTGTAGTTTAATTCTATCATGAGGATGTAGATATTTACCATTGTGAAGTTAATATCTTAACATGTAGGAATACTACAAGAATGCAAGTTATATTATATTTTTTGCAGTACATCACATGGCTATTTAGTTCAACATATTTTACAAATTCTGTAAATCAAACATGCATGCATACTGACCCATCATTCTCTCTCACCCTAGCTTGTATGCACGCGAAGTTTACTAAAAAAGTAATGAACTCTATACTTTAGGCCCCTTCTTTTTTGAAGCTAGTCGATGCTGTTAAGGGAAGGTGATGGAATCTGATGGTTCAACCATCGTCCATGATGAATTAAATGATTAAAGTTTGGAGGAGGGTTGAGGGTACATGTGAAGAACCCCCATTAAAGTTTACTTGAGAGAAAGAGCAAACACAAGTGATCTTAATGTGAAAGTTGGAACATCAGCCACTTGTATAAGAGAATTAATATTAACACACAATTATATTTTAATCTAAGTACTGGAATATCATCCAGTTACAAAAATTTGGCCATTCTTTCTGAGGAGCCTTCTACTTTTTTTGTAACTTAGCTGACCCCATTTGGTAGGAAAAGGCTTGCGTGATAATGATTATTCTATGTATTTTTAACATGGACATGCTCACACATGTATATATGTGCATGACACCTATCAGTAATTACAGATATGGACACAACACATGAAGAAAAAAATAGCATATTATTAAAAAGCAACACATGCGACACATGCCTTTAGTCATGACTATTGACATCAGTCTCCATCCACGTCAAACATGCTTCCGTCAAGTGTAAATACTTGGATCTTTGGCCTGTCCCGATGCTGATAGGGATTTCAAATGTCTGACACGTATCACATGTGTATATGACAAACGTTAATCATCTGGTACATGTTGAACATGGCCATTACACATATATAGATAAAAGTTTCCATGATTCTCAGACACCTACAAATACTCGACATATGCTCACACAAAAAACCCTATCAAACAAAATTAATGTAATCCAACTATTAACACTTGTTTCTGTTTGTGTATATGTAATCTTATGTCTCTTGCTCAACTCGAAATTCAATCTACGTCGTCACTAGACATAGTCAGTATATGCACAGTAAAAATAGATGATCTCTATTGCACTATTGTATAGTGTGCAAGTTTTGTTTTTGCTAGGACCATCTTTCCTATCCCCTATCAAAAGGTCATATTGTTTTGCACTTATAAAAGCATAATAAGACCCTGGGCTAGACTAATAATTATCTTTGCTTCTCTTCGAGTTCCCGGACAAAATCTCCCTCTAATCTTTCATCTTCCTCCTCTCTATAAAGCATATAAATTTCCTGTATTTTATACCAATGAGTAATTAGTGTAGGTGTTTGAAAATTCTTCAACTATAATTTACGTATCTAATGACCTTCCAAACAAGATTATGTGTGTTTTGACAGTTTTTAATTGTCGTGCATCTATAAACTAGCTCAGAAGAATGCTTTACTTCAAAACATGCACTGGACAATTGAATGCCCATTATTTGTCTGGAAAATTGTGTCTTTCTTTCCTATATTTTCCTTGCAAAACTAAGTTGTTGTTGGAACTGGAATGATTTGGTCTCCTGTGGACATACTTGATGCGGATGATCAGTCTAGAGATAAGCAGGTTGGGGACTGGGTACTTATGAATTTAGAGTTCAAAAACATATTAGGTTGAGGCACCTCCCATCTCGTCCAATCTAACCTTGATTGCAGCAAACAAGAGTCAAATAAGAGCGATAGAAGGGAATCTCTATCATTCAGAAACCATATCATTGGGGATTGGAAAATTCCTTAGCACCCATAAAAAAGTTAATAAAAAAACCTCAAGAAGATGCCAGGCCTCATATCAACTGTACCAAACTACATTTGGCATATTTTTTCAAAGTCATCTAGAATTTTATGATCAAACTCGGTGTGAATGTCTTATTTGATGGATGATTTATGAAAGTAAAAGCTCGTCGGGAGTACAGTATAAATATAGTCTATAAACTGGTGCCAGCTATTAAAATTATATAATATTTTTATTCAAATTGCACTCAGAAGTTGTAGCAGCAAGGACATGAACAGAACTTTGTTTTGAGATCAATGACATCCCAAAGGCCAGAGTCTCCTATGAGCTTTAGGCTTGAACCCCATATCTCTTGTTCCATGGCAAAGAGGCTTTGCACCTAGTGAGTGATAAAAACTGTGATCTCTCCTACTAATTTGTGATCAATATTATTGTAGTTTATAAACAAGTTTTATACAGATAGTTAAAAGAAGCAACTTGTGACTAATAAACCAAACTGGTTATACTATTTTGTTTTCTTTCATAAATTTCTTTGTAATCAGAGATTAAAAATTGGAACATTATGGATTGATACACGGTGAGGTTGAATATCATAACACAAGTCTATGTAGGTTGAATTTGGATAAACAAAATTTTGCATGACATCAATTTGGATTGATACACGGTAAGGTTGAATATCATAACACAAAATTTTGGAAAGGGTACGAGCTCCTTGTAAGGTTGTTGCAACAACAAAAACATAGTTTTATTTTAATTTTTTGGGATCAGCTTTGTGAGTCATCTAATTCTTCCATTCCGCATTATTAAGGGTATGCCTTAAGTAATATCTGTTATCAATTATATTCTTTATTTTCATCTATCTTACCAGATGGCACCTATGAGAGAGACACCTCCTACTGTTAAGGAGGAAGTGATGCTTTCTACTGTTAAGGAGGAAGTGATGCCTCCTACTGTTAAGGAGGAAGAGATACCACCTGCTGTATCTCAGATGGGGACTTCCAGTCACCCAGCACCTATAGCGGCTGTATCTCAGACGGGGAGTTCCAGTCACCCAGCACCTATAGCGGAGATTGATCACATAGACGCTGTTTATACGCAGTATCTGAGGGACTGGTATGTGCCCCAGCGTATTGGATATCCTCGAGATTGATACTGTGATGTTTCATATACTTTTATTATGGTTATTGTGTGATTGTGATACTTATATATTATGTCCATTGTGTGACTGTGATACTTATATATTATGTATTTTGTGTGACTGTGATACTTTTATTTTGTGTGTATTGTGTGACTGTGATATTTTATATACTTTTTGTGTTATTTCGTACGCAAAAAATTCAATGGAGGGTTGCTCCAGGTCTGTCTATAATATTTGTGTGTATTGTATGACTGTGATACTTTTTATTCATATTAAATGATGTTAATTTACCGGTATTGAGTGTTCCACCGAAGGGGTATACGAACCTAGAGAATTCAACGGAGGGTTGCTCCGGGTATATTTTTAATTAGAAATTCATAAATTGCAGGAATAAAAGTTTGGAAATAATTCAATATTCATTTTTTTTATTTTTTCTGTAAAATTAGCGACGTATTTAGCGACGTTTAGCGACGTTTATATATGTCGCTAAATACGTCACTAAATATGTTGCTAAATACGTTGATGTACGTCGCAAATTGCTGACATGGCAGTACTGCCAGGTAATTAAAGACGTCGATTAAAGACGTCACTGTCGCGTCGCTATATAAGTTGCTAATTAGCGATATTTAGCGATGTTTGTTTATGTCGCTAATTAGTGACGCTGCGTCGCTAAACGTCGCTAATTTAGCGACATATTTAAATCGCTAAAAAATGTCGGTATAGCGACGTTTTTTTTCCAGCGATGTGCTGATTTCCGACTTCTGTAAAACGTTGCTAATTATGTTGCTAAACATGATTAGCGATATTTTTTTGTCATTTAGCGACATTTTTGACGTCGCTAATTTGACTTTTTCTGGTAGTGAATAGAATAACAGAAAAGATCGCATATACCTTCATCTGGTCAAGCCATATATACTGTATGTCAGACGACATATCGAAGAATCTAAGGTAGGGCTATGGTAGTTCCCACTAACGATTTTCCCAAGTGTTGGTGTAGCATTGTAGGGAAAAAAACCTATAAAGAAATAACAACATATTATTTAGTTGAATAAATAAATGAAATATATGAAATTAACCGCATCAGATGAAACATATAAATTTTGAACTGCCCCTCCGGTCTCTTTGGTTGTGTCTGAGGATTTGTATACTCAGAATACAACTTTATAACTTACTCTTTAAAAACTGTTTTCAGGAAAAAAATTCAGAAAATATATCCAAATGGACCCTTAGTGTTGAGGATGCATTTTTAATAGACAATCAACTTGTTTATCTAATTACACTAGCAACTGCTGACTGACACTATGTTAAAGTTCTTATGGTTGTTGGTGCAAGTGGAGTACATTGTTGATAAGAAGAGTGGAAGGGTATAAGAGATCAAGTAAATGAGTGAAGAAGAACAAAAGACAAACAAATGAAGAGCCAATGATTGTGCAAAGGTAAATGACCTAACTATGTAGGCTTGCATCAAAGAAACAAGTCCCTTTACTTCAACCAGTTGTGATGATCAAAGAATTAGATCATCAAAGGGTTGATTTTTTTGCAGAGAGAAAGATTTGAACGTAGAAGCTAGGCATAAAACTATGGTCTGATATCAACAAAAAAAGGCAAATACAATTTATATAGCTTCCATAGTTAACTTATCAGTGTGAACCATCTCCATTATCACCCCACTTTTTCTAGAAGAAATGAGTTTTGTGACAGAGCATTAATCAATAAGCAGATCCACAAGTAGTTGGCCGTTTTATGATAATTGTCTACCTGATGTCAGCACTCTATGAGTTGGTGCCAAAAATTCCTAGCTATAGTATCTATAAGAATTGACCAACTATTTTAAGAGGGAAAGAAGTAAAAATTGAATGACTTCTTGCTCCACCCAAAAGAATAGAAGAAGCAGAAACGATATATAAAAAGACATAAGATGAAAATAAAGGATCAACTAATCTTTAGGAGAACACAAATAAAAGCAGAAATAATGAACATGAACTTTTAAGATTGTTATGGCTGTTCATTGTTCATTTTATAAATTTCTACTATCATATGGATGTATCTGCATATTATAGCTATATGATTCCAGTCCACCTATGTAAACCCCCGAATTTTCAAGGATTTTTTAAAAACAATTTTTATACAATTTTTTGTATTTTTTTGGTATTAAAACTAAGATATTTTATGACTAAATGATTTTTAAATAATGTTAATTAATATTAAAATATTATAAAAATAATATTTTCTGGTGTAAAATGAAAAACTAGACATAGGGTAATTTTTTGGGAATTTATTGGACCCCAGAAACATTTTTAAAGCCTTATAAACCAAGTCATAATTAACCCTAAATTAAACCCTGAATAAACCCGGTTCAATTGAACCATACCAACCCAAACCGGACCCGGTTCAACTAAACCAAACCTAACCCTGCGGGTCGGATCCGGGTCTAACCCGTCGACCCGAAACCCGTCTACCCGAATCCACACTTAGACATTAGCGGATCGGGCCGGATTCATATTGAACCCGACCCGCTGACCCGCCGACCCGACCCGATCGAAACCCTAGTCGAAATCCTACCCAGATTACTGTTCCGGCATCCCCTATATATATTTCCCTCCGCCGGCCGAAACCTTAATCCCCTCGCCGTCCCCGATTGAGCAGCACCCCGCTCCGGCCGCCCTAGCCCTGAACCCTAACTCCTCCTCCCTCGTCCCCTTCCTCCTCCAGAAATTCCCCCGTCGACCACCGCCTGACCAGAACCCTAATTCCCTTTTCGCCATCTCTCGACGACCTCCCCGTACCACCACCGTCGATCTCCTAGCCCTCACAGCCCACCTCGAGCCCCCTAGCTCGCCGTCCTCGCCTCACCATCTCTGCCTCGCCGTGCCCTGCCCAGCCCAGCACCACCACCATCACCCTCTTCCCTCGACGACCCACTGCCCAACCTCGACGACCTCGCCTCTCCCCAGCACCCGAGCGCCGGCCGCCTGAGCACAAATCCCCTCCGCCTCCGGCTGAACATCACCGCCTCGAGCCGCCTTCCTCCGACGAGTTCCCACAGCAGCACTCGAAACCCTAAACCCTAGATCGGACACAGCAACCCGGACACAGTACAGGGTAGTGTCGCATCTCCTCGCGGACACGAAGAAACCCTGTTCCATGGAGCCCTGTTCAGGTAACCTGTTCTCTCTTCTCGTTGCTCTGTTTCTTGTTCTGTCAGTTATGACATATAGGCTGTGTGACCCCCTCGATGCCCGTACAACCCGCTCGGTGCGTCGCATCCTGTGGCGATCGTGAACCGTGATCCAAAAACAGGAAAAATAATACCCTATTTTCCCCCGGAACTGAGTGCGTCCCGCCAAACGGGATGACTTGGTCGCGCGCGGTCTTTACCGAAAGGTGTGTGCCGTTGATACGGACGTACGAGATTTCGTAGAAGTTGATTTGGATGTGCGTGCATACCGGAATCAACGCGTATCCGTCGACAACGTCCCGTATCTGCCTATTCTGGAACACGTCGTAACTTTGTGTACACACGTCGGATCAAAACGAAACTTGCACTATCGAACTCGTAGCAATACGCTGGTCCTGTGACCCAAGTTTGGTTTGATTCTAAGAACATTGATCAAAATCGCGTATCGTGGGCCCCACGGCTCCACTTGACGGGTAATTTTGTGATCGGCTCATCGGAACCCAATTCTGGAAGTTCAGTTGGGTTCGTATCATCGTTCTGGACTTGTTAACACTAAGTTGGACGAATTTGGAGACCATTGGTTCTGACATATTTTTTGGTACGAAGTGGGCCACTCGTGGACCCCACTTTGACCCGAAATTACCGTTTTGCCCCTGTGTCCAAATTGGACGAAAGAAAAGTGCTTTTTAGCTATTTTTCTTATTCTGGGAACGTTGGTGATATCTATTTCAGTATTTGGAGATATTTGTTCTGAGGCCGTAGCTTCTGATCCTGTGTGCTTGACTTCTGGAGATTACACCTTGCAGTTTTCTTACCAGGCAAGATACCTTGCCAAATTGCTTACAGTATTTTTCATGCTTAGAATATTTCTGTATATTTATTGTATCTCTGTTTATTTATTATATGGGTAGTTCCTTTCAGTCATTACTATATATTAGATATGTTGACACACACTTGACACTTAGTATCATGAGAGGACAATCATAGGCGTATGGGCTTTTAACCACTCTGGTAAACCATAGTAACTAGCATGCACTATAGTGGTCGTGTCCGATGGTCGCTACCCCCGAGGTATATCGATTGATGGAGTCCGAGGGTCGCTATCCCAGAGGTATGTCGGCTGATGATGTCCACTAACGAGCGTATGAGTTGTGAGGATTAGATCGAGTAGCCTACCCTTGCCCATACGTCAAAAAGTTGTCCTCATTTGCATTCCTATAGATTGTCTTGTACAGCGTACTTATTTATTTTCAAATTATATGCATGTTTACTGTATTCAAATTAGCTCGCTTTTCTGTATCTTGTTACGTCCCTCTGAGGACCTGGTCCTCTGCCAGGTGTATCTGTTCTTGAGTATTTGTAGGAGCGCAGATTTGGATGGTTATATATGTTTTGTGGATGTCATCTCTTCGAGCCCGTGATTGTTGGCTGGTATTCTTATATGGTGTTGTTGTGTTGTACTTATATTGTATTTGCTCTTATATTCGAGTTGGTAGTGGATTTGTTTCCATCAAACTATCATCCTTAGATACTTTTATGGAGATCTAGTTTCATATATACTGGTTAGTTATTTATAATTGATTTTTTGTGGATAAAATTTAGATTATACCCTGTGACTTGTGACATATGTTATACCACTATGGATTTGATATTCATATTACATCGTACGTATGGATTTGGTTTTCATATATTGGAGTTGCCATATCCATGCGGCTGGCATGCTTACGTGTCCTAGTCCTACATATTTTTGGGACTGGGGCGTAACATGTTTTTGTGGTAGCCCATGCAGGTCGAGAGCATATTGTTTCGGTTACGTTACTGTACCGAGCAAGCTTGGAAATAGGATTAGAGTATAGGATCTCATCCACATTTGACTATGATTCATCTTCCTCCTATCTGTTCTATTCGAATAATTGTATCCTGCTTGATTCCTGTACTTCCCTGATAATTCCTTGAGTATAGCCCCCTCATAGAATATAGAAGTCCCTGTCGCTAGATGATAAGTAGGGTAACATCCCTATTTGGGGTACAACCAGAGTGTTGACACACCACTAAGTTTAGAATATCTAGTGAACCCTAGAATTTCTTATCTCTAGAATTGGTTTACCATTACCCCCTGATGTATTATGAAGACTTGAGAGTAGTATAGACACTACTAGTGTTAGTTAGAAGTTTACCATAATGTTTGACCCTAGTATTGAGGAACCAATAGAAAACCAAAAAAAATTGAAATTTAGGACTGAACATGACCTTCATAGTTAGATAGTATTGGAGAATTATAAACTTAGATCATTGTCTTATTATTAGTAGACAGCACCTTCAGAAGCCTAGAGGAATGTAATCAAACACTTTTTCTTTGATCATGCCTCGAACATAGCAACTAGCATACCATCCCCTTAGAGAACCATGTTGCTATCTAGATCCCTCTATTTTAATTTCATACATTGCTCCTCTGCAACCATAGCACTCGCTAGTGTGCGACGACTGATTACGTTTCTTCTCTTCATCTTTTAATTCGTGCCATCTGACACCTCTAATTATAGACCAAATAATTGTATTCTATGGTAGGATATATAGTTTGCTAAAGTTATAGTTGTAATCTTGAATTTTGAATTGTGTGTCTTGTAGTTAGAACCTGATAGTTGAGTTGTTCAGTTACATCGTGATGATTACCCCTAGTTGTAGATCCCATAATTGTACCCCCACCTCGATATAAGTTGTATTCCCTTCCCCTTGAGACTAGTAACCTTTCCATTCTTAATGTTGGCACATGTTCTATGAGCACTATGATTAAGATTTAAGGTGACCCTTACCTATATAATGTAATAGGAGACCCTAATAAGTACTAAGATCTTTCCTCATATACCCTAATAAGAGTTTCTATTTTATTTACATGTACAAGGTTATTTTGCAGGATCCTCTTAAGACTGTCACAGTATTAGTTTAATTCTTTTAAGTTGGGTAGTATGCCTCACAACCTAGTACCAATAGTCCACTTGACCCATCGAGGTAGTGTAACCGAATGACATTAATTGTATGCTAGCATAAGACGACAGTGTTTATTCAGACAATAGAATTTAGAGGTCCATGCCCCTATTTGGTTGACTAGCGACTTAGACAAGGAGTTGTATGACAACTGTGGAGATTGTATAGTCTTAACTTCTTGTGGACTTGAAATACGTTGTGACTTCTTCCATCATGATCTAGCACATTATATTTCATATACTACCTTGACTTATGCTGCTATTTTATAGCCTAGTTTTGCAAGCTTATTCTTTATCGAGCTTGTTCATGACATATGTATTATTGGGAGGCCCACAATAATATATTTCAGAATCAGTGTATTACGGTCTGATCAACCATAGTACGCTTGATTCGCTCTTCGCAATAATACTTTACGTAGATTGAGATATATAGTTGACTAGTAGACACCTGTACTTGCCCTCTAGATATGCCTGAGCAGATCGTATCGGTTACATAACTGTACTAATATGAGCATGTGAATAGGAATTACCAAAATAGGATTTCAATCCACAACTGCCTTGACAATTCCTATTTGAATTCTTTAAACGCCTTGATTCTGATACTTCTATTCTATTACCTCTTCCTTGAACTCTTTATTATTGATCTCCGTCTTCCCTTATTTCGGAAAGATGAAACCACTTGCTTGGTATAAGTTTGATACACAGAGAGTACTAGATATACCCCATAGGCCGATCACATACTTGAGGATTATTCTTTTATAATTAAGGGCATATCATAGATGTCATATTTGGTGTTAAAATCTTTGAGGATTAAATAACATGATTAAATAATTTAGAGCATAGCCTTCTTAGATGTATAGCCTTAGATGATAGATGGGTAAATTCTAAGTTGGGTAGAAACTGTAATGTTAACTTAAGGAGAAATCTTTAGACTGTAATCAAGTGAGGTTAGATAGAGAAACCCTACCCTAGTTTAATTTCGAGGACAAAATTGTTTTAAGTTGGATAGATTGTAAACCCCCTGATTTTCAAGGATTTTTTAAAAATAATTTTTACACAATTTTCTGTAATTTTTCTGGAATTAAAACTAAGGTATTTTATGACTGAATGATTTTTAAATGATGTTAATTAATATTAAAATATTATAAAAATAATATTTTTTGGTGTAAAATAAAAAACTAGACATAGGATAATTTTTCGGAAATTTATTGGACCCTAGAAACATTTTTAAAGCCCTAAAAACCAAGTCATAATTAACCCTAAATTAAACCCCGAATAAACCCGGTTCAATTGAACCAAACCAACCCAAACCGGACCCGGTTCAACTGAACCAAACCCAACCCTGCGGGTCGGATCCGGGTCTAACCCGTCGACCCGAAACCCGCCTACCTGAACCCACACTTAAACATTAGCGGATCGGACCGAATTCATATTGAACCCGACCCGCTGACCCGCCGACCCGACCCGATCGAAACCATAGTCGGAATCCGACCCAGATTACTGTTCCGGCATCCCCTATATATATTTTCGACACGAAGAAACCCTGTTCCACGGAGCCCTGTTCAGGTAACCTGTTCTCTCTCCTCGTTGCTCCATTTCCTGTTCTATCAGTTGTGATGCATAGGCTGTGTGATCCCCTCGATGCCTGTGCAACCCGCTCGGTGCGTCGCGTCCTGTGGCGATCGCGAACCACAATCCATAAACAGGAAAAACAATACCCCATTTTCCCCCAGAACTGAGTGTGCCCCGCCAAACGGGACGACTTGGTCGCACGTGGTCTTTACCGAAAGGTGCGCGCCGTTGATACAGACGTGCGAGATTTCGCAGAAGTTGATTTGGATGTGCGTGCACACCAGAATCAACGCGTATCCGCCGACAACGTCCCATATCCGCCTATTCTGGAACACGTCGTAACTTTGTGTACACACGTCGGATCGAAACAAAACTTGCGCCATCGGACTCGTAGAAATACGCTGGTCCTGTGACCCAAGTTTGGTTCAATTCTGAGAACGTTGACCAAAATTGCGTATCGTGGGCCCCACGGCTCCACTTGACAGGCAATTTTGTGATCGGCTCATCGAAATCCAATTCTGGAAGTTCCGTTGGGTTCGTATCATCGTTCTGAACTTGTTGACACTAAGTTGGACGAATTTGGAGACCATTGGTTCTGACACATTTTTCGATACGAAACGGGCCATACGTGGACCCCACTTTGACCCAAAATTATCGTTTTGCCCCTGTGTCCAAATTGGACGAAATAAAAGTGCTTTTTAGCTAATTTGCTTATTCTGGGAACGTTGGTGATATCTATTTCAGCATCCGGAGATATTTGTTCTGAGGCCGTAGCTTCTGATCCTGTGTGCTTGACTTCTGGATAGTACACCTTGCAGCTTTCTTACCAGGCAAGATACCTTGCCAAATTGCTTACAGTATTTTGCATGCTTAGTATATTTCTGTATATTTATTGCATCTCTGTTTATTTATTGCATGGGTAGTTCCTTTCAGTCATTACTATATATTAGATATGTTGACACACACTTGACACTTAGTATCATGAGAGGACAATCATTAGGCGTATGGGCTTTTAACCACTCTGGTAAACCATAGTAACTAGCACGCACTATGGTGGTCGTGTCCGATGGTCGCTACCCCCGAGGTATGTCGATTGATGTGTCACTACCACATTATGAAAATAGGGATATTTTCGACTTTTTATATATTATTAATATTATGGTATTTATATTAAATAATTTCATAAATAGTATATTTAAATTAAATAATTGTATGAGATGTGTATTTAAATATTTACAGTGTTCATTAATGTTTGAGCTGGTAGACTTGACCTAGAAGCCCACCAGACAAACACCTGTCTGAATTATAGGATTCTGTGTTTAATTTGTATTAATTAGAATTTAATTATTGGAGGTCGTAATTAATTACCGTAATTTATTTAATTGTTGCGCACTGCCGTTGCTTCGATATTTGGAGCGCTACCCTAGCTTTTGCCTTCCAACAAATTTCACAACCTTGTCCTAGACATGCCTGCCTTCCATTCTGACCTTTTTGCAACTCATAATTATGCTCTCTTGTACTTCATTTTAGCCGCACAATAATCGTCACGAACGTTTATTTAAATTCTAAATAAATTCTAATTTTGTATCGTTGTGCGTTTCAATCGAAATTGGAGGCAATCTTGACCCATTTTCTGTGCAATCCAAATTAGGGTAATATTTTGTTCTGAGTCTTCTTCACTAATGATATTGGTGACCCTACCTGATTTTGGCCCCATGTACTCCTAATTAATTTTAGAACACAACTTGCATTTATTTCTAATTAAATTAAGGATACCATTTTGACTGATTCCGTAAATCCCGATTTAATCCCAGTACACTATTAATTAAGCCCATACCAAGCACACAATGCCCCCTCACCCTACAAAATGCCAAACACCGAATCACCCACCAAATTTTTATCATTTTATGCATCTATGCAAATACCCAAATTTAAGGGGGCAAATTTGTAAATTTGCATTAGGTGTCAACACCCCATTGGTTCAACTAAATGGAGAGCCCCAAATATTGACTTGTCAACACCCTCATCCTCACATGAAGGAGTTTCCTTCATGTCAAATCCTAACCACCGATTTAAAATGGGTGCATCCTCACCCTTCATTCCCACACACCCTCTCTCCATTTAAAGTCACATCACCCACACCCTTCCCAAGAAAACCCTAATCCCCAAACCTAGGGAAGCCCCCATTTTTCTCTCACCTCACTCCTCCCTCTCTCCAACGTAGGAAATTTCTTCTTCCTTTTTTCTTCTCTTTTCTTCTTCTTCTTTTTCTTCTTCTTCTTCTTCTTCTTCTTCTTCCCTTCTTCTTCTCCTTCTCTTTCTTTTTGAATTAAAGAAGAGGGGAAATCATCAAACCTCACCTACTGTTCACCCGAGATCCCCTCCTCCTCCATCTTCTCCGGCCGACTCCCTGTACCCCGGCCTGTACCTCAGCCACTACTCCAATGAGCCGACCACCCCGCACTTCCGGCGAGCCTGAGCAACCCCCCTACTCGGCCAGCTCCGGCCCTACCCCGGCCTACAACTTCGACTTCCCTGCAAACTCCCATCACCACCACCGCACCTGACCTCTTCCTCGTCGACCACCTTCATCGCCACCACCTCATCCCTGCATCCCCCTCAGTCCCGAGCCTACCCGACTCCTCCCTACACCGGCTTCTCCCCGCCTGAACACTCCCACCGGCCCTCAGCTCCGTCACCTCCACCATTAGAGCCGCCATCACCACCACATACTACCACCACCATCATCATCATACTCCACCACCACCACTGCCAGCAAGCCGAGTCTTCCCTCCAGCCGTGCAGTCCCCATCCGGCCATCCCCCGCCGGCCAGCTCTCCCTCCGGCGGCTGTGCACCACCACCTGTGAGACCTCTCCCTCTTCCCTCCTATTTAGTATATATACGTATATATATATGTATACATTTTCGTATTGGTATATATATAAGCATGTATGTATTAGTATATTTTCGTATATGTATATAAATACGTGTATTTGAGTGTATGTGTGTACGTACTTATGTTGTATACGTATTTGGGTGTATGTGTATGTGTATATGTTTATATATATATATATATATATATATATATATATATATATATATATATATATATATATATATATATATATATATATATATATATATATATATATATCGTGTATTCTCTATTTATAGGTATATGTATTTAATGTATATATAAATTAGTATATATGTATTTGATGTTATACGTTAAAACATATTTTGGTATAAATATACCTATATATATACGTATTAATTGGTATATATATAAATATAAATATATATATTTATTTTGGTATATGTTTAATAAAAATGTATTTTAGTATATATGTATGTGTAGCATAATATACATATTTATTTTGGTATAAATATGTACATATATACGTATATGGTATATGTGTAATTTCACTTAGTATATACTATATATATATATATAGTACATCCTCAAATCAGTATATATGTATATAAACATTAATGTATATGTTAGTATAATATATACATTTCGATATATGTCTCTACTAGATGACCCGAGAGTAAATACGGATACCCCGTATTTACATGGACCTATGACCCTGTGAATTGTTAGTTGACTGTCATGCGCACGCTGACGTACTGGCAAGCCCCGTACCATTTTGATCGTCTGTCTTGCCCAGCAATCGCAAACGCGACCCCTGAGTTATGTATTTGTGGTGTGTTAGTGTAGCAGCTGATGCAAATATTGTATTGTTTATTATGTGTTTATAGGACTGTTGGATCCTCCAGACGATACTCTGGAACAGGACATTGGTATTAGCAGCTAAGGACCCAAGGCGAGTACATTCTCTGATTAGTTTCTTGTTTATGATATCCCCTATGTCCATTGTATCTAGTGTAAATATCCATATTCTCGACACGCTTGTTACACGGATTGGTGTATAAGGATCTCGTCATGAGATGTTATTTCTTGTTCATGGTGTAGCTTGTATAAGTCTTGTTTCCTTGTTATCTTGTGCATGTACAGACACTGGTTTTTGGGGAGATTTGCTACCTTCCTAGGGAATCCCGTGCCATAGCGTACCATGGTTGGATCTACTATACCAGTCGGGGGTGGAGAGTATTTTAGTGTACATATATGATCATACCCTTAATGTACAAGTCTTGCTCACATGTTAGTATTGGTCATACACCGCACGTATGACTAGCCAGGCCCTTATTCCTGTACAAGTTCCCAAGCCGATCATATGTTAAAGCTAGTACTCACACCCTTAGTCATAGTAGTCTTGCTCATTGACATATTGTTCCTTCCTGCATTTATTTACAGTATTTCCAGTATTTTCCTTTATTGTATATCCCTCGTACATGTACATGCATCTTGTATATTTCCATCTATTTTACTGCTACATAGCTTATATCATTGATATAGAACTACTATTAGAAATGTACTTTGCTCCTTCCTGACTGGAAACATTTTTTCCAGACTATGCCTTAGAGGACCGCTGTCCATCATTTTATGGACCACTTGGGGAGTAGCTGCAGACTTGGACTTGGTAGTTCAGTTGTGATTCCGGGAGGTCTAGCCGGAATCACTAGTTATCTAGTTAGTTCTTTCAGTAGTATATTGGTACCGGATTTGTCTCCGGCATGTTTTGTTGAGACTTGAATATTGTTGAATTAAATTATTTACCTTAGACTTTTGTTGTAGTTTATTTTATTTTTTCGATATCTTATCGTGCTGTAGTTATGTGATTGAGTATGTTGTTTATTTATATTGCGTCATCCGTGCCTCCTTATGGAGATTGGATGCTTGTGTGAGATTACTTAGATAGAATCATGACCTAGACAGCGTTCTACCGTCGATGCTGCGGCGTAGGCTGGACGTACCTACGTATTCGTGCCCCAATTTCGGGTGCGGATCGTGACATATTTTTAGTGGTAGCCCATGCAGGTCAGACTTCGCAAGTTGTGCGATGTCGTGGTAGTGCGACATCATAGTTGTACTACTGCGTGCCTGCGATAGAATCTAGGACATAGGATCTAGGATGAGAGCGAATACTCAATCACAATTCCTTGAGAGATTCCTGGGATGACCCCTGAGAATCTTGTTATAATTTCCAATTTAAAATATTTCCCTCGTTTTCGTCCATTCTCACTTGTTGATATTGAATTTGATTCTTGTTGATCAGTTAGTAAATTAGGATCTTGGTTTCATTGTAGAGTTTGATTTCATATCAAGATGAATTTATGGACTAATTTATGGTATTATCTGATGACACATGTCGATGAGGACAGTGAGAGAGATTAACATTAGGGCTTTTGGACTACAAGATATGGATTTAAATTATAATTTGAAGATTGAAAATGAATTGCAATTTTTTAGAATTTTGAGAAGTTGAGATATTGTTATTAAATTTTTTTTTGAGGATTCAAATGCAATTCAATGAACCTAGACAAAGCTGTGAGGATTTTTGAAAGTGATTAAATTTGCGTTTCATCATTTGAATATTTGGCTTTAAGGAAAGTATGCATTTACTTTAAATAATTTAAGGAGTTAGTTTTGAGGATTTTATTTGAGGATAAAATTTTATAGTGGAAGAGATATATATATTAGTATATAAGTAGATGAGGTGCATGTGTAAGGATCTGTTGGCTTGAAGCATGATTGATATTGCACTACAACTGACTTGGGTATCCATCTAGGGTTGTATTAGAAGGAGCAGTACTTAGTATGGTGTGTTGAATTTGATATGCAGTTGAGTGATAAGAATAACTAGTATCAACGATTGCAGTAGGTAAGAAAGTTAGCAGTGAGTGTGCTTGTAGTAGAACTACGGTACCTAAAGGGATAGAGGTATCAAACCTTGGATGCATTATTGACCTGTGCAAACACAACTAGGAATATTCCCATCTATTATCTTGTTGTCCTTTTCTTCTGAATGATGCTTTCTTTAGAACTTTACTGTCCTTCCTTGATGATATCGCATTTATTGCCTTAATTAATTCTTTTGGATCTGTCTTCAGGATGTCGCCGAAGACACGATCTATGAGAGTAGGAGCACCAGCTTTAGAGGGGTCTACCACCTCTCCACCTGATGGACAGACATCCGTAGTTTCTTCTACATCTCCGCTGAATGTGGGAGTATCTGCACTTTTCAGGGATCCTCCTCCCCCACCTGATCAGAGGATTGCCGCAGTTGTGACGGACAACCTTCCTCCTCCACCGACACCGATTTTCGGAGGTTTACCCATTGACGGGGCACAGATGTTTACCTTGATCCAGGGCATGGTAGATGCCCAGAGAGTGACGGCAGACTCTCAGCGAGTTCAAGCTGAGGCTCATAGGGTGCAAGCAGAAGCGCACCAGGCATAAACCGAACTGATGAGAGAGAGCATAGAAAATGCTCATCAGGTGACTCTCCAAGCTTTGGAGAGAGTAGCACAATACCAGCAGTTTCCTGGCCAGCAACAGCAGAGATCAGGCACTATAGTGGACTTCAAGAGGATGATGTCTCGAGAGTTCAAAGGCACTGAAGGGATACTCTACGCTGACGACTGGCTAGAGGACATAGAGATGAGCCTGCGATATTCCCAGATTCCAGAGAGCTTACGGATAGAGGCGGCCGGCAGTCAGATGTTCGATATCGCACTCACGTGGTATCGCACGGAGCCGAGACTTACTGCACAAGGACTTACTTGGGAGACCTTCAAGGATCTCTTCAAGGAGAAGTTCTTTCCCGACGTGGCATTGGGAACCTTGGAAAGTCAGTTTCATGACTTAGTTCAAGGAAACATGTCGGTCGACGAGTACGCCACAGAATTCTGTCGATTGAGCCATTTTGCATCGTCTATGATCCGGGACCCAGGAGATCGAGCCCGAAAGTTTAGAAAGGGGCTGACGAGAGAGATTAGGTCGCGCACTTCTGGTCGTCGTACCGCTACCTTTGAGGATATCTTGATGGATGCCCAGATTGCAGAAGAGGATCTGGATCTCAGGCCTAAGAGGAGTCACAATATTTCTGGAGATATGGATGGTAGCGTAGGACCAGCCAAGCATCCCCATATTCAGCAACTGCCAAGGATGGTTCAATATCAACAGCAGTACCAGGCACCAGTTCGTTTTCAGCAGGATCGACGGCAGCCTCCGAGAGAGACACAACAGACTTGTCATTTCTGTAAGAAGCCAGTTCACCTTTGGGAGAGCTGTAGATTGAGGCTAGGACTTTGTTTGCGCTGTGGTGATACAGGACACCGAATGAGGGATTGCCCTCTAGCTCAGCGTGCAGCTCCAAATTATAGAGATCCAGTTAGGCCACCTGTGGAACCGTATATTGCTCAGCACCCGCGAAGGAAACCACCTCAGCAGGGCAGGGCATTTGCGATGACGGTCGAGGAGACCGATACTGCAGGTAATGTGTTAGCATGTTCTGTTCTTTCCTTCCTTCTGTTCCTTTCTATTTGATTGATTGATTGATTCCTTAGTACCGTAGTTATACTTGTGATTTCCTTGTTAGAATGTAGTTAGTAGCACACCCTGACAGAGACTGCAATACCATGACAAAGAACACATGACCGTACATGTTTTCTTAGATTACATGGCTGTAGGTAGAATTTTCTTAGACCATGATCATTGGGGTTTGACCATAGCGAAGATCTATGAAGAGGTTATGACTTGACAAGAGAAACAATATGCTTAAAATTTTGGAGGATAAGCATAAAGAGTTAAGGATTTAATATGGCAGAGTTGATGAATCATTAATTTTATCAAGATTGAGATATGATTAAATTATCATTAAAATTCGAGGATAAACATTAATTTAAATGAGAGGTTAAGAATTTAATATGGTAGGATTGATGATTATTGATTATGATATACTTATCATTAAAAACTTGAGGATATTATCATTATATTTATTTGACCGCAAGTTTTGAATTTTTAAATTTTATATTATGGACATTGCATTTGAAGAATCCATAGGTATCGCGTTGTCGAGTATTTTGAGGAAAAAGGAAACCAAGGAATAAGATCATTGATGGATTAGTATTTGAATTCAAACTTTTTGGGACGAGATTTAAATTTTATATATATATGCATTGATTGAAATTAAATTTGAGGAGTAGATATTAAATTTCGAGTATTTAATTTTTAACTTAAAAATTCGGAGGAAATTGTGAGGAGAATGGAAACTGATTTTATTTCGAGGATTTTTTTCAGGAATACAATAATTTCAAATTTTTTTAAAAAACTTTTGTTGAAATGACAAGGTGGATTATTTCAGGATTATGTGGGTTGGTGAATTTAACTATTGATGGAAAATAATATAATAAATAAACATTACTATGAGGACTTTAAATTTCGAGAACGAAATTCTTTTAAGGAGGGTAGACTTGTCACTACCACATTATGAAAACAGGGGTATTTTTGACTTTTTATATATTATTAATATTATGGTATTTATATTAAATAATTTCATAAATAGTATATTTAAATTAAATAATTGTATGAGATGTGTATTTAAATATTTTAAGTGTTCATTAATGTTTGAGCTGGTAGACTTGACCTAGAAGCCCACCAGACGAACACCTGTCCGAATTATAGGATTCTGTATTTAATTTGTATTAATTAGAATTTAATTATTGGAGGTCGTAATTAATTACCGTAATTTATTTATTTGTTGCGCACTGCCGTTGCTTCGATATTTGGAGCGTTATCCTAGTTTTTGCCTTCCAACAAATTTTACAACCTTGTCCTAGATATGCCTGCCTCCCATTCTGACCTTTTTGTAACTCATAATTATGCTCTCTTGTGCTTTATTTTAGCCGCACAATAATCGTCGCGGACGTTTATTTAAATTCTAAATAAATTCTAATTTTGTATCGTTGTGCATTCCAATCGAAATTGGAGGCAATCTTGACCCATTTTCTGTGCAACCAAAATTAGGATAATATTCTGTTCTGAGTCTTCTTCACTAATGATATTGGTGACCCGACCTGATTTTGGCCCAATGTACTACTAATTAATTTTAGAACACAGCTTGCATTTATTTCTAATTAAATTGAGGATACCATTTTGACTGATTCCGTAAATCCTGATTTAATCCCAGTACCCTATTAATTAAGCCCATACCAAGCACACAATGCCCCCTCACCCTACAAAATGCCAAACACTGAATCGCCCACCAAATTTTTATCATTTTATGCATCTGTACAAATACCCAAATTTTAGGGGACTAATTTGCAAATTTGCATTAGGTGTCAACACCCCATTGGTTCAACTAAATGGAGAGCCCCAAATATTGACTAGTCAACACCCTCATCCTTACATGAAGGAATTTCCTTCATGTCAAATCTTAACCACCCATTTAAAATGGGTGCATCCTTACCCTTCATTCCCATACACCCTCTCCCTATTTAAAGTCATATCACCCACACCCTTCCCAAGAAAACCCTAATCCCCAAACCTAGGAAAGCCCCCATTTTTCTCTTACCTCACTCCTCCCTCTCTCCAACGTAGGAAATTTCTTCTTCTTCTTCTCTTTTCTTCTTCTTCTTCTTCTTCTTCTTCTTCTTCTTCTTCTTCTTCTCCTTCTCTTTCTTTTTGAATTAAAAAAGGGGAGGAAAATCATCAAACCTCACCCACTGTTCACCCAAGATCGCCTCCTCCTCCATCTTCTTCGACCGACTCCCTGTACCCCGGCTTGTACCTCGGCCATTGCTCCAACGAGCCGACCACCCCGCACTTCCGGCGAGCCTGAGTAACCCACCTACTCGGCCAGCTCCGGCCCTACCCCGGCCTGCAACTTTGACTTCCCTGCAAACTCCCATCACCACCCCTGCACCTGACCTCTTCCCCGTCACCACCTTCATCGCCACCACCTCATCCCTGTATCCCCCTCAGTCCCGAGCCTACCCCGACTCCTCCCTACACCGGCTTCTCCCCGCCTGAACACCCCCACCGGCCCTCAGCTCCGTCACCTCCACCATTAGAGCCGCCATCACCACCACATACTACCACCATCATCATCATCATACACCACCACCACCACTGCCAGCAAGCCGATTCTCCCCTCCAGCCGTGCAGTCCCCCTCCGGCCAGACGATCCAAACCACCACCAGTACGGCCATCCCCCGCCGGCCAGCTCTCCCTCCGGCGGCTGTGCACCACCACCTGTGAGACCTCTCCCTCTTCCCTCCTATTTAGTATATATACATATATGTATATGTATACATTTTTATATTGGTATATATATAAGCATGTATGTATTAGTATATTTTCGTATATGTATATAAATACATGTATTTGAGTGTATGTGTGTACGTATGTATGTTGTATATGTATTTTGGTGTATGTGTATATATATATATATATATATATATATATATATATATATATATATATATATATATATATATATCGTGTATTCTCTATTTATAGGTATATGTTTTTAATGTATATATAAATTAGTATATACGTATTTAATGTTATATGTTAAAACGTATTTTGGTATAAATATACCTGTATATATATACGTATTAATTGGTATATATATAAATATAAATATACATATTTATTTTGGTATATGTTTAATAAAAATAAATTTTAGTATATATGTATGTGTAGCATAATATACATATTTATTTTGGTATAAATATGTACATATATACGTATATGGTATATGTGTAATTTTACTTAGTATATACTATATATATATATAGTACATCCTCAAATCAGTATATATGTATATATGCATTAATGTATATGTTAGTATAATATGTACATTTCGATATATGTCTCTACTAGATGACCCGAGAGTAAATACGGATATCCCGTATTTACATGGACCTATGACCCTGTGAACTGTTAGTTGACTGCCACGCGTACGCTGACGTACTGGCAAGCCCCGTACCATTTTGATCGTCTGTCTTGCCCAGTAATCGCAGACGCGACGCCCGTGCAATTTGACACACACTGACCCTAGATTGACCAGTGCCATACCTGGCATAGCCCCTGAGTTATATATTTGTGTTGTGTTAGTGTAGCACCTGATGCAAATGTTGTATTGTTTATTATATATTTATAGGACTGTTGGATCCTTCAGACAATACTCTGGAACAAGACATCGGTATTACCAGCTAAGGACCCAAGGCGAGTACATTCTTTGATTAGTTTCTTGTTTATGATATCCCCTATGTTCATTGTATCTAGTATAAATATCCATATTCTCGACACGCTGGTTACACGGATTGGTGCATACGGATCTCGTCATGAGATGCTATTCCTTGTTCATGGTATAGCTTGTACAAGTCTTGTTTCATTGTTATCTTGTGCATGTACAGACACTGATTTTCGGGGAAATTTGCTACCTTCCTAGAGAATCTCGTGCCATAGCATACCATGGTTGGATCTACTATACCAGTCGGGGGTGGAGAGTATTTTAGTGTAGATATGTGATCATACCCTTTATGTACAAGTCTTGCTCACATGTTAGTGTTGGTCATACACCGCACGTATGACTAGCCAGGCCCTTATTCCTGTACAAGTTCCCAAGACGATCACATATTAAAGCTAGTACTCACACACTTAGTCATAGTTGTCTTGCTCATTGACATATTGTTCCTTTTCGCATTTATTTACAGTATTTCCAGTATTTTCCTTTATTGTATATATCTCGTATATGTACATGCATCTTGTATATTTCCATCTATTTCACTACTACATAGCTTATATCATTGATATAGAACTACTATTAGAAATGTACTTTGCTCCTTCCTGACTGGACATATTTTTTCCAGACTATGCCTTAGAGGACCGCTGTCCATCATTTTATGGACCACTTGGAGAGTAGCTGCTGACTTGGACTTGGTAGTTCAGTTGTGATTCTGGGAGGTCTAGCCGAAATCACTAGTTATCTAGTTAGTTCTTTCAGTAGTATATTGGTACCGGATTTGTCTCCGGCATGTTTTGTTGAGACTTGGATATTGTTGAATTAAATTATGTACTTTAGACTTGTGTTGTAGTTTATTTTATTTCTTCGATATCTTATCGTGCTGTAGTTATATGATTGAGTATGTTGTTCATTTATATTGCGTCATCTGTGCCTTCTTATGGAGATTGGATGCTTGTGTGAGATTACTTAGATAGAATCATGACCTAGACAACGTTCTACCGCCGATGCTGCAGCGTAGGCTGGACGTACCCGCGTACTCGTGCCCCAATTCTGGGTGCGGGTCATGACACCCTGGTAAACCATAGTAACTAGCACGCACTATGGTGGTCATATCCGATGGTCGCTACCCCCGAGGTATGTCGATTGATGGAGTCCGAGGGTCGCTACCCCAGAGGTATGTCGGCTGATGATGTCTACTGACGAGCGTATGAGTTATGAAGATTAGATCGAGTAGCCTACCCTTGCCCATACATCGAAAAGTTGTCCTCATTTACATTCATATAGATTGTCTTGTACAGCGTACTTATTTATTTTCAAATTATATGCATGTTTACTGTATTCAAATTGGCTCATTTTTTTGTATCTTGTTACGTCCCTCTGAGGACCTGGTCCTCTGCCAGGTGTATCTGTTCTTGAGTATTTGCAGGAGCGCAGATTTGGATGGTTATATATGTTTCGTGGATGTCCTCTCTTCGAGCCCATGATTGTTGGCTGGTATTCTTATATGGTGTTGTTGTGTTGTACATATATTATATTTGCTCTTATATTCGAGTTGGTAGTGGATTTGTTTCCATCCAACTATCATCCTTAGATACTTTTATGGAGATCTAGTTTCATAGATACTGGTTAGTTATTTATAATTGATTTTCTGTGGATGAAATTTAGATTATACCCTGTGACTTGTGACATATGTTATACCACTATGGATTTGATATTCATATTACAGCGTACGTGTGGTTTTTTTTTCCATATATTGGAGTTGCTATATCCATGCGGCTGGCATGCTTACGTGTCATAGTCCTACGTATTTTTTGGACTGAGGCGTGACACCTTATCATATAAAAGAAACCTATTAAGTAGTAAAATAACTATAATTGAAACATCATGGATACAACCAGCAACAGTTGGAGGAATGGCATTATGTGGGTATATACAAACAAGGACAAGGGGAGGAATTAAAAGACTGAATAAGAGGGGAAGCTATTAAAGAAGTAAATGTAAGAAAACTATATAGGAATTAAATGAAGCCTTTAAGTAGTTACATTAACATCTTATAGGCTTTTTCTACTTGGCATTTGTTATTATTCACCTTTTCAGTATATATAGGAAAAGAACTACAATATGTAGCCACGGGTACTGCGCATGGTTCATATCATAGTTGCACCAAACATTACATATCCAAGAATGATGATAAGTAGCCAACATATACCATATGAAAGATATAACTGCAAGTATGTAACACAATTTACTCAAGTATGTAGAACTTCCATTCAAATAATAAAACATAACACCCATAGACAGATGAAAGGATAATCCCTTATAATATGTGAACATTTTTTCTTTATACGAGTTAAACGCTCTTTTTGCTACCATTAAATTAAGGACCACTCACCTAGTTGCTTTAATATAAGTATGTAAAGTTGTAAAAAAAACCCTTAAAACTTAACCTAAGGCAACAGAGCTAGAACTCTCAATAATAGTGTAAACCCCCTGATTTTTCAAGGATTTTTAAAAAATAATTTTACACAATTTTCTGTAATTTTCTGGAATTAAAACTAATGCATTTTGTGATTAAAAGATTTTTAAATAATGTTAATTAATATTAAAATATTATGAAAATAATATTTTTGGGTGTAAAATGGAAAACTGGACATAGGGTATTTTTTGTGAATTTATTGGACCCAGAAGCATTTTTAAAGCCCTAAAAACTAATGTATATTTAAACCTAAATAAACCCTAAAATAAACCCAATTTATTTCCAAAATAAACCAAACCAACCCATACCCGGTTCAATTGAACCAAACCCAGCCCTTAGCGGGTCGGGTCGGATCTAAACCCGACCCGAAACCCGCCTACCCAAACCCATACTTAAACACTAGCGGGTCTGGCCGGATTCATGTTGAACCCGGCCCGCGAACCCAAACCCGAATCCCTAACCGAAATCCTAATCCTAATTCTACCCGGAATCACTGTTCCGACCCGGCGGCGCCCCTATTTAATCCCCTCGCCGCCTTTGTCGGAACCATAATCCTCCATACTTTATCCCCGACCTCCCCTCGCCGTCTCCTCCGCCCGGACACACCCCGCAGCCCCGCTCCGACTTCCATCCTCTGCTCCGCCCTAACCCGAGCCACCACCATTGACCATCTCAGCCGATCATCCCCTCACCGTCCCCAGTTATCCCCTGGCCACCAGCTCCTCCATCTCTCCCCGCGGCCAAACCGACGACCCCGCTCGAGCCCTCGCCTCCAGTTTTCCCCTCGACCACCACCCCAAACCGTCGACCCCGCTTGACCAATCCCCGACATCGAACCCCCTTGACCACCACTCGTCACCCTCCGCCTGAGCCGCCCAGTCCCATCTCCACCACCCGCGCAGCCTCCACGACCCGTGACCTAGCCACCATCTTCACCACTCGTCGACCTCCGCCTAGCTCCGCCTAGCCCGTGCCCTAGCCACCAGCTCTGCCTCGCCACCCTCTCCCAGCTCGGCCAACCCATTGCCCTAGCCCCGGACACGGTCGACCCGGACACAGCAGCTCTCAGACCCGGATACGGTGACCAGGACACGAAACAGCATCCCGGACACAAGAAATTCTCGTCACACGGAGCCTTGTTCAGGTAATCCGTTCTCTCTCCTCGTTATTCCGTTTTCTGTTCTGTCAGTTATGTCACGTAGACTGTGTAACCCTCTTGATATTCGTGCAACTCGCTCGGTGCATCGCGTCCTGTGGTGATCGCGAACCGCGATCCAAAAATAGGAAAATCAACGCCCTATTTCACCCCAGAACTGAGTACGCCCCGCCAAACGGGACGACTTGGTCGCGCGCGGTCTTCACTGAAACGTGCGCGCTGTTGATACGGACGTGCAAGATTTTACAGAAGTTGATTTGGATGTGCGTGCACACCGGAATCAACGCGTATCTGCCGACAACGTCCCGTATCCGCCTGTTCTGGAATATGTCGTAACTTTGTATACACACGTTGGATCGAGACAAAACTTGCACCATCAGACTCGTAGAAATACGCTGGTTCTGTGACCCAAGTTTGGTTATATTCAGAGAACATTGACAAAATCGTGTATCGTAGGCCCCACGGCTCCACTTGACGGGCGATTTTGTGATCGGCTCATCGAAATCCAGTTCTGGAAGTTCCGTTGGGTTCGTATCATCATTCTAGACTTGTTGAGACTAAGTTGGACGAATTTGGAGACCATTGGTTCTGACACGCTTTTCGGTGCAAAGTGGGACACACATGGACCCCACTTTGACCCGAAATTATGGTTTTGCCCCTGTGTCCAAATTGGACAAAAGGGAAGTGCTTTCTAGATATTTTGCTTATTCTGGGAATGTTGGTGATATCTATTTCAGCATCCGGAGATATTTGTTCTGAGGTCATAGCTTCTGGCCCTGTGTATTGGACATCTGGACGTTACATTTTGCAGCTTCTTGCCAGGCAAGTATACCTTGCCATTGTACTATTATTTATATTTCATATGTTGCATGCATCCTTATTTTCTATCTTTAGTTCATATATTTTAACTGTTATATAAAATGCGCGCGATGGTATCGTCGCAAAATATTTTTATTTATGTATTGCATTGACCTTGTTCATGAGACTACCCCCTTATCATGTAGCATCATTAGGTTCATTGGCCGTGACACAGTTGTTACACGAGTTGTGAGTCTCATATAGATCACGGATTTGCGTTCAGGTTTGGCCTCCTGTACGTGTGGGCCGTGCGTTAGGAATAACTGCTGTTAGAAACTTTGCATGCTAGTAGACTTAGCAGTTATTAAAGGTCTAGGGACATAGCCTATTGTAGTACGGTGGTCCCATCCTTGTTCTTGTTTGGTTGCAGGATTGGGCTAGGGTACTAAGAATAGGCTATGAACCAAATTGTGTCATGGATGTGACATGCTTAGAGCATTGGGTGGGGAGAACAACAAGTACCGTATTTGAGCTCCTTTATACTTTTTCTTCTGTAACCCGGAAGCTCCGCTGGAGATACGGGCAGTGATGACCCCTATACTACTTGGAGGGCCTCCGCCGTCCAAAAGACGACGTGCCTTTGAGGCACCTGGTTCTCTGAGAGAGTCATGCCAATCCTAGTTTTCAGCCAGATAGCTCACTTGTGAGGAAAGTTGTTCTTAACTGCATTCACTTAGACGGTTAGGTGACCCATTGGATATTTATTTCAGTACTTTATTGGCATATGTTTAAGTATATTGTTATGTCCCTTTGAGACTACTTGGCGGGCCTCTGCCGTCCAAAAGACGACGTGCCTTTGAGGCCCCTGGTTCTCCGAGAGAGTCATGCCAATCCCAGTTTTCAGCCAGATAGCTCACTTGTGGGAAAAGTTGTTCTTAACTGCATTCACTTAGACGGTTAGGTGACCCATTGGATATTTATTTCAGTACTTTATTGGCATGTGTTTAAGTATCTTGTTATGTCCCTTTGAGAACCTGGTCCCCTGCCAGGTGTATCTGTTCTTGAGTATTCGCCGGAGCGCAGATTCGGATGGTTACTTATGTTTTGAGGATGTCATCTCTTCGAGCCCGTGGTTGATAGCTGATATTCTTATATTGTGTTTATTGTGTTGTACTTATATTGTATTTGCTCTTATATTTGAGTTGGTAGTGGATTTGTTTCCATCCAACTATTATCCTTAGATACTTCTTATTGAGATCTAGTTCCATAGATATTGGTTGTTTAATTATATTTGATTTTGGTGGATGAGATTTAGATTTTACCCTGTGACTTGTGACATATGTTATACCACTATGGATTTGATGTTCATATTACAGCGTACGTGTGGATTTGGTTTCCATATATTAGAGTTGCCATATCCATGCGGCAGGCATGCTTACGTGTTCCTAGTCCTAAGTATTTTAGGACTGGGACGTGACATGTTTTTGTGGTGGCCCATGCAAGTCGAGAGCATATTGTCTCGGTTATGTTACTGTACCGAGCAAGCCTGCACCTAGGACTAGAGTATAGGATCTCATCCATAATTGACTATAATTCATCTTCCTCCTATCTGTTCTATTTGAACAATTGTATCCTGCTTGATTCATGTTCTTTCCTAATAGTTTCTTGAGTATAGCCTTCTGCTAAGAATATAAGAACCCCTGTTATTAGGATGATAATTAGAGTAGCACACCTATTAAGAATACAACGAGAATATAGACACACCACTAAGTTTAGAATATCTAGTGAACCCTAGAATTCCTTATCTCTAGAATTGGTTTACTATTACCCCCTGATGTATTATGAAGACTTGAGAGTAGTATAGACACTACTAGAGTTAGTTAGAAGTTTACCATAATGTTTGACCCCAGTCTTGAGGAACCAATAGAAATCCGAGATCGAATGTTAGGACTGAACCTAACCTTTACAGTTAGATAAGTATTGGAGAACTATAAATTTAGATTCTTGTCTTGAGATAAGCAGACAGTGCCTTAGAAAGCCAAGAGCAATGTATAGAACAATTTCCTAATCATACCTCAAATATAGCAACTAGCATACCACTTCCCCTTAGAAAACCATGATGCTATCTAGAGCCCTCTATTTTTAATTTCATATATTGCTCCTCTGCGACCATAGCGCTCGCTAGTATGCGACGACTGATTACATTTCTTCTCTTCATCTTAAAACTCGTGCCACCTGACACTTCTGATAGTAGGCCAAGTAATTTTATTCTTTATTAAGGACTCATAGTTTGCTAGGATTATAGTTGTAGTCTTGAATTTGAAAATTTGTGCTTGGTAGTTAGAGTTTGAGAAGTTTGAGTTGTTCTTGCAGACTGTGACCCGATGATTACCCTCTAGTTGTAGACCACATAATTTGTACCCCATCTCGATACAAGCGAGATTCTTTTTCCCCTTAACGGCCAGTAACTCTTCTATCCTTACTATTGACACTTGTTCTATAAGCACTATGACTAAGATGTAAGATGACCATGACCTATGTAATAGAAGAGGATACCCCAATAAAGTACCAAGACCCCTTTTCATAGACCTTAAGAGGAGCTTCTACGGTATCCTTAAGACAATATAATAGTAGTTAAATTATTTTAAGTTGGGTAGTATACCTCACCACCTAGTATCATATAGTCCTTGTGATCCATTGATGACGTGTAACTGAATAACATTAATTGTATGCTAGCAAAGACGATAGGGTTTATTCAGACAATAGAATTTAGAGGTCCTTACCCCCATTTGGTCGACTAGCGACATAGACAAGGAGGTTGTATGATAACTGTAGAGATTGTAGAGTCTTTTGTTATTATTGCTTATGTTATTTTTTGTTTTTGCAAACTTGAATTATTTTGTAATTTCTCTCATCATAATCCAGCGTATCTATAATTTCTGTACTACCTTGACTTATGCTGCTATTATAGCCTAGTTTTGCAAGCTTATTCTTTATCGAGCTTGTTCATGACATGTATTATTGGAGTACTACACTAATACATTTCAGAATCAGTATACTACGGTCTGATCAACCATAGTGAGCTTGGTTCGCCCTTCGCATACCTACTTTATGTGGATCGAGATATATAGTGATTAGTAGACGAATGTACTTGCCCCCTAGATATGTCTGAGCATATCGTATCCATTACATAACTGTACTGATACGAGCATGTGAATAGGAATTACCAAAATAGGACTTCAATCCACAACTGCCTTGACAATTCCCATTTGAATTCTTTAAATACCTTGATCCCGATACTTCTATTCTATTATCTCGCCCTTGAACTCTTTATTATTGATCTCCGTCTTCCCTTATTTCGGAAAGATGAAACCTCGTAATTGGTATAAGTTTGATACACAGATAGTACTAAATATACCCCACAGGCCAATCGCATTGTTTGGTGACTATCTTTTATAAATGACTAAGGGAATATTATGGAGATATATTTGAGGATTCAATAGCATGATTAAATAATTTGGGGCATAGCTTTCTTAAGGTATATAGCCTTATGTGATAGATGGATAAATTCTAAGTTGGGTAGTAGTGCATTGTCAACTCAAGAGGAATTTCTTTTAGATTGTGATAGAGTAAGATTAGATTGGGAGAGGTTCAAGCTATTTTAATTTTAAGAAATTTAAAAGAATGACTAAGATGATGAGGATTAATGAATTGATATTGAGGACCCAATATTTATACCTTAAGTACATGATTTAAATTTTGAACAATGAAGGTAGAATCATCAATTAGAATTTGAAGGATTAATAAATTATGCCTTATTTTTGAGGACAAGATTGTTCTAAGTTGGCTGGATTGTGAAACCTCCCTCACCCAAGAATTAGACCTACATGGCTTAGATAGTGAGACTGAGGCTAGCTCGAATCTACTTAGAAATAGAACACGGTATTTTTATTTAGTTTTATAACATGGTATCACTTGGCGCACCTTACCATTGCTTCGATAATCTGAGCACTTCACTAGTCACTGCCTTCCTACAAATTCCACACCCTTATCGTAGACGTCCCCATCATCCATTCTCATCTTTGTGCAATTTTCTAATAATTGGGCGCTTTTATGCAAAAGAGCAATTAGGTGTCCACATTATTGACAAGACACCGGAAGAAACCTATTTTTCGCTCATGTGGATTTTTTCCATAATTTTTGGAATGTGCAACGTGCAACATCGTCCACTCCGTTGAACCTAGCCTTGCATTTTAACCAATGCAAATCTTAGACCATCCTTGACTTTCTACCGTGACTTAATTTTAATTTTGAGGATGAAATTATTTTAAGTTGGGTAGATTGTAAACCCCCAAATTTTTTAAGAATTTTAAAAAAACAATTTTACATAATTTTCTGGAATTAAAACTAAGGTATTTTGTGATTAAAAGATTTTTAAATAATGTTAATTAATATTAAAATATTACAAAAATAATATTTTTGGGTGTAAAATAGAAAATTGGACATAGGGTAATTTTCTGTGAATTTATTGGACCCCAGAAGCATTTTTAAAGCCCTAAAAACTAATGTATATTTAAACCTAAATAAACCCTGAAATAAACCCGGTTTATTTCCAAAATAAACCAAACCAACCCAGACCCAGTTCAATTGAACCAAACCCTGCCCTTAGCGGGTCGGGTCGGATCTAAACCCGACCCGAAACCCGCCTACCCAAACCCATACTTAACCACTAGCGGGTCTGGCCGGATTCATGTTGAACCCGACCCGCGGACCCAAACCCGAAACCCTAACCGAAACCCTAATCCTAATTCTACCCGGAATCACTGTTTCGACCCGGCGGTGCCCCTATTTAATCTCCTCGCCGCCTTTGCCGGAACCCTAATCCTCCAGACTTCATCCCCGACCTCCCCTCGCCGACTCCTCCGCCCGGACACACCCCGCAGCCCCGCTCCGCCTTCCCTCCTTTGCTCTGCCCTAACCCGAGCCACCACCATTGACCATCTCAGCCGATCGTCCCCTCACCGTTCCCAGTCATCCCCTGACAACCAGCTCCTCCATCTCTCCCCGCGGCCAAACCGACGACCCCGCTCGAGCCCTCGCCTCCAGTTTTCCCGTTGACCACCACCCCAAACCGTCGACCCCGCTCGACCCATCTCCGACATCGAACCCCCTCGACCACCACTCGTCACCCTCCGCCTGAGCCGCCCAGTCCCATCTCCACTACCCGCGCAGCCTCGACGACCGTGCCCTAGCCACCATCTCCACCACTCGCCGACCTCCGTCCAGCTCCGCCTAGCCAGTGCCCTAGCCACCAGCTCCGCCTATCCAGTGCTCTAGCCACCAGCTCCGCCTTGCCACCCTCTCCCAGCTCGGCCAACCCGCTGCCCTAGCCCCGGACACGGCCGACCCGGACACAGCAGCTCTCAGACCCGGACACTGTGACCAGGACACGAAACAACATCCCGGACACGAGAAATTCTCGTCACACGGAGCCTTGTTCAGGTAACCCGTTCTCTCTTCTCGTTATTCCATTTTTCGTTCCGTCAGTTGTGTCGCGTAGACTGTGTAACCCTCTCGATGCCCGTACAACTCGCTCGGTGCATCGCGTCCTGTGGTGATAGCAAACCGCGATCCAAAAACAGAAAAACCAACGTCCTGTTTCACCCCGGAACTGAGTACGCTCCACCAAACGGGACGACTTGGTCGCGCGCGGTCTTCACCGAAACGTGCGCGCCGTTGATACGGACGTGCGGGATTTCGCAGAAGTTGATTTGGATGTGCGTGCACACCGGAATCAACGCGTATCCGTCGACAATGCCTCGTATCCGCCTGTTCTGGAATATGTCGTAACTTTGTGTACACACGTCGGATCGAGACGAAATTTGTGCCATCAGACTCGTAGCAATACGCTGGTCCTGTGACCCAAGTTTGGTTCGATTCAGAGAATGTTGACAAAATTGCGTATCGTCGGCCCCACGGCTCCACTTGACGGGCGATTTTGTGATCGGCTCATCGGAATCCAGTTCTGAAAGTTTTGTTGGGTTCGTATCATTGTTCTGGACTTGTTGACACTAAGTTGGACGAATTTGGAGACCATTGGTTTTGACACGCTTTTCGGTGCAAAGTGGGCCACACATGGACCCCACTTTGACCCAAAATTATGGTTTTGCCCCTGTATCCAAATTGGACGAAAAAAAAGTCCTTTCTAGCTATTTTGCTTATTCTGGGAATATTGGTGATATCTATTTCAGCATCCGGAGACATTTGTTCTGTGGTCATAGCTTCTGGCCCTGTGTATTGGACATCTGGACGTTATATTTTGCAGCTTCTTGCTAGGCAAGTATACCTTGCCATTGTACTGTTATTTATATTCCATATGTTGCATGCATCCTTATTTTCTGTCTTTAGTTCATATATTTTAACTGTTATATAAAATGCGCACGACGATGTCGTCGTGATATGTTTTTATTTATGTATTGCATTGACCTTGTTCATGAGACTACCCCCTTATCATGTAGCATCATTAGGTTCATTGGCTGTGACACAGTTGTTACACGAGTTGTGAGTCTCATATAGATCATGGACTGGTGTGCAGGTTTGGCCTCCTGTACGTGTGGGCCGTGCGTTAGGAATAACTGCTGTTAGAAACTTTGCATGCTAGTAGACTTAGCAGTTATTAAAGGTCTAGGGACATAGCCTATTGTAGTACGGTGGTCCCATCCTTGTCCTTGTTTGGTTGCAGGATTGGGCTAGGGTACTAAGAATAGGCTATGAACCAAATTGTGTCATGGATGTGACATGCTTAGAGCATTGGGTGGGGAGAACAACAAGTACCGCATTTGAGCTCCTTTACACTTTTTCTTCTGTAACCCGGAAGCTCCGCTGGAGATACGGGCGGTGATGACCCCTATACTACTTGGCAGGCTTCCACAGTCCAAAAAATGATGTGCCTTTGAGGCCCCTGGTTCTCCGAGAGAGTCATGCCAATCCCAGTTTTCAGCCAGATAGCTCACTTGTAGGAAAAGTTGTTCTTAACTGCATTCACTTAGACGGTTAGGTGACCCATTGGATATTTATTTTAGTACTTTATTGGTATGTGTTTAAGTATCTTGTTATGTCCCTCTGGGGATCTGGTCTCCTGCCAGCTGTATCTTTTCTTGAGTATTCGCAGGAGCGCAGATTCGGATGGTTACTTATGTTTCGAGGATGTCATCTCTTCGAGCCCGTGGTTGATAGCTGGTATTCTTATATTGTGTTTATTGTGTTATACTTATATTGTATTTGCTCTTATATTCGAGTTGGTGGTGGATTTGTTTCCATCCAACTATCATCCTTAGATACTTCTTATTGAGATCTAGTTCCGTAGATATTGGTTGTTTAATTATATTTGATTTTGGTGGATGAGATTTAGATTTTACCCTGTGACTTGTGACATATGTTATACCACTGTGGATTTGATGTTCATATTACAGCGTACGTGTGGATTTGGTTTTCATATATTGGAGTTGCCATATCCATGCGGCTGGCATGCTTACGTGTTCCTCGTCCTAAGTATTTTGGGACTGGGGCGTGACAAATATTGCAAATTTTTACTAGATGGAAGTGCTAAGTAGAAATTTCACAAGCCAGTCTCAATAGTTTTTCAAACCTCATTTTACACCTTTATTAAGAAATATTTGCTGATCCTCTTAAGGGGGCTACAGAATTTGCAACAGTTATGGTATTAATAAAACTATGTAAAGGAACATCAAAATGTCATTTACTTCCTCTATGAAAATGATAATAAAACACATGTTTTCACCCCAAAGGAATGATATTTCCTGTTGCTTTAACAATGGACATCTAAGAATTGCAGCAGTCAATCAATATTTAGGGCAGTAAAGCTATCTTCAAATTCATAAAAAACCGATAGAAGTTCAACAAGAAATGGTGTTTAAAGCGTGACACCATATTATATTGAACAACATTACTGGCTTAAATGGTCCAATAATAAGCAAAATATTAATATTTATAAGGAAAATATATCGTGTGAAATCATTGACAAGATTAATAGTAACATTTGGTTTCAAGTAGGACACACATTCTACAGGACCCTCATCCTTAGCTTTATCCTTTTTATCATCCTCCACCTGTAAGAACCAAATAGAATTTAAAATAATTCATCCACAAATAGAAAGAGAAGATATAAAGGTAATTTTTCTTGAGCTAATAACATTTGCATTTTTGTGTAAAATATAAAGGAAAGGAAAGGAAAGGAAAGGGGCAAAAAGGACCTCAAGAGCTGTCTTTTCCTCTTTGGGCCCCTTGGAATTCCCTAGCAAACTCTTCTTTTTGTCAGTTTTGGACTTGCGTAAGTATACCACAACAACTGGATGAGAAATGAAAGTGACTATACTTGCACAACTAAGTGTGTTTTTTCGAAACCATGACACTAACAGATAATTAGATGGACAAACACTTGAACTTGAAAAATAAATCTTACGATGTGTCCTTCCAAAAGTAGCTCCTACTTGATACTCGGGATCATTAGGATATGGAGGGTATCCGGATCGAGCAAAGAAAACATGAGCATAGAGACTTCCATTGTTTCTAACGACCTATAAGTGCAAAAATTATAATTCATTCGCAAGTAATTCAGCAAGTATAATACTGATCTCCAAGTTTAGTACTCAAAGTTGTATCTGCATAGAAAAAGATTCCTCTGATGAAAAATATTGTAAAAATAAGATCTAGTACTAGCTGGGCCCCAAACTTCAAATGGAACATTCGTCTGATGACAAACAAAAGCATCCTCGTTGCCAAAGTCATTAAACTTCTTTTTTTTTTAAAATATAGCCACATGTCCTAGTAAAGAAGATAAACAGTCAAACTTGACTAAAAAATAACATAACATGCAATATAGTATCTAAACAATAACAACTGAGAGAGGTAAGAACCAAAAAATTATAAACAAGATAAACAAAATACAAGTAAGATTTTGAAAATCTAATGTCTAGGAATAATAGAAGGTGAGACATTCAAGGGAGGACGTCATGAATATCATAATTTTATAATAGTTGCCTACTTTTTAATTACCAGGGGTACGGAGACTTTAAACCAAACCACGTAGACTACTTTGAGGGTGTTGTTAAGGTGGCAAGGTGCCATTAAGGCTCTCCAGTATCCTAGCGCCTTAGGTGCTAGCTAGCCGCTCACCCGAGTCAAAAACCATATAAAAAAATTCAAGCTAATCGTGACTTATCAATTATCATCAACAAATTATGACTTCAACAATAAATACCAATTGTGTATCATTATAAGTATAACATGACCAACTAAGTTAGGAAACGATTATGATACAACTAATAAATGTATTCCAAAAACATTCTCATACTAATGGTTAAATGCATGAAAAAAAGAGAACTTAAATAGATATCATGCTCAAGTTTGTAGAACTTGTGATCAATGATATTATTTATATGTTGGTCTAAAATTCTTCAACATCATTTGATGCATCATCTTCCATAATTATATATCTTTGTTTTCTGATTTTTTTCCTGAAAACAGTTTTCAAAGAGTAAGTTATAAAGTTATTTTTTGAGTATATAAAGTTGTGCAGCCACATATATAATCACAGTTGTTGCAAAGTCTGCACAACTACCCTCATATTAAATCTGTACTGCAAGCCTCAACAAGTTCTACGACAAATACGATGACAAAGTTTTCGATCATGTTGTTCGAGCAAAAATAAGAAATTATCACAAAATTATCCCCAAATGTCGAGTAGTAACAAGAAATTATCACATAAATCATCTCCAAATGGTACACCCTAAATGTCAACAACAACATATATTGAGAGATCAAATAATCTAGAACTTATTGTGGGAGGGGACACTCTCCAGAGGAGGAGGGAAAACGACGGAGGAGGAGGGGGTATGGAGGAGCCGAGAGGGAGAACATGCACGGAGGGGAGTGGGCACGACCACGTCGGAGCTGAGAGAGGGGACCATGGGAAGCAGATCGCCGAAGAAGAGGGGACCGTGGGAAGGGGGTCACCGGAGAGAGGGGACAACGAGAAGGGGAACGCCGGAGAGAGAGAGAGAGAGAGAGAGAGAGAGAAGGGGAAAGTTGAGTGAGATGAGAGATAGAGCGGTCGATCGAAATATTAAATTTTGACCGGCCGCATTTTTTTAACTTAGGGTATAAACATAGGCGACGGACCAGCGATGTCCTAGTACATCGCTGCAATCGAGTAGCCATCACCAATCTGTCGTAAAGGTTTACCGCATAGTTCCCGCATAATGTGGCGTAATCCGGTGACGACATAGCGATGACCTGGCAATAGAATCATATTAAAATTTTAATCTATATATTTGGTCGTTATAATGCCGCCGAGACATCGCTATTTGATGTCAGATATCAGCCGTCGCCAATATTCCGTGGCTAAATTTCTGTATTTTAGTAGTGGGATCCTGTCGGGGCCAGGGCAAAAAAGGGGAGGGACGAACCATCCTGTTCTGGGGGGGGGGGCAATCGCCGCAATCTCCAGGGTGTTGGGGGGAGAGGCAATGCACTGGCCAATCAAAGGGATCTCAACCGCTTGAGAAGAGGGTGGAGGCTTAGATGCCTCCAAAGCGACTCTTGGCGAACCCAAAGTTTGAGAGGACAGACTCGGAGGAATGCCCTTCCCCAAACCGGCAGTAGCAGGTTCAGCCATAAGGTGCGCTTTGCAGGCTAAATATCTATTTCCCTGGTAACGACAAAGATGGCAGAAAGTCGGGACGTCAAAGAATATGCACTATTGCTAGTAGCATCTTTGTCCAAGAAGGTTGACACGCACGTGAGATGGTAGGGGTTGTGACAGATCCACTTCCACCCAATACAAGTGACACTCGGACGCGAACGCTCTGCTGTCGCGTTGCCAATCTTGAGAGGCGAGCCAAATGAGTTAGCAAGGTTGAATAAAGCCGACCGGTATAAAATTTGGTGGCAGATAGTTGACAATTCCACCCAAATCAAAGCAAAGGATGATTCCAAGATGGGATCTAAGTTTACCATCTAACGAAATATCCTCATTGGAGACTGCACCAAAACCAAGTGGAGTCGAAAGCGCAGACGGATGAAATTGTCTTCCCGCTGTGGCATGATCAGGATGTGTCTACGGTCCTTGACTCCCACCTGACATGATCAAGCTAAACCAAGCATAGAGAAGTCTTTCCAGATTTTGTTGATCGGTGGACGGTGGTGGGTGAACTTTTCGACAAGTGCCAGAGTCATCGGGCATAGCAGAATCTGCTCGTCATCCTCGGTAAAGGTAACAGAAGGTTCACCCATGAATTATTCTGGTTTCTTGAGGGGGATCGACGCCAGAAGGGGGAACCTACAACAACGCCTGAGCAAAGGACCTCTGAGCAAGCTCAGCCGAGGCCGCTGACACACCCACAACCGGAGTTGGCAGAAGGCCATCCGGGGGTCCCAAGGATGTCGACTGGAAAGTCAAAAAAGGGAGAGATGGAAGCGTGGAGGGTACAACCACCGCATGGGGTCGGCCAGGAAGCAGGGCCCTGAGCCGCCTTGGCAAGAAAGCTAACGAGTCTCCCAACGCGCTCGGGAGGCGACACACTGAGAATGGTGGGGGAAGAGGAAGAGGGGAGGGGTGAACGGGGGTAATCGAGGGTGACACTGGCAGGACCAAAGAGGAGGGAGGGGGAGTGGGTGGGAGGGGAGGCCCCTCACCACAAGGGCCATCCGGCACCAGATCCCTAAAAAGGGGACCGGAGCCCTAGGCTAGGGCCGACAGAAGCAGAAGCTATATATATATATATATATATATATATATATATATATATATATATATATATAGGCAGTTGATGGCATAAATCGTTGACAGTCGTGCTAGGCATTTACTATCGTTAGATCTATCCGAAACTACTGGAGTAGTTTACTAAGATAATAGAGTTCTAATAATAATTACTAATAACAGTTAAAATAACTTAATTATAATAATTAGGTCATTATTCATGCAAGTGAGCGAAGTACTTATATATATATATATATATATATATATATATATATATATATATATATATATATATATATATATATAGAAAGCCTTGCGGCAGAATAATTAGACAAATATTTTTATCCAAGTTATGGGTCAACAATTGACCAGAATTGAACATGCATTAGATAATTTATTGCATAAATTTAGTGCAATAAAACATATAGATCTTTCAGAAATTTTTTCTTTAAAGGAGACTACTAATATCTCCATTAGACCTCCTACTGAGATCCTTATAATGGATCCTATAGATTATTGCTATAGTTTCTGATCCCGGAAGAAAATTATAACCATTGGTTTTCTATTTGACTAGATTGTATCTCGTCACCTTGTTCTTCTGGTTAAATTATCTCTTCTAGCTTGCTGTTCCATTTGAACAAATTGTATCTCATCACCTTGTTATCCTGGTTTCTATCTTTATAATTTTCCTAAAAGATCCAAATATTTTATTGCACTAAATTTTTGCAATAAATTATCCAATGCATATTCAATTCTGGTCAATTGTTAACCCATAACTTGGATAAAAATATTTGTGTAATTATTCTGTTGTAAGGCTTTCTGTAATTCTGTTCATCGTGATAAAGGAATCAATGTTCATTATACTTATTGGGACTATATTGAAGCTTTTACCAAAGTATGTTTATCGTGATAAATGTATCATTATTCCTTATGAATATTATGAATGAAATATTCATTCAACATTCTAATTTATATTATCTTATATTGATGATATACTGATCTTTTCTAATATAATAGAAGATGCTGACATGAAGAATACTAATATTAAGTAATGCTACTTGGTGAAACAAATAATGCTCACTGGAAGTCAAGATACTTTCTTAAGTAGAGTAATGCTAGTTGTCAATAGGATACCTTTGTAGATATTGTGGTCTTTACCCTGCATAGGAAACATATGGCTTCCAAATATTTGTCTTTTAATTTCCATGGATCATTCATCAGTGGAATATCAGATTTTTCTAATTGTAATTTTTTCAGAATAATTATTTTGGGTAAAAATTATTTCACCCTCAACTGCCTGCTTGTAAGAAGAAACATTGGTTTTCTCAGAATTTTAATTAAATATGAATTCAATAACAATAATTTCCCTATCTTGGCCAGAAAATTTCTGGTCAAATGGTGGAATCGTATTGATAAATAAGAGAAAGTACAAATAGTACACAAATCTATCAAGGAGAATGAGGTCCTTGTAGAAGACAAATTAAAGAGAAAAATAATGTAAGATAGCCCTTTGAAAAAATTGAAGGATTCATTGAGACGAAGAAATCATGGAATTACTGAGGAAGAATTAAAAAAAAAATATCTCCAATATATGCAGACTCAATTTGAATCAATTTTCACCACAGATAATTGCTCTGTTAGTTCTACCAGATTAGACAGAATGGTAGAAGATAATATTGAAGGAGATTCTGAAACCTTCTCTAAAAGGATGCATCATAGAGTCACTACTCAAGAATCCGATGAGGATAATAATGATGAAGAGATACAACGATTCATTGTATTTGCCAGAATACAAGTGGCAGCATAATACTTTACTTTATGGAAAGAGAAATCTCTTTGAAATTATGGCCGGTAATGGTGGACCCCACACTTGCAAATTTCTGTGCAGATGCTCCACTCTAAGAAAAAGGTGAATAAAGTAAAGTTGATATGGATGGACACTTACTACTGTTTGTGTTCAGAAAATAAGAAAGAATCTTTGTAACTTGCACCTGTAAGTTACCCGGTCAGCCAATGCAGACGTATTGTATTATAAATAGAGGCTCTGCCTCTAAGTAATGTATGTTTTTGTTTTGAAGTTCTATTGGTATGATTTTTTTAAGCTTGTATTGTGTACTACTTAATATCGATCAATAAAATATCAAAATTTCACATAAAAGAGTTTGCTCTCATCCGCTCTACAAGAGCTTTTATCCTAGTTTCTATCTTTGGACAAAATTCTGAGCATTCTTTATTGCCTTACCCTTATTAAGGGTTTTTTTATTGGAACCAATTTCTAATGCTTGATTCATCAGCATATTGAGGTTCTACTTTGCTCACTTGCATGAATAAAATAACTAATTAATATAATCAAGTTATTATAACTGCTATAAGTAATTATTACTGGAACTCTATTACCTTAGTAAACTAATCCAATAGTTTCGGACAGATCTAACGATAGTAAATGCCTAGCATGACTGTCAATGATTTATTCCATCAACTGCCTTCTCGGCATAACAAGGCTACACGACTTTGGTGTCATCCCACTAGGAGTATGACACATCGTTTTGACAGATCCTAACTCTATTATAGTAAACTAGAGCAACAACTTTACCAGAAATAAGAACTATACCAGATAAATAACAAAAAAATAATAATTTACATCATTAAAATATTACATGTCTGTGAGAAAGTAGAAATACCTCAGCCTTGAGCCAACATGGCTCTGATACCAAAGATAGAAACTAGGATAAGAGCTCTTGTAGAGCGGATGAGATCAAACTCTTTTATGCAAAATTTTGATATTTTATTGATCGATATTAAGTAGTACACAATAAAAGCTTCAAAAGAAAATCACACCAATAGAACTTCAAAACAAAAAAATACATTACTTAGAGACAGAGCCTCTATTTATAATATAATACGTCTGCATTGACTGACCGGGTGACTTACAAGTGCAAGTCACAAAGATTCTTTCTTATCTTCTGAACACTAATAGTTGTAAGTGCCCATCCATATCAACTTTACTTTATTCATCTTTTTCTTAGAGTGGAGCATCTACACCAAAAGTTGCAAGTGTGGGGTCCACCATTGTCGACCATAATTTTAAAGAGATTTTCTCTTTTCATAATGGAAAGTATTATGCTGCCATATGTATTCTGGCATTGTATCTCGTCATCATTATTATCTTCATCGGATTCTTGAGTAGTGACTCTATGATGCATCCTTTTAAAGAATGTTTCAGAATCTCCTTCAATATTATCGTCTACCATTCTATCTGATATGGTAGAACTAACAGAGCAATTATTTGTCTCAAAAAATTGATTCAAATTGAGTCTGCATATATTGGAGACATTTTGTTTTAATTCTTCCTTAGTAATTCGAGGATTTCTTTGTCTCAATGAATCCTTCAATTTTTTCAAAGGGCTATTTTTTATTATTTTTTCTTTAATTTGTCTTCTACAAGGACCTCATTATCCTTGATAGATTTTTGTACTATTTGTACTTTCTCTTTTTTATCAATATGATTCCACCATTTGATCATAATTTTTTTGGCCAAGATAGGAAAATTATTGTTATTATATTCGCATTAATTACCCATTTAAAAATATATAGAATTTCAAAATAGATAAAGAAATACATAGTACTCTCCCCCTCAAAAAGTTTGTCAGTATTCTGACATATAGAGTATGATTGACACAGGTAGTAAATAATTCCTGGAGAGAAGGTGGTAGTATTTCCATTTTAGCACTAAATTGTAGCCACCAACGGATAAACCATGCAGGAATTTTCTGTTTAGGAATTTCGTAAAAAATTCGAACAAACCAAGAGTGCTTCTGCTTACTATTGTCGAAGTAGAAGACTTTGGTAAAAGCTTCAATATAGTCCCAATAAGTGTAAGGAACATTGATTCCTTTTTCACGATGGACTAATTATTTAGTTCTATTAGGATGAAGCCCCCATGATTGAGGAGTAATAATGTGACGAATAATAATTTTGCTATAATTGACGTCGTTGCGAAGATCATTGGTCTTCTGATATAAATGTTCTTTCTCAATTGATTTAGTTGTCAACAAGATACCTTCGTAGACATTGCGGTCTTTACCCTGCACAGGAAACATATTGGCTTCCAAATATTTCTCTTTTAATTTTCACGGATCATTCATCAGTGGAATATCAGATTTTTCTAATTGTAGAATTTCTTCAGAATGATTATTTTGGGTAAAAATTGTTTCAACCTCAATTGCCTGCTTGTATGAAGAAACATTGATTTCCTCAGAACCTTTGATCTGAATTCCTCTATTAAAGGCCTTTGCTGCTTTTCCAAGAATATTTTTCTGGAAAAAATGTCTCGACTCATTAGAGCCTGAGGTCATGGGCCTAGGAACCAATGGTTGTTTCCCTTTATCTTTCTTATTCATGGTCCTGTAAAAATTCACGAGTTAGAAAGTCAGGAAGTGAATTGTCAATTCCTTTAATATATTCATTTTTAAAATCAAATATGGCTAATTCAATTTTCCAAATCACAAATATTTGCTTAGATGCTAAATTTTTAACATTCTTTTCTAAGACAATCTTAGCAGAACAACAATCAATGCGTAATAATTTTTTTTATTAAGTAAATTATCTTGAAATTTATGAATGCATTGAATGATAGAAAGAATTTCTTTCTTAATAGTGGAATAATTATTTTGAGTATCATTCTATTTACCCAAATGATATCTCACTAGCACTTCTTTATTAGTGTCAGAATTAAGTAGTTTGAGTATCCCACCATAACCAATATTACTATCATCCGTTTCGACAATTTTAAACCACTCAACATTGGCTAAGTGTAAGCAAGGTAAATTTTTTACCTTCTGCTTTATTATTTTTACAACTTCTGTATGAGCATTACCCCATGGAGCATGATTTTTTCGTAATCTTTGATACAAATTTTTGTACCATTTACGATATTCTTATAGAATTCATATACATAATTTAATGCACCTAAAAATTGCTGTAACAGTTTATTATCAGTTATTTCATCCAAAAATTTAGAAACAAAATCGATACTTCGGTCTATTGGAATTATTGTGTTATTCACAATATTATGTCCCTAAAATCTAATTTTTTGTTGGAAAAGCTTTATTTTTGGGACAAAAATTACTAAGCCATTTTTACTAGATAAGTGTTTAAACACATTAAGGTGTTTAAAGTGCTCTTCTATTGTATTAGAAAAGATCAATTTATCATCAATATAAGATAAATAAAATTAGAATGTTGAATGAATATTTCATTCATAATATTATAAAATTCTTAAGGCACATTTTTCAGACCAAATGTCATTACATTCCATTCATAATGACCAAAAGGAACAGTAAAAGTAGTCTTATAATTATCCTTTTCATCAATTTGAATTTGCCACTAACCTAATTTTAGGTCAAACTTAGAACAAATTCTTGCTTTAGCTACTCTATTAAGTAGGTACCTTTTATTAGGGATTGGATATCTAATCCATTTTAAAACCTTATTTAAAGGTTTGTAATTAATTACAAGTCTTAGAACCCCTCTTTCTTTCTCAGCATTATTATTAAGATAAAATGCTATACAACTCCATGGGGAGTATGACTTGCGAATTAGTTTTTTATCCAATAAATCTTGGATTTTTTTTACATAATTCAAGATATTCTTAATTCAGTTGACAAGGTCTTGCCTTGGACGAAATATTTATTTCATTAAAGAAATTCTCATACGGAAGAAAAACTATATGTTATTTCCTATCCCAGAAAGTATTAATGATATTACTACAAGTTTGTAGCTTAAAGACTTCTTCGACTTGTTTAATTTTCTGTTGGATTTTCAACTGTTTTAATTGCTGGGTTATATTAACCTGAGCAAATTCTTCTTTTAAGAAGTTAATTTGATTCCCTTTTAGAGTGACTTCATTAAGAATCTTAACAATTAGATTCATTATAAATTTAAAAGTTATTCTTTTTCTTTTATAACTTGTGGTAATTTTTTTTTTAAACATGAGTTTTTCTAGAAATTTTTTTTCTAAAATAACATCCTGAGATATTTTCTTTACAACTATAAAATGTATAGGAATACAAAGATTATCCTTACAAACATTTACATCTGCAATTTTATAAGGAGTAGTTAGTTTTTTGTTAGTAGCAACACTAAGTATCTGGATAGTTCGTTCATAATATTTTATTGGAATAACTCCTTCTTTGACACAATTAAGATTAGCACCACTATCAACTAGTGCTATTAAATTAGTTATATAATATTCATTATTAATGAGTAGATTTATTCTAATGTATCATTTATGGGTAATGAATAAATCTATTTTTTGCAGAAAATTATCTCTTCTAGCTTGCTGTTCCATTTGAACAGATTGTATATCATCACCTTATTCTTCTGGTTTAAAAGAACCTACAGAAGATTCTCTGGTTTCTATTAATCTGACAGTATTTCTAGATATATTATCTATTTCAAGCTTATCCATTCTTTTCTGAATTTGTTGATCTTGAGATTTCAATGTCTTAATCTCAATCTTTAGAGTTTTTATTTTAGACTGAAGCTTCTGCATAGTAACATGTTTTGCTTGTCTGTTTCTATATCTAGAAATTACTTCAGCCATATTGTAGGCTTCAGTGAGAGTCTGGATAGGAGTAATTAGACCACCAGCCCCGAAGAATGCCGATAAAACTGCAAGAAATGAATTGAACGATATCTTTATCATTGTTTCCAATAGCTTTAGCTATATTGGAATACAACATCATTCAATATAACTGATCATGAATTTGTTTGTCAGTTAAACTATATATGTTTCATTCATAGATTTCTCCTCCACTGTAATAATTTTGAACTATTGAATCATTTTCTTCAAATAGTACATCAGCAGGAATGTGGTAGTATGATTGAGCCCAGGTAGCAAATAATTTCTGGAGAGAAGGTGGTAGTATTTACAAGGTAGCACCAAATTGTAGCCACGAACGGATAAACTATGCAGGAATTTCCTGTTTAAGAATTTTGGGACAAATTCGAATAAACCAAGAATGTTTCTAATTGTAGAATTTCTTCAGAAAAAATATTCTGGGTAAAAATTGTTTTAACCTCAAATTCTTTAAAGGAGACTACTAATATCTCTATTAGACCTCCTACTTCTTTAGAATTTTGGGACAAATTCGAATAAACCAAGAGTGCTGGCAAAGATAGGAAAATTATTGTTATCGTATTCACATTTAATGACCTATTTAAAAATATATGAAATTTTAAAATGGATAAATAAATACATAGTACTATTGGAAAAGCAGTAAAGGCCTCTAATAGAGGAATTCAGATCAAAGATTCTGAGGAAATCAATGTTTCTTCATACAATCAGGCAGTTGAGGTTGAAACATTTTTTATCCAGAACAATTATTCTGAAGAAATTCTACAATTAGAAAAATCCAATATTTCACTAATGAATGATCCGTGGAAATTAAAAGACAAATATTTGGAAGCCAATATGTTTCCTATGCAGGGTAAAGTCCGTAATGTCTATGAAAGTATCATGTTGACAACTAAATCAGTTGAGATAGAATATTTCACTAATGAATGATCCGTGGAAATTAAAAGACAAATATTTGGAAGCCAATATATTTCCTATGCAGGATAAAGTCCGTAATGTCTATGAAAGTATCCTGTTGACAACTAAATCAGTTGAGATAGAATATTTCTATCAGAAGACCAATGATCTTCGTAGTGACGTCAGCAAAATTATTATTCGTCATATTATAATTCCTCAATCATGGGGGCTTCATCCTAATAGAACTAATCGTGATAAAGGAATCAATGTTCCTTACACTTATTGGGACTATATTAAAGATTTTACCAAAGTCTTCTACTTCGACAATAGTAAGTAGAAGCACTCTTGGTTTATTCGAGTTTGTCCCAAAATTGTGTTGAATATTAACATAATTATAGACATCACGAACATGCCCAATATCATCTTCACTTAGTAATTTAAGCGAATGTTCTGTATAATTTAGAGATACAGTTCTTTCCATTATTTTTATAGCAATGGATGATCTAAAGTCAAAAGTACCAATTTGATAAAAAAATTTTGACTTTACCTTTGGAATAGTCCATTTGTTCAATTCCTCAAATTCAGAGGGATAGTTAAAATTCTGAGCATTCTTTATTGCCTTACCCTTATTAAGGGCTTTTGTATTCGAAAAAATTGCTAATGCTTGATTCATCAGCATGTTGAGGTTATATATATATATATATATATATATATATATATATATATATATATATATATATATATTCACGGCCAACAGTAGCCGCACTGTCCGCTAAAATTTGTTTATTTTTAATGCATTTCCCCCGTCGAATCTGAGGCCAACTCCATGCAGTCCCTTGCCTTCCCAGTACCGACCAACAGACTGCCTGAGCCTGGACCACGACCTCCCCAACCAGTCACTACGCAGGCGTCGACTGCGTATTACGCATTTCCAACATCCTCGGTGGCTGTCGAAGTACAGATAACACAGCTACAATCCTACTGAGACAACCGACCTTGGTTATATTTTTCCTGATGTTAGAGAGATCATACAAACGTACGAGAAAAACTAAAAAACTACTGATTACTGCTCTTAATGGTTTACATAATCAGAATATAAACTAACTCTAATGAAAAAAATTATAAAAAGGTGTTAGCAATCTCAGTTGCTAAAGAAGAAAATTATAACAAAGAATATGAGGAAGAAGAAAGAACATAGAAATTAAGACCTCACTGGGGTGTTAGAGATCACCATTACTCAAAGCAAAATTTGATCCTTTCCGTCGATATGCTCCTAGGAACCAACAAGTTCATAAAAGAACTTTTGTAACGCTCTTTTCATTATTTTTTGTAGATCTCGAACTAGACTCTTTGAATGAACAATACCTTGTTGCTCCTAATGGCTGCTGCTAAGCCTCCTCATAATGCTCTCTGTTCTCTCTCTAATATATCACTTGTATGTCTATCTCTGGAGAAGAACACAGAGTCTATATTTATAGCATATACCTTTAGTAGCCCACTACCATCATGGGCATAGAAACCGGAGTTAGTGCCCCATCAAGCAGTGGTAATTACCTCCATTGTTCTCCCATAAAGTGGAGGTAATACCCACTAATTAGGGTGGTTAATGCATATTACTCCCACTTACATTAAAGATAATGGCAATAACTAATGGAGGTAAATTCCACGTTCTCCACTGCCTTGAACTACTTTTTTCGTGAATGCAGCCACCCAGCAAAAATGCAACATGTACGCGGAAGCTCGTAGAACCTAAGCTGTTATGCTGGGCCGATGTACTACTACACCACTTCTCTACTGTTCATGTACATCCATGTTAGAATTATTTTCTTTTACTTACTTAAAAATTTCAGAATACAAAATAAAATTAAACAATGTTACCGGCCTCTGGAAAAGTCGTGCACGAAGCACTGCCCTAAGAGTTTATTCGGGATCTGTGTGCAGACGTTCCCGACGCTCCTAGTGGTAAAACCCCCGCACTACCGGAATCTCTTTGCCGCACACGACTTGGAGAGAACGACCAGGACTTAGCTCTGCCAAGAGCATGAAGATGAGGACGAAGAAGAAAATGTTGACAGAGATTTGGAGTAAGAAATTTTCGGAATGATTTTACAAAGAAATTAGCACGTATATATAAAACATTTATGTAACGGTCTGAATTAAATTACGATTAATTCAGCCGTTACGAATGAACCTGGACACAGAAAAAAAAAAAGGTTCAAAAAACGTAACTTTCAAAAATAAATGAAGAAGAAGAAGAAGAGGGGCAAAAAGTATTTTAGGGTCCCAGCCCGAACCCGAAGAGAAAATCGGATCGGCATTCGGCGCCCGCAGATGTGGGCGCGTACCCGCACCCGTTACGCGCGCCGAACCGAACCGAGCCGAGCCGAGCCGGGCCGGGCGGCGGCGGCGGCGCGCACGTGTGGCCCAAGGGGTTCCCCACACAACAACTTAATAGAGCAAAGGAGAGAAACTAATATATGTACACAAGGGGGTTATGGTGCATCCGATGTGGGACTAAAGAAAGAAAGAGGAATTGAGCTTTTGCAAGAAAAGTAAAAGCAAAACCAACAATCCCCCCCCCAAAAGGTCAAGTTTCGAAACAGAGATAAGAGTGAAGTAAATAGAGAGAGAGAGCATCTGGGCAGTAAAATACTATGCATAGATGAGATGGACTACAGCCTTGAATCTCACGTAGTGACTATTGCCTTAATCTGAAGAAGTGCTTGATGGACTATGCCTTGAATCAGACTTCTTGAACCAGATTTAGAAAATAGCACACATAGTACGCTAGAGGTCCTTGATCTATCGGGTGGCGCTTTTAAATGGCCATACGCACTTTTCCACATTCATGAGAGTTGTCTGGGATCGCCCTGTCCCATAGTCGCGGCCTTCACGACCTCTCATATAGGTAAGTCCTTAATGGTTGGTGATATGAATCAACCTAGCATTACAGCTTGGACCTATTAAGAGTTTAAACTCATCCTAACCATATCACACAGGAATACTGTCACCATAGGGATGGGGAGTTATTGTACACATGTACAGCCGCTTGGGCTTTATTATAATGAGATTTTTATCTCGAGTCAGTGTTCCATAAAGTCATCTAAGTTCAGCTTGTTTCTACCCATTGAACCGGCTTCTTGGGATCTCCAGTCAGACTCGGTTGGGTTGCCACTGCTGGTGACTAATTTATGGGCTTAACCCCATCCCCCTCGATGATTCTAGGATCAAAGTCCTAGACAGACCCTTTGTCAAGTGATCTGCAAGGTTCTTTTCTGACTTTATATAGTCAAGAACCACATATTTGCCTAGTAGGCTTTTTATTGACTTGAAGCGCAGCTGCAGGTGCCTGTTCATCTTAGCATTCACAGAATCATGCTTTAGTAGTTCAATAACAGATTTATTATCACAATTTATAGAAATTGCAGGAACAGGACTAAGAGAAACAGGTATATGCATAATTAGATTTTTAAGCCATTCAGCTTCTGTGCAAATTGTATCTAAAGCTATCATTTCAGAGTCCATTGTACTCCTAGCTATGATAGTTTGTTTACAAGAGCTCCAGGAGATCGCAGCTCCTCCTAGAGTAAATACATATCCTGTAGTAGATTTTATATCATGTGAGTCGGTTACCTAGTTTGCATCTGAATAACCTTCTATGATATCAGGGTGCCTAGAAAAATAAAGTTTGTAATCTAGGGTGCCCTTGAGATATCTAAATACCCTATCCAAGGCAGTCCAATGTGACTGATTTGGGTTACTGGTATATTTGCTTAGTCTCCCAATAGCAAATGCAATATCAGGTCTTGTCCTGTTTATTATATACATAAGGGAGCCTATCATCTGTGAATATTTATGTTGTTCCAAAGGTGGTCCTTCATTCTTTTTCAGTACAATATTGCTGTCATAAGGAGTAAGGACAGGTTTCTTATCAAATAACTCAAATCTTTTTAGCATTTTTTCAATTGAATGTGCTAAAGATAGAGTATAACCCTCTTTGTCTTTGGTCACTTGCATTCCTAAAATTAAGTTGGCTTCTCCTAGGTCTTTCATATCAAACTGGCTAGATAAATAGTTCTTTGTAATATTTCAATTCCAGTGATGAACCTAGGATAAGGATGTCATCTACATACAAGCATAAAATGACACAACTTTTATATGTACCTTTAGAGTATATGCATTTGTCATACTCATTTGACAAGAAACCATATTCACAGATTACTTTGTCAAATTTATTGTGCCATTGTTTGGGAGCTTGTTTCAGGCCATAGAGGGATTTTACTAGTCTGCAGACTTTCTTTTCTTGACCTTTAGCAATGTAACCTTCAGGTTGGTCCATATAAAGTTCTTCCTCTAGATCTCCATTCAAAAATACTGTTTTTACATCCATTTGATGGATTAGCATATCATGAATGGATGCTAAGGCCAAGAGAGTTCTAATGGATGTGATCCTAGCTATAGGAGAGTAGGTATCAAAATAATCTAACCCTTTCTTCTGGGTAAAACCCTTAGCAACTAATCTAGCTTTGTATTTCTCTATAGTACCATCGGCTCTGAGTTTCTTCTTGAAAATCCACTTACAACCTATTGGTTTATTGCCTAAAGGTAGATCTGTTAGAAACCAAGTGTTATTCTCCATGATGGAGTTGTATTCACTGTTAATGACTTCTTTCCAGAAGGGAGCATCAGGAGAAGACATTGCTTCTTCATAAGTTGAGGGATCATCCTCTATCAAAAATGTGAAGAATCCTTCTCCTAAAATTTTTCTCAATCCTATTCTTTTTACTCCGTCTTGGTTTAAAGTCTTGTTCAGATTGAGAGCTAGGTATTTGGACTTGAGAACTAGTAGAGGGTATGGAGGAAGAGATTGAAACTCTATCCTTAAAAGGAAATATGTTTTCAAAGTAAACTGCTTCTTTTGCTTCTATAATGGTATTGTTAGAGATTTTATTTACTTCTGAGTGAGGCACTAGAAATCTATTGGCATAGCTGTCTAAGGCATATCCTATGAAAACAGCGTCTACAGTCTTGGGACCAATCTTTCTCTTTTTAGGTTCGGGAATTCCGACTTTAGCAAGGCATCCCCAAACTCTAAGGTAATTAATCCTAGGTGCTCTACCTTTCCACAGCTCATAGGGAGTCTTATCTTTTGTCTTACTAGGAATCCTATTAAGAATGTAACAGGCAGTTAAAAGGGCTTCTCCCCACAAGTTATCAGGAGCACCAGATCTGAGAAGCATGGCATTCACCATATCTAACAGAGTGCGGTTCTTGCGTTCAGCAACTCCGTTAGACTGAGGTGAATATGGAGCAGTTACCTCATGAATTATTCCATGTTCTTCACAGAAGTTAGTCATTTCATTTGAGGTATATTCTCCACCACGATCAGATCTAAGGATCTTAATCTTCCTTTCTAATTGATTCTCAGCTTCAGATTTGTAGACCTTAAATCTATCTAGAACTTCATCTTTGGTTTTGAGAAGGTAGATATAACAATACTTTGAATAATTATCTATAAATGTAACAAAGTATTTTTTACCGCCTCTGGTCAAAATCCTATTTGAGTCACATACATCACTATGGATGAGTTCTAGAAGGTCAGAATTTCTTTCTACAGATTTGAAAGGTAATATAGTGTGTTTGGCTTGAACACAGATTTTACATTTGTGTTTGTCATCTATTGGAGTCTTGGGAATAAGATCTAAGGTCATCATTCTTTCAATAGAACCTAGGTTCACATGACCTAGTCTGCCATGCCAAACATTTGAAGATTCTATATTAGAGACAATGAGAGAATCATCAGACATTTTATTCATTGTACTTAAAATGAAAAGACCGTCTTTTACAAAGCCTTTTTCTATAAAAGAGTCATGCTTAGAAAAAACTACTTTATTAGCCTCCATTACAATTTTGTATCCTGAGGCTATAAGAAGGGATCTACTAACTAGGTTTTTCCTGACTGACGGCACATGAAGAACATCATGAAGAGTTAGGATTTTTTCTGATGTCATCTTCAGGTTAACTTTTCCTCTTCCAATAATTTATGCCGTTGAGCCATCTCCTAGGGTCACACCTCCTCCACTTGATTCCTGATAGTTTAAAAAATAGGAGCGATCAAACGAAACATGAACATTAGCTCCAGAATCCAACCACCAATCATCAGAATGGTAAGAGAGGTTAATAAGGGGTTGAAAGCTTACAGACCTGAAGGAACTCGAAGAACCTTTGTGAAGCATGTTCGCTTCTGGTCTAACTGAGCCCTTTCCTTTGTAGGAGGTCTGGACAGCTTCCTTCTTTCTATGGTAGCAGTTGATCGCCATATGGTTTGTTTTACCACATACAAAATAAAACCTCTTCTGATCCTGAGTCTGACTGAAGTTTCTAGGTTTTTGGTTTTGGTGATGATGGTTTTGGTGGTTAGGCTGAAAGTTTTTCTTCTTCTTGAAGAAATTCTTTTTGGGTTTATAAGAAAAATTAGACTTGGGTTTTCCTTGGCCTTCTACAAGGTTTACCTTAACTTTAGATTCAGTCTTAGGCTTAGACCTCAATCTAATTTGTTCTTCGGTTCTAATTTTCTTTAGGACTTGATTGTAGGTAAGGTCTCCTTGTGTATGGATAAGATCCTTAGCCATATCAGACCAAGAGGGAGGTAGCTTGTCTATTAGGCATGCTATTTTATGTTCATTGGAGAAAGATGTCCCTTTGGCTTGAATATGTCTAAGGTATTCTTGGAATTCATGGAGCTGGTCATTCATTGGTTTATTATCCACCATAAAATACCTATTAAAGGTTGAAGAATTAAACCTTTCTATTCCGGCATCATCACAGCCGTATTCATCTTCCAAGGCTTTCCAGAGTTCTTTAGCGCTCTTGTATTCAAAAAATATATCATACAAGGATTCAGATAATGCGCTTAGAATTCTATGAAAACAGTGGAAGTCTATCTCTTTTGGGGTTTTTGGTTTTGATGAGGTGGATACTCCTATGTCAGACTCAGTTTCATCAGAATCATTTATGATGGGTGTGGACCCATCAATGGCAGAAATAAGTCCTAAAGTAGTGAGCCAAAATTTTATTTGGCTCTGCCATCTCTTGAAATATGAACCATCAAACTTAGCAGGTTTTGCAATAGAGGATTCCTCCTTACCAGTCATGATTGCAGTCTGAAAAATTATAAAATTATTTAATAACAATGTCCAAGATAATAGTTTAGGTGGTCTTTGCTAATCAATCTTAAAATCTTTAGTTTTTGAAGTGTTGATCAACTCAGGTTAGCTGTAGGGGCCGGTTCCCAGCTAGCGGTGGTCCGAAGACTCTTAAATACCGTGTCGCTTAGGGTTATTTACACCCGGTTGACAGAAGGACCCTTTCGGCTTGTGCCCGAGTTTGTCTCTACTTTGAAACTTTAGATTCAAGATTTTATTTGCAATTTCCTTTTACTAAACTATTTTCCTTTGTAAAGCAAATCAACAGCAAGTATTTGAATAAAACAATAGTAACTATTTCAACAAATTAATTCTTTAGAACTTTTAACTATCAATTCTTTAGAATAAATCAATTATAACAAATAGTGAGAAGCAAATTGTATTAGCTATCAATTAGAAGCAAATAGTGAGAAGCTAATAGTGAAAATCAATTCTAAGAAAAATCAATTCTATTTGACAATTCTAAGCAAACAGTTACTATTTGTTAAACACTTTAAGCAACAGTGTTAGAAATAATCAATTCTAAGAATAGCAATTTGTTAGAATCAGGAAGTTATACAGTGACTATTGTTAGCAATTTGTTAGAATCAGGAAGCAAATCAATTCTAAGTACAGTGACTATTGTTAAACACTTTAACAATATTTTAGAAAATTATTTTGAACAGTATAATAAGAATAGTAAGAAAATTCTTTATGACAGAAGCTTTCCAAACGTTTGTGGTATGAATCAGGAAGTTATACAGTAGTGTAGAGTAATAAATTTGTATAGTAAAAAAAAATTTGTAATCAGAAGCTTTTTAACAGAAGGTTTCCAAACAATGAGGAAGTTATACAACTTGACAGTATAGTGAGAAATTTGTTATAAATTTGGTAGACGAAAATTCCTACAGTAACATATTTGTAGAAAGTTTGCTTAAACAAACAGTAACAATTAGTTAGAAGAATCAATTCTAAAAAAGAATAAACTCTTAGATTGTTAGAATTATTTTCTTTTACTTACTTAAAAATTTCAGAATACAAAATAAAATTAAACAATGTTACCGACCTCTGGGGAAGTCGTGCACGAAGCACTGCCTTAAGAGTTTATTCGGGATCTGTGTGCAGACGTTCCCGACGCTCCTAGTGGTAAAACTCCCGCACTATCGGAATCTCTTTGCCGCACACGACTTGGAGAGAACGACCAGGACTTAGCTCTGCCCAGAGCTTGAAGATGAGGACGAAGAAGAAAATGTTGACAGAGATTTGGAGTAAGAAATTTTCGGAATGATTTTACAAAGAAATTAGCACGTATATATAAAATATTTGTGTAACGGTCTGAATTAAATTACGATTAATTCAGCCGTTACGAATGAACCTGGACACAGAAAAAAAAAAGGGTTCAAAAAACGTAACGTTCAGAAATAAATTTAGGAAAATAAATGAAGAAGAAGAAGAAGAAGGGCAAAAAGTATTTTAGGGTCCCAGCCCGAACCCGAAGAGGAAATCGGATCGGCATTCGGCGCCCGCAGATGTGGGCGCGTACCCGCACCCGTTACGCGCGCCGAACCGAACCGAGCCGAGCCGGGCCGAGCGGCGGCGGCGGCGCACGCGTGTGGCCCAAGGGGTTCCCCACACAACAACTTAATAGAGCAAAGGAGAGAAACTAATATATGTACACAAGGGGGCTATGGTGCATCCGATGTGGGACTAAAGAAAGAAAGAGGAATTGAGCTTTTGCAAGAAAAGTAAAAGCAAAACCAACAACCCATGTGGGAGCATATACATAAACTCGTATGAAAACGAGTTCACGATGACATAAGAACTCGTAAAAAAGAGAGCACAAATAGCACCATCTCGCATCCGATGCGTATATGCAAAGTGCCAAGTGCTCCATCAAAGACACATTTTGCATCCTTCGTCCTTCGCTCGAGTGCGAGTATAAGTCCGATTCGCTAAGCCCTATATGGCTTAATGTCACGACCCACACCTAGATATTTGAGCACGAGTACGTGGTTACGTCCAGCCTATGCCGCAGAATCGACAGTAGAATGCTGTCTGGGTCATTTTTAACTATCTAACATCTCAACAATATAATATGGTACCTGTCAATCATCTCAACTTCGAACGAGGGGCAATATGGTATCTCACAAGTATACCTAATCTCAATCACAAAACAAACTAAAGAAGAATAATGCATGAATAGAATAGCGAAGGAAAGAATAAAGATAAAATCCAAAATCCGAAAGAATAATACAAATTGTGAATCCACCAAAAGAATAGTCTAATATAATCCAATACAAATATAATCTAGACCTCCTCAGGCTCTACAACTAAGTCCTCCTGGTCTATAGGAGTATCCTCTAAAGGTACGTCGTCCTGCGACCCGTAGAATGTGGGACACTGCTCTAGAAGCCAGTCATTTGGAAAAATATATCCAGTCAGGATTGGAGAGAAGTACATACCTCTGAAAGCAATTTCAATAGCATAATCGAGCATATAAACATATATAGAAATAAAATACATGATCACTAAATATATGAATGAATGAACAATAGATATACAGGTAATATACGAGAATATAGATCAACAATATGAATATCATAATATGATAAAATAACTGCAATCTAAACTAACTAATGTGCCTCAAAATACAAGTTCATTATGTGATCGGGTTGGGTGAACATGATAAGGTAAGACGATTACAAGTGAGGTATGTAACCAGAATATACACGATGTAACAATAGCTTTGATCACATAATCAACTTCTACTCTCCCACCCCTAACTAATACCGATGGATCCAATCACGACACGCTACGAACACAAAATATAACCACTGAACACGAGCAGTGGGTTTACACGAATATCATAACCACCGAACACGAGCGATGGGTGTACACGAATAAGCACACTAAACACGAGCAATATGTGAACACGAAATATAATCAATACCCAATATACACGATGAGATATAATGTACACGAGTACCCACTGAACATGGTAGAGGATAACATCTCCTGACAAGATCCATATAGTACTAGTCCGTGAAATCACTGTGTCGGGATCAAGTATACAATTCTAGAACATGCATATATACAATATTACAAATTAAAAACTATCAGAGAAATGTACTCGCCTGAAGTCCTGAGCAAGGTATGTCTCTCGATGCCCAAGCTGGTGTCACACAACCTATATATATGGTATGTTGCATCAATACAAGATTCTAAAATGGAAATAAGTTAAGTTGATACAATTCTAAGTAATAAAGCCATTTCTAGGTCAAACCGATAAAATCTAGGTTGCTAAAGTCTAAAACTAAGTCACTAAGTCAAAACACTATGAAACTATGCTATACAATCCAATCTAAGATACTAAAAGGCATTCAAAAAGCCGTATCCTAAGATATGCAAGTTTATTTATATGAAAATAGTATTTTAGATATATATACAAGTTATTATACTTAATTCTATATTAAAACAAGGAATTTAGGATACCTTGGCCTTGCACCAATGCATATTGCACCTATCTCGATACCCAAACTCAATACCTTGGGTATCGACCCAATACCTTGGTATCCCGAGGTAACCCAAAACTCAACATATAATTATTACCAATAGATATATAAAACCCCAAACTAGCTATAACTAACACTAATATATATATATCTCAATATAACTTAGAACTAACTATAATACTAACATACATAGATATGTATAGCTAATATAACTAACTATCAAGATACACTACCTATTAGTATATGAGACTAACTATCAATCATAACATATATATACTAGTTTACATATCTAACTATCTACATAAACAAACACATCTAACTAACTAACTACAATAGTAACCAACTAGACTAAACCAACCCATTATCCAATACCTTGAGTATCCCTCAATACCTTGACATTACCTTGGTATCCCAAGGTAATTCAAATCCTAATACATATAGCTAATATATATAGCTAACCCCTGCATATACTAAACTATACTAATATAACTAAACTATTAAAACTATTAACTACTAACATATAATACATACCAATATATAGATACATATACCTACATAATAACTTACTACATATATAACAAGTATATATATATATATATATATATATATATATATATATATATATATATATATATAATTATCTAGACTAACAGATATATAACTAACAAAATACACGAACTGCACTGCGGCGCACTGCGACGTACTGTACGCTGCACCGCACGCTGCACTGGACAGCATGCTACTGCGCCGTAACTGCTGTTGCAGCCTGCTGATGCTGCTGCACGCTGCACCGCGCTGCGCCGCAACCGCACGCTGCTGCACCGCAACTGCTGCTGCTGCTGCGCGTTGCACCGTGCTGTATCGTAACCGCACGCTGCTGCTGCTGCACGCTGCACCGCGCAGCGCTGCAAACGCACGCTGCTGCATCACAACAGCTGCTGCAGCCTGCACACTGTGCTGCTGCACACGCAGCGCTCGCCCCTCTCACATACACACACCCACAACAAAGACAACATGACCACTAATACACACACAGTGTACACACACAAACACATACACTTAAACACATCTAAGCATACATATATACTTCTCTATATACATAAACACATAAACATTTACATACATATATATATATATATATATATATATATATATATATATATATAGAGAGAGAGAGAGAGAGAGAGAGAGAGAGAGAGAGAGAGAGAGAATAAGGGAGGTGAGATGGCACCTCACTCCCAAAACAAGGGTGGCGGTGACGTGGCACAATTCCAACCACACATTTTATAATTGGCAAATTGCACTTAACCCCCTCCCCTCGTTTGTGTGGTTGTGATTGTGCCACGTCACCGCCATCCTTGTTTTGAGAGTGAGGTACCACCTCACCTCCCTTATTCTCTCTCTCTCTCTCTCTCTATATATATATATATATATATATATATATACATATAGATATCTAGCTATCTATATACATAGATACATATAACATCCCTCACATACATCACTCTAAATACATAACACCACCATATATATACACATATATATACCAATATATATATATATATATATATATATATATATATATATATATATACACACATACATATAAATCTATACACACACACACACACACACACACACACACACACACACATATATATATATATATATATCACTTAATTATCATCTAGATATATAAATACACATATACGTATAACAATAATAGCAAAACACCAAACACGTGGAGTGCATCGCACCCGTATCACACTTTCTTAATGATACGCTTGCGATACGGCTCCAACACACAACCAAACTCATCTCGAAGAAAACAAGCAAGTCTAATACATTAATTATGAACAATACGTATAGTAATTAGAGTATCTATGTGTCCGTGTCACAATGTGATATGCACAAGGTCCCATATCGGAGGAAAACCCCTTAAATCAACCCGTTTTATCAAATTGACGAGATACGACCTACACATACCCAATTATGGACACGACACTAGTTACAAACAAGCAAGAACATGTCATTTAGATCTGTTAGATCAATTGACAACTACTACATGTGCCAATCTCAGAATCCCTCCTAAATTGGCACCAAAATGGACATAACTTCCACCGTAGGTCTCCGATGAACCTAAAACTAATTTCTATGGGTAGCCTATGCATGTGGGTTGGTTTCTCATAGTTAAATCTCAGATCTAGAGTCTATTAGAAGGGAAAAAATTGAAATATACCTATTGGGAGATGGATTCCCAATAAAAAAGCTCCAAAATGGAAAATAGCTCATCTTTCTAGATCTTGGCCTCCTCCTTCTAGATCCTTATTTTCTTCTTGTAGATCCTTGTTGTAGCAGCCTCAATTGATGAATAGGGAAGGAATTTGCATGGAAATTTGGTGAGGAATGGTGAGAGAATGAAGGAATTTGGAAAGAGAAAAAATCTAAATCTATTTGGAAATAGAAAAATAAAATAAGAGACACTCTTCTCCTCCTCTAATAGCTGGTCATAAACCCTCTCCCAAGCAATATAAAATATCCAAAACACCCCTTGGGGCCTCTCATGAAGAAATTAATTAAGGGAGAAGGTTCTAGTCTAATGGTTTCACTAATTAATCCAACCTCCTAATACATGGGCCTAATTTATGGGCTCAAACTAAACCAATCTAAAATATTGGGTTCATGCAACTAATAAATGGTTAGGTCCACTACACAAGTCCAAACTAAATCTATAACTAACAATAAATAAATAATATAATAAATAAATAAATTATGCATGCACAATATTAAATACAATTAATCCTAAAATAAATATTACCCATGTCAATTACCCAACTACCCTTGAATGAAAAAGTGAAGGTGACAATCCTACCCGCCTTAGAAAAATTTTTGTCCTCGAAATTAAGGAAGAAACTAACTACCAAAAGCAAACAATATAATGCAAGAAAGAATTATACCTCACGGCTCAAACAGATATGGATATCGCTCGCGCATCTCGGTCTCTCGCTCCCAGGTACTCTCTCCTAGCGAGTGATGCCTCCATGCGACGCGCACCAAAGGAATCGTCTGGTTTCTCAACACCTTCTCTCTCCAATCCAGAATCTCCACTGGCTGTTCTGGATAGCTAAGGGTATGGCCCACCTCTATCTTCGAGTGATCCAACACATGACTGGGGTCTGCCACGTACCGTCTCAACTGTGACACATGAAATATGTTGTGCACTTCCTCCAGTGCAGGTGGTAAGTCTAGTCTGTAAGCGACTGCACCGACCCTCTCAAGAATACTGAAAGGACCGATAAATCGTAGACTAAGCTTGTTGCCTCCACCAAAATGAATCATGCCACGTTTCGGAGAAATTCTCATGAAAACTAGACCGCCAACCTAGCACGAAACACAACCTTAGCACTCTTACAAACAATAATCAAACACAAGCAAGACAAAACTAAAGCTATACCTCAAACTCCAAAGGTCTCCGGTGGTTATCGGCCCAATGCCGCTGCCTGTCCTACGCCATACGAAGTCTGTCCCTAATAAGCTTCACCTTCTATGCTGCCTCCACTACCATCTCTGCTCCCAATAAAGCTCTGTCACCAACATCATCTCAGGACAACGGAGTGTAGCACCTCCATCTATACAATACCTCGAATGGTGACATCTATATGCTGGCTTGGTAACTGTTGTTGTATAAAAACTCTACCAAGAGAAGGTGATCCTCCTAAGAACCTCCAAGATCCAAAACACAGGTGCGTAGCATGTCCTCGAGAGTCTGAATAGTCCTCTCCGATTGTCCGTCCATCTGAAGGTGATAAGTGGTACTGAACTTGAGCTGAGTGCCCAAGCTAGCCTACAAACTTCTCAAAAAATGGGACATGAAGCTACTATCCCGGTCCGAGACTATGCTTACTGGAACACCGTACAATCTGACAATCTGGCGCACACACATATCCGTAAGCTTCTCCGTAAATGTACCCACTTTAAATGGCAGAAAGTGGGCTGATTTGGTCAACCTGTCCACGATGACCCAAATCGTATCTTTTCTTCCTGGAGAACGCGGAAGTCCCGATACAAAATCTATGGTCACATGTTCCCATTTCCACTCCAGAATGGGTAAAGGCTCAAGTAATCCTCTTGGCCTCTGTCTCTCTACCTTGACCTGCTGGCAGATTAAGCATCTGGACACGAAGCTAGCTACCTCTCGCTTCATGCCATACCACCATACATGCTCCCTCATATCTCTATACATCTTGTTGGCACTATGATGCATAGAGTATTGAGAACGATGCACCTCCTGCAGAATCTTCTCGTGCAATGCTCCTCTCGGTATACATAACCTGGTACCATGTCGTAATGATCTATCATCTGTGACGATAAAGTCCTCTGCCAACCCGACCTGAACCTGTGCTCTGATGCTCCTCAGAGACTCATCCTCATACTGTCCGAATCTGACCCGGTCCATTAGCTCTGACTGAACCTGAAGTCCCCATATCTATGCTGCGACTCTAGGAACTAGTACTTCAATGCCCAAACTATCAAGATCTACCAATAAATGCCTGTCTCTAGTCAAGCACATAGCCACGGGATACCTGCTCAAGACATCCGCGACTACGTTGGCCTTACCTGGATGGTACTGCAAAGATATATCAAAGTCTTTCATCAGCTCCAACCATCGTTGCTGCCTCATGTTGAGCTCTTTTTGTGTAAACGCATACTTCAAGCTCTTATAGTCTTTAAAGATCTCTTCTCTCTCTCCATATAAATAGTGTTTCCACAATTTGAGAGCAAAGATAATCGCTGCCAACTCCAAATCATGGGTAGGATAGTTCTTCTCATGCGGGCATAATTTCCTGGAAGCATAGGCAATTACCTTCCCGTGCTGCTGTAACACACAACCCAAACCCTTCCCTGATGCATCACTGTAAATGGAAAATTCTCCTGCTCCTGATGGTAGTGTCTAAATAGGAGTTATAGTCAATCTCCTCTTCAGCTCCTCAAATGTTGACTGACAATCCTCAGTCCAGACAAATTCTACGTCCTTTCTGGTCAGCCTAGTCATCGGCTCTGCAAGTTTGGAAAAGTCGTGAACAAATCTCCGGTAGTAGCCTGCCAATCCAAGGAAACTCCTGATCTTTGCTATTAAAATTGGGGTAGACCATGATTCAACTGCTGAGATCTTCTTCAGGTCCACCGAGATTCCATCTTCCGTAATAATATGCCCAAGGAATTCAACCTTATCAAGGAAGAACTCGCACTTCGATAACTTGCCAAACAACTTCTCCTTCCTGAGGGTCTCTAGAATAATCCTCAAGTGCTGCACATGCTCCTCTGGGGTCTTCGAATATATCAGAATATCATCTATGAAGACTACAACAAATTGGTCCAGGTACTGATGAAACACCTTGTTCATCAGGTTCATGAACACCATCAGGGCATTGGTCAACCCAAACGACATCACCAAGAACTCAAACTGCCCATAGCGAGTCCTGAAAGTTGTCTTCGGGATGTCTTACCTCTTCACTTTCACCTGGTGGTACCCTAACCTCAAGTCTATCTTGGAGAATACCTTCGCTCCGCTCAACTGGTCAAACAAGTCATTAATCCGTGGTAACGGATATTTATTCTTGATAGTGAGGTTATTAAGTGCCCTATAGTCGATACACATACGTATCGACCCATCATTCTTTGGTACAAAAAGTACTGGAGCACCCCATGGTGATGAACTAGAACGGATAAAGCCCTTGTCTTGCAACTCATCAACATGTTTTTTTAACTCCGCTAGTTCGCTGTTGTTTACTCTATAGATGTGCTGAAAGATCGGCTCTACGCCTGGCACTAAATCTATAGATAATTTCACATCTCTGTCCGGCGACAACCCCGAAAACTCCTCTGGAAAGACATCCAAGAACTCCGTAATCAACGGATGTGGCGGCTCCAGCTCTTCTACCAAAGCTCCACAGAAATTGCCTTCGCTATGCTCTGCTCCTCGGACGCACTCGAACACCGGCTCTCATGGTGTCTGTAATAAAACTCTGCCTCCACAATAATTAATACTAGCGTGATGACTACTCAACCAATCCATCCCGAGTACCATATCGTAACTCGGAAGTGGCATTACGAGTAAACATACGCTCAGCTCCTGCTGCTGCTGCTGCGGGCTGCGCCATAACCGCACGCTGTTGCTGCTGCTGCTGCTGGAGCCTGCTGCTGCTGCTGTGCAATGCACCATGCAGCGCCAAAACCGCACGCTGCTGCACCGCAACCGCATGCTGCTGCGCCACAACTGCTGCTGCAGCCCGCACACTGCACTGCTGCGCACGCAACGCTCGCCTCTCTCACACACCCACACCCACAACAAACACAACACAACCACTAATACACACACACACAGTGTACACACACAAACACATACACTTAAACACATCTAAGCATACATATATACTTCTCCATATACATAAACACATAAACATTTACATATATAAGTACATATATATATATACATACATATAGATATTTAGCTATCTATATACATAGATATATATAACACCCCTCACACACATCACTCTAAATACATAACACCACCATATATATATATATATATATATATATATATATATATATATATATATACCAATACATATATATATACAAATACATATTAATCTATATACAAACACATATATATATTCATATATATATATATATATATATATATATATATATATATATATTCATATATATATATATATATATATATATATATATATATATAGACACACATATACACTAATCATAAATACACTAATATATATATATATATATATATATATATATATATATATATATTTATATATATCACTTAATTATTATCTAGATATATAAATACATATATACGTATAGCAATAAGAGCAAAATATCAAACACGTGGAGTGCACCGCACCCGTATCATACTTTCTCTATGATACGCTTGCGATACGGCTCCAACACACAACCAAACGCATCCTGGAGGACACGAGCAAGTATAATACATTAATTATGAATAATATGTATAGTAATTAGAGTATCTACATGTCTGTGTCACAATATGATATGCACAAGACCCCGTGTCGGAGGAAAACCCCCAAAATTAACCCGTTTTGTAAAATTGACGAGATTCGACCTACACGTACCCAATTGTGGAAACGACACTAGTTACAAATAAGCAATCACATGTCATTTAGATCTATTAGATCAATTGACAACCACTACATGTGCCAATCTCGAAATTCCCCTAAAATTGGCACTAAAATGGACATAACTTCCACCGTAGGTCTCCGATGAACCTAAAACTAATTTCTATAGGTAGCCTATGCAAATAGGTTAGTTTCTCATGGTTAAATCTCAGATATAGAGTCTATTAGAAGGAAGAAAACTGAAATATACCTACTGGGAGAAGGATTGCTAATAAAAAATCTCCAAAATAGAAAATAGCTCCTCTTTCTAAATCTTGGCCTCCTTCTTCTAGATCCTTGTAGATCCTTGTTGTAGTAGCCTCAATTGATGAATAGGTAAGTAATTTGGGTGGAAATTTGGTAAGGAATGGTGAGGGAATGGAGGAATTTGGGAAAGGAAAAAATCTAGATCTATTTGGAAATAAAAAAATAAAATGATAGAAACTCTCTCTCTCCTCCTCTAATGGCTGGTCATAAACCCTCTCCCAAGCAATATAAAATTTCCAAAATACCACTTGGGGACTCTCATAAAGAAACTAATTAAGGGGGAAGGTTCTAGTCTAATGGTTTCACTAGTTAATCCAACCTCCTAATCCATGGGCCTAATTCTTGGGCTCAAACTAAACCAATCTAAAATGTTGGGTTCATGCAACTAATAAATGGGTTAGGTCCACTATACAAGTTCAAACTAAATCTACAACTAACAATCAATAAATAATATAATAAATAAATAAATCATGCATGCACAATATTAAATACAATTAATCCTAAAATAAATATTATCCATGTCAATTACAAAATTACCCTTGAATGAAAAAGTGAAGGTGACACTTAAATCCTAAGAAAAATCCCAAAGAGAGTGACAAAATTATAAATGTTTTCGTGAGGATTTAAACCTTGCACCCCAAGAAAAATACCCATATAGGTCACCACCCACTATGTACATATATCAATACATGGCAAAGCTTTATATTAAAATATACACTTTGGGTTCCCAACGACGTGGGACTAAAGCCTAGCACTTACAAGTTCAAAACCCCAATAATCTTTCATATATTTTAATATACAGGCTGAGTGTTCCCCTAGTGACTATACATCATGCATAAAGTTAAATGTCGCTTACGACTTGAATCTTCCTGTATGGGTCAAACAATAATATACAGAATGAACTACGTCTTGAATTCTGTGCCATAGCTGCTATCATTTCCACTCACACAATGACATCGGTTGTGCCTCTGGTCGCACATTAAAGGCCCTGTGCTTAACTAGTATTGGTGCATGTATCTTAGGTGTTTATAAGTTTACCCTCGAGAGACGACCTACATCTCTGTTCATACTCTTAGGTGATTCCTTTTTAGAGAGTTATAACATAATCCAGCATGAAGCCTTTCGCTTACTTGTGATGCTAGGTATTATAACATGGCTCGAAGTTGTGGTCCACAACCTCTTGGTGGTGTCATACCACTGTAACATTATGTCCCAACCTTTTTGTAGTATTTTACTACCACTTTCTGCTTTCAGTATTAGGCTACATGCCTATATATGGTGCTGTGATGCTATGACATGGCTCAAAGCCGAGGTCCCACTTTATATGGTGTTATACCATAGTAGCATGGGGTACTAGCTCCTTTGTAGTACTGAGCTACCCGTGCTTACTGCAAGTACATTGAACATTCAATGGACAAAAAAATATTAAGGCTTAATGCTAATCTCCTATAGGACTTGCTTTACACTAAGAGCAAAAGTAGACCTACGAAGGTTTTCGGATCCAATCCCAACTGTGTCCCCAAGGAACAACCTTTGTATATGATATTGTCCCATTCAATACTCCTTCTTTGAACCAAAAGTTAGATGTCTAATACATTTTTCTTAAACTAATAGCATAAAACTTTATGGTAGAATTACAAAGACATAATATCAGTTTACCTTTAAGCCTATTTTTTTGATGTATCCTCGAACAGCAGACACTTGAGGCCTTTGGTGAACGGATCTGCCAAATTTTTCTAGCTCCGAACATCAACCACTACAATGATGCCATCTTTGGTGCGCTCTTTCAGTACTCTGTGACGAAGTCGCACAATAATTTTCTAATCATTAAAGAGATTTTTTGATGTCACTACTACAGTTGCCTGGTTGTCACAGTGGATCGGTACAATCAAAATTTATGCACTAACCATAGAAAGATCATACATGAGCTCCTGAAGCTATTATGCTTCATCCTCTATAGCTTCCAATGCATATAACTCAGACTTCATCGATGAGTGAGAGAGCAAAGTCTGCTTCTTCAACTTCCACTATATAGAAACCACAACCATGTACAAGACATATCCTCCTATGGATCTTTCGTTCTCTTCGTCTGAGCACCAACTCTTATCACTGAAGCCTTCCACTATTGTCGAATAATCACTAGAGTGCAATACTCACTTCTAAGTCCTCTTAAGGTATTTTATGACTTTCTTCACAGCTTTCCAATGATCAATGTCTGGATTGCTCGTAAAATAACTCAGCATTCCCATAAAAAAGCTATGTCAGGCCTTGTGGCACTCATTGCATACATCAAACTCCTAATGATGGTCGAGTACTCCAATTGTATGATGCTCTCCCCTAGATTTGGCTTCAGCATTTTGTTACACCAAGTTGGATTATCGATCCCCAAATGATCATGATATCTATTGCTTGTGAGCATCCTCTTTATATAATAGTTTTTTGACAGGGCAAGCCCATCTTTCGTTCGGATGATCCTTATCCCTAGGATAACATTAGCATCTGCTATGTCCTTCATATTAAACTTGGATGAGAGGAACTTCTTTTTCTCTGTGACGCATTCTAGGCCCGTACCCAGGATTAGAATGTTATCCCACATAGAGATAAATTATCACTCCTCTACCATTAGTGAACTTTGTGTATATACATTATCAGTCTCGTTGACCATGTAGTCATTTGATCAAATAATTTTATCAAAAATATCGTATGCCACATCTTGGGAGCTTACTTCAGACCGTATAGATATTTTATCAGCTTGCATACTTTATCTTCAAGACCCTTGACGACAAAATCTTCTGGTTGTTGCATGTAAACCTCTTCGATTAAATCTCCATTCAAGAATGCTGTCTTGACGTCCATATAATGAATCACCAGTTTTTGAATAGTACCTAGAGCAATCAACCTCCTGATCATTGTCATTCGTGCAACTGGAGCATATGTGTTGAAGCAGTCAATCTCCTACTTATGAGAAAACCCTTTAGCCACTAGTCTTGCCTTGAACATATCAACATTTCCATAAGCCTTCATATTTTTCTTTTAGATCCAATTGCATTCGATGGGTTTTTCTCCTTCAAGCAGATTGATCAATACCCAAGTGTTATTGGATGTTATAGATTCAATCTTATTATTTATCTCCTCTTTTCAGTAAGAAGTATCTCTGGTCTTCATCACCTTATCATAGTTAAGTTGATCATCTTCCATATGATAGGTTATAAAATTATCTCTAAAGTCCTTTGGCCTTCTCACTCGCTTTGAAGATGGTTCAATGAGCACTGGTTCAAGCATTGCCTCTACAATAGAAACCTCCTCTTGGACTATATCTTCCTTGGAAGCACTAGCCTCCTAGGTGTGTATAGTATTCTCTGGAATATCTACGAAAATGATAATCTTGTGTCTGACAAACTTGTCTTCAAAAAATTCTATATTATGGGATTCAATGATATGATTTGATCCAATATCAAGAAACTTTCGAGCATCACTCATCTCAACATAACCCAAGAATATGATCTTCATAGTCCTCATCCCTAGCTTCTGAATCTTGCTGTCCAATACCCCCACGCTCGAATGATATTCAGGTTGAGTCTGACCTTGAACCATAGTTCATGGAGAGTAAGATTTGATTTTGATAATGACACTTTATTAAGTATAAATGTAGCTCTGAGCACAGCTTCTCCCTAGTAGCAATTCAGAAGTCCAATATCCAGTAGCATCGAGTTTATCATCTCTGTCAATGTCATTTTCTTCCTTTCTGCTACACCATTTGATTGGAGAGAATACAGAATAATTATTTTATTGATAATTTCATATTCTTTGCAAAATAATACGATTTCAATAGAATGATACTCTCCACCTCAATCACATCTGCGTCTCTTAAGTTATTGTTCCGTCTGACGTTCAGCTTCAGCCTTAAAGTTTTTGAACTTCTTGAATACTTTATCTTTTAACTTAAGAAGATTGATGATGGCATACTTCGAGTAGTCATCTATGAAGAAAATGACGTACTTCATCTTGGCCTTCATTATCACGACCCGCACCCGGTGTAAGGGTACAAGTCGGAAATAACGTCCAGCCTATGCCACAGAATCAGCAGTAGAACGTTGTCTGGGTAATCTATCTAACAATATAATAAACCACCAACAATGATAATATACTCAATCACATATCTAAGATGGAAATGGGCACGAATCAGATAAAGAATAGAAGTAGTCACATACAACTCATGAGTCTAAAATAATACATCAATGAGTCTGAAAGAAATAACAAAATAAGCTGAAGACAAATCCAGTACAAAAGAATACTAAGAAACTACCAAACACGGGTCAACTGTCTCAGTTGGGATAAGTCTCTCCTGATCTAGGGCCTCAGACTCTAGACCCACAATATCTTGAGGTCCATAATAGGTAGGGTACCACTTCTCAGTGTTATCTGGGAAAAATATATCCAATCAGGAAAGGATCAGAGTACATCTCTAACAACAGTTCTAATCAATAATAAAAACTATGTAACAGTAAATAGATATGAATATACAAGATGCACAAAAGATACGAGAGATATATACAATAAGGAAATACTGGAATAAATACAATAATGAACAATATGCTAATGAACGAGAATACTAATGACTAAGTTTGTGAGTACTAGCTTTAACATGTAATCGGCTTGGGAACAAGATACAATATATATGGCCTGGCTAATCATACGTGCGATGTATGATCAACACTATTCAATAACAGTACTTGATACAATAGGGGTAATGATCACATATCTATACTAAAGTACTCTCCACCCTCGACTGGTATAATAGATCCAACCACGGTATGCTATGGCATAAGATTCTCCAAGAAGATAGCGACTCTTCCCGAGAATCAGTGTCTGTACATGTACAAGATAACCAATAAAATAATACTTGCACCATATACACCGTATACCAAGGAATAACATCTCATGACGAGATCCGGATATACCAATCCGTGTAACCATAGTGTCAAGAGAACATGGTTATCTATACTAGTCTGAAGTCCAAAGAATAGTCTCACAGATGTCTGACACGGTACCTCGAAGACCTAGATATGGAATACAACATCAATACAAGATTTTGGGAAGAAAATAAGTTAAACTAGTCAATTTCTAGGTCAATAAGTCAATTCTAAGTCAAAAGTCAAACTAGGTCAATTATGGTCAACTATGGTCAAACCATGGTCAACTACCTATTTCTAGGTTGCTCAAGTCTAACACAAAAATATTGGTTTCAAGATACTAAGTCTAAACTATAAAAACTATATCTTAATTATTAGGATACCGTATCTCCGGATGCGTAATTCCATAGGTAAAACATCCCATTTATAAGCCAAACCATTATTAATAATATAGAAGCCAAATTATTAACATTAATTAGGTACCGTGGTTTTGAACCAACTTGGTATCTCAACAATAATTCAAAAACTTGATACCCAAACCCAATATCTTGGTATCCCTAATTACCTTGGTTCCTCAAGGTAATATCCAATACCTTGTTATATTAACTACCCGTAATATATATATACACATACAACCTTATTTATTATACATATACTATAATGTAATTAGAACTTTAGGAGATACATTACTTATATATTAATACTAATATATATATATATATATATATATATATATATATATATATATACCTATATATATATATATATATCTAAGTATATATATATATATAAACTACCAAACTGTCGCTAAAACTATTCCTGCTGTCACTGAAAGCTGCTGTTAATATTGATATACTGCTATTTTTAGTGACAGTTTCCTGCATTGCCGCTAAAAACTGTCACTAAAGCCCCTGATACGCTGCTGATAGGCTGCTGTTTCAGCGACAGTTAAAAACTGTCGCTGGCTGCTGTCACTGCTTCCTGCTGCCGTTGCTACTGCTTTTTTGCGACAGATTGTTGTCGCTGTTGCTTCCACTGCCGCTGTGTTGTTTTGCTGTTGTCGCTGTTAATATACATATATATATATATAACCCACATAGTATATATATATCTATATACATAATTACTACTAATAACTATACATACACCCTCACATAATATTATGTATATAATAACTATATAGTAACATACACACACATACATAGTAATATATATAGATAATTATACATGTATGTATATGTATATATAATCATATAACGTACATATATAAATATAAATATAAATATAACAACATATAAATATCCATTTTAAACATATGTATATTCCTATGCATGCTCTAATATATATATACTTACACAATAATACATATGACAATATAGTATCATATATCTACATAGTTATAACTATATAGAATATATGTACATAATAAATATATATATAACAATAATATCATACATATATATAAAACAACATATATACATATTTACACATACTATATATATATATATATATATATATATATATATATATATATATATATATATATATATACTACATATATATATATATATATATATATATATATATATATACACACTACAATATATATATTGTAGTATATATATATATATATATATATATATATATATATATATATATATATATATATATATATATATATATATATATATATATACTACAATATATATATTGTAGTGTATATATATATATATATATATATATATATATATATACTACAATATATATATTGTAGTGTATATATATATATATATATATATATATATATACTACAATATATATATTGTAGTGTATATATATATATATATATATATACACTACAATATATATATTGTAGTATATATATATATATATATATATATATATATATATATATATATATATATATATATATATATACTACAATATATATATTGTAGTGTATATATATATATATATATATATATATATATATATATATATATATATATATATATATACATGTAGAAGAATAGCTACATACAATATATACACATATAGTACATACATAATACATAGATCTAAGACACAATATTACATAAATATTGCCACAAAAATATATATTTATATATAGAATATAATTACATCACAATGACAAGAGAAATAGATCTAAGATTTAAATTATACCAACATATAGATCGTATCACTCGGTATCCCACTAGATCTAGGATATGCTTGCGACACGAGTCTACCACACATCCAAACGTACCCCGAAGGACACGAACACATCATATATATTATTTATGAACAATACGAAGAGTCAAATATAAATCTACATGTCCGTGTCAAAATATGACATGTACAAAGTCCCGTGTCGGAGAAAAACCCCCCAAATCAACACGTATCACCAAATTGTTGGGATACGACCTGCACGTACCTAATTATGGACACGACACTAGCCCCAAACACACAAGCACATGTAAAATTGATCTATAGGACCAATTGACACACACAACAAATGTTAATCTCGAAATTCCCCCAAAATTGACACAAAAAACACCATGACTTTCTCAATAGCCTCCTATGAACACAAAACCAAATCCTATGGGTAGCCTATGGATATGGGTTAATTTTCCATGGTTAAATCTCAGATTTAGAACCTAATTTAAAGGGAAAAAACTGAATTGTACCTATTGGGAGATAGATTCCCAATGTAACCTCCAATTATGATAAAATTGCCTCAAACTTGTAGATCCTTGCTCCTCTTTGTAGATTCTTACTTCCTCCTTCTAGATCCTTGCTCCATTAGCCTCCAATGGTGATTTGGGAAAGAATTGGAATAAAATTTGGTAGAAAAATGAAGTGCGAATGAAGGAATTTGGTTGAGGAAAATTCTAGATGTAGTTTTGAAATGAAAAGAGGAGAGAGAATTTTTACCCCTCTTTTAATATAGGCCGACCCCCTTTTCCCCTCCCTTAAGTTATTAGAAAATATCCAATATACCCCTTGGGGCCTCTCATGAAAAAATAATTAAGGAGAGAAGCTTCTAGTCTAATGGTTTAAATAATTTAATCCATCTTCTTAACAATGGACTTTCTAAATGGGCTAAATTCTAACCAATTAATTCATGATGGTTCATGAGTCTAAACTAACCTAGTTAGGTCCACTAACACAAGTCCAAAAAAATAAATAATTAACCTGTAACAATAATTAAATAATATAATAAATAGTTATTTATCATGCACAAAATTTAATTAAATATAAAATTACTAAAATACCCTTTCCTAGAAAATATGGTAGTGACAAGTCTACCCTCCTTAAAATAATTTCGTCCTCAAAATTCAAAGATGAAAACTACCCCCAGAAAATAACAGAACATAGCAAAAGAACAGAACCAAAGAACAGAACTACTATGAAAGAACATAACAAAATTAGGAAAGAACATACCTCAAATCACAAACAAATATAGCTAACGCTCTCACATTTCTTCCTCTCTCTCCCAGGTAGACTCCCCCGGAGAGTGATGCCTCCATGCGACGTGCACCAAAGGAATAGTCTGGTTCCTCAGTACCTTCTTTCTTCGATCCATAATCTCAACTGGCTGCTCCGGATAGCAAAGAGTAGGGCCCACCTCTATCTTCGAGTGATCCAACACATGACTAGGATCTGCCATATATCGTCTCAACTGTGACACATAAAACACTTCCTTCCAATGTAGGTGGCAAGTCTAGTCTATAAGCAACTACACCGACCCTCTCTAGGATAGTGAAAGGTCCGATAAATCATGGACTAAGCTTTCCGCCTCCACCGAAGCGAATCGTGCCTCGTGTAAAAAAAATCCTCAGAAACACCAAACCACCCACCTAGAACAAAACACCACCTTAAGAACTTAATCTATAATAAACAACCAAGAACAAGCACAAAACAAAAATCTAAACTATACCTCGAACTCCAAAGGTCTCCGGTAGCTATCGGCCCAATACCGCTGTCTGTCCTGCGCTACTCGAAGTCTGTCTCTGATCAACTGAACCTTCTCCACTGCATCCACAACCATCTCTGGCCCAAGAAAAACTCTCTCTCCAACATCGTCCCAAGACAAGGGAGTACGAAACCTCCGACCGTAGAGAGCTTCAAAAGGTGACATCTCTATACTAGCCTGGTAGCTGTTGTTGTAAGCAAACTCTACCAAATAGAGATGGTCCTCCAAAGAACCCCCGAAATCTAGTACACAAGTGCGCAACATATCCTCGAGAGTCTAAATAGTCCTCTCTGACTGTCCATCTGTCTTGGGATGATATGCAGTACTGAACTTGAGCAGAGTCCCCAAACACTCCTGTAAACTCCTCCAGAAAAGAGAAGTGAAACGACTATCCTGATCCGAGACTATGATGACGGGAACTCCATGTATCCTAACGATCTACCTCACATACATCTCTGCTAGCTTCTCGGTAGACAAACCCACCTTGAAAGACAAAAAGTGGGCCGACTTGGTCAACCTATCAATGATGACCCAAATCGCGTCTTTTCTTCCTAGAGATCGTGGAAGTCCGGACACAAAATTCATAGTAATATTCTCCCACTTTCATTCTGGAATGGGTAATGGCTGAAGTAAACCTCCTGGTTTCTGCCTCTCGGCTTTCACCTGCTGGCACACTAAGCATCTGGATACAAACTGTGCCACTTCCCTTTTCATGCAATACCACCACACACTCTCTCGCATATTCCGATACATCTTGTTGGCACCTGGATGCATAGAATACTGAGAGCGATGAGCTTCCTGTAATACCTCTTCACACAGCTCTCCACTAGGCACACACAACCTAACTCCATGCCTCAAAGATCCATCCTCAGCAATGGTGAAATCATCCTCCAATCCTGCTCCCATCTGAGCTCTGATGCTCCTCAGAGATACATCCTCATACTACATAGTAACATACATATGTATAGTAACATATATATAACTACGCATATACGTACATGTATATATAATATACACAATATATAACATATATCATATAAATATAAATATATATATAACAACATATAAATATTCACTTAACATATACATATATATACATACTACAATATATAAATATACCTTACATGTAGAAGAATAGCTACATAACAATATATACACATATAGTATATACATAGATTTATAACACATAAATACAAAATATATACATCATATTATATACATACATACATACATACATACATACATACATATATATATATATATATATATATATATATATATATATATATATATATATATATATATATATATATATATATATATATATAATTACACATCACCATGTTTAAAAGTAAAAGAGAATTAGAACTAAAATTAAATTGCACAAACACATGGATCGTATCACCCCGTATCCCACTAGATCTAGGATACACTTGTGATATGAGTCCACCACACATCCAAATGTACCCCGAAGGACACGAGAAAGTCTAAAATATTATTTATGTACAATACGAAGAGTCATAAATCTACGTGTCCGTGTCAAAATATGATAGGCTCAAAGTCCTGTGTCGGAGGAAAAATCCCCAAATCAACACATATCACTAAATTATTGGGATACGACCTACACGTACCCAATTGTGGACAAGACACTAGCCCCAAACACACAATCACATGCCAAATTAATCTATAGGACCAATTGCCACACACAACAATTGTCAATCTCGGAATTCTCCCAAAATTGACACAAAAATTACCATAACTTTCTCAATAGGCCTCCTATGAATACAAAACCAAATCCTATGGGTAGCCTATGCATATGGGTTGATTTTCTATGGTTAAATATCAGATTTAGAATCTAAATTAAGGGAAAAATTGAATTTTACCTATTGGGAGATAGATTCCCAATACAACCTCCAAATATGATGAAATTGGCCTCCAACTTGTAGATCCTTGCTCCTCTTTGTAGATTCTTGCTTTCTCCTTCTAGATCCTTGCTCCACTAGTCTCCAATGGTGATTTGGAAAGGAATTGGAATGAAATTAGGTAGGGAAATAAAGTGAGAATGAAGGAATTTGGTTGATAAAAATTCTAGATCTAGTTTTCAAATAAAAAGATGAGAGAGAAATAAATTCTCCCCTCTTTAATAGGCCGGCCCCCCTTTCCCCTTCCTCAAATCACTATAAAATGTTCAATATACCCCTTGGGGCCTCTCATGAAGAAATAATTAAGGAGGAAAGCTTCTAGTCTAATGGTTTAATTAATTTAATTCTCCTCCTAAATAATGGGCTTTCTAAATGGGCTAAAATATAACAATTAATACATGTTGGTCCATGAGTCTAAACTAAACTAGTTAGGTCCACTAACATAACTCCAAAATAAATAACTAATATCTAACAACAATTAAATAATATAACAAATAATTATTTATCATGCACAATATTTAATTAAATATGAAATTACTAAAATATCCTTTCCTAGAAAATATGGTAGTGACAAGTCTACCCTCCTTAAATTAATTTTGTCCTCGAAATTCAAAGATGAAAACTACCCCAAGAAAATAACAAAACATAACAAAAGAACAGAACTAACTATGAAAGAACATACCTCTAGGCACAAACAAATATGGATAACGCTCTCGTATTTCATCCTCTCTCTCCCAGGTAGACTCCCCCGGAGAGTGATGTCTCCATGCGATGCGCACCAAAGGAATAGTCTGGTTCCTCAGCACCTTCTCTCTCTAATCCAGAATCTCAACTGGCTGCTCTGGATAGCTAAGAGTAAGGCCCACCTCTATCTCCGAGTGATCCAATACATGACTAGGATCTGCCACATACCATCTCAACTACGACACATAAAATATGTTGTACACTCCCTCCAATGCAGGTGGCAAGTCCAGTCTATAAGCAACTACACCGACCCTCTCTAGAATAGTGAAAGGTCCAATGAATCGCGGACTAAGCTTACCGCCTCCACCGAAGCGAATCGTGCCTCGTGTCGAAGAAATCCTCAGAAACACCAAACCACCCACCTAGAACAAAACACCACCTTAAGAACTTAATCTATAACAAACAACCAATAACAAGCACAAAACAAAATCTAAACTATACCTCAAACTCCAAAGGTCTCCGGTGGCTATCGGCCCAATGCCGCTGTCTGTCCTACGCCACACGAAGTCTGTCTCTGATCAACTGAACCTTCTCCGCTGCATCTACAACCATCTATGGCCCAAGCAAAACTTTCTCTCCAACATCGTCCCATGACAAGGGAGTGTTTGATAATAAATGAAAGAAATTGAAACTAGGTTTATAAGAAACCCTTTCTTTGTTTATAAATAAGAAAAAGAAGTACAATTAATCCTATACGAGGATGTTAAGTAAAAAAATTTGATTCTGGGGAAATATTGCTATAGGAGTCTGATCTGCGGTCGATCACTTTATCCCTTGGACCACACGATGACGAAGAAGTGCTGTAGAAGACGAAAAGAAGCTTCAAAGACTACCGGAGGGATTGAACTCTCGTTGCCAAAACACTCTCTGGATATACTCTCTTTTCTTGAAGAATATTTGACTTTCCACCTTTTTTTCTTCTACTCTTCGACCTCTTTGTCCCTCGCCCCTAGACCTCCGTGACCGAAAGTCTCTATTTATAGAGTTCAGCTATAGTCGGCATAGAAACTGAACAACGGAGAGAACTGCACCTTTTATGCGGCGGTTTTAATAACTGTTACCTACGTATGAATGATCTCTTGAATTGGCGTATGACGCATATCCCATTATGAGGTAATGCGTATAATCGCTCATCGAAGATCACAGCATGCAAGCCACGTAGATAACTGCCACTAGCATAGAGATGGTTGGCATAAAAGCCAAATAACTGCCCCGTTGGCGTAAAAGCCAAATAGATGTTCTGATGGCATAAAAGCCAAGTAGGTGTAGAAGCTGAATAGTTTTCAAGTTGGCATAGAAGCTAAAACAGATGTCATATCGGCGTAGGAGCCCAATATCTGTCATGTTGGCGTAGAAACCGAATAGTTGTCAAGTTGGCATAGAAGCCAAAACAGATGTCATGTTGGCGTAGAAGCCAAATATCTGTCATGTTGGCGTAGAAGCCGGATAGTTGTCAAGTTGGCGTAGAAGCCAAGCAGCTGTCATATTGGCGTGGAAGCCAAGTTCTGCGTAAAGCTTGATGCTTTGCAAATATAGCCCGAGTCAGCATATTTCAAGAAGATAGCGTACGGCGTGCTCCTATAGACGAAAATAGCCTGGTTGGCGTAATGTGCGGGGATGGTGATGTGGACGTATTAGCCCTAATTATAGCTCACCCACTCTTTGAAAGTAGAACCAAATCTCGTGCATTAAATGCAGAGATCTACCCCCATCTCGCGCATTAATTGCAGAGACGTACCTCGAGTTCTGTACGAAGAATAGCTTTTGACGTGGCAGTTGGTTTCGTCTCTTCCTGAGCGTAAAAGCTCATCTCTGCCTATGTAAAATAGGCAGCATATTCCTTGAATGCATAAACGACATCTTATATCAAGGATTATGTCACTAAACGATAATCTGGGGCTTTGTGTAGAATCATCATTACAGCCGTCCTCTCGATCATCGTGCAGTACTCTTTGTCAGGAGTCAGGTTCACTTCTTTAACTGACAAGTTCATTCGAGGAATACGAAGAGATCCTCGTACAACTTCCCGCTGTATTAAAAGTAGATAGGTTTTACACTGCAATGGCGATGTAGCAACCTTTTTACGCCGAAGCAGTATGGAAATACTGCATTACGCGGGTTGTTCTGGAGCTATATTTTACGCTGAACTAGCGTTGAAGCTCTGCTATACGCCAATGGCTCTGAAGTTACGTTTTACGCCTCCCAGTGCTGGAACTCTTGTGTTACGTGGGCTCCCTGCATATAGAGGGTTTTACGCGTATGATTCCCCAGCGTATTTTTCATGCTTCTTCAAGACCCCCTTCAAAGTTTTTAAATTCCTCGTAATTTGAAACACTTTGAATGAAGCATGAAACGGTCAAGTTTGACTCGTTCCGCGAGACTATTTTCTCGGCAGATTTTTAGGAATTTGTTGGGATTCGATATGTTATCCTCTGCCTATATAAAGGCGAATGGGTTAACCAGTTTTTCCCATACTTCCTTCACCTCAAAGAGAGAGATGGTTGCCAAGCTTCGTCGAGTTGACTTGAGGAAGAAGAAGATCATGTTCTTCCAGCATGTAAGGAGCCGTAAAAAGAGGCATCTTCGAGCAAATATCCTCTGCAACGATGGATCATGGAAGGATATCATAGCTTCCTTTGCTCGGGATAATCAGCAATTTCATATGGCGATTCGTCCAGGAGAGAGGAATGATCTCTTTTGGCCACACAGCTTGCAAGCTGTATTTTCTCCCGTTATGGTGCTGGACGAGGATAGGCAGTTTGGCCCTGTCTTCCAGTATTGAGTTGGGTCTGAACACCCAACATAATTTCTAGGGCATGCCTGTCATGGCGTATGAAGGATGGGCTCTGAATAATTTTTACAGGCCCAGTTCTGTATCCTCCCGCCATTAATCATTTTCTTGTTAATCGGCCGCGAAGCCGATTAACTGTTGTAGAAGACGGGAAAAAAATTTACACTAATATGAGAACCTGGGACAGCAGATTCTTGGTGTGATCTTAAATGAAAATGAGAAACCCTTTGAAAAAGGATTTCCATCATATGTAATCATGAAGATGAAAAACCCTTTGTAGGCTGGATTTCCATCATATGTAATCATGATTAATAAAATTGCCTTCTTTTACGGATATGATGATTTGCCATATTTGCTGTGAGGAAGTCTGAATAGTGTGCAGCTTTGATATGTCTGAATAATTTTATGCCGACTCTGATAAAATAATATCTGATCTCGTCTCGTCTTTTACGCGTAACAGCAGACGTGTAGAAAACTCTTTAGCATTTAAGTTGAAGATCCAAACTGTCATGCTGTTTTAGACGAGGAGTCGCATAGAATTTTTGAATTGTCACTTCTTTGATACAAAGAATTCTTGTTCAGATCATCATCTTTACGAATGGTTTTCCTGAAAATCCCTTGGAATAGGCGAGAAATTTCTGTTGACCAAGCCGTACTTGAACGTTTTGTAAAGTATTCCGACTGGACTTTTAGTGAACTTCCAAATGACCCAAGAAGAAGAGTCGTCTTCAATGCTGAACTCTATATATTTCAGGTACTTGGAATATTTTGTAGCCAAAAAAGGATCATCTTCTGCGTAAACCCTTGTAACTGGCCGTTTGTAGCTTTCGAGCGTAGAATCGTAGATTTGTAGCCTCTGAGCATAAAAAGCTTTCGAGCGTAAAATCATGGATTTGTAGCCTCTGAGCGTAAAATCGTAGGTTTGTAGCCTCTCGAGCGTAAAAGCTACTGAGCGTAAAAGTATCTGGGCGTAAAACCATAGACTTATACCCTCTGAGCGTAAAACCATAAATTTGTAGCCTCTTGAGCGTAAAACCTCCTTAGCGTAAAAATCATAGATCTGCTTTGTGCGTAAATTTTGAATCCACTGACTGTTCATCTTCCCTAAATGGTAGGCTGACGTGGTCCCAAATCATAACAGAATATTAAATATCGAATTTGGTTAGGGATTCGAAGAGTTATCCAAACTCTATAAATAGTCCGAAGTCCTGAGAGAGAAAACTTTTATCTGTCTTCACAAAACCCTTGCTTTCCAAGAACCCTTCTTCTTTGTCTCTTTCTTGAGAACTCAGAATTGCCATGGCACCTAAACAGACTTCCACTGCTAAGAAAAAGAAGGTCGCTTCCTCTTCCCGCTCCGCTGCTCAAGAGCGAGCAACTCCCATTAGGCTGAACGAACCACGATAGGAAAGCAGCGCTCCGCCGTCGAGCTGTGCTACGGATATTACAGGTAGAGACTTCGGGAGAAAACAAAATCCTTCACACACGTTGTACGTGCACGCGCAAGGTCCTCTTTTGTACTGAGAGCCTCTTTGGAAGATGATGTACGGAGATATTTTATTATTACGCGCACATTCCTAATGTGTCGGCGTAAAAACTCTAAATTTTTGCAGTCTGGCGTAAAAACTCAGACTGTCGAGATTTGGTGTTTACTACTAACTTTGAGTTTTACGCGCTAGATATGAATATCGGTGTAAAAATTCAAATTTTGTCAATCTAGCGTAAAAGCTCAGATTGTTAGATACTGCCAACCTTGAGTTTTATGCAATGGAAAATAGTTTTCTGCATAAGACTCAAATTTTTTGCAGTCTTGGCGTAAAAGCTCAGACTGATGATCTTTGGCATAAAAAGCCAGAGTGTAGCGTCTAGTGTAGAAACTGACTTGTTCTCTTATATTTTGTAGTGGACTTGCAGATTTCTCCTTTGGCTGAAGTTATGGGATCTGCTGCCGGGATGTTGAGCTCAAACTATTTGGAGGACTTGTCCCATGTGACATTCCCTATTTCTGGAGCCAATTATCCTGAAGAAAGGGGAACCCTTATCGCGTCTCAGGGAGAACGCATGCTGCTGAGTATGATCAGTGGAGAGCCACTGACATACATAGACGAGACGGAGTATAAGAAACCTGGTTTCTTATTCTGGGATGTTATCGACAAACAATCCCAGACCAAACCCAAGAAGGAGGATTGGGTGTTTACTGCTGAGGGCATGGTGATGTATATTCCCAGGATGTCAAGGGATTACCCCATCTCTGCGTTCTTCCACGCCACACATCCTAGGAAGATGTCATGGGTTCTGACTCCCGATCTTCACGGCCGACCGGAGAGGATTTTATATAACAAAGGATTGAACCAAGGAGCCTTTATGAGCAGACCTTCAGGCCCAGTTATGCCCTTTAGGGGATTACTGTCGGGTAGTGTCCCGAGTGAGGATACGTCGCTGATCCAACCAATTTAGATGTCGACCTTCTACAATAACTTTATGGGGCAGGGAGGAATGTACCCCAGGGTCAACCCTCGAACCAGCGGATGGCTTAGCCCGGGGAATCTTTGATGGGCCAGTTTAACTGCCTGGGCCCTGAAGCACTTCCAGACAGAGCTGGAAAGTATTGGCTTGTTCGCGGCTGTGAGCGCCACAAGTGTTGGGCTACCTGTCAACCCTAACTTGTTTTTAGTCTTGATGGAGCGATACAACTCGCTCACTGGGACTTTTGCCATTCCGCTGGGTGAGTTGGGCTTAACCCTTCATGAGATGGCAAATATTTCAAAGCTGCCGATGGGGGACACTCCTTATGAGGAGTACGTCCCTACAAACAGGGAGTTGAGGGATACAAACCCTCCTGCAGTGGCAGTATAACAAGAGCTGATGTGTCACTATCTTGCCAGCACCACTTTCTACAAGGAGCCTTCTGATTTGGCTCCCTTCAACAAGTGGGCCACCTACCTTTTCTTCCACTAGGCCAGAAATGTTAAGCTAGACAAGGTGGTAGATAGCCGAGATAGGCCCTTGAACCTCCTGAGTATGCTGAATGCTAACACGGTCGATGACCTTATCGAAGAAGCAGGGGCTTAAGATCATATTTTTGACGAGGAGATAGGGGGTTACTGTCACCACCCAATTTCCTGAGCCGAGTATTTTTTATTTTAATTTGGTTAGTTGTGTATTATTTATAATTAATTATATTTATATTTAATTAGTGATTATATTATTTTTATTTGATTGTTTTAGGATTTTGGCTAGCCTGGACCCATGTCAGACCCTAGTGGACCTATGTTCGACCTAGCCCACACCCTTGTGAAACTTATTTTTGGGTTTAAAATATTTATTATATTTTTAGTGGGTTAGTTGGAGAGATTTGGAGTTAGTTTGAGTGCTTTTGGAACCCCGAAACCCAAAAACCAAGTTAGGAGGGCATTTTGGTCTTTTGGACTTTATGTGACTTATATTTCTTGCTTGGCCAGATTCCCACAACCCCCTCACCCGACCAAAATAGCAAACCAGCAGCCACTCCTTCCCATTCTCTTCATCTTCACTTCTTCTTCTTCTTCTTCTTCTTCTTCTTCTTCATTCTCCATTTCTTCTTATTTTCTTCATCCCACTTCAAGTAAGCACCCTATTTCTCTTCTTCTTCTTCTTCTTCTTCTTCTTCTTCTTTTATTCTTTATGGTTGCTAACCCTAATCCTACATTATTTCCCAACCTTGGTGGGTAGAGCTTAGATTTGGTGTTGGAGCTTGGATTGGAAGCTTGGTTTGGTGGATTTGGAGCTTTTTAGAGACTTTGGCTTGGGATTCCAACTCCTAAGAGGTAAACCCTAACTTTTCCCCTTGTAATTATTCTTATATAGTGTAATTAGTAGTTTAGAACCTTCCTAGACCCTAAGGCTACCCGTGGGAGGAAGTTGGAACTAGTTTGGTTGTGTTTGGAGACTTTAACACTAGGTTTTGTGTCAATTTCGGGTGGAATCCAAAATTGGACCAATTTTTGGTGATGCCCTAGGTTAGACGGACCTAGTTAGACATTGTCGGATGTCTTGAGGGTTAGTACGTGTCTCCGTTCGGGCACGTGAAGTCGTGTCACGGAGAAACGGGCGTTTCGGACATTTTCGGGGTTTTTGTCGTCGCCGGTTCTAAGTGTGTGCGTATTTTTGTCACGAGCCTAGAATCGACGAGTTAGTATTTTTTCTAGGATCTAGACATCGTTTAGAACCCGTGGGTAAATTTTGGGACAATTCTGAGTTGGTTTGGTGTGCGTTTCAGGAGGTTTTGCGAACCGCACACCGCGTGTTCGTCGAAATGACCGAACGGCCATTTCGGCGTGGTTTTCTAGTTTCGGGCTTGTGCGCACTTTGGATTAGCTTCGGGGAGTGTGTGCTAGAATTCTTGGATTATATTTTGTATATATATATGTGTGTTTGTGCGTGTAGGGGGTCGTTGGGCGTGAGTTTGGTGTGTTATTTGTGAGTTGTGTTGTGTTTTGTGTTTGTGTGTATGTGTGTATATATATATATATATATATATATATATATATATATATATATATATATATATATGTGTGTGTGTGTGTGTGTATACATATATTTGTGTAGGGGTTTGTGTATTAGTGTGGGTGCTTGTATATATATATATATATATATATATATATATATATATATATATATATATATATATATATATATATATGTATATGTATGAGTATTTGTGTGTGTGTTTCTATATATATGTATGTATGTATGTGTATATATATATGTATGTTTGTGTGAGAGTGAGTGTGTGTTAGTGAGTGTTTGTGTGAGAGTGTGTGTTAGTATGTGTGAGAGTGTGTGTGTGAGGGTGTGTGAGAGTGAGTGTGTGTCAGTGAGTGTTTGTGTGAGAGTGAGTGTGTGTTAGTGAGTGTTTATGTGAGAGTGTATGTTGGTGTGTGTATTTATATATAGTAGTGTAGATACATATGTATATGTATGTTGGTGTGTGTATATATGTATATATATGTGTGGTCGTATGTGTGCGATAGCGCACCGCAGCAGTAGCTCGCTGCAGCGCGGCCTGCAGCAGCAGCAGCAGCAGTAGTACAGCAGGCTGCAGCAGAGCGCGCGGGCGCAGCAGCGCCACGGCAGCAGCGGCAACGCGCCGCGGCAGCAGCTCGCTGCAGTGCGGCCTGCAGCAGCAGCTCCACCTGCGAGCGCAGCGGCATTTGCAGCGTGTAGCAGCGGCAGCCGCAACTAGTAGCAAGGGAGAGAGTGATATATATAAGTAGATAGATGGCTAGGTAGATTGATAGATAGCTAGATGGATAGGAAGATTGATAGATAGCTAGATAATAGATAGATTTATAGATCTATAGATAGATAGATGGATTAATAGATGTTAGAGAGATAGATAGATAGATACATGAATAGATAGATATCTAGATAAATAGATAGATGAATAGATAGGTAGGTAGATACATAGATAAATAGATGGATATATATCTAGGTAGATAGATATCTAGATACATAGATACATAGATGAATAATTAGGTAGATGTTAGATAAATAAATACTAGATAGTTAGATAAATAGTTAGATAACTAGATAGATAAATAGATAGATATATAGGTAATTAGATATCTATATCTATATGTATAGGTATATATACATATAGCTAGATATATATTATAGTTAGATATATATATGTATAGGTAAGGTAAGGTATATAGATATAAGGTATGTGTATATGTGTGTATGTGAGATATATATATGTAATTACCTAGGTATATGCATATATGTATTAGATATATATATTTTAGCCTAGATTATAGCTAGATATATATGTTTATGCATAGTTAGTTAGCTAGAAGGGTAGTAGGGTTGAGTTCAGAGAGGTATCTCAATACCTTGAGATACCAAGGTATCTCAATACCTTGAGATGTCTAAGGTATTGAGTTTCGAGCAGGATTTTTGAGCAATTGCCTAGGTTTGAGTTTAGAGATAGGTTTTTATGTATATGTGTATATATTTACGCGTGCTAGCATAGGTTTTAGCGGGTATAGGCGGGGTGCGTAGCCTAAGTTGAGGTATCGGATACCGAGGGTATCCCGGTATCACAAGGAGGCGAGTTTGAGGGTTTATTAGCTTAATGACCTAGTTTTGGCCTAGAATTTCAGGGGCACCCTAGTTTGACCTAGAGTTGACCGTAGTTGACTCGGTTGACCGCCAAAGTCAACTTTTGACCTAAATTTGACCTAAATTTGACTTTTTGACCCAGTGTTGACTTTTTGACCCAGATTTCACCGGTTTGACCCGTTTGACCTAGAACGACCCTAGAAGCCTATTTTTAGTTATTTTATAATTGTTTAACTCATTAGAAATTTGTTTAACCTTGCTTTTCGTAATAGGTCCTTGCGACACCAGTTCGGATCGCCAGTTGCTCAGGACGTCAGGCGAGTACATTCTTTGATAGTTTTCATTATCTGATGATTATTATGATTCAGCTTCTAGTATAGTATTATCTAATTTTTCTGGCACAACATGGGATACTGACTGGTATTTCTGGATTTATTTACTTGCGACACGTACATTTCATGTTTTTGGCCTCTATTCTGGAATCACTACTGGCATCACCTACAGGCATCACTACAGACATCACTCATGTTTCTGGCTGGACTCATCTTGATTTACGTGTCGGGTCTTGGATTCACTTGTATTAGTTGGGGCAGGGAAATACTCGAGTAGACATGTAAACATTCCCATCTGGAATCATCAGGAATCAATTCCTCTGGTCTAATCTGGAATGATAGCAGCCGCGCACCCAGTGTGCGGTGAGCCGTACTTACCCCTAGCCGTTTACATGTCGAAACAAGTATTTCAAAGACACCGAGTTCATTTTTTCTAGTCTGGACTCTCTTGCATTCTTGTTGGTCTCACTTACATATTTTTGGACTTGACTCACTACATGTATTTTATGCTGGACTCACTACACGTTCATGTGCACAGACTTACTCTTAGTGTAGATTTCTTGTATCTTACAATTATTACTATCTTGTTTCTGATATTCCTGCATCTTTACCTTTATGCACCAGTAATTTATATATTTTTTGTTTCATACTTGTTTCATTCTTCTTGCTACTTGCTATAACTGTTTTATAGTTTTTATCATTTAAATGGAACTGCTGTTAGAGATGTACTTGCTCTAGTCTTAACTGGACATATTTTTCCAGAGTATCCGGAGGATTGGTGTTCGAAGTTTTATGGACCTGAGCCTGTCGATGGTGCAGACAGGGACCCCTTAGTTTATGAGTGATTTTCGGGTTGGTAGCCGGGATCACTAGGACCTTGTTATTGTTTTTATTAGCTTTTAGCACCGGATTTGTCTCCAGTTTTGGATTTAGACCTTGTATTGTATATTATTTTGGATGATGTATTATTATTATTGATGTTGTGGTTATTGTAGTAGTTGTTGGTTAGACTTTGGAGTTGTTAGTCTTTTTTGTTATCTTATCGTGCTTAGATTCGAGATTGAGTACTTGATTATCATTATGATATTGCTCCTCCGTTTGGAGTTGAGATCTTGACAGGTTTATGTATTTATTACGTGAGATTGTTAGCTAGATAGTTGACCTAGACAACGTTCTACCGCCGATGCTACGGCGTAGGCTGGACGTACCCACGACTCATGCCCGATTTTTTGGGTGCGGGTCGTGACAGTTCCTCTCCATCTGGCTTCATCGCTAGGTAGTACCTGGTATAGCGTTTGTAGATCGCATCCATCGCAACACCTTATAGCCTGCAGTGCATTTAGTGTTCGGAGCAAGACTTGGCCTGCTTCCTACTATGGTATGCAGAATACAATCAGGCCTGAGGGCCCTAACTGATGGGCTTCTCGCTGATGAGACGCAGTGTGAAGGATTTCCCCGAGTGGATTACCATTCCTATACCTAATGGGATGGTTAATTCTTCACAACACCAGGGTGATGTCTCCCGGTCCTGCCAGCGGTTCAGAAAATAACTTCTTGTTGAATTACAGTAATTCCTCTTGGAACATGGCGACCGTCATAGATTATCGGAGGGCGTTAAATGTTGCCCATAGCTGGAAGCTCTTCTGTATCGTTCCCCTTGTACATATCAATCAACAGGGGAAGAAACTTAAGGATGAGGGCCATGGGAGGACCATTCTTTCTTTTGAAGCCTTATACTGGTTGGTCTGTATTAGACCTTCCTATTTGCTATACAAAAGCGATGACCATTGCTACCTGGAGCCTTATTTTTCTAGTCGGTTCGCCAGACAGTTTGGGTACGATCAGCTGCATGTGGGGAATGCCATTGCCAGCTTCAAGTCCAAAGGTGGGCTTATTGATGGAGCCAGGGGATGGCGGTACTTCATTACGGGCTGTACTGGTGCAACTTTTGCTGACTTCTCTTTCTATGGAGTTGCGCATCCTTCACTCCTATGCGCAGTTCTATGCGTCCATAAATACCTTCCATCGCAATTTTGATGTGCATGGAAGTTTTAGGATGCCCTTCCATAGGTCTACTACCAGGGAGGAGGTTCCGTCTATTTCCTCGAACGAGAATGAGGATACCGCCGGGGCAGACGAGTTCTTGACGACAATACCGAGAGGCATAATACCTCTGCCAGCTGAGCCTCTCGTTATCCCCCAGAAACGGAAGGCTTCAACTCCGAAAGAACATTCCCCTCACAAGAAGAAGACTGTCAGAGGTCCGAAAAGGGCTTCTACCAGGGGGCTCCTAGGAGCGAGCCTGTTGTTTTCCTTGTTGGGGATGATTCTTTGATTAGAGGTCCTTCGCCTTTTAGATAGGGAACCTCCATAGTTTCGGCTGACAGTGCCGAAGATTCTTTGCTCGAGATCGCTGCTACTACTGCTTCTGGTAGTGCTACGAGATCACCTTCGAGGCCGAGCATAGTAAGATTCTATATACCTTTATGTCACGCCCCAGTCCCAAAATATGTAGGACCAGGAATACGTGACACGCCAGCTACGCATTCGACCAGACTCTGGTCTGACTCGAATACGTATAAGCTATAATATAAAGGGCATTATCTAGATATTCCATAAATGTAAACCTTTATGTCTCAATCCATAATGTACATCAGTATACAAGAAAGATCTATATGTGCTAAGGTCGGCCGCCCAATAACACACTAACTCGAATAGACTCGAGAAGAAGTATGAGTCTACAAAACTAGGCTACAATAACAGATGAATAATCAATATAAAATAACCATAATGCCGGTAGATATAATGTGAGTATCTGGTACCATGCTCGCAAGATATGCCACTCCATCAGTATCTCCAAGTACTCCATAATCGTCTATGCTGCAAAACTGGCAGGGAACCAGGTCCTCAGAGGGACGTAACAAGGTACAAAAATATAGCATGCCAAGTAAACAAAAAGTACAAGTGCACGATAGGGTACTCTATCATAACCAACTAGTGTGACACAGTTTAAAGACAATGTTCAATGCGTGGGCTGTCCAAAATAAAACCGTAGCTCCGGACACGAAAATACACGGCACGTACCGCAGCTCCGGGCAAAGAGTCACACGGGTGAAACCACTACACTAGATACAGGATCACTACATAGATACTACATATATATATAAGCACGTGCAGAGGAGTCCAAACGTCTAGTAACTGTCTTCCCCTTCCCAAGCGGTCAACGATTGTGCGTTGAACCTGAACCTCTAACTACAGTCTCAACACATGGAAGATAACTCAACAGACGCGACCCTAAGGTCGTCCCAGTCTCTGGTCATGATGTCAGTATCAGGATACAGGAATCTGGCACGATCATAGTGTATGAGTGTGTCCTGGGGTGTCGATGTACTCAAGTACGTGCATCGAGGTACTACAACGCATCTAACCATTTATTCTAAGACGTCTCGATGAACGTCAACACCCGGTTGCGATCCGACACGAAGTATCGAACGTCAACATAAATTCGTGCACAATGTACATAACAAAATAATTAATATCTGTAAACTGAAATACAGGGTGGTAAGGTACACTTGCCTGCGTGCGGCTGTTGATGTGGGGGATCTGGTACCGCGTCCAAGTCCTCAGGTCCCGCAGTACCTAGTGAAGAGATACAAACCAGAATTAATAATCTATTCTATGACTCACAAGGGCAAGATACTAGAGGGCTGACTACAACTGACTAGCGGTACGATAGTCCATCAACTAGTCATCTGTGCATTCTCTTCGATTCTAATTCTCCGAATATAAACTAACATTTCCACCATGTTCGATACATCCCGATTAGTTGGCTCCAAGGTCAAAACTCTATTCTCCTCGATCACATATTTTTAATTAAATTATGATAATTTATGTAGAGGCCAACCCTAATTTCTATCCTAGTACCACATCCAAATCCAACTTCATAAACCACAAGATACATGCTCACTATACTACATAAATATTAAACCATGTTAACCTTCTTAAACCCATCCTCGAGTCATTTAAATTTTCACATGCATTCACATTAAACCTCATTTGCCTCAACCAAGGTAAACTTTAACACATAGTTCAAAGTAAACCTACACTAACCATATATATCAAGAACCCTCATTCAAATCGTACTTAAACCATAAATAATTTATTTAACATTCCTTTCCACCATGTGTATTATCCAGAACATCTAGTTACAATCAAACCTTAAACTCCTTTGCAAATCTTTTAAATTTTCATTTTATAACTCAGTAAACATAAACCCTAAACCTTCATTAACCCTAATCACCATTCTTAATACATGTTCAAATGTACTATACTATATCTATACAAACATTTTATAGACAAAAGAACCCTAACTACAACACAACACAGTATATAACAATATAGAGAGGGGGAGTGTTATACCTCGACGAGGTGGGTCGCTGGCCGGTGGAGGGTGGCCGGGGGTGGTGGTGATGTAGATCTGGTGGCCGAAGGAAGCACATAACAGGGGATTGCTCCGCCGGAGCTGGACGCACGCGGCGGGGGAGGTCGGACAGGGACTACAGCGGAGGCGCTCGACCGCGGGCTGTAGCGGCTACTCCACAGTCACGCGGGGGTGTGTAGAACGGCGTCGGCGGGGGACTCACGCCGCGGGGACGCACACTGCGGTCGGGGGGACGCACGCTGCGGGGGTGTGTAGAATGGCGCCGGCGGGGGACTCACGCCGCGGGGACGCATACTGCGGTCGGGGGGACGCACGCAGCGGCCGGAGCTGGCGCAGCTGCGGTCGGGGGACGCACGCAGCGGCCGAAGCGGGCGGTAGCGTCAGCCACGGTGGGGGCCAACGACCGGAGTCGGGCCGGAGTAAGGCTGGTCTGGGATCTCTAAGAGGGAGAAGAAGCTAAGGAAGAAGAAGAAGAAAAATGAAGGCGGAAGAAGAAGAAGCTTTGCATGGTGGGGGGTTTTACATGAAGGAGTGAGGAGAGAGAGAGAGAGAGAGAGAGAGAAGTTTCCTAGGGATTAGGGCTGGTGGGAATGTGTGTTGAGGGTGGGTGAGGAGTTACTTTATAGGGGTGTGTGTGGAGGAGATGGAGGGTTGGGATCAATCCATTCAAAATGGATGGTTGGGATTAATCATGAAGAGGAGAAGGTTTCTTCATGAGGGAATGGTTGGATGAGAATGGGACCCCATTTTAGGACCCTCTCATTAGTTCTTGGCCAATAGGGTGGTGCCACATAATTCAATAATTGTAACTTAGCCCCGTAAATTCGAAAAATTGTATGGACACATAAAATGACACAAAAATTACGAAGAAAAATATATTTAGAAATTTCCATGGTGAGAGGGTGTTGTGCATTAGGCACGGGTTTAATTAGAAGGGCATTGGAATTAATTTAGGATTAAAATTGGGATTTACAAAGTTGGTATCCCCGATTTAATTAGAAATAAGGTGTCCCGTGAATTTAAATTAATTGGGGGCACTTGGGGTCAAAATCCAGGAATGATGCAAAGGCCAAAAATGGTGGGGGCTTGGAGTCAGTCTTGGACCCTTTAGTTGGTCCGGCTCAACGGGTTAAGTTGATATCCCAAAATTTAGGGTAACGACACAGGTGTCCGACACGGAATTAAATATGTGTTACAATTTTGGAATATTGCGCAATTAATTTAGAGCACACAAAAAAATTAATATTAAAAGACGGAAAAGTCCAATGCCTAATTTGGCGGGTCAGGTCAGAAGTACAAAAATTGAACGGAATCTATGGGCTGATATTGGGCTCCGAAAAAATCAGAAAAGATAGGGCACGCCAAGGGTTTTAATTAATTGAATTAAATACCAGATAAATTATCTCTACTCTAAACGTCGACATCTGCTATCAAAATTTTCGAAAACCACTCTAACTATCTACAGAATAAATTGAGGGGGTTTAAACTTTATCTAGACCAATAATGGGCATAACCCCTCCCTCGTCTGTAAGTATTTCCAGCGAGATTCTGCCCGATGAGCCTCGAGTAGATCTTGGTGAAGACTGGGAAGACTATCCGCTAGTGTCAGTTGGTGCACCCTCTTCTCCAGGTATGACAGCTCGCTTAGCATCATTAAGAAATGATTTAGCTGTATTGGTTGCGAACGCGACATATATACCATCGGCCATGGGTAAATATTGTCTTTACGCCTCTTTTAGAAAAATTAACATCAGTTTGATATTAACTTTCTCTTATCTTCTTTGCAGGTGAAGACATCTACGGGGAGGGCGGAATTGACGCAACCTTTGACTTTGTTACGAACCTAACATATGAAGTGGCGGTGTCCGACTTTGAGGAAGCAAGCTTTGACGCTGCCGATCTTTTATCCGCAACATTCTCGGATGTTTTTCCGCCAGTACCAGTCCAAATAATATCGAAGGAGGATGAGCCGATTGTCTCGACTGTGCCTCCTTTGTCGAGCATGCCAGCAACTTCGACCGTTGTTGGTGCCTCTTCTTTTGTCGTGCCATCTGTTGAAGCAACGACTGTGGCGACATCCTCTGCAGTCATTCCTGGAGGGGGATTCCCCGATATCGCAGCCACTCCTAGCGTCCATTCGAATTTTGCCATGCTAGTTGAGCAGTATACTAGCATTTTCTACATCACTTTGAAAATGCTGATATCGATGGTGCTGGAGAAGAATCTAGGCTTCGATGCTCTGAAGATGTCCTCCAATCTCACTATAGCGCGATTAAAAATTTCGGTGACGCTGAAAGGGCTAATGCGCTAGAGCAAATAGTTAATGGTTTAGAACAACCCATTAACGAGTATTTGCAACTATCTCGTAGCAACGTCGATGATATAATTCAGGCCGAGTACGACTCCTTGACTGTGATGTTTGCTGAACAGATAGAATGCTTAAATAAATCCATCCAGACACAGCAGCAGGAGATGGATGAAGGAAAGGCCGTCTTGGAGGAGGTTATTCCTCTTCAAACAAAGTGCAAGGCCGAACATGAGGGAAATGAAGCGAGGGTCAGCAAACTGGAAGCCAAACTTGCTCAGGCAAAGGAGTGGGCTCTCCAGTCATCGGCAGCTCTAGATGTAGTGAATGGCCGACTGGATACAATTCAGTGGAACTTGGCACGTGCAGGAGTCACCTGCGCCGGTTTTGTTCATGCTCGGTCCGAACTGTTACTCCTGAGCGATGATGAGGTACGACTGGAGCGGGCTCGTACTAACGTCTTGAACTCCAGGAATGAGAGGATGGCTGCTTTGGCGCGACAGATTCGCGATTTAACTGCTCCTCCCCAATGATGTACTTCTTTGCTTCTTTATGTAATTTGCTCTTCCCGGAGATAATAAATAAACTTTATCTGACTTTGTAGACCCATCATTTTTGAATATAAATGATAGGCTAGTGTGAAAGTGATATCAGAGGTAATATGGACGTGATATACTTTCGGTAAGCTTCAGCTGGATATATTTATTCAGATGTTATATGGATATGATAGAATATGATCCAACTAAATTTTTGTACAAAACCCTATCAGAGGTAATATGGACGTGATAGATTTTAACGTTTCAACTTAGTTAAACATATCTATTCAGAGGTTATATGGACATGATAGAATATGATCCAACTAGTTCTTTGTACGTATTGTTGTCAGAATGAGATCTTCACTATACTCCATTTTAAGCAAGAAAGATTAAGCATAATACCTCTTCAGGAATTTGCCATTGATAGGAGCCATTATCAGATCTCCGTTAGGCTTGGCTAATCTGTAGGCGCCATTTGAAAACGTCATTTCAATCACATAAGGGCCCTCCCATTTGGGCTGGAATTTACCCTTACTCTTGTGTGTAATGATCATTGGCATTTTCACAGCTAAAACTAGCTCGCCAACTTTGAACACTCTCTCCTTCACTTCTCGATTAAAAGCTCTGGAAATGCGCGCCTGGTAGAATGCAATGTGCTGTTGAGATTGAAGGCATTTCTCGTCTAATCCTTCTAGCTCTTGAAGCCGTAGTCGATCATTATTTTCCTGCGTCAACTCATTAGCCACTGCTATTCTGAGTGATAGAATTTGGATTTCAATGGGGAGAACTACTTTATACTCGTAGACTAATGAGAATGGGGTACAACCCGTCGGTGCTCGTACCGTTGTGCGGTATGCCCAGAGGCACTCTTCCAGCTTCTCATTCCAATCTCTTTTGTTCGAAGAGACAAACTTTTTTAAGAGTTTGATAATAGTTTTGTTGAAATCTTCTGCCAAACCATTAGCAGCAGGATTGAATGCCGTAGAGGCCTTATTTTGTATCCGATTCTTATCACAAAATTGGTAAAACACTTGGCTGATGAATTGAGGCCTATTGTCATGAATTATCCTTCGGGGTATCCCAAAGCGATAAATGACATGATGCTTGATAAAGCTGATCATGTTGGATGTCTTCACCTCGGCAAGAGGGACCGTCTCTGCCCATTTGGAGAATTAGTCCGTGATAGCCAATATGAACCGATGTCCTCTAGAAGAAGATGGGTAAATAGGACCAATGATATCCATACCCCATGCTTCAAAAGGCCATGATACAATCGTAGGATGTAAATGTTCAGAAGGTTGATGTATAAAATCTGCATGAACTTGACAGGCTTTGCATTGTCTTGCATATTTTACTACATCTGCGATCATAATAGGCCAGTAGTAGCCCATCCTCCTGATACGATCCTGTAACTTAGGACCGGGTTGATGTGCTCCACTTATACCGTCATGAGCTTCTCGGATAACCCATTTTACATCATCGTCGGAGAGACATCGTAATAGCAGTCCATCGTATGTTCGGCGATATAGACATTGTGAAGATGCATCAAAATAGAAGCGTAATGATCGTCTTCTGATGGATAATGCTTCCTTAGGATCCTCTGGTAAGATTTCGTATGACACGAAGTCTATAAAGGGACTTCTCCAGTCTCTCTTGGGAGGAACCGTATTTACAGCGTAGCTGCGTTCTATATAAAAGTTATTTTTCACACAAAATAGATCCCTGTTGAGAAGAATCACCGAATTCTATCTCCTTATAGGAATATCTAGATCTGCAACTAGACTGGCTAGGGCATCAGCTTCCAAATTTTGAGATCGAGGCATATGCTCTAGGAAGAACCCTTTGAAAGACATGGCTATCTTGATCGTTGCTTGGTGATAAGGAATGAGGTCTGGATTGCGGACTTCATATATTCCTCTGATCTGATTGGCGATCAGCAGAGAATCACCAAAAGTTTCCAGGTATTCGACATCCAATTCTTTAGCAACTTGGAGCCCGATTAGTAGAGCGTTATACTCTGCCACATTATTAGAGCAGGGTTCGCTAAGATAATATGCTCGATAGATAACGAGTTTATCAGGAGTGACCAGGACAATTCCTACTCCTGAAAGCATATTTCCCCTTGGACAAGTTTTGGAGGCACCATCGAAGAATAGCTGCCATGTATCACCTTCTATTGCGGAATTACATTCTGCAACTTCGTCGAGAATATCCTCGTATAGTTTGGAGGTTTTCGGAATCGGATGAGCAGCTAAGAAATCAGCCAATGCTTGGCCTTTGATGGACTTCTGAGGGACATACACCATATCATACGGTGTTAATACCATCGCCCAAGTTGCGAGTCGGGAATTAAGAACGCTCGGCTTGTTCATTAATACCCGAAGATGATTGATTCTGGAGATGATATGAATAGTCTGGCCCGTAACGTAATATCGCATTTTCTGATTGGCGAACATTAGGGCCAAGCATTCTTTTTCCACTAGATTGTACCGGTATTCAGCTCCGACCATCATCCTGCTTAAATAGTAGATAGCCTGTTCATGACCCTCATTGTTCTTCTGTGCGAGAAGAGGCCCTAAAGAATGATCCATTGCTCAAACATACAGCAAGAATGGTCTTTCTATAACGGGAGGCACCAGAACTGGAGGATTGGTGAGGTAGCGTTTGATATCATTAAACGCTTGCTGACAGGCTTCGTCCCATATGAATGACACACCTTTCTTCATCAGGGAGAAAAAGACTGACATCTCCCAGAGAGGTTGGATATGAATCTCCTGATATAAGCCATACGACCTTAAAATCCCCTGAGTTCCCTCATATTATGGGGTGGTCGCATTTCTAAGATGGCCTTTACTTTATTAGGTTCCACTTGAATGCCTTTAGCGGTAATGACAAATCCCAGGAATTTGCCACTGGATACACCAAGAAAGGATTTTGTAGGATTCATTTTGAGTTGATGTTGGCGCATCAACTCGAATACTGTCTTCAAGTCTTGGATGTGATTATCCTTGAGGCCGCTTTTGACAGCAATATCATCTACGTAATATTCCACTATTTTGCGTAAATGCTTATGGAATATGTTACTCATAGCTCGTTGGTACATAGGCCCATTATTCTTCAGTCCGAAGGGCATAACCGTATAGCAATATACCCCCAATGGTATCCGAAAGGCAGTATGATTCTCGTCTTCAGGATTCATCTTAATCTGATTATATTCTGAGAAACCGTCCATGTAAGACATGCGCTCAAAACCGCACGTATTATCGATCATGACGTATGTAATGGGAAGAGGGAACTCATCTTTAGGACAGGCTGCATTCAGATCTCGGAAATCGATGCAAACACGCACTTTCTCACTTTTCTTCATGACTGGGACAACATTGGCGACCCAGTCAGGATGTTGTTCTTTCCAGATGAACCCATAGGCTATCATCTTCTTGATTTCAGCTTCGATGGCATCCATCATATCCGAACGAAGCCGGCGTTGGTGTTGCTTTACTGGCTTCGAATTGGTCAATATATTGAGCTTATGGGTAGCCGCTTTTGGATCAAGACCTGGCATATCCTCATAATTCCATGAAAAGACATCGATATATTCTTTTATCAGTTGGATTATTTCTTCTCTTTCTTCTTCGGAAAGATTGTTACTGATAAATATCGGCTTTGGTAAAAGTTCATCCCCAACATTGATTTGGATAACTTTATCTTCAGTGGGCGGTAATCTCTGCTCGAACCGGAGTTCCCATTGTGTATCCATTTGCTGCGCCCATGAGTCATTACGGATCAGATTCTTGTTCCTCTGCTTCGAGAGAATCTGTCAATACCATTTTTACTGATAACGCTCGTTCGAAATCAGCATACGAGCCGGAGGTCGACGAGTCATCTTGAGAAGAGGAAAAGATATCCTCACTTGACTCAGAAGTTGCGAGGGAAATGGTATACCCTAACCCAAAACAAGTTCGTTGACAATAAGGATCACTATGCAACGATATTCGCCTGCCTTTCCCATAGTTGAGGCCTGGTTCTGACTTCAGATCATAACCCATACTTTGCATAATCTTCAAAGCTTGTGGGCTATATCTGTGAACTTGTATTTTCTTAGCATCGGACTCGTGAGAATCTTCTTGTATAATTGGTCTGCTGCGCATGCGATCGAAGACTATTGGATGCTGATTGCTGCGAGTAGGTGGGATAATAAAGATAGAATCTTCATGTGGCCCGTATGTCGCGATGATATTAGATGTTGATGCCACTTTCCACACATACGGATGATAGGAGTCTATAGCCTCCAAAATTTTTTGTGCTATAGGTTCTATATCGTTGTGGGGAGAGGATTCCTGATTTGGAATTTGGGCGTCAATATATTGGAAAGGAGAATCTTTATTAACGTTAGAAACCACGTTCCCGGTTATATTTACATCAGTTGGCTGCTTGTTGCGCCAGAGGTTGATGACCAAAGGTGGAGGCTTCTGGTTCAAAGTCATCACTAGGGGATCACTTCCTCCTCGTGATTTGGTTTTGTTCAAGTGGACAGCCATGGGTTCCATGACTTTCGGACGGGTAGTCCGCCCTTTCACCTGGATCGACAGGGGTTGCTCGGCAGAGGGTTCTTCTGGCTTCCGGTGGGATTCCTCTTCTGTCTTACCTGACACCTCTTTCATGTAGTCTTGGGTGTACAACATGGCATCGGAATAGTAGGATTCTACTCCTTTGAACGGGTTAAGGTCAGCAAACTCTATTTTTACTGTTCCTTGGGCGTCTACATATTTGAAGCATTGATATAGGGTCGAAGGAACAATGTTGTGTTCGTGGATCCATGGTCTGCCCAGCAGAATGTTGTAAGACACCTCTGAATCGATGACATAGCATATAACCACTGATCTAAGGTCCCCGATCTGGATCCTCAGACGAATCTTCCCCAACGGCTTATTTTTCCTGTCGTTGAAGCCTACGATTGTAGTGGTGGTGTAAGCCAGTTCGCTGTTAGGAATCCTCAGTGGTCTGAGCAGACTATGAGGGATGATACTGATCGATGATCCCGAATCTATGTGAATCTGGTCTACCTCCATGGAACCGACGTATCTGGTGTAATAGATGGGCCTGTCATGCTTGTTATGTTTTAACAACATATCATCTTGAGTGAAAGTGATATTAGGGACCGCCTCCATCAAACTATGGCATTGAAGGCATGCCACAGGTTCTTTATCGGGAGACTTGAGCTGAGTTAAGCATACATTCGCCTGCATTAATGCTTCACTTAAGGCTTGACAAGTGTCTTTGGATAACCTTAGGAGCTCAAAAATGGACAATCTGGCTGGTGTATTAGCCAACTGGGCCAGGATGTCGAAGTTATATGGTTTCTCCAAACCTTTGTTTTGAATATTCTTCAAAGGTTTATCAAAACGCACTTTTTTTGCTTGCCCTTGTCCGCCGAAGTTGGTCTGGAAGGACCTACCTCTGGTATGACAGGTTCAGGTTCTGGAAGTCTGGCAGCTGAAGTGTCTGCTGTTGCATCTTCCTGATTTCCTCCATAGTCCTTGAGGTAGACTTTCCCTGAACGGGTTCCGGTAGCAAAAGCCTCTTCTTCTGATGTCGAGGATATTGCAACCATATGGCATGGTTTATGCCTCGAGTTCTTTTTAGACTTAGCCTTAGCAGCTTGAGTCTCTTCCTCGATCTCTGACACCAGATCAGGATGAACCCACATAATCTCACCACGCTGGGTAGTTAGGGGTACCAGGTCATGATTTTGACCCCTGGCAGGAGGGATATTAACAAAGTTCATCATCGTCAGAGAAATAGGTACAACCCCATCGGGAACTTCTTGAGGAGGCAGATTGCCGAATTGGAGAGAGATCATGTTGGCAGTGACCGTCTTCTCGCTATTATGCAGAGTGATGGCCTTAGCGTCGATCAACTCCTGAATTTGCCTCTTTAGTACATATGGAAAATGCATTACTTAGGGTTATTGGTACTGCCGACTTCATTAGGCCGCTTTACCTCGGGGAGGGTAAGCTTGCCGCTTTTGACTAGACAATCGAATATGCTCAGAATATCATTGTCATCAAAAGAATATGCTTTAATGGGCCTGGAAGTCCTAGTTTTCGTCTGTGTAGTTGCCAAAGTATTTTGCCTGGACGTATTGATCGCCAGAGCTTCTTTTCCTTTGGAACCACGAGGATGGTCGCTATTGGATGATGACCTCTTTCCTCTATTAGAGGTAGAGATCATAATTCCATTGTCACGTGCCTTCCGATTATTGTCTTCAGCGGCTACCGCTGAGATGATAAACGAGGGCCAATCATAGAACTGATATGGTCCTGTGAATACCGAGATTAGTGGAAGAAGGTTTTTCCTACAAATATCCACCAAGGCTGAATCCGAAACTTCGGGAGGCATTTGCAAAGTGGCCTGACGAAAATGTTCGATGAAAGTGCAAACGTTCTCTTTCTCCTTCTGCTTTACTTCAATGAGTCAGGACATAGACATGTCCATCCCTCCTTCGTAGAATCGCGCGAAGAACAGAGTCTTGAAATCTTCAAAGGAAGTAATGCAGTTATCCGCAAGACTACGGTACCACTGATAAGCCACTCTAGACAGACAGCCTTTAAACACTCGAGTGAGGAGGGCGTCATTCCTTTGCAACAACACTGTCATCATGCTGAAGTAGTTCATGTACTGGCTCGGTAACGTCTTTCCCACAAACAAAACTATAGCCTGTGGTTTATATTTAGATGGGAAAGGGATCTCATCCTAGATAGCTGGATATGGTTGGTTGATTCCCAATTTCTTGAGCTGATCCTTATGCTTTAAGGCATCAAATTGGGCTTTCAATTCCTGCACTGCCTGCAGCGGATCTTCAGCTGGTAAAGGGACCGCAGAGTGGTGAGAGATCGGTTGTATTATAACTCCAACAGGAGGCAATACATTCTCCGAGTTAGGAAGTGGAGGAGCAGCTGACTCTTGATTTAGAACAGGCTCCTGGTTAGCATTGGATGGTGGTAGGTCCACCCCCACACATATTTGAGTTAGAGGGACCGATGCTTGAGCTATAGCAGCTGTATGTTGAGTCAGCATCATCTGGTGCATATTTTCCATCATGGAATGCATCTCTTTCAGTGATGTCTCCAATACAGCGATGCGTTTCTCAGTACTTCCTGATAGGGAAGCCTCTTCGCGTTAATCTCCAATGGCATAGCCTCCCATTTCTCTGGATGCTATGGAAGGATCAGTATAGATCTCCGTAGAGATTGAATCTATACTTTCAGCATCCGATTCGGGAAATTGGTGACCCCTAGTGTCGGAATCAGAAGAATATGAAGTCGGTTGTCGTGACCTTAAACGAGTATTCTGAAACACACTAGCTTCAATATTCTCAAGGAGTCTGTTGAATCTCCTTTGGAGTCCTAGAGGGATGACGTCTTGAATTTGACCTTCCTCTAGGAATGTGTGAAGCCATGTTCACTGATGCGAATGTAGTCTCTTCTTCTTGTAAAGACAAAGAGTAGTTTAACCGATCGAAAACTGACCGTTTTGCTTTAGAACAGCAATAGTTAACTACAACTTTATGACTATTACAACAATGCTCCCTAGGGGGTGTAATAGACATGTTAGAAGATTTCCTATCTTTGCGCTTTTGGATCAAGAAATTACGCAAGTCAGGAGGATTAACAGAAGAAGCAGAAGGCTTATTATGCCTTTTTACATCAGTTGGAATGCAGATATTGGGAATCATAACTCTCTCCCTGCCATACGAATACAGTAGTTCAGCCATATGAGTAGCACATAATCCGTGAGGAGCGTATCTATCCACAAACTGGGCCTTCTTTACGCTGAAAGGCTTGTCCTGGTATAATCTAAAATTTTGCACATGTTGGCGTAAAACTGAGGAAGTCCTCAATCGGCCATCAGCATTCCGCGAAATCTGAAGAGCGGGCAGATTCTTCTCTTGATGGCGTAAAAGCCGAGAGGTCGGGAAATCCGCCACTTGTTTTCCCTTGCGGCGATTGCAAGGACCATCTGCCTCATTGTAGAGGTGAGATGTATTTTTTACACGCGGGACGCTTTTAGAATTTCTGAATTGGCGCTGAGGCATTATCAAAAATTTTGTCTGCCACATCACAGACGGGAGACAGAGTTTTACGTGCGGGGCACGGAGTAGACTTCTGGATTCGCACTGAGGCATTTTCAGAAGCTTTGTCTGCCACGTCACAGACGGGAGACAGAGTTTTATGCGCGGGACGCGGAGTAGACTTCTGGATTGGCACTGAGGCATTGCCAGAAGCTTTGTTTGCCACGTCACAGACGGAACACAGAGTTTTATGCGCGGGGCACGGAGTAGACTTCTAGATTGGCACTAAGGCATTGCTAGAAGCTTTGTCTGCCATATCACAGACGGGAGACAAAGTTTTACGCGTGGGGCGCACAGGTTGAGATGCTACAACCTTATTAGTCGAAGAGAGAGAGTCCGTAGGAATGGTAGAGGATGTCCGGGGCATCCATACTTTACGCAATTTCCTGTTGTATTGGACAGAGAGGGAATGAGATCTACCCCCGGCTCGAAGCATGTCTTCGTAAGCCGATTGGTTGAATTGGACGACCAAAGTCTTCTTCGTTGATCCTACGGATACAACATCGTATTGAGCAATGATTTTCTCGTTAGATGAGAAAGTAGTCCCCAGCAGAGTCGTCATCTTGTGTTTGATAATAAACGAAAGAAATTGAAACTAGGTTTATACGAAACCCTTTCTTTGTTTACAAACAAGAAAAAGAAGTACAATTAATCCTATACGAGGATGTTAAGTACAAAAATTTGATTCTGGGGAAATATTGCTATAGTAGTCTGATCTGCGGTCGATCACTTTGTCCCTTGGACCACACGATAACGAAGAAGTGCTGTAGAAGACGAAAAAGAAGCTTCAAAGACTACCGGAGGGATTGAACTCTCGTTGCCAAAACACTCTCTGGATATACTCTCTTTTCTTGAATAATATTCGACTTTCCACCTTTTTTCTTCTACTCTTCGACCTCTTTGTCCCTCGCCCCTGGACCTCCATGACTAAAAGTCTCTATTTATAGAGTTCAGCTATAGTCGGCGTAGAAACTGAACAGCGGAGAGAACTGCACCTTTTACGCGGTGGTTATAATAACTGCTACCCACGTATGAATGATCTCTTGAATTGGCGTATAACGCATGTCCCATTATGAGTTAATATGTATAATCGCTCATCGAAGATCACGACATACAAGCCACGTAGATAACTGCCTCTCGCGTAGAGATGGTTGACATAAAAGCCAAATAACTGTCCCGTTGGCGTAAAAGCCAAATAGCTGTTCTGATGGCGTAAAAGCCAAGTAGGCGTAGAAGCCGAATAGTTGTCAAGTTGTCATAGAAGCTAAAACAGATGTCATATCGGCGTAGAAGCCAAATATCTGTCATGTTGGCGTAGAAGCCAAATAGTTGTCAAGTTGGCATAGAAGCCAAAACAGATGTCATGTTGGCGTAGAAACAAATATCTGTCATGTTGGCGTAGAAGCCGGATAGTTGTCAAGTTGGCGTAGAAGCCAAGCAGCTATCATATTGGCGTGGAAGCCAAGTTCTGCGTAAAGCTTGATGCGTTACAAATATAGTCTGAGTCGACGTATTTCAAGGAGACAGCGTACGGCGTGCTCCTATAGCCGAAAATAGCCTGGTTGGTGTAATATGCGAGGATGGTAATGTTGACGTATTAGCCCTAATTATAGCTCACCCAGTCTTTGAAAGTAGAACCAAATCTCGTGCATTAAATGCAGAGATCTGCCCCCATCTCGCGTATTAACTGCAGAGACGTGCCTCGAGTTCTGTACGAAGAACAGCTTTTGATGTGGCAGTTGGTTTTGTCTCTTCCTGAGCGTAAAAGCTCATCTCTGCCTATGTAAAACAGGCAGCGTATTCCTTGAATGCGTAAACGACATCTTATATCAAGGATTATGTCACTAAACGACAGTCTGGGGCTCTGTGTAGAATCATCATTACAGCCGTCCTCTCGATCGTCGTGCAGTACTCTTTGTCAGGAGTCAGGTTCACTGCTTCAACTGATAGGTTCATTCGAGGAATACGAAGAGATCCTCGTACAACTTCCCGCTATATTAAAAGTAGATAGGTTTTACGCCGCAATGGCGATATAGTAACCTTTTTACACCGAAGTAGTCTGGAAATACTGCATTATGCGGGTTATTTCGGAGCTATGTTTTACGCTGAACTAGCGTTGAAGCTTTGCTGTACACCAATGGCTCTAAAGTTACGTTTCATGCCACCGAGTGCTGGAACTCTTGTGTTACGTGGGCTCCCTGCATATAGACGGTTTTACGCGTACGATTTCCCAGCGTATTTTTTATGCTTCTACAGGGAGTACGACACCTCCGACCATATAGAGCTTCAAAAGGTGATATCTCTATACTAGCCTAGTAAATGTTGTTATAAGCAAACTCTACCAAATGGAGATGGTCCTCCCAAGAACCCCCAAAATCTAGTACACAAGTGTGCAACATATCCTCGAGAGTCTGAATAGTCCTCTCTGACTGCCCATCTGTCTGGGGATGATATGCAGTACTGAACTTGAGCTGAGTGCCCAAACTCTCCTACAAACTCCTCCAGAAATGAGAAGTAAAACAACTATCCCGATCTGAGACTATACTGATGGAAACTCTATGTATCCTAACGATCTGCCTCACATACATCTCTGCCAGCTTCTCCATAGACAAACCCCCCTTAAAAGACAAAAAGTGAGCCGACTTGGTCAACCTATCAACGATGACCCAAATAACATATTTCCTTCCTGGAGATCGTGGAAGTCCGGACACAAAATCAATAGTAATGTGCTCCCACTTCCACTCTGGAATAGGTAATGGCTGAAGTAAACCTCCTGGCCTCTGCCTTTTTGCTTTCACCTGCTGGCACACTAAGCATCTGGATACAAACTGTGCCACTTCCCTCTTCATGCCATACCACCACACACTCTCTCGTATATCCCGATATATCTTGTTGGCACCTAGATGCATAGAATACTGAGAGCGATGCGCTTCCTGTAATACCCCCTCACATAGCTCTCCACTAGGCACACATAATCTAACTCCATGCCTCAAAGATCCATCCTCAATAATGGTGAAATCATCCTCCAATCCTACTCTCAACTGAGCTCTGGTATTCCTTAGAGATGCATCATCATACTGTGCTGCCATGATCCTTTCCATCAAATCTGAATGTATCTGCAATTCCCATATCTGCATAGCGCAACCAGGAACTACCACCTCGATGCCCAAGCTCTTCAAGTCCTCCAACAGATATCGATCCTACGTTAAGAACATAGCTACCGGATACCTATTCAAAGCATCGGCAACTACATTAGCTTTCCCAGGATGATATTGCAAAGATATATCAAAATCCTTCATCAGTTCCAAACACCGACGCTGCCTCATGTTTAACTCCTTCTGCATGAAAACGTACTTTAAGCTCTTATAGTCTGTGAAGATCTCCACACGCTCTTCGTACAAATAATGTTTCCACAACTTTAGGGGGAATATGACTGCTGCCAACTCCAAATCATGGGTAGGATAGTTCTTTTCATGAGGACACAATTGCCTGGATGCATAGGCAATCACTTTTCCATTCTGCTGAAGAACACAACCCAAACCTTTCCCCGATGCATCACTATAAATAGTGAAACCTCCAGACCCTGATGGCAACATCAAAATAGGAGCAGACATCAACCTCCTCTTTAATTTCTCAAAAGCAACCTGGCAATCCTCCGTCCAAACAAACTCTACATCCTTCCTTGTGAGTCTGGTCATCGACTCGGCAATCCTCGAAAAATCTTGCACAAACTTCCTGTAGTAGCCTACCAATCCCAAGAAACTCCGGATCTTTATTACCGAACTCGGGGTCTTCCAAGATTCCACTGCTGCGATCTTCTTCGGATCCACTAAAATACCATTACCAGTCACAATATGCCCCAAGAACTTCACCTTGTCCAGGAAAAACTCATATTTGGACAACTTTCCATACAACTTCTCCTTCCTCAGCACATCCAACACAATCCTCAAATGCTCCTCATGCTCCTCCGATGTCTTCGAGTATATGAGTATGTTGTCGATGAACACCACCAAAAACTTGTCAAGATACTGGTGGAATACCTTGTTCATCAAATTCATAAATACTGCTGGTGCATTAGTCAACCCAAACGGCATCACCATAAACTCGTACTGACCATACCGAGTTCTAAAAGCAGTCTTCGATATGTCCACCGGCTTCACCTTCACCTGATGGTAGCCTGATCTCAAATCTATCTTAGAAAACACCTTCGCACCACTCAACTGATCAAACAGATCATTAATTTGTGGCCAAAGATACTTATTATTGAGAGTGAGATTATCTAAATCCTTGTAATCAATACACATGCACACCGATCCATCCTTCTTCGGTATAAACAATACCAGGGCTCCCCACGGTGAAGAACTAGATCTGATAAACCCCTTATCCTGCAATCCGTCCACCTGCTTCTTCAGCTCGACCAGCTCGCTGTTGTTTACTCTATAAATATGATATAAAATTGGTTCTGCACCTGGCACCAAGTCTATAGAGAATTCAATATCTTGATCTGGCGGCAACCTTGGCAATTCCTCAGGAAACACATCCAAGAACTCTGCTATCAATGGATGCGGCAACTCCTTGTCTTCCACCATAGCTCCATAAATAATGCCTTCTCTCTGCTCTGCAGCTCCTCTAGCAAACTCGAACCCTGGCTCTCCTGGCGGACCAAACAAAACTCTACCTCCTCTACAATATATGCTAGTATGGTGCCTACTCAACCAATCCATCCTGAGTACAATGTTGTAGCTCAAAAATGGCATTACAAGTAGACACGCACTCAACTGCCGGCATCCCAGAGTAACTCTCCGATCCTTACAAATATTATTCACCAGGATAATGCCTCCCCCGGTCATGATCTTGCAAGTCCTAAGCAAAGACTCAGCTATCAAACCATGCTTCAGAGCAAAAGAAATAGATACAAAACTATGGAAAGCACCACTATCAAACAAAGCTAAAGATTAAATAGAATCAAGAAGAATAGAACCTGGGATAACATCTCCGGTGGGTTCGTCCTCCTCAACGGTTATAGCGAACGCTCGTCCCTGACGTGCACCTCCCTGTTGCTGATGTTGGATATAACGTTGCTGCTGTGTCAAAAGCTGTTCCCTCGACTGTACTGCAGGTGGTCTCGTCTGTATCCTCGGAGCTGAAGCTACTCCCTGAACTGCACGACGAGGACACTCCCTCGATTGATGCCCTTCAGTACTACAATACAAACAAACTCCTAGCCTCCTCCTACAAACTTCTCAGATATGGCCGGGCTTCTTGCAGTAGTGGCAGGAAGCTTGCTGTAATTGTCTCTGCTGCTGTGGTGCCTGGTGGAAAGGTGCCCTAGCTGGAGTCTGGTTCTGCTGTGGCTGCTGGAAAGGTCTGGACTGGAATTGAGGACATTTTGCAGATACTGCACTGCTGTTGGCCCCCAGAAAAGAATCACGGTCTCTCTTGGGCTTCAAACCCAACTCCCGCTCAACCTTGCATGCCTCAATAAGTATCTCCGAGTATGTCTCATAAAAAGACGGAATGAGGATCTTCACTTCCCAGTTTAGACCCTCACGGAAACGAATAGCCCGAACCTCCGGCTCTCTCACCAAATACTCTACAAATCGGCTAAACTTGTCGAATTTCACAGCATACTCCTCCACAGATATGCTTCCCTGAATGAGACTCTCAAACTTCCTCCCCAAGTCTAGCCTGCCTGCCCGAGCGAAGAACTTCTTCTTGAAGAGGTCCTTGAATACCACCCAAGACTATCCCGCATCAACAAGAATCAGCTCATTTCTGAACCAAGTACGACGACGTCGAACAGTTAAAGTCCTACCGCCTCAACCTTCAGATCCTCAGAAAGATGGGACACCCTCATAAGATGCTCAATGTCCTCAAGCCAATCATCAGCATAGATGATGCCCTCCGTTCCCTTGAAGACCCTAGACTCCAGCTTCTTGAAGTCCTGAATGTTGCCTGGCCAAAGCTGAGCAACCTGAGGAACAACCTGCTGCTGGACCGGAACTCCTCTCTCGACTACGGCACGAGCAAGCTGATGAGCACTCTCGATGCCCTGCAATAGAACGTCGGTTTGCCTCTGATGTGCCTCTGACTGAGCCCTCTGTGCCTCGAGCATCTCATAAAATAGTGTAAACATCTGTGTCGCCTCTGCTGGCATAGGAGGTAGAGGTGGAAGCCCCTCAGATACAGCTGGCACAGTCCTATGAGTATGTGGTGGACCTCCGAAAGCAGCTGACACTCCAATCACCGGAGAAGTGACTGGTGCAGGCCCTCGGGATGTCGCAGACCTCTCAGAAGCTGCTCTCCCCTGCTGCGATCAAGTCTTAGGCGGCATCCTGAGACAAAGCGAAAGAAAGAATCAATATGGCACAAGATGTAAGATACTCAAGGAAAGGACAGTTTAAGAGATCAAGTATCAATATCAAGGAGAATAGTTGAATCAAAAGAATTTTTCTAGATGTGATTGAGTATCCTCAGCCTATAGCTTACATCTTATCGCAGGCTCGCAGTAGTACAACTAAATCATCGTACTACCACGACATCGCATAACTTGCGAACCTAGACCTGTATAGGCCACCACTAAAAATGTGTCACGACCCGCACCCGGTGTAAGGGTACAAGTCGGAAACAACGCCTAGCCTACGTTGCAGAATCGGCGATAGAACGATGTCTGGATAATCTGTCTAACAATATAATAAACCACCAACAATGATAATATACTCAATCACATATCTAAGATGGAAATAGGCACGAATCAGATAAAGAATAGAAGTAGTCACATATAACTCAAGAGTCTAAAATAATACATTAATGAGTCTGAAAAAAATAATAAAATAAGCTGGAGACAAATCCGTACAAAAGAATACTAAGAAACTATGAAACACGGGTCAACTGTCTCAGTTGGGATAAGTCCCTCCTGAGCTAGGGCCTCAGACTCTAGATCCACAATATCCTGAGGTCCATAATAGGTAGGGTACCACTCCTCAGTATCATCTAGGAAAAATATATCCAGTCAGGAAATGAGCAGAGTACATCTCTAACAGCAGTTCTAATCAATGATTAAAATTATGTAACAGTAAATAGATATAAATATACAAGATGCACAAAAGATACGAGAGATATATACAATAAGAAAATACTGAAATAAATACAATAACGAAAAATATGCCAATGAACGAGAATACTAATGACTAAGTATGTGAGTACTGGCTTTAACATGTGATCGGCTTGGGAACATGATACAATATATATGGCCTGGCTAATCATACGTGCGGTGTATGATCAACACTATTCAATAACAGTACTTGATACAATAGGGGTAATGATCACATATCTACACTAAAGTACTCCCCACCCTCGACTGGTATAATAGATCCAACCACGGTATGCTATGGCACGAGATTCCCCAAGAAGATAGCGACTCTTCCCGAGAATCAGTGTCTGTACATGTACAAGATAACCAATGAAATAATACTTGCACCATATACACCATATACCAAGGAATAATATCTTATAACGAGATCCGGATATACCAATCCGTGTAACCATAGTGTCAAGAGAACATGGATATCTACACTAGATACAATGAACATAGATGATATAATAAATGAGAAACTATCTACTCACCTGAAGTCTAAAGAATAGTCTCACAGATATCTGACACGGTACCTCGAAGACCTAGATATGGAATACAACATCAATACAAGGTTTCGGGAAGAAAATAAGTTAAACTCGTCAATTTCTAGGTCAATAAGTCAATTCTAAGTCAAAAGTCAAACTAGGTCAATTATGGTCAACTATGGTCAAGCCATGGTCAACTACCTATTTCTAGGTTGCTCAAGTCTAACACAGAAATATTGGTTTCAAGATACTAAGTCTAAACTATAAAAACCATATCTTAATTATTTGGATACTGTATCTCCGGAGACGTAATTCCATAGGTAAAATATCCCATATATAAGCCAAACCATTATTAATAATAAAGAAGCCAAATTATAAACATTAATTATGTACCGTGGTTTTGAACCAACTTGGTATCTCAACAATAATTCAAAAACTTGATACCCAAACCCAATATCTTGGTATCCCCAATTACCTCGGTTCCTCAAGGTAATACCCAATACCTTGTTATATTAACTACCCGTAATATATATATACATACTACCTTATTTATTATACATATACTATAATGTAATTAGCAATTTAGGATATACATTACTTATATATTAATACTAATATATATATATATATATATATAAACTGCCAAACTGTCGCTAATACTATTCCTGTTGTTACTGAAAACTGCTGTTAATATTGATATACTGTTGTTTTAGTGATAGTTTCCTGTACTGTCGTTAAAAACTATCACTAAAGCCCCTGATACGCTGCTGTTTCAGCAACAGTTTTTCTGAAACTGTCGCTGGCTGCTGTCACTGCTTCCTACTGCCGTTGCTGCTGCTTTTCCGCGACATATTGCTGTCGCTGTTGCCTCCGTTGCTGCTACTACTGTGCGGTTTTGCTGGTGTCGCTGTTAATATATATATATATATATATATATATATATATATATATATATATATATATATAACCCACATAGTATATATATATCTATATACATAATAGTAACTATACATACACCCTCACCTAGTATTATGTACATAATAACTATATAGTAACATACACACACATACATAGTAATATATATAGATAATTATACATGTATGTATATGTATATATAATCATATAACATACATATATAAATATAAATATAACAACATATAAATATCCATTTTAAATATATGTATATACCTATACATGCTCCAATATATATATACATACACAAATAATACATATAACAATATAATATCATATATCTACATAGTTACAACTATATAGAATATATGTACATAATAAATATATATAATAATAATATCATACATATATATATAGTAACATATATATAAAATAACATATTTACATATTTACACATACTATATATATATATATATATATATATATATATATATATATATATATATATATATATATATATATACATGTAGAAGAATAGCTACATACAATATATACACATATAGTACATACATAATACATAGATCTAAGACACAATAATACATAAATTTTGCCACAACAATATATATTTATATATACAATATAATTACATCACAATGACAAGAGAAATAGATCTAAGATTTAAATTATACCAACACATAGATCGTATCACTCTGTATCCCACTAGATCTAGGATACGCTTACGACACGAGTCTACCACACATCCAAACGTACCCCGAAGGACACGAACAAGTCATATATATTATTTATGAACAATACGAAGATTCAAATATAAATCTACGCGTCCGTGTCAAAATATGACATGTACAAAGTCCCGCGTCGGTAGGAAAATCCCCAAATCAACACGTATTACCAAATTATTTGGATGCGACCTACACGTACCCAATTGTGGACACGACACTAGCCCCAAACACACAAACACATGCCAAATTGATCTATAGGACCAATTGACACACAACAAATGATTCCCCCATAATTGAAACAAAAAGTACCATAACTTTCTCAATAGGCTTCCTATGAACACAAAACCAAATCCTATGGGTAGCCTATACATATGGGTTGATTTTTCATGGTTAAATATCAGATTTAGAACCTAATTTAAAGGGAAAAAACTGAATTGTACCTATTGGAAGATGGATTCCCAATGTAACCTCCAATTGTGATAAAATTGCCTCCAACTTGTAGATCTTTGCTCCTCTTTGTAGATCCTTACTTCCTCCTTCTTGATCCTTGCTCCACTAGCCTTCAATGGTCATTTGGGAAGGAATTGGAATAAAATTTGGTAGAAAAATGAAGTGGGAATGAAGGAATTTGGTTGAGGAAAATTCTAGATCTAGTTTTGAAATGAAAAGAGGAGAGAAAATTTTCTCCCCTCTTTTAATATAGGCCGACCCCTTTTCCCCTCCCTCAAGTTATTAGAAAATGTCCAATATACCCCTTGGGGCCTCTCATGAAGAAATAATAATGAGAAAAGCTTCTAGTCTAATGGTTTAAATAATTTAATCCATCTCCTTAACAATGGGCTTTCTAAATGGGCTAAATTCTAACAATTAATTCAAGTTGGTCCATGAGTCTAAACTAAACTAGTTAGGTCCACTAACACAAGTCCAAAAAAAAAAAATTAACATCTAACAACAATTAAATAATACAACAAATAATTATTTATCATGCACAAAATTTAATTAAATATAAAATTACTAATAATACCCTTTCCTAAAAATATGGTAGTGACATTCATGAATAATTGCTTGAACTCGTAGATATCTAAGTGCACAAACTCTAAAAGATCTGTGCTTCGCTTCATCCATCTGAATGGCTTTCTTACAAACTTCGTCTGTGTAATAGCTTCACATTTCTCTACTTTCTTACCCCCATATATGGAGATAAGGCCTAGACTAGACATTTTGTTTATTCTTTTATAATATACATGTTCTAGTCTATTATGCCTCAACTCAAGAGAATAACCAGAAGTAGACACTATATTGATACATTCAAAAGGAGTTACAAGATGTAGTTTAAACATTCCTTCAGTACCGAATGTTTTTCTGAAGTATGCTCCTTTGTAAGACATCACCATCTGGCCTTAATGTCCATCCTCAGGTATTCTTGCACAACAGAATCCCTAAGATCAAGTTCCTGGCAATCAATGACACATGTTTCATATTCTCGAGGGTAATTGACTTTCCCGAAGTCAATTTCAGCACCACTGTCCCAATTTCCTGTCACGCCCCAGTCCCAAAATTCGTAGGACTAAAAATATGTAGCATGCCAACCGTATGAATATGACAACTCCAATATGTTAGAAAAATTATAACACACACACATACACTGTAATATGAATATTAATTTACAAGTAGAACATATATTGTCAACACAAGTCACAAGCATCTATATCTCATCCACAAGCACAAGTAAAGAAATATCAAATAAATAGCTAAATATCTCAAGTACGAAGTATCAAAAGAATAATAGTCGGGTGGAGACAAATCCACTACCCATCGACTATATCAAAAAGCAAAATAATAGAGGAGATCAAAACTCCAATATTAAATGTCAATAAAGAAATAGTAGCTAAGGATCCATCAATAATAAAATAATTACTGGTACTCAGAAGGTAAGACCTCCTCAACCGAGAATGATGTGTCAGGCCCGGGTCCATACTCTTGCGAATAATCCTGCTCGTCTATACCTGTAAGTGGACCAGGTCCTCATAGGGACGTAACGGGATACAAAAAGTATATGCCATAATATACTGAAAATAATATCCAAAGGGTTGCCTAACCGTCTATGTGAAATGCACTTTTGAGAACAACTTTCCAACGTATGGGCTATCTGGCTAAAAATGGGATTAGCGCGACTCTCTCAGAGAATCAGTGGCCTAAAAAGCATAACATATTTCCATCGTCAGATGTCGCCTATAAATAATATAATATAAGGGTCATCTGACTAAGCATCTTCGTCGGAGCGTACGAGTTACAAAAGGAAAAATGTAATGGAGCCCATCTACCTACTTGTTATTCTCCCCACCCTATGTTCTATCTATGTCTCCCCACCCTATGTTCTATCTATGTCATATTCATGCCACGGTGATACCATCTAGTAACTTCCAGGTCTCCTAGCATGCATTTCTATCAGCAGTTATTTCCTATACGTCGTACGTCTCATACGTACATGTGGCCAACCTATCACGTAAGTCCATGTCCTACATGAGACTCACACTCATGTAACAAATGTGTTACGACCAATAAAACATAAGAATGCCTCAACATCATAGGGTAATCTCATAACACTAGGTCGTCATGCCAAATATTAAATAAGTGACAAAAGAAGATGCAACCGTCGTTGTACCTCAGGAAAAACCCACGAAACTGTTCATGGAAAACTTAGAAAATATGATACGAAGTGCGTCCCAAGAAATCGGACCACCACATCACATACCGGTTGCACAAAAAGGAGTGTATGGTATATCCTGATTTTCTTGCTTCACAGAAGTTAATTCGGGCGTGTGTGCACGCCGGAATCAACTCGTATATGAGAAAAGTTTTCCGTAGCGGCATTTTGCAAAATTCTCCAATAGTTGGTACACGCTCGTCGGTATGCGATGTAACTTGCCCCATCAGATCCATAGTATCATGCTGGTCCTGCGACCCAGGTTTCACTCAATTCTGAGATAGTTGACTGAGCCGCCTATTCGTGGGCCCCACGGTTGACTTGACGAGCAAAATTGTGATCGGCTCAACGGAATCCAAAATTAGACATACCGTTGAGTTTGTATCGACGTTTAAAATTTATTTGACTTATAATTTGCCCCATTTAGAGAGCTTAACCCTGGCACATATTTTGGTGCAAAGTGGGCCACTTGTGAACCCCACTTTGACCCAAAATTATGCTTTTTGCCCCTGTGTCAAACTTGGGCGAATGGGTAGAGTTTTCTGAATATATCGCTGATTCTAGAGACATTGGTGATGTTTTATTTTAGCATCTAGAGATGTTCGTCCGGAGCCTGTTGTTTCTGATCCCTTGTGCATGACGTCAGGATGCCTACATTGCACAGATTGCTTGCCAGGAAAGTATACCTTGCCATAATACTGTTTAGTTACATTCAATTATTATATATTTATTTTCTGTTGTTTATTTTTATTTATTTTGCTATATAAAATTGTGCGTCCAAGAATAACTTAGTGTTCATATTGTGTTTGAATCTAAACAACTGGCTCAAAATTTGGTCGCGTATGTAGGAAGGTATTCAGCAGGGAATATGGTTACCTGGGGTTGAGTTCTTGACACGATTTACGTATGCACATTTCTATCAGCGGCGGGGGGTTAAAGCCGGAAAGGGCAGCGCATGGTCGGTTGGACGAGGGGGTCTGGAGGTGCTCGTTGATTAGGGTTAGGATTTTGTTTCGTGTGGGTATATACGTATATATATAGCAGAGAAGTAGGGTGAACCATGGGCGATGTTTTTCGTTGCACCGTGGGGTGGTAAGGGTTGGTTGACATCGGTTGCTACTGCTACTGTTTGTTAGTTTCTTTGGGTAGTGGTTGGTTGATTTTTGTATTATTATTATTATTATTTCTAGACAACTATTATTATTTATATTTTTATTATTATTATTCATGTATCTATTAGTTTATGTATTTTAAAAAAAGAAAATCATCTAATATTTCATTTATCTATTATTGGACTTTCCTCATGTACTGTCAGTGTACCAAAACCTAGTATTTGTATTTTAATTAATATTTAGAAAATCTAGGGTGGTTATATTCTACCCTACTAAAAAAAATTTTGTCCTCAAAATTAAAACTACGGCATGACAGGGAACAAAAATATTATGTGGTAGAAAAGAACAAAGTAAAATCATACCTTGCTCTTTGAACAGATGTGGAAAATATTTGCGCATGTCATCCTCGTGCTCCCAAGTGGATTCTCCTGGCGAGTGATGTCTCCATGCCACGCGGACCAAGGGAATAGACTAATTCCTCAACACCTTCTCCCAACGATCAAGAATCTCCACGGGTTGCTCTTGGGGTGAAAAGCTAGGCTCAATGGTGATCTCGGAGTGATCGAGAACATGACTGCTATCTGCCACATATCGCCTGAGTTGTGACACGTGGAATACCCCATGCACTGCCTCAAGCGAAGGTAGTAATGCCAGTCGATACGTAACTTCTCCAACTCGCTCCAATACATCAAAAGGTCCAATATACCTTGGACTCAATTTTGTGTGTTCCCCGAAGCGAATAGTGCCTCTAGTAGGCGATATCCTCAAGAAGACATGATTACCTTCCTTGAAACCCAAAGGATGACGATAAAAATTTGCCCACTGCTTCTTTCTGTCTTGCGCTACTCGCAAGTGCCCCTGTGTCCTCTTCACCTTCTCTATAGTGCTAACAACCAACTCTGGCCCCAAGATCTGACGTTCTCCCATGTTGGTCCAACACACGGGAGACCTACATTTTCTTCCATACAAAGCTAAAAACGAGCCATCTGGATGCTTGCTTGATAGCTATTGTTGTAGAAAAACTCCACAAGGTGTAGGTGGTCCTCCCATGATCGCCCAAAGTCTAGCATGCATGCTCTCAACATATCCTTCAACGTCTGAATAGTATGCTTCGAATGCCCATATGTCTGCGGATGATAAGACGTACTGAGCTTCAGACGAGTTCTATGACTCTCCTGCATGCTCCTACAAAAGTGAGATGTGAAATGTGCCTCCCTGTCTGACATAATGCGAACTAGAATGCCATGTAATCTCATAATCTATATTATGTATAAGTCAGCCAAAGCTTCAGTAGACTGGCCAACTTGGAAGGGCATGAAATGAGCGAACTTTGTGAGTAGATCTACGATCACCCAAATAGCATCTCGCCCACTTGGACTCTTCTAAAAATCTGTGACGAAGTCCATAGTGATGTGCTTCCACTTCCACTAAGGAATCAGAAGTGGTTGCAGTAGCCCTGCTATCCTTTGATGTTCAGCCTTGACCTGCTGGCACACTAGATATTTGGCCACAAAGAGAGCTATCTCCCTTTTCATCCCATGCCACCAGAAGTGCTGTCGCAAGTCACGGTACATCTTGGTGCCTCCAAGATGAATGGAATATATCGAACTATGAGCCTCTGCCATCAGCTCCTGCCAAAGCTTTCAATTGGTAACATATAGGCGATCACCATATCATAATGTCCCATCATCATGAATACGCAGTCCCGTCTTATCTCCAACCTTTGTCCTCTCTCTCAACCTCCTGAATCTAGTATCCATAGGCAAAGCTGCCCCAATCCTCTCTATTAGTAATGACTGCACTTGCAAGTTGGCTAGTGTCCCATCTGATCTGGGTAATACAACCTCTATGCCTAGCTCTTGCAAGTCATCCAGTAAATCCCTCTGTGTCATCAAGAATAACGTCGTAGGCTTTCGGCTTAATGCGTCTGCTACCACGTTAGCCTTGCCTGGGTGATAATGCAGCTCTATCTCGAAGTCCTTCATCAACTCAAGCCACCGACGTTGCCTCATATTCAGCTCCTTCTGTGTGAAGACATACTTGAGGTTCTTATGGTCAGTATAGATCTCCACTCGTTCCCCATATAGGTATTGTCTCTATATCTTTAAGGCAAAAATAATGGCTGTAAGCTCCAAGTCATGAGTTGGATAATTCTTTTCATGTACTCTCAACTATCTAGATGCATACACAATCACCTTGCCATGTCACGCCCCAAACTCCCGCAAGCCCAATAGTCCCCGCTGAACGTGAAATCACCACGTTGCAGCTCTCCCGCGGGACAATCGTTCTATTCGGGACGTGATACCGTACGAGCCTGGAGTTGCGCTCGTACAAGGCGATGTTGTTAAACACGAAAGTTATCATCGAAACAACCAAGTTACAGCGGAAGCCAATTGTGTACCAAGCACACATCAGAGTATACGCAGCAAAGCTCATGATAGGGTCCAAATGAGATGCCCCGAGTCGATGCCACAAAGGCGATGCCACGGAGACGATGAAATAACTCTTGCTCTTGCTCTTTTTCGAGCCCACAAAGGTACTTACAGTTCATACATCTTGTCCCGTATATCCAAGCAGCGCCACTACGTCTGTGTACCTAAAATATTGCCCACAAACGTGGGTCAGTACACAACTGTACTGGTGAGCGGGGTAACCCACTCGTCTAAGCCGACACTAAGTAAAGTAGTGAATGCACACAGTTAAATGGTGATCTTTCTAGTTGAATCCTAGATTTGTTTCATGGCATATGGATGACATGTTAAGGAAAGCAGTAAAGCAGTTTAAGCATGCAAGCATTCATTCTCAAACCAAACGACAAGCAGTTTATATATAGCCGACCCGTCTAACTCAATGTCATCGCTTGCACGATAACATATCGAACCATCAGTCTCGCCTCAATATCCATCCTCAACCAACAGTTTATATATATCCCACTCTCGAGTGCACACTCTTGCCGAGGCAAGGTGGCCGCGCCTACACGAAAGCCAAACCAACAAAAGAAAAGCAAGCCAACTCTTATCTATATGAAGTCACTGGCAAAGCCATAAAGGACAAAATCCAAGCATTAACGGCGCGCCCTATCAGCCCGGGTAGCAAGCCCCGCTGGAGGTCCCGCAATGCATCGTGACTAGCACGAATCAATATTTCCCTCCGGATCGATACGGTCCTAGTGCCCCGGGAAGCCGTTTCGAAGAAATGTCAAACCCTGTGTACACAGGTTGTCCGTGACATGCAGAAAGTAGGTATGACGAGAGGATCGAACATTCTCGCCCCACCAAGCGATCCTAGACTCGTTCCATCGATAAACCCAACTGAAGTATCCATAACCATTCTTCCAACATATTCCCAAGGATTCCAAATCTCGACCTCAATATATGTATCCCAAGGCACCAAAATACCCATATGCACAATCTCTCAAGTTGTGCCCAAGTTATGCCCACACTTCACATTGCCGCTTCCCAACACAGTGTTTCACATTGGGTGCAACACCCCACACTCCGAATAATCCCGTGGCACAATGCCCCAACAGTAGCCCAATGCCCCATCAAGTGGCACCATACCTCGCTGATGCAGTTGTTCGGTTTTGAACCACAACTGCTCGCTTTGTAAGACAAAACGACCCAGTGATACTCGTGCACGGATGCACGCTCACTCGCCCGAATTCCCGATATTCCTATTATTCTCATTTCCTCAAATGTATCATTCCAACTTGTATATTTCGAACCGTCCAAGCATAATCCTAAGTAATCCAACCGATCGCCTCAAATGAATAATCCAGCTATCGTATCCAACTATCCAACGCGTAAACCATTCAAGCCACAATCCTACCAAGCCAACGACGCACACTCTATGCACGCCTCAGTGTAGTGCTTCCCGATATTTCAGCCCAAGTGTACAAGCCATTACGTATTTTCTATATTATTAGGCATGAAGGAGTAGAGGAGAAGGGAAAGAGCCCACTCACAATATTTGAATCCGTTAGGCATCCTGTCCTGCCGATACGGCCAATCCCTTGAACCCGTGGTCCGATGCAAGCGCGATCTACTCAACTGGTATGACCGTACGAGCAGGCCGTGCTCTCCAAATCATCCGACCGATCGGACTAAGGAAGACGGCATTATCGTTTCCATCCAGCTATTCAGTATTGTTCTGAACGAACACCTGATTTCCATCGATCCCGCTAGCCATCTGCACATTGAAACCAACTCGATTAATCCTTCTTCTCGAAATCCGACATTTCAAATGTAACCAGCATTTGATTTATTCAGTCCGACTCAGCGTAACGCTCCGAGCGGTTGCGGGGCGTTACATGCCATGCTACATCAATATGCATCCCAAGCCTTTTCCTGATACGTCGTTGTAGACTACGTAGACTCCTGATCCTGATGGAATGGTCAATACTGGTGCTGGATTCATTCGCTTCTTCAACTCCTCAAAAGCAGCTTGACACTCATCCGTCCATATAAACTCTCGGTTATTGCATGTTAACCGAGTCATAGGCTCTGCTATCCTCAAGAATTTTTCCATGAACCAACGATAATGTCCCCCAAGTCCAAGGAAATTCCTCACCTCAGATGCCGACTTAGGAAAGGGACATGTCTCAACTACCGAGATTTTCTTCTGATCTACTGAAATACCATCTCGAGTGACGACATGCCCAAGGAAAGAGACCTTATCCAAGAAGAACTCGCATTTGCTGAGCTTCACGTACAACCACTCTCTCCTCAATGTCTCTAAGATAATCCATAGGTGCTTCTTATGCTCCTCTTAGATCTTTGAATAGACAAGGATGTCATCTATGAAGACAACCACGAACTGGTCCAAATACTGATGGAAGAATCAATTCATCAGGTCCATAAAGACAGCTGGAGCATTGGTCAATCCAAATGGCATGACCAAAAACTCATAGTGTCCATATCTTATCTTGAATGCGGTCTTCAGAATGTCATTCTTTTACACCTTTACCTGGTGATATTCTGATCTCAAGTCTATCTTCGAGAATACCTTGGATCCACTAAGCTGATCAAATAAGTCATCAATACATGGTAGAAGGTACTTATTCTTCATAGTCACAGCATTCAAGGCACTCTAGTCAATGCACACGCGCACTGACCCATCCTTCTTGTATACAAATAATACTGGGTCTCGCCAGGGTGATGCACTCGGTCGGATGAAGCCTTTCTCTTCTAACTCCTTCAACTGCGCCTTCTGCTCATCCATCTCCTTCTTCCCCAATCTGTAAACTTGCGACGCTATGGGTGCTTCTCCTGGGAAAATTTAATCGAGAATTCCACATCTTTGTCAGGAGGTAGTCCTGGCAAATCCTCTTGAAAGATGTCCTCAAACTCTGAAATGATAGAGTGATAAATGACATTGTCCAATGCCATCTGAACACCATCAAGAACCTCTGTGGATCCTCATGTAAACTCGAGCTTCGGCTGGCCTGGTACCTTAAAGAGAATATTTCTTCCGTAGCAGTCAAAGAAAGAGTAGTACTTTCTTAGCCAGTCCATCCCAAGGACAGCATAAAAGTTTGGCATGGGAATGACTAAGAGTCGAGCCTTTATCTCTCTGCCATGAATCACTGCAGGGCAAAATCTACAGACGCGGCTAACAAGTACAACTCTTCCTGAGTTGTCGAGTCGTCTGTAGTGATAGCGAGGGTAACGACACGTCTCATAGAAGGAGGAGAGCATTGGAATAGATTCAAGTTAGATGCAAATTAAGCAGTCAAGTAGAGTATGAAATTAGAATTCAAAGGAAGTGATTAAATAAGTGGATGGGATCCTATATTCTAATCCTATTTGCAGGCTTGCTTGGTACAATAATATAACTGAGACAATATACTCTTGACCTGATTGGGCCACCATAAAAATATGTTATGCTTCAGTCCCAAAATATGTAGGACTAGGAATACGTAGCATGCTAACCGTATGTATACGACAACTCCAATATATTGGAAAAATCATAACACACACATATGCTATAATATGAATATTAATTCACAAATAGAACATATATTCTCAACACAAGTCACAGGCATTATATCTCATCTACAAGCACAAGTATAGGAATATCAAATAAATAGCTAAATGTCTCGAGTACGAAGTATCAAAAGAATAATAGTCGGGTGGAGATAAATTCACTACCCATCGACTATATAAAAAACTAAAATGATAGAGGAGATCAAAATCCCAATATAAAATAAATGTCAATAAAGAAACATCAGCTAAGGATTCATCAGCAATGAAGTAATCACTGGTACTCAGATGGTAAGACCTCCTTAACTGAGAATGATGCGCCAGGCCTGGGTCCATACTCCTGCGGATAATCCTACTCATTTATACCTGAAAGTATACCAGGTCCTCAGAGGGATGTAACAAGATACAAAATTATATGCCATAATATACTTAAAATAACATCCATAGGGTCGCCTAACCGTCTATGTGAAATGCACTTTTGAGAATAGCCTTCCAATGTATGGGCTATCTGGCTAAAAATGGGATTGACGTGAAACTCTCAGAGAATCAGTGGCCTAAAAAAAGTAACATCTTTCGATCGTTAGATCCCGCTTGTAAATAATATAATATAAGGGTCATATGACTATGCATCTCCGACGGAGCGTACGGGTTACATAAGGGAAAGTTTAAAGGAGCCCATATGCCTACTTGTTGTTCTCCCCACCCTATGCTCTATCTTTGTCATATCCATGCCACGGTGATACCATCTAGTAATTGCCAGGTCTCCTAGCATGCATTTTTATCAAAAGTTATTTCCTATCCGTCGTACGTCCCATACCTACAGGTGGCCAGCCTATCACGCAAGTCTGTGTCTTACATGGGACTCACACTCGTATAACAAATGTGTCACAAACATAAGAATGAGTCAACATCATGGGGTTGTCTCGTAATATTAGGTCGTCTGGTAAAATATTAAATAAGTAAAAAAGGCGACTCAACCGTCATTGCACCCAAGTTATTCTTGGACGCACAGTTTTATATAGCAAAATAAATAGAAATAAATAACAGAAAATAAATATTTAGGAATTAAATGTAACTAAACAGTATTATGGCAATGTATACTTGCATGGCAAGCAATCTGTGCAATGTAGGTGTCTTGAGATCAAGCACAAGAGATCAGAAACTACAGGCTCCAAGCGAAGGTCTCTGGATACTGAAATAAACATCACCAACATCTCTGGAATCAGCAAGATAGTCAAAAAACTCTACCATTTTGCCCAATTTGGACACAAGGGCAAAAAAGATAATTTTGGGTCATAGAAGGATCCATATGTGGCCTACTTTGCTACAAAATATGAGCCAGGGGTAAGTTCTCTAAATAAAGAAAATTATAAGTCAAACAAATCCTAAACGTCGATACGAGCATTTCTAATTTTGGATTCCGGTGAGCCGATCACAATTACGTCCATCAAGTCAAACATGGGGCTAGAGAATAGGCGGCTAGGTCAACTGTCTCAGAATCGAGTGAAAACTGGGTCACAGGACCAGCATGATACTACAGATTCGATGGCACAAGTTTTGTCACATTCCGACGAGCATGTACCAACTAACAAATTTTTTTGCAAAATATCGATTTGAGAAACTTTTTTCGGATACGGGTTAATTCTGGCACGCACACATGTCCGAATCAACTTCAGCAAAAGCCCGCATGTCAGTATATACCATACACTCCTTTCGGTATAAGTGGTATGTGACGTGGTGGTCTGGTTTGTCGGGACACACTCTGTATCGCATTTTCTAAGTTTTGTTGAACAGTTTTTGTGGGTTTTTCCTGATTATAAACACAGTTTTTAATGAAGGAATAATGATAAAAAATATGCAAATAATATATCGTTGTGATCCTAGTTATATTGACTTCGTGTCAGAAAAAGAAAATTAAGGTTTGGTAGATTCGTTTGGGAGAGAATCGCCTTCCAAAATAGGAGTTTGGAACAGTTTTGGGTGTTCTGTTTTGTATATATAAAAACAGGTTTTCCCGAAAGTTTTGGTTGATTTTAAAACTGAATTAGAGTTGTTTGAATAAAATTACTTGAAGAGATTAGAGGGTGTTCATATTGTGTTTGAATATAAACAACTTGATTAAAATTTGATCGCGTATGTAGGAAAAAATTCAGCGGGGAAGATGGGTACCTGGGTTAGGTTCTTGACGCGATTTACGTATTAGCATATATTTCAGCGGCGACGACGGGTGGTTCCAGCGGCCAAGGGATGCGCATGGTCGGTTGGACGAGGGGGTCTGAAGGTGCTCGTTCATTAGGGTTAGGGTTTCATTTCATATGGCTATATACGTATATATATATAGCCGAGAAGTAGGGTGAACCATGGGCCGGGTTTTTCGTTGCACTACGGGGTGGTAAGGGTTAGTTGACCTTGGATGCTACTGCTGTTGTTTGTTAGTTTCTTTGGGTAGTGGTTGGTTGGTTTTTGTATTATTATTATTATTAATATTTCTAGAGAACTATTATTATTTATATATATTTTTATTATTATTCATGTATCTATTAGTTTATGTTTTTTTAAAATCATCTAATATTTTATTCATCTATTATTGGACTTCCCTCATGTACTGTCAGTGCACCAAAACCTAGTATTTATATTTTAATTATTATTTAGAAAATCTAGGGTGGTTAAATTCTACCCCACTAAAAAAAATTTGTCCTCGAAATTAAAACTAAGGCATGACAGGGAACGAAAATATTATGTGGTAGAAAAGAACATAGTAAAATTATACCTTGCTCTTCGAACAGATGCGAAAAACATTTGTGCATGTCATCCTTACGCTCCCAAGTGAATTCTCCTAGCGAGTGATGTCTCCATGCTACGCTGACCAAGGGAATAGACTGATTCTTCAACACCTTCTCCCAACGATCAAGAATCTTTACGGGTTGATTATGGTATGACAAACTCGACCCAATGATGATCTCGGAGTGATCGAGAACATGACTGCTATCTGCCACATATCGCCTGATTTGCGACACATGGAATACATCATGCACTCCCTCAAGCGAAGGTGGTAGTGCCAGTCGATACGCAACTTCTCCAACTCATTCCAACACAACAAACAGTCCAATATACCTTGGACTCAGTTTGCCGCATCCCCTGAAGTGAATAGTGCCTCTAGTTAGCAATATCCTCAAGAAGACATGATCGCCTTCCTTGAACTCCAAAGGATGATGATGAAGATCTGCCCACTGTTTCTATCTGTCTTGCACTGCTCGCAAGTGCCCCTGTATCCTCTTCACCTTCTCCACAGTACTGACAACCAACTCTGGTCCCAAGATCTGACGTTCTCCCACATCACTCCAACACATGAGAGACCTATATTTTCTTCCATACAAAGCTTCAAACGGAGCCATCTGGATGCTTGCTTGATAGCTATTATTGTAGAAAAACTCCACAAAGTCTAGGTGGTCCTCCCATGATCCCTCAAAGTCAAGCATGCATGCTCTCAACATATTCTCTAATATTTTAATAGTAAGCTGCGACTGTCCATCTGTCTGCGGATGTTAAGATATATTGAACTTCAGACGAGTCCCAAGACTCTCCTACATGCTCCTCCAAAAGTGAGATATGAAATGCGAGTCCCTGTCTGACACAATGCTAACCGGAATAACTTGTAATCTCACAATCTGCCTCATGTATAAATCAGCCAAAGATTCTATAGACTGGCGAACTCGGAAGGGCAAGAAATGAGCGGACTTAGTGAGTCGATCTACGATCACCAAAATAGTATCTCGTCCACTTGGACTCTTCTGAAAACCCTTGACGAAGTCCATAGTGATGTGATCCCACTTCCACTCAGGAATCAGAAGTGGTTGCAGTAGTCCTGCTGTCCTCTGATATTCAGCCTTGACCTGCTAGCAAACTAGATATTTGGCCACAAGGCAAGATATCTCTCTTTTTGTCCCATGCCACCAGAAGTGCTATCGCAAGTCATGGTACATCCTATGCCTCTAGGATGAATAGAATATATCAAATTATGAGCCTCTGCCATCAGTTCTTGTCGAAGCTCTCCATTTGGAATATATAGGCGATTATCACATCGTAATATCCCGTCATCATGAATGCGCAGTCATGTTTTCTCTCCATCCTCTGTCCTCTCTCTCAATCTCCTGAATCTAGCATCCATAGGCAAAGCTGCCATGATCCTCTTCACTAGTGATGACTGCACTTGCAAGTTGGCTAGTGTCCCGTCTGATCCGGGTGATACAATCTCTTTGCCTATCTCTTGCAAGTCCTTCAGTAACTCACTCTGTATCGACAAGAATAACGCCGTAGACTTTCGGCTTAACGCATCTGCTACCATGTTAGCCTTGCCTAGGTGATAATGCTGCTCTATCTTGAAGTCCTTTATCAACTCAAGCTACCGACATTAGCTCATATTTATCTCTTCCGTGAAGACATACTTGAGGCTCTTATGGTTAGTATAGTTCTTCAGTCGTTCCCCATATAAGTAATGTCTCCATAGCTTTAAGGAAAAAATAACAGCTGCAAGCTCCAAGTCATGAGTTGGATAATTCTTCTCGTGTACTCTCAACTATCTAGATGCATACGCAATCACCTTCCATGGTATATCAATACGCATTCCAAGCCTTTTCTTAACGCATTGCTATAGATCACGTAGCCTCCTGATCCTGATGGAATGGTTAACACTGGTGATGTGGTCAGTCGCTTCTTCAACTCCTCAAAAGAGGCTTGACACTCTTCCGTCTATATGAACTCTCGGTCCTTACATATCAACTAAGTCATAGGCTCTGCTATCCTCGAGAATTTTTCTACGAACCGACGGTAATATTTTGCAAGTCCAAGGAAATTCCTCACCTTCGATGCCCACTTAGGAACATACCATGTCTCAACTGTCAAGATTTTCTCCGGATCTACTGGAATACCATCCCAGTGACGACATGCCCAAGGAAAGAGACCTTATCGAAGAAGAACTCATATTTGCTGAGCTTCGCGTACAACCGCTCTCTCCTCAAATGTCAGTAAGATAATCTGTAGGTTCTTCTCATGCTCCTCGTGGCACTTCGAATAGACAAGAATATCATCTATGAAGACAACAATGAACTAGTCCAAATACTGATGGAAGACTCGATTTATCAGATCCATAAAGACTGCTGGAGCATTGGTAAATCCAAATGGCATAACTAAAAACTCATAGTGTCCATATCTCGTCCTGAATGCGGTTATCGAAATATCCTGCTTTCGCACCTTCACCTGGTAATATCCTGATCTCAAGTCTATCTTCAATAACACCTTGAATCCACTAAGCTGATCAAATAATTCATCAATGTATGGCAGAGGGTACTTATTCTTCACAGTCACAATATTCAAGGCCCTGTATGTTTCGGATAAAATAAATGAAAGGAGTCGATAAAGGAAATAACGAACGACGGGTTCTTTATTACGAAAGAAAATCCTTGATCTTTTGTTTACAAACAAGCTTGTACAATTTTGATCCTACAGAAGGAATGTCGAAGTATAATTTATTTAATCTAGGTAAATATTGCTATAGGTGTCTGATCTGCAGTCGATCACTTTGGCCCTTGGACCACACGATGATGAAGAGGTATCGTAGAAGACAGAAGAAGCTTCGAAGGTTGCTGAAGAGAGTGGATGTCCGATGCCAAAGTCGTCGATCAATACTCTTTGTCTCAGCTCTGGATTCCTCTCTCTCTCTTTTTGCTCTCTATCTCTTTGATTCTTTCACCTTCAATTTCTGCCCTCTTGACCTCTGTTGACAGAGGTCTCTATTTATAGAGTTTTAGTGACAGTGACCACACAGTTGGCGTAGAAACCGAGTAGTGGAAAGTACAGTACCCTTTTACATGACGGTTTAAAATAACCAATGCCTGCGTATAGATGACCTTTTGAGTGAGCATGTGAGGCACGTCCAACTGAGGGAAAAATGCGTATATCTGCTGCGAAGATCACGGCGTAGAAGCCACGTAGGTAGTTATCCCTGGTATAGAAGAGGTTGGCGTAGAAGCCAATAACTGTCACCATGGCGTAGAAGCCGAGTAGGCGTAGAAGCCGAGTAGGCGTAGAAGTCGAGTAGGTATAGAAGCCGAGTGGTCATGGAGGCCGAGTAGGCATAGAAGCCGAGTGGTCATAGAGGCCGAGTAGGTGTAGAAGCCGAGTGGGCGTAGAAGCCGAGTTGATGTGGACGTTTTAGCCGGAATTACGGATTTTGGAGATATAATCAAATCTCTTGCATTAAATGCAGAGATCTGCCCCCATCCTGCTCATTAAATGCAAAGACTTGTCTTCGAAGATTTGCTGTCCCGAAGATTTACCATCATTCTGCGTATTAAATGCAGATACGCGCCTCGAACCCTGTACGAAGAGGAACTGATGACGTGGCAGTCTGTTTGCCTTTTGCGGAGCATAAGAAGCTCACGTCTTCCTGTGTAAAACTAGGCAGCATATTCCTTTGTATGCGTAAAATCAATTTACGCCAAGGTGATGTCACTAAACGACAGTTCGGTGACATTTAATCAAATTACCTACATTAAATGCAGAGATCCGCCATTATCCTGCGCATTAAATGCAGAGGCGTGTTCTGGAGGTCTGCCATCCTTTCTGCCCATTAAGTGCAGAGACGTGCCTCGAGCACATGTCACCGCCCTGCGCATTAAATGTAGAGACGTGCCTCGAGCCCTGTACGAAGGGCAGCTTTTGACGTGGCAGGCTATTTGTCTTCTGTGGAGCGTAAACAGCTCACGTCTGCCTGTGTAAAATTAGGCAGCGTATTCCTTTGTATGCGTAAAAGCGGTTTATGCCAAGAAAATGGCAAAAAATGACAGCCTAGGTTGCAGTGCCGCACCATCATTATAGCCGTCGTCTGGGTAGTCGTGCAGTACTCTTTGTCAGAAGTCCAGACGTCAGGTTCATTGCACGATCTGACAGGTTCATTTCGAAGAATACGAAGCGTCCCTCGTACACTTCAATGCTGTATTGGAAGCGGATGAGTTTTACGCTATAAAGGCGATGAAGAACCCTGTTTATGCTGAAGCAGCCTGGACATACTACTTTACGCAGATGGTCCTTGAGCTCATATTTTATGTTATGCTCAGCAAAAAAGCTCTGTTGCACGTTGATAGCTCCGAGGTCCTCTATTTACGCTGCTCTGCCTCAACACGCTGCGTATAGCTATCCAGTGTATTTTTTATGCTTCTACAAGACCCCCTTCAAAGATTTTAAATTCCTCGTAATTTAAAATGCTTTGAATGAAGCATGAACGTTCCTCGTAATTTGAAACATTTCTGAATGGAGCTTTGAAATGGTCAAGTCTGACACGTTCTTTCAAGGCGGACTTTATGGCAGAGTTATTGGGGATCGGTGTGATCTCTTTCGCCTATAAAAAGGCTGAGGAGTTAACCTGTTCTTCCCATATTTCCTTCACCACACAGAGATGATGGCCAGAGTTTGTCGGTACGACTTAAGGAAGAAGAAGACCATGCTCTTCCAGCATGTAGGGTGCCAAAAAAGATGGCGTCTTCGAGCAAATATTTTCTGTAATGATGGATCATGGAAGGATATCATAGCCTCCTTTGCTCGGGATAATCAGCAACTTTGTATGGCAGTTCTTCCGGAGAGAGGAAGGGCCGTATTTTACCATGCTGCTTGCAAGTGGTGCCTTCTCCCGTTACCTCCATGGACGAGAGCAAATAGACTAGCTCAGTCCAGGATTAAGTTGGGTGAAATATCTCAACTCAATCTGTCACGGCGTTGGATGTAGGAAAGCAGATTTACTTTGCTTTTCTTCTGTTGGAGGATGGGTCTATGCCCAGTTTTGTATCCTTCCGCCGTTGACCAATATGTCAGTCGGTTTGCGGACACCGACTGACTGTTGGAGAAGATGGATGAAGAATTGCCGCCCATGCGAGAACCTGGCAGAACAGATTCTGGGCGCGATCTTCAGACGACGATGAGGAAGTCCTTTGTAGACGGGATTTCCCTCATGTGTAGTCATAAAAATAAAGAAAACCCTTGTAGACTGGATTTCCCTCTGTAATTATGCTTTTAATTTTAATAAAATCGTCTTTCTTCTTTGCATATGATCATCTTGCCATACTTTGCTGTGAAATCTGAATATGTGTAGCTTCGACACGTTTGATACTTTACGCCGACTCTGTATAGAAAGAGTGCTAGGTCTTGTCCCGTCTTTTACATATAACTAAGGATGCGCAGAAAGCCGCTTTAGCAGTCGAGTGTTCGAACTGTCCTGCTGTTAGGAATGAGGACCGCGTAGAATTCTGAACTGTTGTTTTTACTTCTGATAAACAGAATTCTTGTTCAGACTTTATCTTCAAGCATGATTTCTCAAAAATCCCTTGGAACAGGGCGAGGAATAGCTGTCAAGAACTGAGTTGCCATCTTGAATTTGCAGACAAAATATTCAGACTGGATTTCTGGATGAACTTTGAATCGACTCATGAAGAAGAGTAATTTTCAATGTAGAACTCTGTATGCTTCGGGTACTTGGGATATCTTGAGGTCAAGAAGGAGTATCTTCTGTGTGAACTCTCACAATTGACCACCTTTGATAACTGTTCAGATGTACTATATTGGCCGGCGTATTTTTCAGATATGCGAAAAGCCATAGAGCGTGAAATTGTAAGTTTGCAGCCTCTGAGCGTAAACTAAACGCCACCGAGCGTGAAATCATAGACTTGTAGTTCCTGAGCGTAAAGTCGTACGTTTGTAGCCTCTCGAGCGTAAAAGCTATCGAGCATGAGAGTATCCGGGCGTAAAATCATAGACTTGTAGCCTTTGAACGTAAAACCGTAGATTTGTAGCTATCAAGCGTAGAAAGCTCCTTTAGCGTAAAAACTGTAGATTTGTAACTTCTGAAAAGAAAATTTTTCGAGCGTGGAGTTGTGGATCTGTTGCCTCTGAGCGTAAAAAACCATCGAGCGTGAGATCATAGATTTGTAGCTGCTGAGTGTGAAGTCATAGGTTTGTAGCCTCTCGAGCGTAAAAGCTACCGAGCACAAAGGCATCTGGGCGTAAAACCATAGACTGATAGCCTGTGAGCGTAAAACCGTAGATCTGTAGCTGTCGAGCATAGAAAGCTCGTTAGCGTGAAAACTACGAATCTGCTTTGAGCGAAAACTTTTCAAATTCGCTGACTGTCCACCTTCTCTGAGTAAATAGGCTGACGTAGTCCCCAATCATAACCGAATATTAATTAGGGATTTGGTTCGGGATTCGAGGAGTCCATCCGAACTCTATATATATCCTAAATTTCTGAGAGAAAACTTTTCATCCGTCTCTTGCGAAAGAAAGCCTTCGACTGTTCGAGTTCTTCTTCGTTTCTTCTCCGAGTCTTCAAAGTTTCTAGTAATGGCCTCAAAACAATCCTCCTCCTCTAAGGGAAAGAGGGCTGATTCTTCTTCTTGTTCTTCTGCTCAAGCGAGAGCGTCTTTGGTCGGGCAAGGCAAACTTCACTCTGAGCGAAATATCCCGCCGACGAGTAGTGCACCCGGCCTTAAAGGTAGAGCTTTTGGGAAAAAGAACGACTAAAAATCCTTCGCACACGTTGTACGTGACCGCGCTAGGTCGTCTTCTATGCGGATAACCTCTTTGAGGAAGATGATGCACAGAGACGTTTCATCTTTTTACGACCATATTTTTAATGTGTCAGCGCAAAAACTCTATATTTTTGCAGTCTAGCGTAAAAATTTTGACTGTCGAAAGTTGGAGTATAAAATTTGAGTGTTACGCTTTCGGATGAAAATTATGGCGTAATAACTCAATTTTATCAGTTTGGCGTAAAGCATATACCGTATACTGCCAATCTTGAATTTTACGTTTAGGAAATGGATTCCAGCGTAAAAGCTCAAGTTTCACAGTCTTGGCGTAAAGCATAGACTGTTGATTTTTGGCGTATGCTGCAAGATCTGTAATGTCTAGTTTATAGGAACTGATGTGTTTTTCTTGCACTCTTGCAGTTGGCTTGCAGGCGTCTCCGCTAGCCGATGTGATGGGTTCTGCCGCCGGAATGCTGCACTCCAACTATCTAGAGGATCTGTCACACGTGACATTTCCTATCTCCGGGCCCCAGTATCCTGAAGGAAGAAAAATTTTGATATCGGCTCAGGGCGAGCGAACGCTGCTGAACTTGATCAACGGAGAGCTCCTAACGTACATAGACGGGGACCAGTACATAAAGCCGGCTTTCCTCTTTGGGGACATGATTGACAAGTAGTCCCAGACGAAGCCCAAGAGAGAACTCTGGGTTTTTTCTGCCGGGGGCTTGGTTTTGTATCTGTCCAAGATACCGAGAGACTATCCCATCTCGGCTTTCTTCCATGCTACACATACCAGGAGGATGTCGTGGACGCTGACTCCCGATCTTTATGGCAGGCCAGGGAAGATCTTTCATCTGAAAGGAGCTGACCAGGGGTCATTTGTCAGCTGTCCTTCCGGCTCTGTGATAATGTTCAGGGGACTGTACCCGAGCAGTGTCCCGAGTGAAGACAGTTTATCGATCCAGCTGGTGCAATTGCCAACTTTCTGCAATAATTTCATGGGGCACGGGGGAGTATACCCCAAGGTGAACCCTCGGTGCAGTGGGTGGATCACCCCTACAAATTTTCGATGGGCTCGCTTAGCTGATTGGGCCCTGAAGCATTTTTAGACTGAGCTGGAGCGCATTGGTTTGTACGAAGCTGTGAGTGCCACCAGTGTTGGATTACCTCCTAACCCTAACCTGTTTCTGGAGCTGATGGAGCGATATATTTCGCTTACCGGGACTTTTGCCACTTCACTGGGGGAGTTAGGATTGGCTCTCCACGGGATGGCAGAGATCTCGAGACTGCCGATAGGGGATACTCCGTATGAAGAGTATGTTCCCACGAACCGGGAGCTGGGGGATGCAGACCCTCTGGTGGTGGAAGTGTACCAGGAGCTGATGTGCCACCACCTTGCTTGCACCGCTTTTTATGGTGAGCCCTCAGATTTGGCTCACATCAATAAATGGACGTCCTACCTCTTCTTTCACTGGTCCAGGACTGCTAAGCCGAAGAAGTTATTGGAAGGCAAGGATCAGCCTGTGAATCCTCTGAGCGTGCTTAATGCTCAGGTAGTCGACGATCTCATGGTAGACGGTGGGGCTCCGGACCTGCTCCTCGACGAAGGGATAGGAAAGTATCCTGTAGGCACTAAGGCCTATAGTTATTTGAGGCACTGCCGCAGGCCTCTGTCCAGGGAAGCTCAACTGGCTGGCTTCCTCTCCATTTGGCTGTGTCGAGTATTAGTGCCCGGCATCGCATCTGCGGACAACATTCACCGTAACACGCTATGGCCTGCAGTGCGTCTGGTGTTCGGGGCAAGACTGGGCTTGCTCCCTGCCATGGTGTGCCGCATACAAGCTGGCCTGAGGGCCATGACTGAAGGGATGCTCGCCGATGAAACTCGACGTGATAGCTTTTCCAGGGTAGAATTACCATACCTGTACTTGATGGGGTGGTTAATTCTTCATAACCCTAGGGCTATGTCTCCCGGCTCTGGCAGTAGTTCGGTGGGTAGCTTCTTGTTGAACTACCAGAAGTCTTCCTGGAACGTGACCACGGTTATAGACTGTCGGCGGGTGCTGGGCTTCAGTCACAGCTGGAAGCTCTTCTGCACTGTCCCCTCTGTACATCGCAATCAATCGGGGATTAGGCTTGAGGATTTAGGTAGAGAGAAGACCATTCTTTCTCCTGAAGCTTTTAATTGGTTGGTCTGCATTAGGCCTTCCCATTTACTGTACAGAAGTGAAGATCATTGCTTCCTGGAGCCCTACCTGCCTAGTCGGTTTGCCAGGCAGTTTGGATATGATCAGTTATACGTGGGCAACGCCGTCACCAGCTTCCGGTCCAGGGGTGGACTCATTGATGGAGCGAGAGGCTGGCGATATTTCCTCATGGGTTGCACTGGAGCAATTTTTACTGTGCCGGTTATTACCCTCTCCACGAATCTGCGCATCCTGCACTCGTATGCCCAGTTCTATGTGGCAACGAACACCTTCCATCGCAATTTTGATATGCATGGAAGTTTTAGGGTGCCCTCTTCCAAGTCTGGGGGAAGAGTCGAAGTCCCCTCGGTTTCTTCTGACGAGGGTGAGGAATCCGTCAATCCAGATGAGCCTTTGTTGGCGGTATCGAGGGGTGAAGTACCTCTGCCTGCAGGACCTTTGGTAATCTCTGGGAAGCGAAGGGCTCCTACTCCGAAGGAAACTTCCCCTCGCAAGAGGAAGAAGAAGACGGTTTATCGTCCTCTCCGGATTCCTGGTATTGAGGCTCCAGGGAGTGAGCCTGCATCTCCCCATGTCGGGGATGATTCTTTGATTGGAGGTTCCTCGCCTTTTAGAGAGGAACCCTCTACAGTTCCGGCTGGTGGTGCCAGAGAATCTCTGTTGGAAGCTGCTGTCGCTGAGTATAATAAGATTCCATATACCTTTATATGGATTAGCATCGGGAGGGACCCCTGCCGTGCCTGTAAGGGCACCTAACGAGATTCCAGCCGATGAGCCTCGGTTGGAATTTGACGAGGACCTGGAAGACTATTTGCCAGCGTCAGTTAGCAGACCCCCTTCTCCTGGTATGATAGCTTGCTTAGCATAATTAAGAAATGATTTAGCTGTAATGGCTGCAGATGCGACATATATGCCGTCGGCCATGGGTAAATGTCGTCTTCATGCCACTTTTTAGGAAAGTTAACATCATTTCGATACTAACTTTATTTTGTCTTCTTTTCAGGGGAAGACATCTTCGGGAAGGGCAGTGTAGATGCACCCTTTAGCTCTGTGTCGGGACCTGGCGGCGACACGAAGGCGCCTATTTATGAAGAGGAAACGTCTTCGGGTGCCGGCTCGCCTGTCATGAGGTCCCGATATCTCAAGAGGAGGATGAGCCTGTCATTGCGATAATGCCTTCTACGAGTATGGTGGTATCCTCGTCCGGTGTTGGCGCTTCTTCTTTTGTCGCGCCACCTGTTGAGGCAACGACCGTGGCAACATCGTCTGAGGTTGTTCCTGGAGGGAGATTCGCCAATATCGAGGCCACCCCCAGCGTCCATTCGGATTAGCTGCGCTGACCGAGCAGTACACCGATATCTTCTATACCATTTTGAAAATGTTAATATTAATGGTGTTAACGAAGAATCTGAGCTTTGCGTCGCTGAAGAGGTCCTCCCGGTCCGCGATAGTGCCGATCCGAGAATTCAATGACCCTGGGTAGCTGACGCGCTGGAGGAGATAATTAATGGTCTGGAGCAACCCATTAACGAATACTTGCAGCTAGCTCGAGATAGTGTTGAAGATCTAGTCCAGGCTAGGTACGACTCTATGACTGCGCGGCTTGTCGAACAGATGGCAGGTGTGAATAAATCCATCCAGACACATCAGCAGGAGATGGATGAAGAAAAAGCCGCCGTGGAGGAGGCCATTGCTCTTCAAGCGCAGTGCCAGGCCGATTATGAAGGGAATGTAGCGAGGGTACGCAGGTTAGAAATAAAACTTGCTCAGGCGAAGGAGTAGGCTTCTCAGTCGTCGGAAGCTCTAGGTGTGGCGGATGGCCGATTGGGCGTAGCACAATAGAACTTGGCGCGTACAGGAGCCGCCCGTGCTGGTTTTCTTCGGGCTAGAGCCGAACTGTCCCTCTTGAGCAACGATGAGGCACGGCTGGAGTAGGCTCGCGCTGATGTCTTGGATTCCAGGACTGAGAAGATGGCCGCACTGGCGCAGCAGCTTTATGACCTGACCGCTCCCCCTAAATGATGTACTTTTGCTTTTCATGTAATTTTGCTCTTTCTGAAGTAATAAAGAGACTCTTATCTGACTTTGTGGACCCATCATTTTGGAATATAAATGACAGGTTTGGGTGAAAGTGATATCAGAGGTAATATGAACATGATATACTCTCGATAAGTTTCAGCGGGACATATCTATTCAGAGGTTATATGGACATGATAGAATATGCTTTTAGCTAAAATTTGTACACAAAACACTATCAGAGGTAGTATGGACGTGATAGATCTTGCAGTTCCAAATTAGTTTAAACATATCTATTCAGAGGTAATATGAACATGATAGAATATGATTCAACTAGTTTTATTTTGGACGTAGTTTTGTCAGTATAAGACCTTCATTATACTTTATTTGAGCAGAGGAGGTTAAGCGTAGTACCTTTTCAAGAATTTGCTATTGATAGGAGCTATTAGCAGGTCTCCATTAGGCTGGGCTAACCTGTAAGCGCAGTTTGAGAACATCGTCTCGATCACATAAGGGCCTTCCCATTTGGGCTAGAATTTGCCCTTATTCCTGTGAGTAAGAATCATCGGCCTTCTTACGGCTAAAACTAGCTCGCCGACTTTGAACACTCTTTTCTTTACTTTCTGATTAAAAGCTCTGGAAATGCGTGCTTGGTAGAACGCGATGCACTGTTGAGCTTGGAGGAGTTTCTCGTTTAATCCTTCTAGCTCTTGAAGCCTTAACAGGTCATTCCTTTCTTGAGTCAACTCATTAGCCACGGCTATCCTGAGTGACGGAATTTGGATCTCGATGGGGAGAACTGCTTCGCTCCCGTAAACTAACGAGAATGGGGTACAACCTGTCGGTGCTCGTACCGTTGTGCGGTATGACCAGAGACACTCTCCCAGCTTCTCATTCCAATCCCTCTTGTTCGAAGAGACAAACTTCTTCAAGAGCTTGATAATGGTTTTGTTGAAAGCTTCCGCCAAACCATTAGCAGCAGGATTATATGCCGTAGAGGCCATATTTTGTATCCGATTTTTATCGTAAAATTGATGAAATGCTTGGCTGATGAATTGTGGCCCATTGTCATGAATTATCCTCCGGGATATCCCGAAGCGATAAATGACGTGATGCTTGATGAAGCTGATAACATTAGATGCCTTTACCTCCGCAAGGGGGATCGCCTCTGCCCATTTGGAGAAGTAATCCGTGACGGCCAGTATGAACCGGTGACCTCTGGAAGAAGACGGGTGAATAGGACCAATGATATCCATATCCCATGCTTCGAAAGGCCAGGACGCAACCGTAGGATGTAGATACTCAGGAGGTTGATGGATAAAGTCTGTATGGACTTGACAGGCTCTGCATTGTCTTGCATACTTTATTGCATCTGTGATTATAGTAGGCCAGTAATAGCCCATTCTCCTGATGCGATCCTGTAGCTTAGGACCGGGTTGATGCCCTCCGCATATGCCGTCGTGGGCTTCACGGATAATCCGCTGTACTTCATCACCAGAGAGACATCGTAATATTAGTCCATCATAAGATCGGCGATATAGACATTATGATGATGTGTCGAAATAGAAGCGCAATGATCATCTTTTGACGGATACTGCTTCTTTAGGGTCTCCCGGCAAGATTCTGTATGCTACAAAATCTATAAAAGGACTTCTCCGGTCTCTCTTTGGAAGATCTGTGTCCACCGCGTAGCTGTGTTCTATGTGAAAGTTATTTTTCACACAGAATAAATCTCTGTTAAGAAGGATTATCGAATTCTGCCTTCTTATAGGGGTAGCTAAATCTGTGGCCAGACTGGCTAGGGCATCAGCTTCCAGATTCTGAGATCGAGGTACGTGCTCTAGGAAGAATGCTTTGAATGTCATGGCTATCTCGACCGTCGCTCGGTGATAGGGGATGAGGTCTGGATTTCGGACTTCATATATTCCTCTGACTTGATTGACGATCAGCAGAGAATCACCGAAAGCTTCCAGAGATTCGACGCCCAATTCCTTAGCGACATGGAGCCCGATTAGTAGAGCATTATACTCTGCCACATTGTTAGAACATGGCTCGTTAAGCGAATATGCTCGATAGATGACGAGTTTATCAGGAGTAACCAGGACAACTCCTACTCCCGATACCACGTTTCCCCTGGGACCAGTCCTGGAGGAGCCATCGAAGAATAGTTGCCATGCATCACTCTCCATTGCAGAATTATATTCTGCAACTTCGTCGGGAATGTCCTCGTACAGTTTGGAGGCCTCCGGGATCGGATGAGCAGCTAGGAAGTCAGCCAGCGCTTGGCCTTTGACGGACTTTTGAGGGACGTATACCATGTCATATGGTGTTAATAGCATCGCCCAAGTCGTGAGTCGGGAATTAAGAACACTTGGCTTGCTCATCAGTACCCGAAGAGGATTGATCCTAGAGATGATGTGAATGGTCTGGCCTATGATATAGTGCCGCATTTTTTGGATAGCGAACATCAGAACCAAGCATTCTTTCTCCACTGGGTTGTACCGGTTTTCGGCTTCGACCATCATCCTGCTGAGGTAGTAGATAGCCTGTTCGTGACCCATATCGTTCTTTTGTGCGAGAAGAGCTCCCAGAGAATGATCCATCGCTCGAACATACAGCACGAATGGTCTTCCTATGACGGAAGGCACCAGTACTGGCGGACTAGTGAGGTAACATTTGATATCACCGAACGCTTGCTGACAGGCTTCGTCCTATACGAAGGATACACCTTTCTTCATAAGACGAAAAAAGGGCTGACATCTCCCAGAGAGGTTGGATATGAATCTCCGGATATAAGCCAGACGATCTTAAAATCCCTTGAGTTCCCTCAGATTACGGGGCGGACGCATTTCTAAGATGGCCTTGACTTTATCAGGATCCACTTGAATGCCTTTGCCGGTAATGACAAATCCCAGAAATTTGCTACTAGATACCCCCAGAAAGGACTTTGTAGGATTCATTTTGAGTTGATGTTGGCGCATCAAGTCAAATACTACCTTTAAGTCTTGGATGTGATTATCCTTGAGGCGGCTTTTGACAGCTACATCGTCCACGTAACACTCCACTGTCTTGCGTAAATGCTCGTGGAATATGTTACTCATAGCCCATTGGTACGTAGCCCCGGCATTCTTCAATCCGAAGGGCATGACCGTATAGCAATATACCCCCAGTGGTGTCCGGAAGGTAGTATGCTTCTCGCCTTCAGGATGCATCTTGATTTGATTGTATCCTGAAAATCCGTCCATGAAAGACATACGTTCAAAACCACATGTATTGTCAATCATGACGTCTGTGATGGAAAGAGGAAACTCGTCCTTGGGGCAGACTGCGTTCAGATCTCGGTAATCGATGCAGACGCGTACTTTTTTATTTTTTTTCATGACCGGACAACATTGGCGACCCAGTCGGGATGTTATTCTTTCCGGATGAAACTACAGGCTATTAACTTCTTAACTTCAGCTTCAATGGCGTCCATCATGTCCGGACAAAACTGGCGTTGGTGCTGCTTCACAGGATTTGATTCGGGGAATATATCGAGCTTATGAGTAGCCACCTTTGGATTAAGGCTGGATAACTTCTTTTCTTTCTGCTTCGGAAAGATTGTTACTGATGAATATCGGCTTTGGCAAAAGTTCATCCCCAACGTCAATCTGGATAACTTTATCTTCAGTTGGAGGTTCTCTCTGCTCAAAGCGGAACTCCCATTGTTTATCCATTTGCTGAGCCCAAGCGTCATTCTCAAACAGTTCAGATTCTTGCTCGTCTGATTCGAAAGAATCCGTCACTACCATATTTACTGATAATGTTCGCTCGAGAGCATGGGATGAGTCGGAGGGCGCTGAGCCATTTTGAGAAGAGGAAAAGACATCCTCGTTTGACTCAGGAGTTGCAAGGAAGGTTGTATACCCTAACCCAAAACGAGTTCGTTGATAGTAGGGATCATCGTACAGTGACATTCGTCTGCCTTTCCCGTAGTTGAGACCCAGTTCCAGCTTCAGGTTATATCCCATACCTTGCATAATCTTTAGAGCTTGCGGGCTGTATCTGTGAACCTGTATTTTACCGGCATCGTCATCGGAAGAATCTTCTTGCATGGTTGGTTGATCGTGCATGCGGCCGAAGATTATTGGATGCTGACTGCTGCAAGTAGGTGGGACAATGAAGATTGAATCCTCATGCGGTCCATATGTCATGGTGACATTGGATGATGATGCCACTTCCCACATATACGGATGATAGGAATCTATAGCTTCCAAGAATTTTTGCGCTATAGGTTCTATATCATCATGGGGGGAGGATTCTTGATTCAGAATTTTAGCGTCAATATACCAGAAAAGAGGATGTTTATTATCATCAGAAACTTCGTTCTTGGTGGCATTTACATCAGTCGGCTGCCTGTTGCGCCGAAGGTTGATGACCAAGGGTGGAGGCTTCTGGTTTAAAGTGATCACTAGAGGATCACCCCCTTTTTCTGACCTAGTCTTGTTCAGGTGGATGGCCATAGGCTCCATGGCTTTTGGACGAGCAGTCATCCTTTCACCTTGATTGACAGAGGTTGCTTGGCAGAGGGTTCTTCTGGCTCCCTGTGGGATTTCTTCTCTGCTTCGGCTGACACCTCTTCCGTGTAGTCTGGAGAGTACAACACAGCATCAAAGTAGTAGGAATCTACTCCTTTGAACGGGTTCAGGTCAGCAATCTCCGTCTGTACTGTTCCTCGGGCGTCTACATATTTAAAGCATTGGTGTAGAGTTGAAGGAACGATGTTGTGGTCGTGGATCCAAGGTCTATCCAGCAGAATATTGTAGGACACCTCTGAATCAATGACGTAACACGTAGCCACCGATCTGAGGTTGCCAATCTGGATCCTCAGGCAAATTTTTCCCAACGGCTTATATTTTCCGACGTTGAAACCCACGATCGTAGTGGTGGTGTAAGCCAATTCGCTGGTAGAAATCCTCAGTGGTCTGAGCAGACTATGAGGAATGATGCTGATCGACGATCCCGGATGTTTGTGAATCCGGTCGACCTCCATGGAACTGACGTACCCGGTGTAATAGAGGAGTCTGTCATGCCTGTTATGTTTTAACAGCATGTCATCTTGAGTAAAAGTGATATTCGGGACCACCTCCATCACACTGTGGTATTGGGGGCACGCCACTGGTTCTTCGTCAATGGACTTGAGCTGGGTCAAGTATGCATCTGCCTGCATCAATGCTTCACTCAGGGCTTGACGAGTGTCTTGGGAGAGCCTGAGTAGTTCGAAGATGGACAACCTGGCTGGTGTATTAGCTAGTTGGGCCAGGATTTTGAAGTTGTACGGCTTCTCTAAACCTTTGTTCTGAATGTTCTTCACAGGTTTATCGAAATGCACTTCTTTTTGCTTCCCCTTGTCCGCCGAAGTTGGTCTCGAACGACCGGTTTCTAGTGCGGCGGATTCCGGTTCTGAAGGCTTGGCAGCTGAAGCGTCTGCCGATGCATCTTCCTTGCTGGCTCCATAGTCCTGGAGGTAAGCTTTCCCTGAACGGGTTCCAGTAGTCAAGACCTCGTCTTCTGATGCCGAGTGCACCGTAATCATGTGACACAGCTTGCGCTTTAAGTTCTTTTTGGACTTAGCCATAGCAGCTTGAGTCTCTTTCTTGATCTCCGGCACCAGCTTGAGTCTCTTTTTGGACTTACCCACATAGTCTCGCCTTGCTGGGTAGTTAGTGGTAGCAGGTCGTGATTTTGACCTCTAGCAGGAGAAAGATTAACGATGTTCATCGTTGTTCAGGAAATAGGTGTAACTCCGTTCGGGACTTCTTGGGGAGGCAGATCGCCAAATTACAGAGAGATCATGTTGGCCGTGACCGTCTTCTCGCTGTTGCGCAGAGTGATGGCCTTAGCATCGATCAGCTCCTGGATCTTCCTTTTCAGTATATAACACGCCTTTGTGGGGTGGTGTATGTACCTTTGTAAGATGCAGTACTTGGGATTGTTGGTACTGCCGGCCTCATTGGGCCGTCTCACCTCAGGAAGGGTAATCTTGCCACTTTTGACGAGACATTCGAATATGCTCGGTATATCAGCGTCGTCGAAAGAGTACACTTCAATGGGCCTGGAATTCTCAGGTTTCGTCTGCGTAGTAGCCACAGTCTTTTGTCTGGACGTATTGATCGCCAAAGCTTCTTTTCCTTTGGAACTGCGAGGATGGTCGTTGTTGGAGGATAACCTTTTGCCTTTATCAGAGGCCGAGATCTTGATGCCATTATCGCGCGCCTTCTGACTATTGTCCCCCGCGGCTACCGCTGAGATGATGAACGAGGGACAATCATGGAACTGATATGGTCCTGTAAACACCGAGATCACGGGGAGAAGGTTCTTCCTGCAGATGTCCACCAATACTGAGTCCGGAACTCTTGGAGGCATTTGCAAAGTGGCTTGACGAAAACGTTCGATGAAGGTGCGAACGTCCCCTTTTTCTCTCTGTTTCACTTCGATGAGAGAGGACATCGACATGTCCATTCCTTCTTCATAGAATCTTGCGAAGAATAAGGCTTTGAAGTCGTCGAAGGAAGTAATACAGTTGTCCGCCAGGCTGTGGTACCACTGGTAAGCTACCTCCGAGAGACAGTCTTTGAACACCCGAGTAAGGAGGGCATCATTCCCCTGTAGCAACACCGTCATCATACTGAAGTAGTTCATGGAATGACTCGGTGATGTTTTTCCCTCGAACAAAGCCATGGTCTGTGGTTTGTATCTAGGAGGGAAAGGGACCGCTTCCCAGATAGCTAGGTAAGGTTGGTTGATTTCCAATTTCTTGAGCTGATCTTTGTGCTTCAGGGCATCAAATTAGGCTTTCAACTCCTGTACTACCTGCATCGGATCTTCAGCCGTTAGCGGGACCACGGAGTAGTGAGGGGTCGGTTGTATTACGACTCCAGCGGGAGGTAATACATTCTCCGAATGAGGAAGCGGAGGAACTGCTGACTCTTGATCTAGAGCAGGCTCTTGGATCGTGTTGGATGGTGGTAAGTCCACCCCCATACATATCTGAGTTGGAGGGACCGATGCTTGAGCTATGGAAGTTGTGTGTTGAGTTAGCATCATCTGGTGCATGTTCTCCATCATGGATTGTATCTCCTTCAGAGACGTCTCCAGTGTAGTGATGCGTTGCTCAGCGCTCCCGGACGGGGAAGCTTCCTCGCGTTCATCTCCAATGGCATAAACTCCCATCTCCCTGGGTGTCATTGAGAGATTAGTATAGGTCTATGTAGAAGTTGACTCTATACTTTCGGCGTCTGATTCGGGAGACTAGCGACCCCCAGCATCGGAATCAGAAGAGTACGAAGCCGGTTGTCGTGACCTCGAACGAGTGTTTTGGAATAACCCAGCTTCGGTGTTCCTAAGGAGCATGTTGAATCTCCTTCGGCTCGGAGTTCTAGAGGGATGATGTCTTGAGCCCGACCCTCCTCTAGGTATGTGTGAAGCCATGTTCACAGATGCATGCGTGGGCTCTTCTTCCTAAAAAGATGGAGAGTAGCTCAACCGGTCAAAAACTGACCATTTTGCTTCAGAACAGCAACAATTAATTACAACCCTATGACTATTACAACAGTGCTCGCTAGGAGGCGTAATAGACATGCTGGAAGATCCCCACTCCTTGCGTTTCTGGATCAGATACTTGCGTAGGTCAGGAGGAGTTACAGAAGAAGAAGATGATGGCTTGTTCCTTCTGTTCACATCAGTGGGCATGCGGATGTTGGGAACCATAATTTTCCCTGTGCCACCCGTATACAACAGGTTGGCCATCTGGGTGTCGGATAATCCGCGAGGAGGGTGTCTTCCCGTAAAGTGAGCCTTGTCTACGCTAAGGTGCTTCGCCTGGCGTAATTTGAAGCTTTGCTCCGGTCGGCATAAAGCTGAGGAGGTCGTCAGTCGGCCATCAGCTTCTCGCGTAATCCGGAGGGCGGGCAGATTGTTCCCTTACTGGCGTAAAGGCCGAGAAGTTGAGCGGTCAGCCGCTTGCTTTCCCTTGCATAGATTGCAGGGATCATCTGCTCTTCCGCGGAAGGCCGATGCATTTTTATGAGCGGAGCGCGTTTAGGATTCCTGATTTGGCGCTGAGGCATTATCAGAAATTTTGTCTATTCCACCAGGGACGGGAGACTGAATTTTACACGCAGAGCGCGAAGTAGGCTTCTGGACAAGCGCTGAGGCATTGTCCGAAGTTTTATCTTTTTCGCCAGAGACGGGAGACTGAATTTTACGCACAGAGCACGGTTTATACTTCTGGACTAGCGCTGAGGCATTGCCAGAAGTTTTGTCTGCCCTGCCAGAGATAGGCGACTGAATTTTATGCACAAGGCGCGGAGTATACTTCTGGGTTAGCGCTGAGGCATTGCCAGAAGTTTTGTCTGTCCTGTCAGAGACAGGCGACTGAATTTTATGCGCAAGGCACGGAGTATACTTCTGGGTTAGCGCTGAGGCATTGCCAGAAGTTTTTTCTGCCCTGTCAGAGACATGCGACTGAATTTTATGAGCAAGGCACGGAGGGAGCAATGCTATAACCTCAATGGTCGGAGAGATCGGAGAGATCGGAGAGTCCACAGGAATGGTAGAGGATGTCTTGGGCATCCAGACCTTACGCAGCTTCCTGTTATTTTGGACAGAGAGGGAGTAAGAGCTACCCCCTGTTCGAAGCATGTCTTCGTAGGCAGACTGGTCGAACTGGACGACCAGTGTCTTCTTCACGGATCCTACGGATACCGCATCGTGTTGAGCAATTGCTTCCTCATCAGAAGAGAAAGACAGTCCCCAGCAGAGTCACCATCTTGTTTCGGATAAAATAAACGAAAGGAGTCGTTAAAGGAAATAACGAACGACGGGTTCTTTATTTCGAAAGAAAACCCTTGATCTTTTGCTTACAAACAAGCTTATACAATTTTGATCCTGCAGAAGGAATATCGAAGTATAATTTATTTAATCTGGGTAAATATTGCTATAGGTGTCTGATCTGCAGTCGATCTCTTTGGCCCTTGGACCACACGATGATGAAGAGGTGCCGTAGAAGACAAAAGAAGCTTCGAAGGTTGCTGACGAGAGTGGATGTCCGATGCCAAAGTCGTCGATCACTACTCTTTGTCTCAGCTCTGGATTCCTCTCTCTCTCTCTTTTTGCTCTCTATCTCTTTGATTCTTTGACCTTCAATTTCTGCCCTCTTGACCTCTGTTGAGGTCTCTATTTATAGAGTTTTAGTGACAGTGACCACACAGTTGGCGTAGAAACCGAGTAGTGGAAAGTACATCACCCTTTTACACGACGGTTTAAAATAACCAATGTATGCGTATATATGACCTTTTGAGTGAGCATGTGACACGCGTCCAACTGAGGGAAAAATGCGTATATCTGCTGCGAAGATCACGGCGTAGAAGCCACGTAGGTAGTTATCCCTGGTGTAGAAGAGGTTGGCGTAGAAGCCAATAACTGTCACCATGGCGTAGAAGCCAAATAGGCATAGAAGCCGAGAAGGCGTAGAAGCCGAGTGGTCATAGAGGCCGAGTAGGCGTAGAAGCCGAGTGGTCATAGAGGCCGAGTAGGCGTAGAAGCCGAATGGGCGTAGAAGTCGAGTTGATGTGGACATTTTAGCCGAAATTATGGCTTTTGGAGATATAATCAAATCTTTTGCATTAAATGCAGAGATCTGCCCCTATCCTGCTCATTAAATGCAAAGACTTGTCTTCGAAGATTTGCTGTCCCAAATATTTACCATTATTCTGCGTATTAAATACAGATACGCACCTCGAACCCTGTACGAAGAGGAACTGATGACGTGGCAGTCTGTTTGCCTTCTGCGGAGCGTAAGAAGCTCACGTCTGCCTGTGTAAAATTATGCAGCGTATTTCTTTGTATGCATAAAAGCAATTTATGCCAAGGAGATGTCACTAAACGACGGTTCGGTGACATTTACTCAAATCACCTGCATTAAATGCAGAGATTCGCCATTATCCTGCGCATTAAATACAGAGGCGTATTCTGGAGGTCTGCCATCCTTTCTGCGCATCAAGTGCAGAGACGTGCCTCGAGCACCTGTCACCTCCCTGCGCATTAAATGCAGAGACGTGCCTCGAGCCCTGTACGAATGGCAGCTTTTGACGTGGCAGGCTGTTTGTCTTATGTGGAGCGTAAACAGTTCACGTCTGCCTGTGTAAAACTAGGCAGCGTATTCCTTTGTATGCGTAAAAGCGGTTTACGCCAAGAAAATAGCAGTAAATGACAGCCTGGGTTGCAGTGCCGCCCCATCACTATAGTCGTCGTCTGGGTAGTCGTGCAGTACTCTTTGTCAGAAGTCCAGAAGTCAGGTTCATTGCATGATCTGACAGGTTCATTGCGAAGAATATGAAGCATCCCTCGTACACTTCAATGTTGTATTGGAAGCGGATGAGTTTTACGCCCTAAAGGCGATAAAGAACTCTGTTTATGCTGAAGCAGCCTGGACATACTACTTTACGCGGATGGTCCTTGAGCTCATATTTTACGCTGTACTCAGCGAAAAAGCTCTGTTGCACGTTGATGGCTCCGAGGTCCTCTGTTTACGCTGCTCTGCCTCAACACGCTGTATATAGCTATCCAACGTATTTTTTATGCTTATACACTGTATTCAATGCACATGTGCACTGACCCATCCTTCTTGGGTACAAATAACACTGGGCTCCCTAGGGTGATGTACTCGGTCGGATAAAGCATTTCTCTTCTAACTCCTTTAACTGTGCCTTAAGCTCATCCATCTTCTTCTTTATCAACCTGTAAACATGCGACGCTATGGGTGTTGCTCCTAGGGTCAACTAAATCAAGAATTCCATATCTCTGTCCGGAGGTAGTCCTGGTAAATCCTCTGGAAAGACGTCCTCAAACTCTAAAATGATAGGGTGATAAATGACGTCGTCCAATGCCATCTGTACACCACCAAGAACCTTTGTGGATCCTCGTGCAAACTCGAGCTCCGGCTGGCCTGGTACCTTAAGGAGAACGCTTCCTCCATAGCAGTCGAAGAAAGCATGGTACTTTAAGGTTGTCCATCCAAGGACAACATTAAAGTTTGGCATGGAAAAGACTAAGAGTCGAGCCTTCATCTCTCTTCCGCGAATCACTAAAGGACAAAATCTACAGACGCGGCCAACAGGTACAACTCTTCCTGAGTTGCTGAGTCGTCTACAGTGATGGCGAGGGTAACAATACATCTCACGGGGGGAGGAGAGCATTAAAACAGATTCAAGGTAGATACAAATCAAGCGGTCAAGGAGAGTACAAAATTAGAATTCAAAGAAAGTGATTAAATAAGTGGATGAGATCCTATACTATAATCCTATTTGCAGGCTTGCTCGGTACAGTAACATAACCTAGACAATATACTCTTGACCAGCATGGGCCACCACAAAAATATGTCACGCTCCAGTCCCAAAATACGTAGGACTAGGAATATATAGCATGCCAGCCGTATGTATATGACAACTTCAATATGTTAGAAAAATCATAAGACATACGTACGCTATAATATGATTATTAATTCATAAGTGGAACATATATAATCAACACAAGTCACATGCATCTATATCTCATCCACAAGCATATGTAACGGAATATCAAATAAATAGCTAAATGTCTCAAGTACGAAGTATCAAAAGAATAATAGTCGGGTAGAGACAAATCCATTACCCATCAACTATATCAAAAACTAAAATGATAGAGGAGATCAAAACCCCAATATAAAATAAATGTCAATAAAGAAACAACAGCTAAGGATCTATCAGGAATGAAGTGATCACTGGTACTTAGAAGGTAAGACCTCCTCAACTAAGAATGATGCGTCAGGCCCGGGTCCATACTCCTGCGGATAATCCTGCTCGTCTATACCTGGAAGTGGAACAGGTCCTCAGAGGAACGTAACAAGATACATAATTATATGCTATAATATACTGAAAATAACATCCAAAGGGCCGCCTAACCGTCTATGTGAAATACACTTTTGAGAACAACTTTCCAACGTAAGGGCTATCTGGCTAAAAATTTGATTGACGTGACTCTCTCGGAGAATCAGTGGCCTAAAAAGTGTAACATCTTTCGATCTTCAGATGCCGCCTATAAATAATATAATATAAGGGTCATCTGACCAAGCATCTCCGGCGGAGCGTACGGGTTACAAAAGGGATAATGTAAATGAGCCCATATGCCTACTTGTTGTTCTCCCACCCCATGCTATATCCATGTCATATTCATGCCATGGTGATACCATCTAGTAACTGCCAGGTCTTCTAGCATGTATTTCTATCAGCAGTTATTTCCTATCTGTCGTACGTCCCATACGTACAGGTGGCCAGCCTATCATGCAAGTCCGTGTCCTACAAGAGACTCACACTCATGTAATAAATATGTCACAGCCAATGAAACATAAGAATTCCTCAACATCATGGGGTGGTCTCTTAACATTAGGTCGTCGTACAAAATATTAAATAAGTGACAAAAGGTGACGCAACCGTCGTTGCACCCAAGTTATTCTTGGACGCACAGTTTATTATAGCAAATTAAATAGAAATAAATAATAAAAAATAAATATGCAGCAATTGAATATAACTAAAAAGTATTATGGCAAAGTATACTTGCCTGGCAAGCAATATATGTAATGTAGGCGTCCTGACGTCAAGCACAAAGGATCAGAAACTACAGGTTCTAAACAAACGTCTCAGGATGCTGAAATAAACATCACCAATGAATCCAAAATCAGCGAGATAGTCAAAAAACTCTACCATTTCACCCAATTTGGACACATGGGCAAAAATGTAATCTTGGGTCAAAGCGGGGTCCACATGTGGCCCACTTTGCAACGAAATACGGGCAAGGGGTAAGGTCTCTAAATGGGAAAAACTTATAAGTTAAACAAATCCTAAACGTCGATACAGACTCAACGATATGTCCAATTTTAGATTCCGGTGAGCTGATCACAATTTTGCTTATAAGTCAACCATGGGCCCGTGAATAGGTAACTCGCTCAACTATCTCCGAATTATGTGATACCTTGGTCACAGGACCAGCATGATAATATGGATCTGATGGATCAAGTTTCGTCGTATTCCGACGAGCGTGTACCAACTAATGGAGAATTTTGTAAAACATCGATACAGAAAATTTTCTCGGATACGGGTTGATTCCGGCGCACACACACGCCCAAATCAACTTTCTTAAAATCTCGCACGTCAGGATATACCATACGCTCCTTTCGATGTAACTGGTACATGACGTGGTGGTCCAATTTGTCGGAACGCATTCCGTATCGTATTTTTAAAGTTTTCTATAAACAAATTTTATGGGTTTTTCCTGATTTTAAACACATATTTTAATACAGGAATAATGATAAAAAATACAAATAATATATCGTTGCGATCCTAGTTATATTGACTTCATGTCAGAAAAAGAAAATTGAGTTTTGGTTTATTCGTTTGGGAGAGAATCGCCTTCCAAAGCAGGTGTTTGGAACAGTTTTAGGTGTTATGTTTTGTATATATAAAAATAGGTTTTCTGGAAAGTTTTGGTTAATTTTAATACAGAAATAGAGTTGTTCGAATAAAACTACTTGAAGACATTAGAGGGTGTTTATATTGTATTTGAATATAAACAACTGGATCAAAATTTGGTCGTGTATATATGAAGATATTCAGCGGGGAAGATGGGTACCTAGGGTTCGGTTCTTGACACGATTTACGCGTGCACCTATCTGTCAGCGGCGACAGCGGGTGGTTCCAGTGGCCAAGGGTGGCGTAGGGTCAGTTGGACGAGGGGGTCTGGAAGTGCTCGTTGATTAGGGTTAGAGTTTCATTTCATGTGGGTATATACGTATATATATAGCCGAGAAGTAGGGTGAACCTTGGGCCGGGTTTTCTGTTGCACCGTGGGGTGGTAAGGGTTGGTTGACCTTGGTTGCTACTGCTGCTATTTTTTAGTTTCTTTCGGTAGTGGTTGGTTGGTTTTTGTATTATTATTATTATTATTTCTCGAGAACTATTATTATATATATTTTTATTATTATTATTCATGTATCTATTAGTTTATGTGTTTTTGTTTTTTTTAAAATCATCTAATATTTCATTTATCTTTTTTTGGACTTCCCTAATGTACTGTCAGTGTACCGAAACATAGTATTTATATTTTAACTATTATTTAGAAAATCTAGGGTGGTTACATTCCCAGAACTTCTACTTAATTATTCACCATTGAAACCTTCTCAGAAGTAGGCTTGTAAGTGGTGAACAACTCATTCTTAGAGCAAACATGGCAATATGCACCCGTGTCCACCAACCAATTAGTGTATCCACCAGATGAGTCAACATGTGCAATAGTAGAAATGAAGTTAAGCTCACATTTCTTTTTTGGTTTGGGCTTGGATCTACAATCCTTCTTGAAATATCCCTTCTTGTCATAGTTGTAAAAGCCCCTGTTGAACTTAGGCTTTGGCTTGAAAGAAGTTAACTTTACCTTCATATGGTTAAAGTCCTTCTTTCTGCTATGGGAATCCCTGACTTCACCTTCATATCGTTGAAATCCTTCTTACTGCGATGGGAAGCCATCTGCTTTCCCTTGGAATCATTAGACTGTACCATTTTGCCTTGGCAAACTGTTTGGACAAAGTGTCCAACTTCAATAAAGCTTTGGCTTTTTCTTTAATATGTATCAAGTAAAGAAGAACATCTAGCGTAATCTCTATTTTCTTGAGGTACATATCTATTATGAATTTGTTCCAACCAGGAGGGAGCTTGGACACAATGACCCCACACAATGAACTTGTTTGCTAGAGGCATGCTTTCCTTCTCAAGCTTTTGCTGCAACTCTATCAGTTTCATGACTTGGGACAACATCATCTTCTCATCTTCAAATTGCATCTTCATGAATTTTTTGAGGAGATAGATCTTAGACATAAATTAGTCATCTTTGTATTGCTTTTCAAGAGACTCCCAGATGTCTCTTGCAATCTTTTTCTTGCTATACAATTCTGCCATGGAATCATCCGAGCAGTTGAGAATCAACAACCTGCAAAGTCGGTTGTCTCTTCTCCATTTCTCTTGTGCAACATTTGCTTCTATCTTCTTTTGTGTGTCAGGCTTTTTTGGAATAACACGTTTTGAATCTGTCAACACATAATCAATGTTGACGAGTTGAAGATTCAGAGATATCTTTCTCTTCCAGTTTTTGTAATGCTCTCTTCTGAATTTCTTAAGTTTTTGGAAACTAGTGCCGAGGAGACTTGAGCGGTTCTCCATCTCTGTTGCTCAAATCTTGCTTTGAGATCGTACAAATGTACAAAAAACCAAAAAACACCATTGATTACTGTTCTTAATGGTCTTATATAATCAAAATACAAATTGACTCTAATAAAAAGAAAGTTTTTAAAAAGGCCCTAGCAATCATAGTTGCTAAAGAATAAAATTGCAACAAAGAACACGAGGAAGAAGAAAGAACACAAAAATTAAGACCTCACTAGGATGATGAAGATCACCGTTTCTCAAAGCAAGATTCAACCCTTTCCATTGATCTGCTCCCATGAATCAACAAGTTCAAAAAAGAACTTCCGGAATGCTCCTTTCACTCTTTGTTGTGGATCTCGAACTGGACTTTTTGAAAGAATAGGGCCATTTTTACTACTGATGGCTGCTGTTAAGGCTCCTCACAACACTCTCTATTCTCTCTCGAGTGTATCACTTGTATGTCTATCTCTGAAGAAGAACACAATGTCTATATTTATAGGAGAGACCCTTAACAACCCACTAAGATCATGGGCACATAAACAGGAGTTAGTGCTCCCATCAAGCACTGGCGGTTACCTCCATTGTTCCCCCATAAACTGGAGGTAATACATACTATTTAGGGCGGTTAATGCCAATTACTCCCACTTATAGTAGAGATAATGGTCACTAACTAATGGCGATAACTACCACGTTCTCTATTGCCTTGAAATACATTTTCTACGACAGCAGCTACCCAGGGGAAATACATCATCCACGTGAAAGCTCGCGTTAGCCCATGCTGTTATGTTAGACCATTGCACCACTGTTATACTACAATACTGCACACGCGACTCCCTCATTGAAACCCGTGAGAAAATGTGCATGAAAATGAGCGCACAACGATCCAAAAACTCATGTTCGAGTGAAGTGCAAAGTACGTTATCAAAGTGCTACTTTGCATCCTTCACCCTTGTCCTGGTCCCTAAGTCCCTACGGGGCTTAACTCCTAAGAAAAATCCCAAAAAAGTGACAAAACATAAATATTTCATAGAGGATTTGAACATAGGACAATATCCCCATCATGACAACAACATGGGTCACCATACCCCATGTGCATAAGTCAATACAAGGTAAAGCCTTATATTGAAATATACACTTGGCGTTCCCAAAGATCTGGGACTATAGCCTAGTGCTTACAAGTTCAAAACCCAATAGGTCATGCTCTCCACGAACGAGAATCCAAGTCGCCACGCCAAGCCCAGGCCCTGGCAGCACCGCATCACCTCTCGTCGGTTTGTCGGAAGGGTGATTATGTTTCACACTCGTCTTTCCCTCCTAATTAAATTTAGGTTACCTATTTAAAAATATATACAGAAAGAAGAGAACATCAAACTGTGCATATATATTGGTTATCAAATGAACTAATTTCCTACTGTAGCACTGTTCACTAGAATTAATGGAAGAAGTAGGTTTTGACAAAGTACCCCTTTATTTTGTTTTTTCCTTTCCATGCAAGGAGCAACAGCTCTGTTCTCTAAAAATATTCCAAAAGAAAATGCAATGGGCCTGATTCCTTTAGAATAAGAAACATGAAAATAAAATATAATTTAGTTCGATCTTTTAAGACGTAGTGATGTATAGGAATATATAAGGAAAATGTTAGATAATTTTCCATAGATAGGAATATTATGAACGATTTAATGTATATTTAACGTACATGGCGTGACATGGTTAGATTCTGGTGCACTCATATAAAATAATTAGAAAAAGAAGCTTTAATCAAGTAGACCCCTCTCTTAAACATATATTGCACACCAACATTAACTAAGCAATGGCATTTGCTTAAACACACACACAATAGAATCAAATACTCTTAGGAATAGATAAGTTATGCACAATCCCTTCCTTTATTTAAAATTACAAAACAATACAAGTATTATTTAGAGCATAGACATAATAAGGAAAAACTTAAGTCATAGTATAAATAAGTAATTAAGAAATAGAAACTTAAAGTTAAATAGCCTAGAATTATAGTAGATACATATAATGTAATTTTTGATAAGTGATTTTATATAATGATCATTTTTAATTAACAAGCCTAATCAAGTCTCCAGTAACCGTGATTTTAGTAAGACAGTGGACCAAGCCAGGCAAGTATACCTTGTCAACTTGTACAGTATTTATGTATGTTTATTTTCACTCGTTCTTGTTCATGACTATTTCTTTCTTATCCTAACACATGATTTCTTGTACATGCTTCATGGTGCTTATTTATTTATTTATTTATTTATTTATTTATTTATTCATATATGATGCTTCTCTTCTTCTTTTTTATCACATACTTGATCAATGCTACACCATACTTGTTTTCATACTCTTGTGCACTCAACATGACTTGTTTCAAAAGACGAGTAAGGGATGGGGAGGGGAGTAGAGGGGCTAAGAAGAGGAGATTAGTAACCAAGGACCTTAGACGATAGCTAGAAGGGTGGAGATAGGAGCATGGGTAGCATTTTAGGCATCAGAGTGAGCACGATAGATAGATACAGATGCAGAGGTAGTTAGAGCGAAGGCATCACTAGCACCCCCACTAGTGTCATTGTGATCTAAGCTTTTGCATCTTCTATACCGAAACAAAGGATTATTGCCGATAACGGCCAATTAATGTGGCGAAGGAAAATGGATGCCCTTTACAGCATACGAAACTTGAATGTTACCAACTCCCAAACAAACCCGTGAAGTGGCAGGGTTAGAGCTTGGAGAAACTGGTACTTTTAGCTTAAACGGATTTTCACAAGTGAGTGAGATCACAGCGATCCAACTTTCGAAAATCGTCCCTTTTTGGCTTCACTTGAGCGATTGACGCGATCTTACCAGGCCATGAGTTGAAGAAGGTGTGGCTTTGAGAGTAGGGTCTTAGAGAGGTAGCACGAATACAAGCTCTTTTTACACGTTAATCAATAGTTTAGATACCACCTACAGACATGAGGAAGAATCGGTATACGATGTTTTAGTTGTTAACAACAGGAAATTCACCTAGTTTTGAACTCAAGTCTTGCTCCTACTGGCTGAATGGTTAGTTTCCCCAGCCTATCTCGTTTTGTCTACAACTTAAGTGGTGAGATTCGTTCTAGTCCCTAGCGCTTACCCAAGTGGATGTGGTATTTGTCATGCCTCGATTCCATAGAGTCGATAATCGTCCTCCGGACGTGATGTCATGCGTGCCTAGGTTACGCAACACACAAGGCAAAAAAATAAAATATAATAGTTTTCAAAGAAAACATCGAGTCACAATGAAAGATTTATATAGTCATAATGAAACACTCAGAGTATGCGAAGCGAAGCTCTGTTATTTATAATTATAGCGGTTACAAAGGCTTTGAATAGTCCCATTGAATATGCCAAGTTGGCTGACAACACTCATTGATCTCTCTTGCTCACAAAGAATTTCCACTATTCCATACATCATGTCTTTGTATATCAATCACACCTCAGCACGTTGCCGAACCTGAGCTTCCAACGCCTTTGGTACATCCGAGCAATCTTTCGTACATGGGGGTTGGGGATCAGTATGCATCTTATAATGGTGAGCAGCTAGGATAAACCACTCACCTAAACCGACACAAAGTAATCATGTGAAGCATGCATATTTTATTATTATCTTTATATTAGAACTTAGATGAATTTTAGTTCATGTTGAGGCAGACATCAAAATTAGTTAATCATGTTCGCATGTAAACCTTGAAGTTATGAAAGTATATTCTCATGTATAGATTGAATGTACTTAAACGGACAAGCATGTTATACTCGACCACATTGGTAACTAAACATATTATTCTTGGTTGCCTCGATAGCTAAGCATGTTATATTCGAATCGGATCCGTAACGCACAAAAAATATTGAGTCGCCTTGATGTAAATATGTAGCCGATGTGCACACTCTTGCTCGACACAAGGTGACATTCATCCTCCTGCCTGAAATGTTCGGTAGTCCACCGCATCTTATCGATATGAAGGTCACTGGTCAAGCTATAATGGACTTTGTACAATATCTGGGGGCTGTCACAACCCGCACCAGGATATTCGGGCACGAGTACATGGGTACGTCCAGCCAACGCCACAACATCGACGGTAGAACGCTGTCGGGGTCAACTCTACTATCTAAACATCTCAATAATATATATATGGTACCTGTCAATATTTTCAACTCTAAACGGAGGAACAAAATGGTATCTGATAAATGTAAACTATACTCAATCATAATGCAAACTAAGGATTATAGAGCACGAATGGAATAACGAAGGAAAAGAATCACAATACAACCACAAATCTGAAATAAAATATGCATGCCAATAACCTCAAGAAAAATCTAATACAAGTCCACCAAAATAATCTAAACCTCCTCAGGCTCTGGTACTAAGTCCTCCTAGTCTACAGGAGTATCCTCTAATGGAACACCGTCCTGTGGTCCGTAGTATGTGGGACACTGGTCTACGAGCCAATCATCTGAAAAAATATATCCAGTCAAGATTGGAGAAAATTACATACCTCTGAAAGTAGTTTCAAATACATAATCGAGCATATATAAGAGATAATAGAAAATAATACAAGATAACTAAACAATAGAATAAAATAAACTAGAATGAACAAGTAATGTACTGGAATGAAGAACATATAATAGAATATCTGTAATATAATAGAAATAAATAAAATCTAGCTAATGTGCCATGGAATACAAGTTCATTATGTGATCGGTTTAGGTTTCAAGAATACAATAAGGTAACTCGATTATAAGTATGGTATATAATCGACATGTACACGAATATAATGGGGCTTGATCAGATAATCAACTCCTATTCTCCTATCCCCAACTAATACCAATGGATCCAATCATGACACGTTATGAACACGAATATGGGTACACTGAATACGAGCAGTGTGTGAACATGAAGTATACTAAATCAATACCCGATACACACGATGAAATACATGTGAAGGAGTACCCGCTGAACATGGTAAGCGATAACATCTCCTAACAGGATCCATGTAGTACCAGTCCATAAAATTATTGTATCAGAATCAAGTATACAGTTCTAGAACATGTGATATATACACTATTATAAAATAAAAATACCAATCGCCTGTTCGTTTCTTATTCTGCAGTATTTGGACTATTTGTGCGACTCTGTGACTTAGATATTTTACTGACTATTCGGATCATGGCCTTGCACGGGCGCAGCTTGTGTTCGTACGATATCACATCCAGATAGAAAAGATTGTCCCATGGGAGCGCTGGCATGGTGATTCATGCCTAGCGGGGACGATCGATTACCTGTGGGAGATCGGGGCGTAACATATTAGTGTTAGAGCATGGCTTTACGCGTTTGGACTTCGTATCAATTTTATCAGTTTTGAAAGCTCGTTTGTGGGTTATGTCCATACACTCTCTCTCGTTAACCCGTTGGGGATATTCCATATAATGAGTCTAAATAATTTTAAAAGTGCATGTGAATGATATGATTGCATATACGAAATTATGATACGATAGCCTTTGTGCCGACCTGTGTTACGCTTTGTAGGAATAGACTCGTGTAAGAAATTCACAAGTTATGTGCAAACCTGAATACCTATACATGAATACCAAACTGGTTAGTATGCGAGATAGAATATCGTTTGGACGGTTAGCTAAGCACACAGTCTTTCGACTAAGTTATGTTGAGTATCGCACGCCAAGACCATTTGGTGCGAGCAAGTTTGCAAGTGAGATTGGGATATCATTCAGGAAAAGATAAGTCAGACTTAGAATCTCAACCAATAGAAATAATACCAGGTTATCGCTAAGGCGAATATAGTGGATTGTGCTTGGATTTTGGGAAATAGCTCGAACGATATTTCGTTTCGACAGATACAAATCAGATATGGTTTACTTGGATGACTATCAATCAGATATGTATGAGACTAAGATTTATCAGGCGATGCTTAGGTATTGTGCAAAAATTCTAAGGAACGACTTGGTGAATATGCTAGCGAGTGATGCAAACACGATTGAGGATTTAATTAGGTGACTCGATTCCTGAGTAGTCTATGGATCATTTTAGAAATGTTCACACAAATTTATAGGTCTCGTGCGATAGTTGGTTTGAACGAATTTGAGAATGTCTTTAACAAGCGATAAGGCTTATATCAAATAGGGACTCAAGATAATAAAATCAATATCTTGTCCAAGAAAACTTGGTGGAAACTTGATGGATTGTACGAGCAATTTTGAATTGAATCAAATGGATTGAAACTTGAGTATGGATATTATGGTTCGATGAAAGAGGTAAGTGATAACATATTTGACATAGAGTTTGGAAGAGCGATCTTGAAATCTAGTTCAAAAAAGATAACCTTCAAAATTATTCACAGCCGAGAATAATTATCCTGCGGGAGCATCGGCGTGGTGATTTCACGTCCGGCTGGGATAATCGAACTCACGGGAACATGTTTGATGATTATTCAAATGAACTCGATGAATGGAACGTATCAAAAGTGGATAGACTTTGGCTTAAATATTTAAAACTTAGTTGTTTGAGGAATGTCAGAAGTAGACTATGGATTTATCAAATGGTAACATTGAAGTTGGATAGACGAATTATAATTACGGCATGAACGAACATGACTTGGTGGATAAACATATATAACTTGGATGGAGCGAAGTAAAATGGTAAGGTATCTCGATCATTTCAATGATAACCATAACGTTCGACGTTATTGTCTTGTGCGAGCGTAACTCTATGCTTGTACATGCGTCATGCTCAGATTATGACGATTATCCAGTAAAAATATTGGTGTGGTAATCTCACGTCTAGCGAGAATGATCGAACTTGTTATAAGGAACGAGTAGGAAATTACTTTTGAACGGATCTAGTGGTACCGATTGTTATGCTTGAGATAGATTCAATAGTGCGATAGAATAATTTGCGCTCAGGAAGTCTCGAGGATGAGACTTTTTCTGGGTGGTGTATAATGTAACGACCCGTTCCGTTCAAGCGGACAACCGATTCAAATGACGCAAGTGCAACGACCAGATCCACTTTGCTCAGCGAGAAGACTCATTTGAGGCAAAGGATATCCAAACTTGGCCTTCAGGAGTTCAGACTTAGACTTTCAAAGGCTCGCTCGGAGTATCGCTCGATGCGGCGAATCATCGCTAAGGTGGGTGGCTATGATAAACTTGTCTTTGCTTAGCCAGCACACTTAAAATATGGATGATACATGCTAGTCACTAGGTAGATTATCCCTTGCATGCTAATAAAGAAAACAATGCACCGAGCTAAGGGAATAATCCCATATTGTATTCCTTGTGTTAGAACATGGAAATAAAACCCGGCTTATAACTTGGACCCTCGCATGCTAACTTTTTTTCTTACAAGTAGACCCCGCTATGCCTCGTGTAGATCATTATGGACCCTTCGTAGTGCATTTTTTCACCTGTTTACATTGTATGGCTTATAAGTTATGTCGCTCGATATGTCCCTCTACGGTTTCACTCCTCGCACTACCCCCATGTGTCACACCCTAGTCCCAAAATACGTAGGACTAGGAATACGTAACACGCCAGCCGTATGTATACGAACTCCAATATATGGAAACCATATACACACGTACACTGTACATGAATATCTAATCCACCAGTGGTAATATACTGTCTCAACAAGTCACACACAATTTATATCTCATCCATAGCACAAATAAAGAAATAAATAAGAAATAAATAACTGAATCTCAAAGATGAAGTATCAAAGTATGATAGTCGGATGAAAACAAATCCACTGCAAATCGACTATACTAAAACTATTAAAAGAGAGAAGAGAATCAAACTCTAATATAAGATAAATGTCCAAAAGTAAAAGCAACTAGAATACCCATCAGCTACGATGGATCAAAGATACTCTGAAGATAAGACCTCCTCAGTCTGGAATAAAATGTCAGGTCCGGGTCCGTACTCCTGTGGATACTCCTGTCCGTCTATATCTGAAAAGTGACCAGATCCTCAGAGGGACATAACAAGATACATAATAATATGCCAATAAAGTACTGAAAAGTAAACATCCAATGGGGTTGCCTAACAGTCTAAGTGAATACAGTTTGAGAACAACTTTCCAACAAGTGGGCTATCTGGCCAAAAAGGATTGGCATGATTCTCTTGGAGATTCAGGGGCCTACAAAGCATGACGTCTTTTGAACCTCAGAGGCCGCCAAGTAATATATAGGGGTCATCAAGACCACGCATCTCCGGCGGAGCGTGCGGGTTACATAAAAAGGAAGTGTAACGGAGCCCAAACATCTTACTTGTTGTTTTCCACACCCTATTCTCTAATCATGTCACATCCATGACACGATGATACCTCTAAATAACTGCCAGGTCTACTAGCATGCAAAGTTTCTATCGACAATTATCCCTATCCGTCGCACGACCTGTACGTACCGGTGGCCAGCCGAATACGCAAGATCGTGTCCTACATATGACTCACACTCGTATAAGAACAGTGTCATGGACAATGAAACATAAAATACCTCATGATAATGGGGTGGTCTCATAAACTAGGTCAACATGCATATATATAAATAAAAATAGAATACGACGTCGTCGTCGTTGCACCCAAGATTCCTTGGACGCGCAGTTTATATATCAGTTAAAATAAATAAACTAAATAGACAAAAATAAATGCATGCATCATATAGAATGTAAATCACAGTATAATGGCAAGGTATACTTGTCTGGCAAGCAATCTGTATGGTGTAAGCATCCAGATGTCACGGATACGGGATCAGAAACTAAGGCCTCCGAATAAACGTCTCCGGATGCTGAAATAGACATCACCAATATTTTCGGAATCAGCGAGATAGTTAGAAAATGCTAGAAAACACTACCCTTTCGTCCAATTTGGACACAGAGAAAAACAGTAATTTTGGGTCAAAGTGGGGTCCACAAATGGCCCACTTTGCACCAAAAAGCGTGCCAGGGGTAAAGGTCTCTAGATAGGACAAATTGTAGGTCAAAAAAACTCTAAATGTCAGTACGAACTCAACGGTATGTCAAATTTTTGATTTCGGTGAGCCGAACACAAATTCTCCAAAAAAGTCAACCGTAGGGCCCGTAAATAGGCGGTTTTGTCAACATCTCAGAATTGTGTGAAAATTGGATCACAGGACCAGCGCGATACCACGAGTCTAATGGTGCAAGTTTTGTCGTATTCTAACGAGTGTACAACAAATAGTGCAAAATTTTGCAAAAGTCACTATATTGAGACTTTTTGCGTATACGGGTTGATTCCGACGCGCACACGCGTCCGAATCAGTTTCTGCGAAAGCCCACACGTCTGGACATACCATATGCGCCTTTCGGTGTAATTGGTACGTGATGGGGCGGTCCCATTTGGCGGGGCACACTCCGTATCGCTATTTTTTAGAGTTTCAAAAACAAGTTTTTCGTAATTTTTAACCCAGAATAATTCAGTATACAACATCAAATAAAATAATATAATTGACAAGAATTAATCTCGGTTAGGTGGTCTTTCTATAGCAAGAAGAAAAACTAAGTTTGGATCTCTGTAGTACGAGATACGAGCCCTTAAACAGGGGTGGTTACAATAGTTTTTTTTGGAATTAAAGTTATCGTTTTTCTCTAACTTTGTCTCGGTTTTCGCCAAGGGTTACGCGCTGTTCGAAGTAAACTAATATACAGTGTTAGAAGAGGGATAGGTTGTGAACATACCGGTAAAGACGGGGTCAAATTTGGTCGAGCGATGGCACGGGAATCAGGGCATGAATAGGGCTAAGTTGCTCTAAATCTGCTGCCGCGGCGCGCGCGGGCGTTGACGCAGACGGCTGTTGCGGTGCTGCGCGGTGGCTCCGACGAACGGCGGCGATGGATCTCCGGTCGACGGTGGCGCTCAGGGTCGAGATGGTAAGGGTTTAGGGTTAGGGTTTATAATAATTATATATATATATATATATATATATATATATATATATATATATATATATATATATATAGGTAGGTAGGTAGGTAGAGACGAAGGGGGGGAACCGCGCGAGGGGGGGAGCCTTCAGCAGCTACTGCTGGGGCATTGGTGGGCCGGGTCGTGGGTAGCGGGTAGGGTTAAGTTTTTAAGGGGTTTAGGGTTTATTTTGTTTTTTATTTCTTTTTCTTTTTCTTTTTTTCCTTTTTCTTTCTTTTCTTTTATTCATTTCTTTTTTCAATCTTTTTGTTTTAATAAAACTTTATATATATATATATATATATATATATATATATATATAAATATAATTCTAGAAATTTTACTTTAGTGCCTACAATAAATCTATCAACCGTCCACAAGGTTTTCTACATGAAATAAATTAAGGTAAAATAATAGTTGCTCCATAAAACCTCTAATGCATATTCACCTAGAAATAAAAAATTAAGTAAATTCCATTTCTTCTAATTAGCTAATAAATACTATAAATCAATTAAATAATTAATTAAATAATTAATACGGTTTATTAAAATTAGGGATTTTATATTCTACCCAACTTATAAAAATTTTGTCCTCTAAATTAAAATTAAGCCACGATAGAAAGTCAAGGATGGTATAAGGTATAAATGAACAAAGTAAATTCATACCTTGGTCTACGAATAAATAAGAAAAATGCTTGCGTATGTCATTCTCGTGCTCCCAAGTGGATTCTCCTGGCGCGCCATGCTTCCATGCCACGCGGACCAAGGGAATAGACTGGTTCCTCAATACTTTCTCTCGACGATCAAGGATTTCTACGGGTTGCTCTTGGTATAACAAGCTCGGCCCGATGGTGATCTCAGAATGGTCGAGAACATTACTGTTGTCTGCCACATATCGCCTAAGCTGCGACACATAGAATATATCATGTACTCCCTCAAGTGAAGGTGGTAGCGCAAGTCGATACGCCACTTCTTCCACTCTCTCTAGCACGTCAAATGGTCCAATATACCTTGGGCTCAACTTGCCACGCCCACTGAATCGAATGGTGCCTCTAGTAGGTGATATCCTCAAGAAGACATGATCGTCCTCTTTAAACTCCAAGGGACGACGATAAAGGTCTGCCCACTGCTTCTGCCTGTCTTGCGCTGCTCGCAAGTGCCCTTGTATCTTCTTTACTGTCTCAACGGTGTTGACTACCAACTCTGGTCCCAGAATCTGACGCTCTCCTACGTCACTCCAACACATGGGAGACCTATACTTTCTTTCGTATAACGCTTCAAACGGAGCCATCTGAATGCTCGCTTGATAGCTATTGTTGTAAGAAAACTCCACAAGATGTAGGTGGTCCTCCCATGATCCTCCAAAGTCTAACAAACAAGCCCTCAACATATCCTCCAGTGTCTGAATAGTACGCTCGGACTGCCCATCTGTCTGCGGGTGATAAGATGTACGGAACTTCAGACGAGCCCCAAGACTCTCTTGTATGCTTCTCCAAAAGTGAGATGTAAAATGCGAATCCCTGTCTGATATAATGCTGACCGGTATGCCGTGCAATCTCACGATCTGCCTCATATATAAGTCAGCTAAATCTTCTGTAGACTGACCAACTCTAAAAGGAAAGAAATAGGCTAACTTGGTGAGTCGATCCACTTTACCCATACTGTATCTCTTCCACTTGGACTCTTTGGAAAACCTGTGACGAAGTCCATAGTGATGTGCTCCTACTTCTACTTTGGAATCGGAAGTAATTGCAATTACCCTGTCGTTCTCTGATGCTCCGCCTTTACCTGCTGACATACTAAACATTTGGCTACAAAGCGAGCTATCTCTCTTTTTATCCCATGCTACCAAAAGTGCTGTCGTAAGTCATGGTACATCTTGGTGCCTCCAGGATGAATAAAATATATCGAACTATGAGATTCTGCCATCAGCTCCTGTCGAATCTCTCCATTGGGAACATAAAGACGATCACCACATCGTAATATCCCATCATCATGAATGCGCAATCCTGTCTACTCTCTGGCCTCTGTCCTTTCTTTTAATCTCCTGAATCTGGCGTCCGTAGGCAAAGCTGCCTTGATCCTCTCTACTAGTGATGATTGTACTTGCAATTTGGCTAATGTCCCATCTGCTCCGGGTAATATCACTTCTATGCCAAGCTCTTGCAAGTCCTCCAATAATTTCCTCTGTGTCGTCAAGAAGTAAGCTGCTGGTTTACGGCTTAACGCGTCTGCAACTACATTAGCCTTGCCTGGGTGATAATGTAGCTCTATCTCGAAATCCTTCATCAACTCAAGCCATCGACGTTGTCTCATATTTAGCTCCTTATACGTGAAGACGTACTGGAGGCTTTTGTGGTTTGTATAGATCTCCACTCGTTCCCTATATAGCTAATCTCTCCATAGCTTCAAAGCAAAAACAACAGCTGCAAGTTCCAAGTCATGAGTTGGATAATTCTTCTCATGCACTCGTAACTGTCTAGATGCATATGCAATCACCTTGCCATGATGCATCAATACGCATCCCAAGCCTTTTCCTGATGCGTCACTGTAAATCACATAGCCTCCTAATCCTGATGGAATACTGGTGCTGTGGTCAGTCGCTTCTTCAACTCCTCGAAAGCGGCTTGACACTCGTCAGTCCATACGAACTCTTGATCCTTGCACGTCAACCGAGTCATAGGTGCTAATATCCTTGAGAAGTTTTCCATGAACCATCGATAATATCCCGCAAGTCCAAGGAAACTCCTCACCTCCGGTGCTGATTTAGGAACGGGCCATGTCTCAACTGCCGATATTTTCTTTGGATCAACAGAAATACCATCTTCCGTAACGACATACCCAAGAAATGAAACTCTGTCCAAGAAAAACTCATATTTACTGAGCTTTGCATATAACTGCTCTCTCCTCAAGGTCTCTAGAACAATTCGCAGGTGCTTTTCGTGCTCCTCGTGGCTCTTCGAATAGACAAGTATGTCATCTATGAAGACGACCACAAAATGGCCTAAATACTGATGGAATACTCGATTCATTAAGTCCATAAAGATGGCTGGAGCATTGGTCAACCCAAATGGCATGACCAAAAACTCGTAGTGTCCATATCTTGTCCTGAATGCAGTCTTCGAGATGTCCTGCTTTCGTACCTTCACTTGGTGATATCCCGTTCTCAAGTCTATCTTCGAGAACACCTTGGCTCCACTAAGCTGATCAAATAAGTCATCAATGCATGGCAATAGGTATTTATTCTTCACGATCACTATATTTAAGGCTCTGTAGTCAATGCACATACGCACTTACCCATCCTTCTTTGGTACAAACAATACTGGTGCTCCCCAGGGTGATGCACTTGGTCGGATGAAACCTTTATCCTCTAGTTCTTTCAACTGTGTCTTCAGCTCATCCATCTCCTTCTTCGCCAAAATATAAACATGCGACGCTATGGGTGCTTCTCCCGGTGTCAATTTAATCGAAAATTCTACGTCTCTGTCTGGGGGTAGGCCTGGCAATTCCTCTGGAAAAATGTCTTGAAACTCTAAAATAATGGGGTGATAAATAACATCGTCCATTGTAAGCTGTACACCATCAAGGGCTTCTATGGATCCTCGTGCAAACTCGAGTTCAGGCTAGCCTGGTACCTTAAAAAGGATGCTTCCTCCAAAATAGTCGAAGAAAGCATGGTACTTGCTTAGCTAGTCCATTCCAAGCACAATATTGAAAGTTGTCATATGAAGGACTAAGAGTCAGGCACTCATCTCTCTGCCACGAATCACTACAGGAAACGATCTACAAATCTGACTAACAGGTACAACTTCTCCTCCGGTAAGAATTCTAATACAACTAGGTTTTAGTGTAGTGGCAATATTGTATTTAGAAATAAAACTAGAAGATATGAACGAGTGGGTGGCTCCCGTATCAAATAATGTTACAACAGGAAAAGTAAAAGCAAGAGTAATACCTACTATGACATCAATAACCTGTTCCAAGTCATCCACTTCTACTGCAAAAGCTTGCCCGTTCCTCTGTGGTTGTCCATGTCTGGCCCTCGTGAACTGATCCTCCTAAGTAGGTAGCAGTTTTCCTCGCTGAAATCCTCCAACTGCTGGGGGTCGAGGTGCTCCTGGTCTAGTCATCTGCTGAACTGGCTTCGGTGCTGGAAGCGCTAGCCTCTGTATTGGCGGTGGAAGCGCCAATGTCTGCTGTATCGGACAGTCTCTCACCATATGCTATCCGGAACCACATCTCATACATTATCCCAAACGAGTCCGACAATGTCTTGAAATATGTTCGCATTTTCCACAATAACTGCAGTGGGGCTTTTCTAAATTCTGGTACGGCCCTGCTCTGTGCTGATGCTGTTGTTGCTGCGCCAACGGACGTCCGATAGGCCCTCCTTGCTGTGTCCTAGCTGGTCCTTGCTGTATCCTTGCTAGTCCTTGTTGTGTCTTCAGTTTACCTCTTTTACCCTTGCTGATGGTCTCTTGAAATCTTGCTTCTGTCAATAATTCGGCATAAGAGATCCGGGAATGTGAGCTAGTGTAGTATTGGAGCTCCTGAGTTAGTCCACGGTAAAACCTCTTAGCCTTGGCCAAGTCATTCGGTATCAGGGCAGCACAATATTTACTAAGGTGGCTAAACTCTGCATCATACTCATCAACTGTCTTGTTTTCCTGCTCCAGATGAAGAAACTGATCGTACAACGCATCCTTGATAGTATCCGGGAAGTACTTTCTCTCACAGCACTCCAAAAATTATTCCCAAGTCTGATACGTACCCAACTGGCGCTCCATTGATTCCCACCATTGATGAGCATTACCATCTAGTTGCGTCCTTATGCCTGTCATCCATAGATCTGTAGGTAGCTACGATGCTTCTAATAACTGCTGAGTGTGGGTAATCTAGTTTATTGTCTCCTCTGGGCTCTCAGTGCCTTTGTTTGGCTTGGGACCCATCTGTATAAAGTCCTTGACTGAACCAACTCTAGCTCACGGCACTGGAACTAGTGCTTGAGCTGGTATAGTTGCTTGTGCAGCCATTCTCTCAAGTGCACCTAGAAATTCTTGCCTCTTCTCTGCTGCTTGCTGCCTTTGCTCTGCAGATAGTGTAGCTGCCTATTGTCTCTGTTCTTGCATCATCATTTGGAAGAATTGGAACAGTTGTGCCTGGCCATCTTGTGGTGCTGATGAAGCTGGAAAAGTCCCGTTAGGCGATGCAAAAAGATCAGATGGAACTGGATTGTGAGTCTGTCCATATGGCCCCAGAAGTCTAGGAGTCGTCGAGGTCTCCCCTCGAGTTTGGCCATTGACTCCAGAAGGTGTGTCGCCATCGGTGGCAATATATTCATTATGCATCTCCATCTCTCTGCAGGTGGTGGACGAACAATTAGAAGAAGTACATGAATCAAACAGGATGCAAGCATTTAAATAGGATAGTTGAAAGAAAGGATGAGTTTAGTCAAGCGTGGATGAGATCCTATACTCTATTCCTATATGCAGGCTTGTTCGGTACGGTTACGTAACCGAGACAATATATTCAAGACCTGCATGGGCTACCACAAAAATATGTCACGCCCCAGTCCCAAAATACGTAGGACTAGGAATACGTAACACGCCAGCCGTATGTATACGAAATCCAATATATGAAAACCATATACACACGTATTTTGTACATGAATATCCAATCCACCATTGGTAATATACTGTCTCAACAAGTCACACACAATCTATATCTCATCCACAGCACAAATAAAGAAATAAATAGGAAATAAATAACTAAATCTCAAAGATGAAGTATCAAAGTATGATAGTCGGATGGAAACAAATCCACTGTAAATTGACTATACTAAAACTACTAAAAGAGAGAAGAGAATCAAACTCTAATATAAGATAAATGTCCAAAAGTAAAAGCAACTAGAATATCCATCATCTGCGATGGATCAAAGATACTCTGAAGATAAGACCTCCTCAGTCTGGAATAAAACGTCAGGTCCGGGTCCGTACTCCTGTGGATACTCCTTCTTGTCTATATCTGGAAAGGGACCAGGTCCTCAGAGGGACATAACAAGATACATAATAACATGCCAATAAAGTACTGAAAAGTAAACATCCAATGGGGTTGCCTAACAGTCTAAGTAAATGCAGTTTGAGAACAACTTTCCAACAAGTGGGCTATCTGGCCAAAATGGGATTGGCATGATTCTTTTGGAGATTCAGGGGCCTAAAAAGCATGACGTCTTTTGAACCTCAGAGGCCGGCAGGTAATATATAGGGTTCATCACGACCACGCATCTCCGGCGGAGCGTGCGGGTTACATAAAAAAAAAGTGTAACAGAGCCCAAACGTCTTACTTGTTGTTCTCCCCACCCCATGATCTAAGCATGTCACATCCATGATACGATGATACCCCTAAATAACTGTCAGGTCTACTAGCATGCAAAGTTTCTATCGGCAGTTATCCCTATCCGTCGCACGACCTATACGTACCGGTGGCCAACCGAATACGCAAGACCGTGTCCTACATATGACTCACACTCGTGTAAGAACAGTGTCATGGCCAATGAAACATAAAATGCCTCATGATATTGGGGTGGTCTCATAAACTAGGTCAACATGCAAATATATAAATAAAAACAGAATACGACGTCGCCGTCGTTGCACCCAAGATTCCTTGGACGTGCAGTTTATATAGCAGTTAAAATAAATAAACCAAATAGACAAAAATAAATGCATGTATCATATAGAATGTAAATCAAATTACAATGGCAAGGTATAATTGCCTGGCAAGCAATCTGTATGGTGTAAGCGTCCAGATGTCAAGGACACGGGATCAGAAACTAAGGCCTCCGAATAAACGTCTTCGGATGCTGAAATAGACATCACAAACATTTCCGAAATTAGCGAGATAGCTAGAAAATACTACCCTTTCGTCCACTTTGGACACTGGGGCAAAACGGTAATTTTGGGTCAAAGTGGGGTCCACATGTGGCCCACTTTGTACCAAAAAGCGTGCCAGAGATAAAGGTCTCTAAATGGGAAAAATTATAGGTCAAACAAACTCTAAATGTCAGTACGAACTCAATGGTATGTCCAATTTTGGATTCCGGTGAGCCGAACACAAATTTGCCCAAAAAGTCAACCGTAGGGCCCACAAATAGGCGATTTGGTCAACTGTACCCAAATTTTGTAAAAATTGGGTTACAGGACCAGCGTAATACCACGAGTCCAATGACGCAAGTTTCGTCACATTCTGACGAGCGTACAACAAATGGTGCGGGGTTTTACAAAAGTCACGATATGGGGACTTTTTGTGGATACGGGTTGATTCCGACGCGCGCACGCGTCCGAATCAGTTTCCGTAAAAGTCCACACATCTGGACATACCATACGCGCCTTTCGGTGCAATTGGTATGCGACGGAGCGGTCCCGTTTGGCGGGATGCGCTCCGTATCGCAATTTTTTAGAGTTTTGGAAACAGGCTTTTCGTAATTTTTAACCAAGAATAATCCAGCATACAACATCAAAAAAAAATGTAATTGACAGAAATTAATCTCGGTTAGGTGGTCTTTCCAAAACAAGAAGAAAAACTAAGTTTGGATCTCTGTGGTGGGAGATACGATTCCTTAAACAGGGGTGATTACAATAATTTTTTTCTGGAATTAAAGTTGTCATTTTTCTCCAACTTTGTCTCAGTTTTTGCCTAGGGTTACGCGTTGTTCGAAGTAAACTAATACACATAGTTGGAAGAGGGATAGGTCATGAATATACCGTTGAAGACGAGGTCAAATTTGGTCGAGCGATGGAACAGAAATATGGGCGCGAATAGGGCTATGTTGCTGTAAATCAGCTGCTGCGGCGCGCGCGAGCGTTGAAGCGGACGGCGGTTGCAGTGCTGCGCGGTGGCTCCAGCGAACGGCGGCGATGGCTCGACGGCGGCGCTCAGGGTCGAAAAGGTTAGGGTTTAGGGTTAGGGTTTATAATAATTATATATATATATGTATAGGTAGAGACAAAAGAGGGGAAAATCGCGCGCGGAGGGGGGGGAAGGGGAGCCTTCATCAGCTGCTGCTGGGGCTTTGGTGAGCTGGGTCGTGGGTAGCGGGTAGGGTTAGATTTTTAAGGGGTTTAGGGTTTATTTTGTTTTTCATTTCTTTTTTTTTCCTTTTTCTTTCTTTTCTTTACTTTATTTCTTTTTCCATTCTTTTTATTATAATAAAACTTTATATATATATATATATATATATATATATATATATATATAATTCTAGAAATTTTATTTTAGTGCCTACAATAAATCTATCAACCGTCCACAAGGTCTCCCACACAATATAAATTAAGGTAAAATGATAGTTGCTCCATAAAACCTTTAATGCATATTCACCTAGAAATAAAAAATAAATAAATTTCATTTCTTCTAATTAGCTAATAAATACTATAAATCAATTAAATAATTAATTAAATAATTAATACGATTTATTAAAATTAGGGGTTTTACACCTTGGACCCATGCAAACGTAAAGGCTAGACTTACGTTCTAAGTAGACTATACATTATGTTCCTTATGCTTATGTTTCCAATAAATGCATGCTTGTCTGCTTATATTATAACTTATACTCGTTGCCTCGTTCCAATGCTTGCCACATGAATTTATGCCAAAATCAAGTAACACTATCCGTATCGTGCATGCATCTAGTTAGCCAGAAGACTATCAAATAGTTCTTCTGTGTAATATGAACCTGCAAGTATTCAGGACCGTTAGGTCGCCAAGGCAGTCCTTGAACTAAGAGAATGCATCAAGTTAAGTTAAAAACTGAATGAGAATCATGTCAAGTAAAGCAAGAATTACAGCTCCTGGAGCAATACTCATTCAGAAAAAGAATCAAGAATTATCATGTCATGTTGTGAATCTGGAATGACCCAAGACTTGCATGTCACAGACAACTTGTGCACAAGTATTAAATGGGTTATTGTGGACGGTCTCTGGGGCACTGGGGCTAATCCGATCCGAACGGAACATTCGTGTTAGTCTTCATGTTCGGGCAGGATGACATGTAGTGCCTCGTATTATTTCGTTGTACGTCATTCTCGCTCAAAGACTAAGTAGTCTTGTCACGCCCCAATCCCAAAATAAGTGAGACCAGACACGTGGTAATGGCCAGCTGGTACGACTTCGTAGGGCTTTCCAATTTAATGGACCTGACAAAGCGTACTTACGCTGTCCATGGTCAAGTGATCCAATTAATAATCTATTTCTAATATGCAACAATTAAAACTAAATCTTAATCCATGGTAAATAATCTCAAGAAAGAACGATACGCATCATCAGTCTGCAGCCTAATAATACATCTGTTCGAATAGGCCAAAAGAATAACATAGGCCTATAAACACTAGGCTATAAAAGCAGAATCAAAATGGAAAGTAGTATGTGACTGTAATAGCTGAAAATATAACGATACTTGCAACGATGTCCACACACCCCTAGATCAAGCATCCTACAAACTGCACAAACAACCTGGAAGGTAACCAGGTCCTCAGAGGGACGTAACAAGATACAAAAAGTACATGCCATAAAGTAAATACTATAAAAACTCGAGGGTAAACTAACCAGCTAAGTGAAATACAATTTGAGGACAACTTAGTACGTATGGGAAGTGTAGGCTAGACATATGCTGACATAATTCACCAATCGTCATAACTAGCTAGTATATGCCACATATGCCCCCCATCTTTGGGCACTCTGCAATATAATAATGTCCAGCTCCGAAGAGCGTGGTATCTGTAACGTCCATCGTTCCGAAGAACGAGGTATCTTCAATATATATATATATATATATATATATATGTTCGTATCGCTCCACGGAGCACGGTATCTGTATAAAGGAGGTGGATGTCCCATAAGCCTCCTAGTCGTCCTCCCCGCCCAATGCCAATATACATGTCGCAAATACGACGTGAACATCTCGTACTATAATGCAAGTCACTAAAGAAATATGCGACTAAGCTAAATGCCGTCACACGTGTTGCTCATACCGATGGCCAGTCAAGCATGAAGCACGCGTCCCTGCATGAACTCACTCTGTGTAGTGCAATGATATGTGTCAAGGCCTGGGGAGTCATATTGATAACTCCACAACTTTAGGTGGGTCCACTAGACACTAGGTCAGACACAAGTCCTTACGTCAACGCCTTCGTTGACTGCACCCGAGTCTTTCTCGGACGCGAACAGTTAAATATTAAAACAATAAAACATGCACTAAATAATAACTGAATTTAAACAGTACAACAAGGCGAGGTATACTTGTCTGGGTCCTCAAGCTGTGAGTGCCAATAACCTGCTCTCGAAGTTTCGCAGGACGATCCAATGGTCCTATATATTATATAATATTACGATCAGCAGTCACTACAATAGCACACACAGAAAATACTATATTGCAATTACGACTGACTCAGGCGTCACAACTGGTCATATAGCTGGGTCGCGCGTGTACGTAGCTAAAATGTACACTTGTCGTATCCTCAATTTTCGTGTACACCAAGACAACAAAATAGCAAGAGGCGCTATAATACCAGATAACGCAACACAGGTCCTATCTAACATGCTATAAAATATGCTACAAATTAATGACATATTAAACTATATTAGTAAAGCTAACATAATAATATGCAAAACCCAATGTCTAAACCTTGGTCAACACCGTGCTCCTTATTAAAATAGTCATAAATTATTATGAGGTAATTTATTAACATAAATACATATAATAAATATTAATACTTAAATACATATAATAGCATTTAATACTTAAAATACATAAATACATATTTAATACTTAAAATACATATGATAACATTAGTACTTAAATATGTATAATAAATATTTAATACTTAAATATATAAATACATTAATACATTAAATATAAATACATTAATATATAAAAATATAATTACATTAATACATTAAATATAAATACAATAATAGATTAATACATATCACTACACAATACATATTAACACGTATATACACATATGTATCTAAACTAATACGTACATATACGAATTGACAGGAATATACCTAAGCGACGTCCGTGTTCGGGGGGGGTGTCCGCTGCACGAGACGACCGTTCTTCGGCTAGGAAGGGCGGAGCTCCGGCGTGCATGGCAGCAGTAGCAGCGGCTCTGGTAATGGCAGCAGGCACTGGCAACAGTTGTAGCTAATACAGCGCGACGGCGGTGGCGGGTTGGTCGTGGGGGACCGGTGGTGGTGGTGTGTGGGTCATAGGGGGACTAGCGGTGGTGGTGTACTGGCCGTGGGGGACCGGCGGTGGTGGTGAGGGGTGACTGTGGAAGAAAGAGTCGGGTGGTGGTGGTTTCGATGATGGTGGCGTTGGTGGTGTTGGCGTTGGTAATGGCGACGATGATAGTGATGGAGATGGTGAGGATGGTGGTGGAGACGGTGAGGATGGTGGCCAAGTTGGTAACGGTTGGCTGTGGTGGCGGTTGGGGTGACTGGGGGAGTCGGGGCGTCGGGTCGGGTCGGCCGGGGACTAAGAAGTCGAGGGGGGGAAGCCTGCTGTGGTGGCCGACTGAGACGGAGGCGGCTACTGGTGGTGGCGGTGGTTGGTGTCTGGGAGGAGGAAGGTCGAAGGGGGGTCAGGCTGGTGGTGGCGGGCTGAGGGAGGTGGTCGGGGTTGGTCGGGTGTGTGATAGTGATGGTAATGGTGAAGTAGTTTTTAGGGTTTTCCTTTAGGGTTTGTGGCTGTTGGTGGGTGTTTTTAGAGAGAGGGAGTATGTAGTATATGTAGGAGAGAGAGAGGGGGCTCTCCTTGGGATTAGTGCCGGCTGGGAACAATATTTTTGGGGAGTTGGGGAACCTCACATGATGAAGGGAGGGCTAGGATTGATGGGTTTTGAATTGTAGGGTGGAGATGTGAGGATGGAAAGTTGTTGCAAGTACAACAAATTAGGGGGGAAATATAGGGTGGACCGGTCAAGAGAGGGGGATAAAGTTCTTGGGTTGGGGCCAATGAGAGGGGAACACCTCATTTCTTATTTGCATAAAAGTCCCTTAACAATTGGAAAATTGCATAATTAATGAAATTTGGGATTGGATGAGACAAAACACCATTTTGGTGTTATATAGTGGGCTAAAATGGTGTGTGGTATTTAGTATGAACCTTGAGGGTGTGAGTATGGATTTGGATTAGAGTTGGGTCTAGTTTTGGGTGAGGTTGGGTCGTTACACCAAATTAATTAAAATTAGAGTAAGTGGTGCTCTTTAATTAATTAGAAATAGTTGGGGTTAAAATTGGGTGGGACACAAGTGTCATGGACGTAGTAGGCTCAGAATAGAATAATTTTATAATTTGGGTTGTACAAAATTGGTCGAGGTCGTGTCTCCAATTTTGATTGGAACGGACAAGGATGCAAAGTTGGATTTAATTTAATTTAATTTAAACATGGACATTTGTAACGAATATTGTGCGACTAAAATAAAGTACAAGATAGAGTAGTTATAAGTTACTCAAAGGTCAGAATGGTAGGCTAGTATGTCTAAAAAAAGTGTATGAAATTTGTTTGCAGGTAATAGCTAGTGTAGTGCTCTAAATATCGAAGCAACGGTAAGGTGCACTAAGCGATATAAATATTGCACAATAAATATAAGATACTGTATTCTAATTCTAATTGGCTCCAAATTAAACCTAGTCTCTCTATCTAAGCTAAGTAGATCTAAATTTTGTCGAAGGGGTTTACAATCTACCCAACTTATAAGAATTTCGTTCTCGAAATTAAAATAAATACATAATAAACTATAAATTATCTAGCAATGCTACAGACATACCTAGGACCGGTGGAGTTGGCCTTTGCACTATCTATTGAGCTCTATTGACATACTGGGAATACTTTTGAGCCTGATGTTTGTTCGATCCGTACCTCAAACACTGTCCTAACCTTCTTCTATAACTAGGACGGTTAATATCTCAACATTCTTTCCTTGGTATAAGGCTATCATCCTATAGTATCCATATTGAAATCATGTATCCTAACTTCTTACAATCACTCTTAGCAGCAACAAGTCTAATCTAGCTAGTCAGTCATACCTAGTCTAGAAGCTCAACTCAAACAATTCCTAGTAGGAGTATATGTAATAAAATACAACATAAGTCTCTACCCAATGCATAGTAATAAGAATATATAGAAATTATGTAATAAATATCTATTCAATTCGTCTAAATACCCTAGAATAAATTATAACAAATACAATAGCAAGAATACGATTCCTAAAATTTATTGGCTAGGGCAAATTGGACATAGGTTCCCATAACACCACCTACTACTAAGGATAGGTTCCGCAAGCTCATGTCTTATTAGTCAAAAGTCTAAATCGCTATCCCTAAGCAGTTTATGTGTAATCCACAATATTCAGCTACTATTGATGACAGACTTCTATCTTTCATTTATACTCCATACTCACGTGTCAATATGTAATCTTGGTGAGTCGATCCACGATCACCTATACCGCATTGCGACCACTGGGACTCCTCAAAAACCGTAACGAAGTCCATAGTGATGTGCGCCTATTTTTACTCAAGTATCGGGAGTGGATTTAAGTAAACCTGCAAACCTCTGCTGCTCAGCCTTGAGCTGCTGACACACCAGGCACTTTGCCATGAAGCGGCTATCTCCCTCTTTATTCCATGCTACCGATAGTACTGCCTCAAGTCTCTGTATATCTTTGTGCCTCCTGGATGAATAGAGTATGTTGAACTGTGCACCTCTGATATCAGCTCCTGACAAAGTTCTCCGTTCGGAACATAGAAACAATATCCCCATCTCAAAGTCCTGTCCTTGTGTATGTGCAATCCAGTCTGCATCCCGGCTTCTGTCCTCTGTCAAAGTCTCTGGAATCTGGCATATGTTGGCAAGGCAGCCTTGATCCTCTAACCCAATGTCGATTGCACCTGATAACTTGATAACTGGTCGTCTACTCCGAGCATAACGACCTCTATACCCAAATGCTCTAGATCTCTCAATCGGTGTTGCTGGATAGTAAAAAAGAATGTCCTGGGCCTCCTACTTAATGCGTCAGCTACCACGTTGGCCTTCTCGGATGGTACTGTAGCTCGGTCTCAAAGTCTATCATCATCTCGGGCCAACGTCTTTGTCTACGGTTCAGGTACTTCTCTAAATTTAAAAGAAACTTGAGGTCAGGTACTTGTCACGAATCCCGTCTTGTTGCCACTCTACCTTTTTACTCAAACCTGAGATTTTTCCTAGTTTACTCCATGCGTACCCTTCACTCAACTATATGTGTACCATCTTGTTTATAACTGGCTATCCATTATAGATAGTTCACGATATCCAACTCAAGGCTATAACATCTATCGATACTCTCATCCTTCAATCTAATAGCTCTACTCTAGATACTAGCTAACTAATCGAATCATCAATGGTGAAAACACGAGACTAATAGACACTGACAACCCAAATAAGTCAAGTACATCTAATCTAATTTGAAAGCTACATCGTAGTACTCGAATTATCTCATCGTCCGAATGTTGGGTCTAGCAATCTATGTCTAGCTATCTACCTATCAGTTTTAGCTTAGTCATATAATCATTGTTATCTAAAGGGTGGAAAAAAGTTTTAGGTCTGATATTGTAAGTCACGAGGTAACTAGGGGTTACCCACTATGGTTTGCTACCTAAAGTGCTATTTCATACCCTATTTTCATTAGTATCTGATGATCTTCTTCTAGATATGGGTCTAAAATTATGTCTTGCTAAGTTCATAAGGTCGTTCCTTGTATTACTCCCATAAGACTACAACTACTTCCTTGTATCATTATCATGAGGCTACAACTAACTCTAGTATCTAGCTGTGTCTTCTCCAAATTATTCTAGAGTCTTAGAATCAAATAACCTTTCTAGCTTCTACTACTTACAAATCACGACTACCTTACGTAAGGGTAGTGTCTAGTTTTAAGTCTCTACTCCTATGTCTAATTCTTATGCCAACAGTCTATACTAACTCTAGTAACAAGAAAAACTTATCCTCCTTCTCTACCATGGTTAACCATCTACTCAAACATCTTATCAAATATGCCATCTTCATCTTGACGAGAGTCTGCTCCTAGAGGAAATCACCGTGCACGAGCATTCATCTTCCCGAAATAAGAAATATGAGAGACAATAATAACGATGTCGGCGGTAAATGAACGAATACAGTAATAAAGTCCAAGGGCGATAATCGAATACTAGAGAAGTTTTAAACAGTTATGGATTGAGATCTTATTCGACATTAATCCTAAGTTTCAGGCTTGTTCGGTACAGTAACGTAACCGAAATGATATGCTCTGACCTGCATAGGCCACCACTAAAACTATGTCACAGCCCAGTCCCAAAATACGTGGGACCAAACACGTGGCAATGGCCAGCTGGTACGACTCTGTAGGGCTTTCCAATTTAATGGACCCGACGAAACGCACTTACGCTGTCCATGGTCAAGTGATCCAATTAATAATCTATTTCTAATATACAACAACTAAAACTAAATCTCAATCCATGGTAAATAATCTCAAGAAAGAACGATACGCACCATCAGTCTGCAGCCCAATAATGCATCCGTTCGAATAGGCCAAAAGAATAATATAGGCCAATAAATACTAGGCTATAAAAGCCGAATCAAAATAAAAAGTAGTATGTGATCGTAATAGCTAAAAATATAACGATACCTGCAACGATGTCCATACACCCCTAGATCAAGCATCCTGCAAACTGCACAAATAACCTTGAAGGGAACCAGGTCCTCAGAGGGATGTAACAAGATACAAAAAGTAGATGCCATAAAGTAAATACTGTGAAAACTCGAGGGTGAACTAACCAGCTAAGTGAAATCCAATTTGAGGACAACTTAGTACGTATGTGAAGTGTAGGCTAGACATATGCTGACGTAATTCACCAATCATCGTAACTGGCTAGTATATGCCACATATGCCCCTCATCTTTGGGCACTCTGCAATATAATAACATCCAGCTCCGAAGAGCATGGTATCTGTAATGTCCATCGTTCCGAAGAACGTGGTATCTGCAATATATATATATATATATATATATATATATATATATATATATATATATATATATATACGTCCGTATCGCTCTGCGGAGTGCGGTATCTGTATAAAGGAGGTGGGTGTCCCATACGCCTACTAGTCGTCCTCCCCGCCCAATGCCAATGTACATGTCGCGAATATGACGTGGACATCTCGTACTATAATGCAAGGCACTAAAAAAATATGTGACTAAGCTAAATGCCGTCACACATGCTGCTCATACCGATGGCCAATCAAGCATAAAGCACGCGTCCCTGCATGAACTCACTCTGTGCCGTGCAATGATACATGTCAAGGCCTGGGGAGTCATATTGAGAACTTCATAAGTTAAGGTGGGTCCACTAGACACTAGGTCAGACACAAGTCCTAACGTCAACGCCTTCGTTGACTGCACCCGAGTCTTTCTCGGACGCGCACAGTTAAATATTAAAACAATAAAACATGCACTATAAAATAACTGAATTTAAATAGTACAAAAAGGCGAGATATACTTGCCTGGGTCCTCGAGCTGCGAGTGCCAATAACCTGCTCCTAAAGCCTCGCAGGACGATCCAATGGTCCTATATATATAATATAATATTACAATCATCATCACTATAATAGCACACACAAGAAACACTACGTTGCAATTATGACTGACTCAGGGGTCACAACTGGTCATATAGCTGGGTCGCGCGTGTACGTAGCTAAAATGTACACGTATCATATCCTCGATTTCTGTGTACACCAAGACAACGAAATAGCAAGAGGCACTATAATACCAGATAACGCAACACAGGTCCTAGCTAACATGCTATAAAATACGCTATAAATTAATGACGTATTAAACTACATTAATAAAGCTAACATAATAATGTGCAAAACCCAATGTCTAAACCTTGGTCAACACTGTGCTCCTTATTAAAATAGTCATAAATTATTATAAGGTAATTTATTAACAAAAATACATATAATAAATATTAATACTTAAATATGTATAATAGCATTTAATACATAAAATACATAAATATATATTTAATACTTAAAATACATATGATAATATTAGTACTTAAATACGTATAATAAACATTTAATACTTAAATATATAAATACATTAATACATTAAGTATAAATACAATAATACATTAATATATATCACTACACAATACACATTAACACGTATATACAAATACATATCTAAACTAATACGTACATATACAAATTGACAGGAATATACCTAGGCGACATTCGTGTCGGGGGGGGGGTGTGTCCGCTGCATGAGACGGCCGTTCTTCGGCAAGGGAGGGCGGAGCTTCGACGTGCATGGCAGTAGTAGCAGCGGCTCTGGTAATGGCAGTAGGTACTGGCAGCAGCTGTAGCCAATGCAGCGGCGGCGGTGGTAGCGGGTTGGTCGTGGAGGACCAGTGGTGGTGGTGTTTGGGTCGTGGAGGGACTGGCAGTGGTGGTGTACTGGCCGTGGGGGACCGGCGATGGTGGTGAGGGGTGATTGGGGAAGAAAGAGTCGGGTGGTGGCGGTTTCGATGATGGTGGCGTTGGTAGTGGTGGCATTGGTAATGGCGACGATGATAGTGGTGGAGATGGTGAGGATGGTGGTGGAGACGGTAAGGATGGTGGCCAAGGTGGTGACGGTTGGCTGTGGTGGCTGTGGGGGTGACTGGGGGAGTCGGGGCATCGGGTCGGGTCGGCCAGGAAAGAAGAAGTCGAGGGGGGGAAGCTTGCTGTGGTGGCCGACTGAGGCGGAGGCGGCTGCTGGTGGTGTCACGCCCCAGTCCCAAAATACATAGGACTAGGAATACGTAACACGCCAAGCCGTAAGTATACGAACTCCAATATATAGAAATCATATACACACGTACGCTGTATATGAATATGCAATCCACCAGTGGTAATATACTATCACAACAAGTCACGAACAATCTATATCTCATCCATAGCACAAATAATAAGTAGGACTAAATAGCTGAATAATAACTGAATATCAAAGATGAGTATCAAGTCTAATAGTCGGGTGGAAACAAATCCACTATAAAATGACTATACTGAAGTAGTAACAAAATCTCTAAACAGTAGAAATAATCATAACTATTCTGAGGGTAAGACCTCCTCAGTCTGGTAAGTAGAGTCAGGTCCAGGTCCGTACTCCTGCGGATACTCCTGCTCGTCTATATCTCGAAAGGGACCAGGTCCTCAGAGGAACATAACAAGATACATAATAACATGCCAATAAGTACTAAAATATAAATATCCAATGGGTCGCCTAACTATCTAAGTGAATGTAGTTTGAGAACAACTTTCCAACACGTGGGCTATCTGGCCATAAATGGGATTGGCATGATTCTCTCGGAGAATCAGGAGCCTACGTGCATACCGTCTTTTGAACGACAGAGGCCGCCAAATAATATAGTGGTCATCTCGACCACGTATCTCCGGTGGAGCATACGGGTGACAAGGAAAAAGTGCAAAGGAGCCCAAACGTCTTACTTGTTGTTCTCCCCACCCTATGTTCTAAGCATGCCATATCCATGACATAATAAAACCTCTAAATAACTGCCAGGTCTACTAGCATACTAAGTTTCTATCAGCAGTCATCCCTAACGCACAACCCATACGTACAGGAGGCCAAACCTGTCACGCAGTCCGTGATCTATATGAGACTCATAACTCGTGTAAACAACTGTGTCCGGCCAATGAATCTAATGATGCTCCATAATACTGGGATGGTCTCATAAAGTAGGTCCAAAATCTACATAAATATATATCTATATGAGCAGAATTAAACGTATATGTATCAGCTGGAATGTAAATAATAGTACGATGGCAAGGTATACTGTCCGAGCAAGAGTTCTGTATAGTGCATGTCCAATACTGTGTTAAGTTAGTAAAAGAAGTGGGTTTAGGATTTGAGAGAGTTGTAATATATATAGGGATAGAGAGGCGGTGGGGAAACTTAGTGGTTAAGAACTCCGGCCGCTGCTGTTTCTTTCTTTCATTAGTTTTGGTTTCGGTTAAAGAGTGTTTAGTAATAATAGGGATAAGAAGCGGTGGAATGAGAAGGCTCACATGTGCGGAGGAGGGAAAGCAAAGTTGGTTTTTGCTACTGCTGCTGTTGATATTTCTACTGCTACTGTTGATATTTTGCTCCCCTAACGGATCCGGGTAGAGGCCACACGGGTAGTGGATTCAAGCGGGTAGGGTTGGGGTTAATGGTTTTGGGTAGAGATCCAATAGGAATTCTATATATATATATATATATACACACATATCTATTCACAGAAAATTATAAAAATTAAATTGGTGCATACCATTAAGCTAGCAACTGTCCAAAGGGTCTTCTACATGGAATAAATTAGGAAAAATTTATAATGGCTCCATAAATTTCCTAAATGCACAAATATCTCAAATAAAATCTATCTCCTCTATTTAGGATTTTTCAGAATTAGGGGTCTTACATTCTACCCAACTTATAAAAATTTCGTCCTCGAAATTATAATAGGGTAGGGTCTCCCGATCTAATCTCTCTTGATCACAATTTAAAAGAATTCACCTCATGTTTAATAATGCAATTTTTACTCAACTTAGAATTTACCCATCTATCACATAGGGCTATACATCTAAGAAAACTATTCCTTGAATCAATTAATCATGTTATTCAATCCTCCGAAGTTTACACAAAATATATCGCCTATGACATACCTTTAATTACGGGAAGTAATCATCAAATAATGTGATAGGCCTATTGGGTATATCTAGTATTATCTGTATATCAAACTTATACCAAGCACAAGGTTTCGTCTTTCTGAAGTAAGGGAAGACGGAGAGCAATAATAAAGAATTCCAGGTGAAGGTGATAGAACAAGTACGAGGTTCAAGGGGTTTTAAAGAATTCAATTGGGAATCGTCAAGGCGGTTGCGGGTTGAAATCATATTTTGGTAATTCTTATTCACATGCTCGTATCGGTATAGTTATGTAACTGATACGATATGCTCAGATATGTCTAGGGGCAAGTATATTCGTCTACTAATCACTACATATTTCAATCCACGTAAAGTAGTATTGCGAAGGGCGAACCAAATGCACGATGTCTATCTAGACCATAATACACTGATTCTGATTGGACAATTTGTATTAGTGTGGTTGATCAGGCCCCAATAACACATATGTCATGAACAAGCTCGATATAAAGATTAAGCTCGCAAAACTAGGCTGTAACAGCAGTATAAGTCAAGGTAGTACCGAGAATATAAGTACGCTAGATTATGATAAAAGAAGTTACAAAATAGTTCAAGTTCGTAAAGAAGATAAGACTCACCCAGTCTCTACAGTTGTCATACTAACTCCTTGTCTAAGTCGCTAGTTGACTAAATAGGGTATGGGCCTCTAAAATTTACAGTCTGAATAAACATTATCTTCTTATGCTAGCGTACAGTTAATGTCATTCAACTGTACTTTATTAAGGAGTCAAGAGGACTATGTGATACTAGGTTGTGAGGCTTACTATCCAACTTATAAAATAAACTAATACTGTGACAGTCTTACGGGGAATCTACAAAATAATCTTGCACTTGTAAATAAAGTTGAAACTCTTATTAGGGTATACAAGGAAAAGATCTTGGTACTCATTAAGGTCTCGTATTGCATTATATAGGTAATGGTCATCTCAAGTCTTAGTCATTGTGCTTATAGGACAAGTGTCAATATTGAGAATAGAAGGCTCTCAAGTAAAATAGAATATAATTTGTATCGAGTTGTGGATACAAATTATGAGATCTGCAACTAAAGGATAATGATCATAGTCCAATTGAACAACTTAACTATCAGGTTCTAACTACTAAGCAAAAAACTAAAATTCAAGATTACAACTATAACCTTAGCAAACTATATATCCTAACATAGAATAAAATTACTTGGTCTATAATCAGGAGTGTCAGGTGGCACGAGTTGAAAGATAAAGAAAAGAAAAACATAATTTAGTCGTCGCACAATAGCGAGTGCTAAGGGTTCAGAGGAACAAGTCATAAAGATAGAAAGACTCTAGATAATGTCATGGTTTCTTGAGGGAATGTGGTTGCTAATCTCTGTGCTCGAGGTATGATCAAGAGAATGTTTTAGTCATTCCCATTGGCTTCCTAAGATATTGTTCTGCTAATATCAAGTCAAGAAGCTAAAGTTTGTGGTGCTTTTGTACTATCTTACCATGAAAAGCTAGGTTAGTCCTAATATTCAACCTTGGATTTCTATTGGTTCCTTAATACTTTAGGATCAAACACTATGGACAAACTTCCAACTAACTCTAGTATTACTAAACTCCACATGAAGTCTCTCCCTGCGTAAAACAGGGCTCAAGGTAGTTGGCGTAAAACCGGTTGCTAAGCTGTCAGCGTAAAACAGAGTTTCAAGGAAGTTTTGGCGTAAAGTAGAGATTCAAAGCTGTCTGTGTAAACCAGAGAAGCGTAAAGTAGAGCTTCAGAGTTGTCCGCATAAAACAGAGATTCAAGACTGTCGGCGTAAAATACAGTTTCAAGCTGTCTGGCGTAAAGTAGAGGTTCAACTATCTGGCGTAAAGTAGAGATTCAATGCTATCCGTGTAAAATAGAGATTTAAAATTTTCGGCATAAAACATGTCTTCAAAGCTAACCGTATAAAATTCTGTTATACTTCCTTCGTAAAGTCTGCATAAAAATCTGCGCGTAAAATCTGCCTATAAAAGATCTGCGCGTAAAATCTGCGTAAAAATTTTGCGCGTAAAAATTCTGTTGCATAAAATATATGCTGCGTAAAGTCTGTCTGCGTAAAGTTTTGCGTGCGTCAAGTTTGCGTAAAAAGTCTGTATAAAGCTCGCATAAAAGGTCTGCGCGTAAAAGATTTGCGCATAAAAGATTTGCTGCGTAAAAAGTTTCCACGCGTAAAATCTAACATACGTTGCAGCGTAAAGTTGTACGAGAAACTCTTCGTATTCCTCAGATAAATTTTTCAGACAAATCAGTGAACCTGACATCTGACAAAAGTAATGCACGATGATCGAGAGGATGGCTGTGATGATGATTTTGCACAGAGACCCAGGTTGTCATTTAGTGACATATTGGGTATAAGTCATTTTTATGCGCTAAAAAGGAAGAGAATGGAGTCTTCTGAATATGCTGCCTATTCTACATGGACAGAAATGAGTTTTTACGCTTAAGTCTGAGATAAGTTTTTATGCTCAAGACAGAAATGAGTTTTTACGCTCAAGATAAGACAAAATCAGACGTCACGTCAAAAGCTATTTCTTGCACAGGGCTCAAGGCATATATCTGTATTTAATGCACGAGATTGGTCATGACTGGGAAAGCTAAAGCTGTGACAAATATGCTCACATCACCTATCCTTACATTTTATGCCTAATCAGGCTACTCTACGCTGGTTATCTATTATCAAGTTTACGTTGGGGTAGTTTCCTACATGGCCTGCATGATGTGTCATGCGTAGATTTAGAAGACTAAGGAAACGTGTTTAGCAGTTTTCATAACCGCAGCATAAAGTAGGCAGTCTTCTTCATAGTTTGGTCTTTTTACGCCAACAAGACAGTCATTTGGCTTTTTACGCCAACCAGGCAGTCATTTGGCTTTTACGCCAACAATATTCATTTGGCTTTTATGCCAACAACAGTCATTTGGCTTTTACGCCAACAAGGGTAAAGGGTCTGGTCACAGGGTAAAGGATTTTTGGCGTAAAACTTGGTTTATCCAAACATAGGATGATTGAAAGAAAGAATAAGGTTTCAGTCAAGCATGGATGAGATCCTTATACTCTATTCCTATACGCAGGCTTGTTTGGTACAGTTACGTAACCAAGATAATATATTCTTGACCTGCATGGGCCACTACCAAAAATATGTCATGCCCTAGTCCCAAAATACGTAGGACTAGGAATACGTAACACGCCCAGCCGTATGTATACGAACTCCAATATATGGAAATCATATACACACATACGCTGTATATGAATATGCAATCACTACTAGAATAAGCGGGATTAGCGACATTTTTTAGCGACTCCAGGTAAAAATGTCGCTAATTTAGCCACTCCATGTAAAAATGTCGCTAGACGTCGCTAATTGGCGACATTTAGCGATGTTTAGCAACTTTTATTTAGTTTTTAAAAGATTAGTCACTATAAGTTCAATTTTGGTCGCTACACGTCGCTAATATATCTACGTTAGCGACGTATATAGCGACGTTTATATTAAAAATATTTAGCAACGTGTTTAGCGACGTCATTAACGTCGCTAAAATTTAATTTAGCGACGTCTTTTTTTGACGTCGCTAAACGTTGCTAAAATTTGGTTAATTAGGGCTCGGTTTCGTTTTTCCCCATCTGTCGAAATTTTAAAACAAAAAAAATTTCCTCCGCCCCCCCCCCCCCGCTCCATCGATCGCATGCTCCGTCGACCGCCTCTCCACCGCGGCTACTCCGGCATCCCGCTCCTCCTCCTCGAGCTCTAGGTAAACCCTAACTCTCTCTCTCTCTCTCTCTCACAGAACACATGTGACACAGATACGACACACACACACAGACAGTGACACAGACACGGCACACACTAACACCGATACTGATAAGGACCTAGGGTTAGGGTTAGGTTTTTTGACATGGGATTAGGGTTAGGGTTAGGGTTAGGTTTTTCGACATGGGGTTAGGGTTCGGTTCGAGAGCAAATGAAACTCTGTAGCGCAGTATACAGACATCCAAACTAAGTTGAAAAAGATCCTGCCGACTCCAAAACATGGGGAAGGAAGCGGATTGGTAACCTCCAGGAAGAGATTAAGAAGGGGAGAACAAATTACTCAATCTTCAAAAGCTTCCACATACTGATGCTACTCAATCTTCAAAAGCTTCTACATACTAAATTTTGACCAATTTTACTTTGCAATGTCATCTACAAGACTATTACCAAAATCTTGGCTAATCGGATTCGATCCGTCCTCCACAAATTGATATCTCCATTCCAAAACGCCTTTGTCCCTGGAAGGCAAATATATGACAATGTGATAATGGATCAGAAATTATTTCACACTATATCCAAACAAAGCTCTTGGAATAGCTCCTTTGCTCTGAAAATAGATATGTCCAAGGCCTATGACAAACTCAGTTGGGAAGTTATTAGTCACTCCGAATTTTGAGAAAAAACTCACACTTTAATCATGCAGTATAACCACAGTTTCCTTTGCCCTCTTGATCAATGGGTCCCCTTCGTCGACCTTTTATCCACACCATGGCATTCGTCAAGGATGTCCTCTATCACCATACTTATTTATTATTGGTAGTGAGATCCTCTCAAAATATATCAGCATCATGGAACACAACTCTCTGTTTTCTGGCATTAAGATCACCAACAGAGTCACTTATTCACAGTTGCAAACTCACTCGCCGAAAACCGAACCAAACCGAACCGAATATAGTCAAAATACTAAAATAGTTTAGAATTTTGGTAACTCCCACCCTGTATGTTGTCTAAAATATATCAGATGCCCTCTCTTATTTAACCTGGTGAATTAATAAAACAAAACAAATATCTAACCACTTGCTACTCTCATCATAGCATACGTCACTATTCAAATTTCTATTTTGAAACCTTCAGGCGAATTACCTTCAAGCCATTAGATGAAGACAAACAGATTGGACAAATTTGCAACTTCATTGGTTGATTGTTGAGCTGAGCTTGCATAAATAAGATTGGTAGAGATTTACCAGAATCCAAATTCCCTCAGGGTTAAGATATAGACAAGTATCGGGTAGGTGTTCACCTGTCACTTGTTGCATGCTAATATAGCCCTTAACTGATACTGTAGTATCAGGAATTTAAAAGACAAGAGTGATCAGTGCAGTGCAGTTCAATTAGAGTGAAAGTATGTATTATATCAGTTATGAAATAAAAGTATTGCTTATTTTAGACTTTGATAAATGATCAGTTGTTTTGAATATTGCTTATTTTAGACTTTGATAAATGAAAGTATGTATTATATCAGTTATGATTTTTATAGTACGGTTAAGTTATGAAGTTAGGTGATAAACCACTGTATGTAATAATTTATATGATACATACTGTCATTTTTGCAGAAGTATCTAGAAATGGATATGAATTACTATCTGCGTCATCATTCGTGGATGTACAACCGTCATCCTGATGACATGTGCGGTGTGCGAGATAAATTTATTGAGGGTGTACAGCAGTTCCTGCAGTTCGCAAAGGCGTTCCCTCAGTACATGGACGGTACCAAAATTAAGTGTCCGTGTGTGAGATATCGCAACAGGAAATATCATCCAGAAGTGGAAGTTATATATCATTTATACTCGAAGGGCTTCACGCCGAATTAATATCAGTGGACCGTGCACAGAGAACTTGTATCTCTAGCATCGGAGTCGGAACCCTATGTGGAGCCGTATATGGATGTCCACGACCATGATGCTTATGACGACGGGTTGGTTAACATGGTTTATGATGCGGCGGTGCCTAGTTTCAATCCGTACAATTATGATACGGTGGGACCTAGTTTCAATTCGGACAATTATGATGCAGCTGAGGAGGCACCGAATGCTGATGCTGCAAAGTTTATGGAGTTGCTGGAGAATGTAAGGACTCCACTATATCCTGGTTGTGAGGATCATTCACCGTTGGAGGTGGTTACAAGATTATTGAGCATCAAGTCTAATTTTAACATGTCATAAGAATGCTATAATCGACTACTCGATTTGATTATAGAGATCTTGCTCGAGGGTGCAAAGTTGCCTAAAGACTTCTATCGATCTAAGAGGATGGTGAGATCGCTTTGGATGGGATATGAGAAAATTGATGCATGTCGCAACGGGTGCATGTTGTACTACAAAGACGACAAGGATGAAGATGCGTGCATATTCTGTGGTACTGATCGCTACAAGGCCACTGTTAGAGGAAAGTCTGTCGGTGCAAGGAAGCCTACCGATTCAATGCACTAATTGCCTTTGACGCCGCGGTTGCAGCGGTTGTTTATAGTTAAGGAGACTGCAAAAAACATGAGTTGGCACAAGCGAAAACAGATCGAAGGAGTATTGGATCATCCATCCGATGGAGAAGCATGGAAGCACTTTGATCGAGAGTATCCACATTTTGCCGAGGAAGCGCGTAATGTTAGATTGGGGCTCTCCTCTGACAGTTTTACCCCATTCGGACTTTCGGGCTCCCAGTATTCGTGTTGGCCTGTGATCGTCACTCCGTACAATCTACCGCCTTGGATGTGCATGAACACTCCGTATATGTTCCTAACCGTTATTATCCCGGGTCCGAACAATCCGAAGAGGAACATCGATGTGTATTTAGAGCCTTTGATAGATGAGTTGAATCAGCTGTGGGAAGTAGGTGCCAACACGTACGATGTTTCTAGAAAGCAAAATTTTCAGATGAGGGTAGCACTTATGTGGACCATCAACGACTTTTTGGCCTATAAAATATTATCGGGATGGAGCACCCATGGTCGTCTCTCATGTCCGTATCGCATGGACTGTACTCAGGCTTTCCGTTTAAAACACGGAGGCAAACCGTGCTTCTTCGATTGTCATCGACAATTTTTGCCGAAGGATCATCCATACCGGAGGAACCAAAATGCTTTTCGTGCAGGAGTTGTGGAGAAGGCCAATCCACCGCCAAGGTAGCCCGGATGCACGATATGGAAAGAGGTAAAAGATTTACCAAGTTCTATCGAAGAGACTACTAAGGGGTACAAGTGTGACGGATTTGGTCGTACCCATAACTGGATGAAGAGGAGTATATTCTGGGATCTGCCATATTGGAGCACCAATCTGATCAGTCATAACCTTGATGTCATGCATATCGAGAAGAATGTGTTTGATAACATAATTAATACTGTAATGGAGGTAAAGGAGAAGACGAAAGATAATCCGAAGGCCAGGTTGGACTTAGAAGAAATATGTAGACGTCCTGCATTGCATTTGATAGAGGAGGGGAATGGAAAGTTAAAGCAACCTAAGTCAGTTTTCTCACTGGAGATAGAGGATAAAGGTAGAATTTGTAGGTGGATTCAGGATCTAAAGTTTCCAGACGGGTACGTGTCGAACTTGAGAAGATGCGTCGACCTCAAGGAGAACAAACTGGTGGGTATGAAGAGCCACGATTGTCACGTATTCATAGAGAGGTTAATTCCGATTGCATTTTGGGAATTCTTACCGCAGGTCGTTTGGGACCCATTGACAGAGCTGAGCATATTTTTCAGAGATCTTTATTGTACTAAGTTTCTCGTCGATCGTCTAGAAAAGCAAGAGAAGGACATTGCGGTAACACTATGTAAGCTCGAGAAGGTGTTTCCTCCTGGATTCTTTGACTCTATGGAGCATTTGTCAATTCATCTTTCCTATGAGGCACGTGTTGGTGGTCCTGTCGGTTATCGATGGATGTACCCCCTTCGAGCAGCATCTGAATCACCTAAAGAGAAAGGCAAAAAATAAGGCACGGGTTGAGGGCTTTATTTGTGAAGCTTATGTTCTCGAGGAGATTACAAACTTTTGCTCGACGTATTTCAAACCGCATGTTGCTACTAATAGGACGAAAGCTCCGAGAAACGATGATGCATATTAGGAATCTAATGATGCAATACTTAGAGTATTCAATGCGTCCGAAAAGGCTTCGAAAAAAAATGAAGAAGAGATATTTGAATGACGATGAGCTAAGGGCTGCTCAATTGTATATATTACTCAATTGCGACGATGATCAAGTGGAAAAGCTAGAGGGGTAAGTAATTAATACGTCCACGTTTATATCATCTCAATGTAATAGTATAAGATACTATTATGCTACTAATCAGCAGTTGCTTTATTATTTTTCAGCACATATAATGATGAGTTGAGGTCGGTTAGACCCTACACAACAGACGAAGAAGTAGAACAAGATATGAGATGCCATTTTCCTTCTTGGTTGAGCGCATATATAAGATGCTTGGTAATTACTTTTTATTTCTGTACTTGCAAAACAAATAACTAACTATCGCTACTTTGGTATTTAGGTCGATCGTCTAATAACACCCGTGACTGAATCTATTAGAACTCTAGCCAAGGGACCAATTACTGCCGAAAAAATATGGCCAAGTTTCTGTGTTAATGGGTTCAGGTTCAAGTCAACAAATGCTCCTATCAGAGACAGCTTTCTGGATCTTGATTCTACGAAAAATAGTTGTTTGTGTATCAAATCTTCGAACTACAAAGACGTTAATTCGGGCAATGATTTTTTTGGCATCTTACGAGAGATTGTGGAGTTGACATATAATTATGGCACAGAACCTGCTAATATCGTGCTATTCAGGTGTGAATGGTTCGATCCGATTCAAGATCAAGGTTGGAAAATTGACAAGCCTGGCCTTGTAGATATAAACTACAAGCGTAGATATCAAGGCTACGAACCATTTGTCCTATCAAGTCAGGCTCAGCTCGTGTACTTTATAACTTATCCTAGACGGGGGACAGCTGTCACGCCCCGATCTCCCGCAGGCAAATCGGCCGCTCCCGCTAGGCGGAAATCACCCTCGCCAGCGCTCCCGCAGAACGATCGCTTAACCCATCCGGGCGTGATGCCGCACGAGCGTGATCCACGCCCGTGCAAGGCCATGGTTCATTGGCTGGCGGTTAGAGTTCTAAGCCACAGAGTCGCACAGATTGTCCGAGTGCAGCGGAGTCATGAACGCATAGGCGATCGGTAACAGGTTCACTGAGTCGACAAATATAGTGGAAGCATTGAAACACAAGTTGAAGTAAAGCAAGCTCTTTTTATTGATATAAACTTGTGTTACAGGCGGCGTATAGCCGAGATTACAAGTCGCTCAAGCCACTCTCTCTGAAATAGTAAAAGTGTGCTAAGTGGCTACAACTGTGGAATGAATGTACAGGCGATGGTCAGGCGATGTTCACAACTTATGTCTTGTATATGTACTTCAGTCCCGGATGCACCGTTACAAGGCTTCAGAGGGAACTCCTGGCCTTAGCACGCACGAAGGAGGCGTCCGCACCGCACGAGGTTCTCCCGCACCCTGCATACAAACTGGTGGATTATCAGTACATTGAATGCACTGGTGGGGAAGCTACTCGCCCGCTCGACAAATCCAAACACGTAATACAGGTACCGTGCACAACTATTAAGTTGTCTTTCTAGTTGCCTTAGGATCAGTTTCATGCAAACATTGAATAACTTAACGTGTCGGGCAGTGCGTCGTGCGATGTTTTGAGGAAACACGGCGAGACTTACCAACTTACCATTTCTTCTTTCCTGTCCAAGGCAAACATGATTAATTCAAGCACGGAAAAGTATAAACATTTAGGAGCATAGCATATGCAAACATGAGGGTCGTTATTTTCAGATCGTTCAGGTGTTCAGTACATTGATGCTATGCAATGACTCGCACGCGGATAGCCGCTAAGCGAGGATGACTTATCTATATGAACAAAAGTCGCTGGCATAGCCATAAAGGACCAGATGTAGTCTCAGGGTCGAGGATGAAGTGCAAGCAACAGAAACGATTGGCCTTGCACTTATCCTGCCCTAAACAGACGACTACACTTGTAGTCTCACGGTCGAGGATGAAGTGCAAGCATGCAGAAAACGGAGAGTCTTGCACTTATCCCGCCAAAACAGACGACTACCAGAAGTTCCGTTTAGACCGGGTCGGCCCCAGTGCCCCGGTGACCGCCCGCGGAACGAGATCCGAAGATCACCTTTCACAAGTTGTCCGCGACTTGCAAGTCAGGGTCTCAGGTCAGATACAGAAACAAGTTCGTGGCAGAATATATATATGAACAAGTCCGGTATGGAACGAGTTTGAAACAGAATATATATATGAACTTGTTGAGACAGGATTCAGTAGTTTGCTCCTCGAGCTGTAATTCAGGGATTTATTCATTCTTGGTGCAGATTCCCTGGTTTAGAATTTGCCTTGGTGACCTAACGGTCCCGGATACTTGCAGGTTCGTTCAGGCACGGAACGACTACTTAATAGTCTTCCGGGGTTTGGATGAATACAAGGCAACATACAAGCAGACAAGCATGCGTTTCTAAGGAACGTAGGCAGGCACGTTTGCTCTGACCCGAAGGTAAGCCGAGAGGTGAAACCGTTTAGGGACTTAGCATGCGAGGGTCTGAACATAAGCAGTATTTCAATTTCCATGTTCTAGCAAGCAATACTAGTTGGGATTATTCCCTTATCTAGGTGCGTTGGATTTATTAGCATGCAGGGGGTGAATCACCTAGCGACTAGCATAAATATTCCAGATTTTATGTGTGCTGGCTAAGCAAAGACAAGTTTACCGTAGCCACCCACCTTAGCGATGATTCGCCTCGGTAGAGCGATACGTCTGAGCGAGCCTCTGAAAGTCCAAGCCGGATTCTTGTAGGGACAAGTCTGGATATCCTTTGCTTCTTGATCGAGGCAAAGCAGGTCGGGACAGCTGCACTATTGCCGATTGAGTCGGCAGTCCGCTTGAGCGGAACGGGGTGTTACATCCTACCCAACTTAGAAAAAGTCTCGTCCTCGAGACTTACTAAGGACAAGCAGAAATCTAGGGTTGAGGCAATCCTAGACAAGTCGTTTGTACTTGTTCATTTGGATCTTCACTTGCACAAGCTTTGAAATCAGCATATCGCTTAGACTGGATCGTGCGCACTTTCGAAGTGCACTTCTAGCGTGAACACGTCAACCAGCTCAGTGATAGCGAAGTCTTAGCACTCGAGTTTCACCTTTTCTTAAGTCTTGGATGGTGCACTAGTTCAAGGCGTCCCTCGAATAGATGCATTCAACCAAACTTAGGGTTAGTGAAAATCGGACAAGCTACTAGCGATACTCTCAAGGGTTCGTACAGGTTGGCACAAAGGCCACTCGCAGCATACAACCAGACAAGCAAGCATATCATTCAAAACTTATTTTGAAAGTATTTAGACTTATTGTTGGAACATCCCATCGAGGCATTGAGAGAGAGCGTGCACATAACCCACGAACGAGCTTTCGAAACAGAGATATCGAATTGAGGACAAAGGCGTAGAAGCCAGGCTCTGATACCAACATGTCACGCCCCGATCTCCCGCAGGCAAATCGGCCGCTCCCGCTAGGCGGGAATCACCCTCGCCAGCGCTCCCGCGGAACGATCGCTTAACCCATCCGGGCGTGATGCCGCACGAGCGTGATCCATGCCTGTGCAAGGCCATGGTTCATTGGCTGGCGGTTAGAGTTCTAAGCCACAGAGTCGCACAGATTGTCCGAGTGCAGCGGAGTCATGAACGCATAGGCGATCGGTAACAGGTTCACTGAGTCGACAAATATAGCGGAAGCATTGAAACACAAGTTGAAGTAAAGCAAGCTCTTTTTATTGATATAAACTTGTGTTACAGGCGGCGTATAGCCGAGATTACAAGTCGCTCAAGCCTCTCTCTCTGAAACAGTAAAAGTGTGCCAAGTGGCTACAACTGTGGAATGAATGTACAGGCGATGGTCAGGCGATGTTCACAACTTATGTCTTGTATATGTGCTTCAGTCCCGGATGCACCGTTGCAAGGCTTCAGAGGGAACTCCTGGCCTTAGCACGCACGAAGGAGGCGTCCGCACCGCACGAGGTTCTCCCGCACCCTGCATACAAACTGGTGGATTATCAGTACATTGAATGCACTGGTGGGGAAGCTACTCGCCCGTTCGACAAATCCAAACACGTAATACAGGTTCCGTGCACAACTATTAAGTTGTCTTTCTAGTTGCCTTAGGATCAGTTTCATGCAAACATTGAATAGCTTAACGTGTCGGGCAGTGCGCCGTGCGATGTTTTGAGGAAACACGACGAGACTTACCAACTTACCATTTCTCCTTCCCTGTCCAAGGCAAACATGATTAATTCAAGCACGGGCAAGTATAAACATTTAGGAGCATAGCATATGCAAACATGAGGGTCATTATTTTTAGATCGTTCAGGTGTTCAGTACATTGATGCTATGCAATGACTCGCACGCGGATAGCCGCTAAGCAAGGATGACTTATCTATATGAACAGAAGTCGCTGGCATAGCCATAAAGGACCAGATGTAGTCTCAGGGTCGAGGATGAAGTACAAGCAACAAAAACGATGGGCCTTGCACTTATCCCGCCCTAAACAGACGACTACGCTTGTAGTCTCACGGTCGAGGATGAAGTGCAAGCATGCAGAAAACGGAGAGTCTTGCACTTATCCCGCCAAAACAGACGACTACCAGAAGTTCCGTCTAGACCGGGTCGGCCCCAGTGCCCCGGTGATCGCCCGCGGAACGAGATCCGAAGATCACCTTTCACAAGTTGTCCACGATATGCAAGTCAGGGTCTCAGGTCAGATACAGAAACAAGTTCATGGCAGAATATATATATGAACAAGTCCGGTATGGAACGAGTTCGAAACAGAATATATATATGAACTTGTTGAGACAGGATTCAGTAGTTTGCTCCTCGAGCTGTAATTCAGGGATTTATTCATTCTTGGTGCAGATTCCCTGGTTCAGAATTTGCCTTGGTGACCTAACGGTCCCGGATACTTGCAGGTTCGTTCAGGCACGGAACGACTACTTAATAGTCTTCCGGAGTTTGGATGAATACAAGGCAACATACAAGCAGACAAGCATGCGTTTCTAAGGAACGTAGGCAGGCACGTTTGCTCGGACCCGAAGGTAAGCCGAGAGGTGAAACCGTTTAGGGACTTAGCATGCGAGGGTCTGAACATAAGCAGTATTTCAATTTCCATGTTCTAGCAAGCAATACTAGTTGGGATTATTCCCTTATCTAGGTGCGTTAGATTTATTAGCATGCAGGGGGTGAATCACCTAGCAACTAGCATAAATATTCCAGATTTTATGTGTGCTGGCTAAGCAAAGACAAGTTCACCATAGCCACCCACCTTAGCGATGATTCGCCTCGGTAGAGCGATACGTTTGAGCGAGCCTCTGAAAGTCCAAGCCGGATTCTTGTAGGGACAATTCTGGATATCCTTTGCTTCTTGATCGAGGCAAAGCAGGTCGGTACAGCTGTACTATTGCCGATTGAGTCGGTAGTCCGCTTGAGCGGAACGGGGTGTTACAACAGCGAGGTCGGATTGGTGGGCAGTATGCAAGACTAAAGCTAAAAATACCTTTGACATTGACGAAATAGCTTATCAGGAGGACGATCTACCTCTTGTAACAAATATTGTAAATGTGGACTCAACGGAAGTTACTCATTACACGAGTAATAATGTAAAAGATGTAGAATTATCCGAAGAGGAAGACGAAGTAGATGAAAGTGAAGACGAGAAAGAGGAAGAGGAAGAGGAAGAGGAAGAGGAAGAGGAAGAGGAAGGCGAACAAGATAAATTTTTTGAAGATGATTGAAAATAAAATATATTGCATGTAGAATGTTACTATATTTTGACTGTAGAATATAGATCAAGGTTGGAAAATTGATGAAGTAGATGTACCCATTAACGAATATATGTATTATATTTTGACTGTAGAATGCTTTGAGATATGCATCACATTTTGACTGTAGAATGTACTATATATTTGTGTTTCTCTATATTCATTATATGTTGTTATCAGATATGACAGGATGACGCGGAGGATTCGGCAGATCCCGAGGTAGACAGAGTGCTCCTCCGGTACTTTCTACTGTTGGTTTCGGATCATCGTCGCCCAGTACTCCAGTATATCGATCACTCACATCTCCGACTGTTGGGATGAGTAGTTCCAGGCATGATAGTACACCCTCATCCAGCGTTCCTCCTGCTGACGGAACCATGGGGACTGATGAGCATGTCGAGGAGGTCGTGCCCATGTTGTCCCAGCATCAGCAAGATCCTCCATGCGCACCTACGGAGGAGACGATGACAGAGATTTGGGCCGACGGTACAAATAAGTCAATTATATGGTTTAGTATAATATATATCGTGTATTTCTTTATTCATCGTATATTGACTTTTTTAGTATTCTAAATTATTATCTCTGTATAGATATCGTCCATCGTCGGTTCAGAGACACCTGGGCCAATTTCTGAGGAACAACTACGGTGGCCCTTGGATCAACTACTCTGAGGCTCCGAAGAAGAGGAATGCATTCTGGTTTGCGCACTTCCAGGTAAAAGTATATTAAATAAATTCTCTAATTTATGCATATTATATAACTTATCCGTGATGCTAACTTACTAAATTATTTATTGTAGCAAACGTATTTTTATCCTCCGCACTGGGCCGAGTTGATCGAGCGGCTCTTTCCTACCGTTGCCGCCAAGCTTATCCGAGATGCTTTGGATGACCAGAAGGCTCATGATCGTGCTGGAAAACCGATCCAAAGTTGGATCATGCCTGAGCAGTGGACTGCGATGAGGGCTAGATTCGACGATCTGAGCTACAAGGAAAGGTCTGAGAAGGCCAAGGCGGCTAGGCGGAATGCTGCCAAGTGGTGTGGTGGCTCGATTTTGATGACGGAATATTTTCGTCGTTTGGTATGTTTTTTCTTTTGAAATATATTATTTTAATGTAAGTACCATAAAATGGTACTTGGAAAAAAGGTTTAAGTTTAGTAATAATAATATATTTTTAACAGGTACAGAGGGGTGAGGATGCAAACATGATAACCGTATTCTTGGCCACCCATCGCAAGAACGAAAATCTCATTGATGAGAGGGTCTCTCAGACCTATGTAAGTATTACTTTACTTTGTATTAATTTTAATATAAATTAGGCAATTATTGAGTTTCCAAACCTTTCTAGGCTGAGTATCTTAGGCTGCATGAGCGGGCGACTGCTAGTGTACCTACACCTGGAGAGGCTGGTACTTCGTCGTAGCTCGCTCCAATTCCGTCGGCGGACGACCTGTGGGTGACCGCAGCTGGTGGTCACCAGAGGGGTATGTACTACGGTACGGGCTCCTATGGTGCCCTGGTTGCGACGCAGTCATCTAGGGCCTCCCCGACAGCTGCATATTCCACACAGCCCTCGCAGTCGCAGCCCTCGCAGTCGTCGGCCAGAGTCCAGGAGGCCGTTGACCGTCAGATTGCTTCTCTCCATGACGAGTTGCTGCGAAGGATGGAGGAGCAGCCCCGGTCCCAGCCACAGGCGGACGATCCGATGCTCATCGTATGATTCGATATGCTCGACCGCAGCATGACGGAACTCCGGGATTTGACAAATAATATTAGAGCCTCCAATGACCGCAACATCATGGAGCTACAGGCGTCACATGTATCAATGGGCGAGAGCCTGACGATGATGCAGGATTCAATGGTTCATAGCAGTATGAGGGTGTTATCTACCATGGATTCTTACAACCAGCGACTCGCAGACTTGGAGCGAGCACGGCCTCCTGGTGCGCCTACATTGACACACTCCACCGACGTCACTGCCTTCTCTATCGACATCGGTATCGATTCCACGGGACGAGTATGAGTTCTTATCCTTCAAGCTCGCCGGTGGTCAGCCTCCTGCAGATCCGCAGTAGTATTGTTAGTTACTGGATATTTATATATTTTTTTATTTAGATTGTAATTGTATGGATATAAATTTACCATATTCTTTATGTTTACAATGAGATTTGATGGATGCTTTCTTTTCTTCAAATTTTATTATACTATTCATATTTTGGTTTACAACTGATGACTCATACTTGGTCTGTATTTACCCAGTACGCTAAAATTTTTCCCCTTGGTGCTGCAACTGCGTTCTTTATTCAATTATTTCTACTACCATCATATACCTGATAATAAACCCAAGGGGGTTGGTAAACCCAGAAATACAATTCATAAACATTTTTTTATTTTTTTAAAAGTAGCAAAATTTTTAGCGACGTTTAGCGACGTTCATTTACGTCGCTAAGTACGTCACCAATTAGCGATGCTATTACAAGACGCTAAATACGTCGCTAATGACGTCGCTAAAATTGTCGCTGTACGTCACAAATTGCTGACATAGCAGTACTACCCGGTCATTTAAGACGTCGGTGTAACATCGCTATATAAGTCGCTAATTAGCGACGTTTACGACGTTAGTATACGTCGCTATTTAGTGACTTCGCATCGCTAAATGTAGCGACACTTTAAAGTCGCTAAAAAATATCGGCATAGCGAAGGTTTAGCAAAGTTTTTTGTTTTAGCGACTTGGTTTTTTTTTACTGCTTTAAAACGTCGCTAATTACGTCACTAAACCAATTTAGCGACGATTTTTGGTTATTTAGCGATATTTTTAGACGTCGCTAATTTGACTTATTCTGGTAGTGAATCTACCAGTGGTAATATACTGTCACAATAAGTCACACACAATCTATATCTCATCTATAGCACAAATAATAAGTATGACTAAATAGCTGAATAATAACTGAATATCAAAGATGAGTATCAAGTCTGATAGTCCAGGTTCGTACTCCTGCGGATACTCCTGCTCGTTTATATCTGGAAAGGGACCAGGTCCTCAGAGGGACGTGACAAGATACATAATAACATGCCAATAAGTACTAAAATATAAACATCCAATGGGTCGCCTAACCGTCTAAGTGAATGCAGTTTGAGAACAACTTTCCAACACGTGGGCTATCTGGCCATAAATGGGATTGGCATAATTCTTTCGAAGAATCAGGGGCCTACGTGCACACCATCTTTTGAACGGCAGAGGCCGCCAAATAGTATAGGGGTCATCTCGACCATGTATGTCCGATGGAGCGTACAGGTGACAAGGGAAAAGTACAAAGGAGTCCAAACGCCTTATTTGTTATTCTCTCCACCCCATGCTCCAAGCATTCCATATCTATGACACAATAAAACCTCTAAATAACTGCCAGGTCTACTAGCATACAAAGTTTCTATCAGCAGTCATCCCTAACGTACGGCCCATACGTACAGGAGGCCAGACCCGTCACGCAGTCCGTGATCTATATGAGACTCACAACTCGTGTAAATAACTATGTCCAGCCAATGAATCTAATGATACTCCATAATACTGGGGTGGTCACATAAAGTAGGTCCAAAATCTATATAAATAAACATCTATATGAGCAGAATTAAACATGCATGTATCAACTGAAATGTAAATAATAGTACAATGGCAAGGTATACTTGCCGAGCAAGAGTTCTGTATAGTGCACGTCCAATACTGTGTTAAGTTAGTGAAAGAAGTGGGGTTAGGTTTTGAGAGAGTTGTAATATATATAGGGATAGAGAGGTGGTGGGAAAACTTAGTGGTTAAGAACTACTGCCGCTGTTGTTTCTTTCTTTTATTGGTTTTGGTTTTGGTTGAGGAGTGTTTAGTAATAATAGGGATAATAAGCGGTGGAATGAGAAGGCTCACACGCGCGGAGGAGGTAAAGCAAAGTTGGTTTTTGCTGCTGCTGCTATTGATATTTCTACTGCTGCTGTTGATATTTTGCTCCCCTAACGGATCCGGGTAGGGGCCACACGGGTAGTGGGTTCAAGCGGGTAGGGTTGGGGTTAATGGTTTTGGGTAGAGATCCAATAGGAATTCTATATATATATATATATACACATATCTATTCACAGAAAATTCTAAGAATTATATTGGTGCATACCATTAAGCTAACAACTGTCCAAAGGATCTTCTACATGGAATAAATTAGGAAAAATTTATAATAGCTCCATAAATCCCCTAAATGCACAAACACCTCAAATAAAATCTATCTCCTCTATTTAGGGGTTTTTCAGAATTAGGGGTCTTACAGGTGGTGGTGGTGGTTGGTGTCTGGGAGGAGGAAGGTTGGGGGGGTCGGGCTGGTGGTGCTCGAAGGAGGAGACGGTGGTGGCGGGCTGAGGGAGGTGGCCAGGGTTGGTCGGGTGTATGATGGTGATGGTAATGGTAAAGTAGTTTTAGGGTTTTCCTTAGGGTTTGTGCCTGCTGGTGGGTGTTTTTAGAGAGAGGGAGTGTGTAGTATATGTAGGAGAGAGAGAGGGGGCTCTCCTTGGGATTAGGGCCATCTGGGAACAATATTTTTTGGGAGTTGGGGAACCTCACATGATGAAGGGAGGGCTAGGATTGATTGGTTTTGAATTGTAGGGTAAAGATGTGAGGATGGAAAGTTGTTGCAAGTACAACAAATGAGGGAAAAAATATAGGGTGAACCGGTCAAGGGAGGGGGATGAAGTTCTTCATGGGTTGGGGCCAATGAGAGGGAGACACCTCATTGCTTATTTGCATAAAAGTCCCTTAACAATTGGGAAATTGCATAATTGATGGAATTTGAGATTGGATGACGCAAAATACCATGTTTGGTGTTATGTAGTGGGCTAAAATGGTGTAAGGTGTTTAGTATGAACCTTGAGGGTGTGAGTGTAGATTTGGGTTGGAGTTGGGTCTAGTTTTGGGTGAGGTTGGGTCCTTACACCAAATTAATTAAAATTAGTGTAAGTGTTGCTTTTTAATTAATTAAAAATACATGGGGTTAAAATTGGGTGGGATACAAGTGTCATGGACGTAGTAGGCTCAGAATAGAATAATGTCATAATTTGGGTTGTACAAAATAGGTCGGGGTCGTGTCTCTAATTTCGATTGGAACGGATAAGGATGCAAAGTTGGATTTAATTTAATTTAATTTAAACATGGACGTTTGTAACGAATATTGTGCGACTAAAATAAAGTACAAGATAGAGTAGTTATAAGTTACACAAAGGTCAGAATGGTAGGCTAGTATGTCTAAAAAAAGTGTATAAAATTTGTTTGCAGGTAATAGCTAGTGTAGTGCTCTAAATATCGAAGCAATGGTAAGGTGCACTAAGCGATATAAATATTGTACAATAAATATAAGATACTGTATTCTAATTCTAATTGGCTCCAAATTAAACCTAGTCTCTCTATCTAAGCTAAGTAGACCTAAATTTGGTCGAGGGGGTTTACAAGTCTCGTGTTCGGGCAGGATGGCATATAGCGTCTCGTGTTCTTTTGTTGCATGCCATTCTTGCTCAAGACTACAACCTGTACTTTATGGCTATGCCAGTGACTCATGTTTACATAGATAAGTCATCCCCGCTTAGTAGCAATTCGCGTCCGATTCGTTGCATCATATAATAAAATATAAATCACCTGAACGGATATGAGTATAACACACTTATACATAATTGAACACTTGAACATCTTCTATAAAACTCCTAGATAATTTATGTAACTAGTGCACCTGAACAGAACCTCGCTCACGACACTTGTGTTTGCTTGTTCAAATTGCCCCTGGATTTTATTATATATATACCCGTGTTTGGTTTAACTTGGTTTTTATTAGATAGGAAAGGATGGATGGTAAGTTGGTAAGTCTCGCCGTGTTACTCTTATATCGCACGACGTACTGCCACACGAGTTAGGCTTTTCATTATGCTATAAAACTGATCCTAAGGCAAGAATAGAAAGATAACTTAATAGATGGTGCACAGAACCTTTATAACATGTTTGGATTTATTGAGCGGGCGAAAAGCCTCCATACCAGTGCATTCATGTACTAATAACCCACCAGATTTCTTGCAGGGTGTGGGAGAACCTCGTTTTGTGCGAAAACACCCTTTGTGTGAGCTAAGACGTAGAGTTCGCTCTGGAGCCTTGGAGCGTTGCATCCGGAACTGAAGCACATATACAAGACATAATGTTGAAATATTTTTTATGTATCATTCCACAAATATAGCCACTTGGCACATTTTTACTGTTTTGAGAGAGAGAGGACTTGAGCAACTTGTAATCTCGGTCTAGCGCTGCTTGTAATACTTGTTCAATATCAATAAAGAACTTATTTTACTTCTATACTTGTTTTATACAATTCTTCCGCTATTGACGACTCTGTGAACTTGTTACCAATCACCTGTTCGTTTCTTATTCCGATGCATTCGGACTATCTGTGCGACTCTGTGGCTTAGATATTTTACCGCCTGTTCGGATCATGGCCTTGAACGGGTACAGCTTTTGTTCGTGCGGTATCACGTCCAGATGGAAAGGTCGTCCCATGGGAGCACTAGCGCAGTGATTTATGCCTAACGGGATGGCCGATTACCGGCGGGAGATCGGGGCATGATAGATATTACATCACTAAAGTCAAACTGCTACTTGATTTTAAGATAGTATTGTTTGAGTCTATAATTTTTACTTTATTCAGTTTAGGAGATAATGTACATCAAGTCATACTTGGTAAATAGAGACTCAAACCATTTCAACGTACCTCAGTCCAATTTAAACAGCCCAAAACACAAATCCATACTTAAAGGACCAAAGTCCAAAGAACACATACACTTACCATCAACAATCTGGATAGGGCCAAACCGAACGCTAGTCGAACTCGGTCTAGGACCGAACTCAGGCCGAACTCAGTCAGCTTGATTTGGTCATCCCTAAAACTTGGTCTTCCACATGACCAGGAGCTCAACGTTCAAATTTATGAGCATTGGAGACCAAACTCTACCCGAACATGGTCGCCCCAGCACCCTATAAATAGAGCTCCATCCTTATTCATTCTCATCAATCAACTCACTTTCACTTTCATATCTCTATATTCAAGCAATCATCTTGATTTTAAGATAGTATTGTTTGAGTCTATAATTTTTACTTTATTCAGTTTAGGAGATAATGTACATCAAGTCATACTTGGTAAATAGAGACTCAAACCATTTCAACGTACCTCAGTCCAATTTAAACAGCCCAAAACACAAATCCATACTTAAAGGACCAAAGTCCAAAGAACACATACACTTACCATCAACAATCTGGATAGGGCCAAACCGAACGCTAGTCGAACTCGGTCTAGGACCGAACTCAGGCCGAACTCAGTCAGCTTGATTTGGTCATCCCTAAAACTTGGTCTTCCACATGACCAGGAGCTCAACGTTCAAATTTATGAGCATTGGAGACCAAACTCTACCCGAACATGGTCGCCCCAGCACCCTATAAATAGAGCTCCATCCTTATTCATTCTCATCAATCAACTCACTTTCACTCGCTATCTCTAGGTCACGAGACTGCTCCACCTCTTCCACATACTCTACTTGTTACACTTGAGTCACTTTATACCATGCTCCAGGATCACTTCAGACTGAAAGACGATCGATATCGCTCTCAAGTTTTCTATACCACTATGCAGTAACAAGCATTATCCAACCCCTTGATGGACATGCGCTACAGCTTTTCTCATTACCCTGGTGGACCCATTGCTATGGTTCGTGATCCATCTATAGCTTGCTATCGCATCGATGATCGAGATGCTTAGAGATTCTTTGACCCTGCTGCTCATTTTTATTCCTACCGTTCTGCTGAGACTGGTGAACCCTCTGGTAGAGATGATAATGATAATGATCAATAGCGATGCACAGATCTGATGCTTAGATTTAGTTATTATGTTAGTGATGAGACGTTATTTTAGTTGATATTTGCACTAGATTTAATTTATTAGCTTGCATTAAACTATTTTAGTTTGTAGTAGTTATTTGGTTATGTACTTCAGTTTAATTTATTAGTTTCTCTCTGGAAATTTTTCTTTCGAGTTGCAATGAACTGTTGTTGACTTTTGCTTTTATATTATCTATGTGCTCCTATTTTACTTTTCCTGCCTACTTTGCAAGAAATTATGCTCCATTTCGATGAAGTGACAATGGAAGAGATATACTGTTACAATCATATATGCTCTTATTATGGGGGAGCTATTTTGATACTATTTTGATGCTATTGCTGAGCTACCAACACAATACATCAATCGACGACTTGCATCAGTCGTAATTTTTTTAATTATCAAAATATGGGAGATTGTTGAACCATATGGTCTCTGTCAACCTAATTTTGATAATTAGCTTAAAACAACGAATCAATACACGGGAAAACATTTCATTAGAAGATTGTACCTTCAGCGATCATTTCATGAGAACTATTTTCTTCAGTATTCATCAGGTTCTATATATTATTTTTTATTTATTATGTATTTTATTTTTCTTGAGTCTAGGAATTATTAGAGTTCGATCGCACTTTGGCACTAATTGAATCCTAACCCAAAGCCCACTCAAAATAAGCCTACATAAGCCTAAGCCAACTTTGAACTCCTACCAAACCAAATACCCTACTTAAACACCATCCCAAATGAGCCAAAATCTGACTAGGACCATTATGGAATTTGGTCAACCGACTTCGGTCCGAGTTTGCCCCAAACTCGGTCACCAAAAACTAATTCCCTAGTCATATGGCTAGATCTATTCTTATAACTCCAACTTTTAAATTTTTGAACGTTATGGATCCGAGTTCTGCTCGAACTCTACCCTAAAAAAATCTATAAATAGAGAAGAGTTTTTCATTTCTAGTCACTCATTCACTCTTCATCTTCTCTATTCTATAAAAATCTATTAACCTTCTTAATCTCCAAGACAACTCCTATTCTTCTAACTGTCAGTACGATTTTGATTAGAAGTGTATAAGTTGTACATGCTTGGCTATTCAAAGCTAGTTCTCAAAATTCTAAATTCTTCAAGATCTTCAGATCAAAGCTAGTGTCTGTACAAAGTCGCAAGCTCTTCAGGTCAAAGCTTGTATTTTTTTCTGTTTAGTAGATTTAATATCGAGCAAGAGTACTCAGGACTGGACTAGTCCTCCAAGAGAAAAACTAGTATAAATCTTGGTGTTTGCATTTTCGCTTATATACTCATATATTGTTCTTATATACTGTTGCATTATTTGCTAGTTGGTAAATGCCTTTAATTAGTATTTAGTTTTTAATTAGGTATATATTCTGTTACACTCTATTCACCCCCATCTAGAGTTGCCTAACGATCCTACACATACATGACTTTACCTCGTGGAGCTGTAAGGAATACCAGCCCTGTTGTTTAGTCACGAGATGGTGGGAGGTTAACGACCACCAATGTCACCTTGGGAATTAGGACGATGTGGTCTTGAACCTCGATGTCCGAGAGGTTACCAAATTGGAGCGACACCATGTTGGCAGCGGCTGTCTTGTCCTCAAAGTCGAGGGTGATGGCCTTAGCATCAATCAGCTGTTGGATACGTCTTTTCAATGCATAGTAGTATTTTTTTGGAATGGTGGACGTATCTGTGGAAGAGGTAGTACTTTTGGTCATTAGCCCTGCCCGCTTCCTAAAGACATCTAATGTCAGGCAACCGAAGCTTGTTGCCTTTTATTAGTACGTTAAAGATTTCTATCACGTTATCGTCATCGAAGCAGAAGATCTCCTTTGTCTTTGGTTCCTCCATTGGATTTTGTCTGGACAATGACGATCCGTTTGATACGCTCACGGTAAGGGCTTGCTTCCCTTTATCATTGCGACCGCTGTTATAATTTTGAGGATGTTTTTCTCGATCGTCAGGGCCAGGAATCTGGATTTCGAGCAGATAGACTTCTTTTGTGTTCTTTTCAACTATGTCCACGCTCGCAATGAACGATGACCAGTCTCCGTGTTATGTGGTGCCATTATAGAGTTCTACCACTGATAGTAGATTTCGTCTACAAGTGTCCATCAACACGGACTCAGGGATACTGGAAGGCATCTTCAGGGCTGTCTTTCTGAAATACTCTATGTAGGCACGTGCGGGCTCCTTCTCCCTCTAGGCTATGTCGATAAAGGATGACATGGTCATATCCATCCCGCCGTCATAGAATCGGGAGAGGAATAGTCGCCGGAGGTCGTCGAATGACCCGATGCAATTGTCCGAAAGGCTGTAAAATCACTCGTAAGCTACATCGATTAAGGCACGATAAACATCTTAGTGAGTATGGCATCATCTCGCGGCAAGTGCCCCTTATGGAATCAAAGTAATTCATGAACTGACGGGATAACTTCTTTCCATCGAACAGGATCAGAGACTAGGGGTTGTACTTTGGTGGAAAGACAACATTTTTCAATTCAGGAGGATAGGATTGTCTTATCCCGAGATTCCTGGATTGCCTCCTGAGTATCTTTTGGGTCCGAAGGAGAAGAGGAGCATGGAAAGAGAGGAGTTGCCGTTGAAGGAGCAGGTGCGTTAGACTCCCCATTGGTCCCTGGATACTGGCTCGCTTGTCCCGGAGTTCTCGATTGTGGTTGGACCATATTCGCCCGAATATACTGTATCGTCTAAGTTAGGGTTTGCATCGAGGCACTCATAGTCTGCATCATTGCTTCTAACACTTTGAGGTATTGGCGATCTTCCTTCATGATTTTCTCCCGCTACGTATACCAGCATTACATGCAGAGAGATAGATGGGGCAGCAGACCCTTCACTTTCTGCTTCCGATTTCTGAGTTGTACTGTCCTCAGGGAAGGCGGGCATCATCGCATCCTTCTCAGAATCCAAGGGATTGCTACCCCAGCTTCGGCAGCTGCGTTAGCCTATCAAGAATGGCTACCCCTAGGCCCATTATTGTCAGTTCCCTGAGAATCACTATTTTTGTGGAACTAAGGGTTGGTGTGGAGCACCGGAGGATTGCTACCCACGGGTTGCAAACTTGTTTGAATATCGGTCTCTATTGAAGAAGACATTGATCTTAGGCGGGTGCCTTGGGACACCCCATTGCTAGGTACTACTAGCCTACCGCCTTACGGTCAATTTTTAAACACATTGACCGAGAGTAGAGAATTGGACGAACTAGCTCTTGAGTTCTTCCTCGTGGAAGGAGAGCTCCAGGTCAAGCAGCATGATGCAAAGGGCAACTCCTCCTCCTCTTCAGGTTCGTTCATTTGAGCCTTTTCTTCGAGATGTCATTGGATTGGTGCAACCGGTCACAGTCGCTGGAATATAGACTACCTAGCTATTACTTTGGCACAATAACATTTGATGATGATACTAGCACACTAATTCCCTGTAGGGGTACTTCATGCGTAGTAGTTGTTTCTCTCGTCTTGCATTTTTGACTTATTATGTCAAGTAAATCTGACAAGGGAAATTTTACCTTTACACCCTACTGGCCAAGCCGAGCACATTGGTGTGTGAGTAAGGTATAGACGATTTCTCAAACTGACCCACTTTATGCGCATATGCAGGCTGGGCGCATGGGTCAGTTCAATAAAATTTTCCATCAGTAGCACGTATTATAGTTAATGGAGCATGGTGTTGGTTAGTCTTTTGAGAACTTGCTTGAGCACGCATGGCTCATACTTCCCTAGACTTCTTCGAACTAGCATACAATAGCGCATAGTACAAAGGTTCCAAGTTGTGCCTATCTCCAAGGAGTTGGGGCATGGGGTTGGTGTTGTAGAAAATCCCGTTGAAGACAGATTTCTGAGTCACACTGTCCTCAGGGAAGGCGGGCATCATCGCACCCCCCTCAGAATCCGAGAGATATCTACCCCCCAACTTTGGCATCTATGTTAACCTTTCAAGGATGGCTACCCCAAGGCTCATTATTGTCAGTTCCCTGAGAATCACTATCTTTGAGGAACGATGGGTTGGTGTAGAGCACCGGAGGATTGCTACCCCGGCTTGCAAACTTGTTTGAATTTCGGTCTCTTAAGGAAGACCTTGATCTTAGACGGGTGCCTTGGAATACCCCCTTGGTAGGTACTACTAGCCTACTACCTCATGGTCTGTTTCTCGACATACTGGCCGAGACTAGATGATTGGACGAACTTTCTCTTGAGTTCTTCTTTGTGGAAGAAGACCTTCAGGTCGAGAAGCATGAGACAAAGGGCAACTCCTCCTCCTCGTTAGGTTCGTTATTTTTACCTGTTCTTCGAGATATTATTGGATCGATGCAACTGGTCGCAGTCGCTAGAATACGGATTGCCTAGCTGTTACTTTGGCACAACAGCAGTTGATGAAGATACTAGCACATTGATGCCCTGGAGGGGGTACTTCATGTGTAGTAGTTGTTTCTCTCGTCCTGTATTTTTGACTTATCATGTTACACAAATCTGACGAGGGAAATTTTACCCTTACATCCTACTTATGCAGATGGCCAAGCCGAGCACATGGGTCTATGAGAGAGGTATTTTCTTCCTTACTTAGTTCATGCATAGGGGCTGCGCCCAAATCGTTGGTGGGAGATTTCTCAAACTGACTCACTTTATGCGCACAGGCAGGTTGGGAGCATGGTTCAGTTCGGTATAACTTTCTATCAACGACACGCATAACAGTTAATGGCATATGGTGTTGTTTAGTCTTTTGAGCAATTGCTCGAGCGTGCATGGCTCACATTGCCCTAGACTTCTACGAACTAGCACACACTGGCGCATAGTACAAAGAGTCCAAGTTTTTCCTATCTCCAGGGAGTTGGCGCATGGAGTTGGTGTCACAGAAAATCTTGGCGTGTCAGGCTTCTTCTTCTTCCCTGTCTACTGCGAGCGCATGGTCTGAGAATCAACACTTTTCTACTCAAAAGCATCCTGTTGAGGGCGTATAGGTTCATGAGAGACCTTGGCACTTAGGCTCCTGACATCATAGTATTTTCTTCTGTCAAAACCTAATCGAGAAATCTTCTCCCTACCAGCAACTACGGGAGCAGAGATAGGAATATGGACATGTTATGCGTCTTTGGCCGCAAAAACGGGAAGCATATCCTCCGTAGTGCTAGGGTGCGACACACTTGTCTTGGCAACCCAGGTCTTACGGGTCTTCTTAGGATTTGCTAGCCTCAGTGAGGGGTTTGAACCCCCTAGGAGCATATCATCGAAAGCCTGTTGGTCGATGCGAACGACCAACTTCCTCTAGGTTGAACCCAGCTTGGTCGTGTCTGACTGCGTCACAGCCTTTTCGTCGATTGATAAGTTTTTCCCTAACAAAGTCGCCATATTTGTTGTGTAGCTAACTTCTTTACTCTGTTGACGGTCGACCGACGAAAGAAAATTGCTAAGTCTCTGCTCACTAGCAAGAAGGACAGCAATTGGACTCCAAGTCTCCTACTTTCTACTACTGGGAAGCACATATCCTTGCTATTTATAGCCTTTTGCATTGAATTAGCCATGTGTGTACAAATAGTAAATAATTAATTTTTTCATTCTATGCACACTGAATCTGGGTTGCCACATGGTATTCTCAACATAATGTGGTTATTACTGTGCGCGCATGTCACGATTCAGATGCCACGTGGTGCTAGCTAGGGCAAACTGTTGTCGAGACCTTGGAACGTGCCCACGTAAACTAGGATATTACACTACCAGAGTAACTCATATTAGTGACATCCAAACACATCGCTAATATATATACTAAAGTCACTAAAATAATTTGTTGACATAATTAGCGACGTTTTTACGTTGTCGCGTATTACATGGTCGCTGATAGCAAAAATGTCCCTAGTCGTCGCTGTAGTGATATATTTTTTGGACGATAAGACATCGCAGAATATATGATGATTAGCGATGTGTTGTCGTTAAATTGGCGACGTAAGCTTTGGTCGCGATACGTCGCTATATTAGCGACATTGTGAGCGACATTTTACTACAACAATGCTGACATGGCAAGTTTTGCCATGTTAGCATTTTAGCGACGTGTAACGATGTACTAGCAACGTCCATGGTACAGGTAGCGACGTTCTGATACTTGTTAGCGACGTAACTGTACGTCGTTGAACATCGCAAAACATCGCTAAATTAAAATAAAATTAAAAAAATATGATGCAGTTTGTAAAATATTTTCCAACAAAACTCTACCTGTAGTTATAAAATAACAGTTTATATGAATAGATCAGGAGCAACCCTCCGTTGAATTCCCTGGGTTCGCTGATCCCTTCGGTGAAACACTCAACACCGATAAATTTATATATAGTTAATATGAAAAATAAACTAAAATCACATAGAAATAAATCTACAAAGTTACATTACACTAAATATGTCTCAAGAAGTATATAAATAAATTTAAAATAAGTGTCACAAGCATCTCAGAATGTAATAAAAAGTATAAAATAAATACATCAGAGATCCAAGAATGGGCCAATACACACAAACACACTAAAACTTGTCCAAACAAGGACTACTACTAATCAGGAGGATCACTGCCGCATATCTGGGATAGAAGAAACTCATACTACTCCTATGAAAGCGTCACCGATGTCGATGGAGGAGGCAATGATGGAGTCTCTGAAAGCATCTGGGATAGAAGGAACTCATACTACCCATACCCAAACACAATAAGTATAAGTAAGAGTTTCCAACTCAAAAATCCATGTAAGAGATTTTTTAACCAACATGTTAGACACATATATATAAAATCAAGGCTTGCCTTGGGCGCGCGCGCGCACACACACACACACACACACACACACACACATATATATATATATATATATATATATATATATATATATATATATTACAGAACGTGTGTGTCATGTTAGTGTCTGTGTCAATGTGTGTCGTGTCATATATATACATATTTTACACAACATGTCCGTGTCAGTGTCTGTGTCATCTGCTTCCGTAATAGTTTTACGACATATGGCGACATCTGCTTCCGTAATATTTTTTTAGTCCTAAAGGTCGCGGACAATCGCTAACAGCGACGTTCTGCGATGTTACTCTCTGGCGTCGCTAAATTCATAAAAAATAGCGACATCAGTAAGTAACATCGCTAAAACTGTCGCTATTTCTTCATATTTTGGTAGTGTTACATATATTAGGCGCATGACTCGATTAACTTGACATGTGCCATCTGTTACCTGAAGACTCTGCCGCATAAAGGCTCATGGGGGCACTGTCGCATGAAGGTTTGTCGCTTGAAGGCCCATAAGAATGACGTTGCATGAAGGATTATGGAAACGTTGACCATAAAGGCTTATGGGAACGCTGCCACATGAAGTCTTGTCATTTTCAGAGACACGTGACACTACATGTCTATGGCTGACAAAAGTAGTTATGATTATGACATAAGCATTGATGTCCGTCGTCTGCACGATTTACGAAGCGCTTAGAGAAATTAATGCTTTGTCATAGTAGTGTATGAGGTTGATTGTCCTTTGTCGCATGCTCTCAAGGTCATTGTCTATGCCTCATAGACGAGGATCTTGCTGCCTTTAGGCTGTATGCGTCCTAAGCTCTATTCCACATGGTGTTTGAGTGTCCTGGCTTCACTAACTTAGGAATTTGGTGCATGGTCCTAGATTTGTCATGCTTCTACAACAATGACAACTAAGAATACTTTCACAAAATATTTAATATAAAATATATACATAAATTAAAGCAGTCTCAATTTTTTTGATGTTCTCCTCCTTAAACTTAGTCTTTGGAATTTTTCACATAGTACAAAGACATGGATTCTTCTGGCATTCTTTTCTCACAAAGTGAACAAATATGATACGAGTTCAATGACAGTAAACATTGTAAATAAATATAATATGATAAAAATATGATCCGAATATGATTGAAGGAATGAAATCAAAAATATGTTCAGTAAATTAGGGTTAGAGTTATATTTAGGTTTTCATTCTTACACTTACAACTGTCCTTAACGTCCTACTTGCAATTACAACACACAAACAACCACTAACATAATTACCTATATGGTATGCTTTTTTAGAAAACAAATCGGGTCACATATTTGTCTATTTTCTCAATAATAATCTTATTTGTTTGGGATTAGGTTGTTAACAGTATTATCACGATGCTTAAGACCGACCCCACGTACAATATGGACAATTTATATCAATTATTATCATTAATTGATACTTGATCGAATAAGTATTATAGATTTTTAATATAGATAGTGAGCTAAGCCTCACTCCCTTCCTTCGTAAGGACTTACGAAGAAGATATTATTTATCAACTTTTTTTTTGTTATTATATTATAGAGATTTTGTCTAGCATGAACCAAGTGTTCTCTTTCTCTCAAATGATGCAGTATACAATCATAAACAAATCTATCTACACTTACTATAATAATAATAATAATTATTATTATTATTATTATTATTATTATTATTATTATTATTATTATTATTTTTCAATCTCGATCCGTGTGCTTGAGGCACCACATAATACAACAACACGAAATAAACAAATTAATCATCATAGCAAAGAAATTCCAAACTATGGAAAAAAAATGTCCTATGTGGTCTAAATCAGAGTATCGGCACTTAAAGATTTATAGAGTTGTCGTGCACCGTCTATATTCCTAACCAAATATTAATTGTTGCTTATGCCGATAATAGAATAGATTTGGGTGTGTGGCTTCCACACTCATTCCATCCCTAGATCCCTCCTCCACTGCACCAATGCAACGAACTATATATTATGTCTAGCAGCATGAACTCCCAGATCCACCCAAATTCGAGCCCACCTTCCTCTTATGGCAACCAAAACTCAAACCCGTCCGTTCTACTGACCATAATCCCAAAGCATGAACAAGAGTAGAACCTTGACATCGACTACAAGGTCAGAGAGCAGTAGCTCCGCGCCGCCATTCTCGGGGCCAACGACGGTCTCATCTCCGTCGCGTCCCTCATGATCGGAGTCGGCGCCGTGAACCAGACTGTAAAGGCCATCCTCGTCTCCGGCCTTGCCGGTCTGGTCGCGGGCACCTGCAGCATGGCCATCGGAGAGTTCGTCTCCATCTACACTCAGTACGACATAGGGATAGAAGCGCGGAACAAGGTCAGCAGAGAGAGCTTTGGTGTCGACGTAGAAGAAATTAGCCTGCCGAGTCCCCTGCCGGCCTCATCGGCCTCGGCGTTGGCATTTGCGTTCGGGGCCTTGTTGCCTCTGCTCGCGGTAGGGTTCATTAGGCCGTGGGGCCTTAGAGTCGGGGCAGTGGGTGCTGTGAGTAGAGTAGCTGGGGGTTGGCGGAGTTCGGTGCGGCGGGGGCGACCTTGGGTGGTGCAAATGTGGGGAGGTCTGCTGTGAGGGTGTTGGTTGGATGGTGGCTGACTATGTTGGTCACCTATGGGGTTGTTAGACTCTTTGGTTTTCTTTTTAGTACCGGCGTGTCCTCTGCTTAATTGCTTGCCAGATCTTTGTTAGATATTGTTTATGCAACTATAGATAAAAGAAAGCATGGACTTCTGGTTTATCAAGCATATATATATGAACTCCTTACGATCAACTGTACTTTTGTGCATGCATAACCTCCGAGTGACAAGGGACAAGATTTGATCAAATGAATGATCAATAAATGAACTTAAACGATAAGAATTATAATGCAAGAAGTATTATTAAGAAGAAGATAAAAACCAGCCTAATAATAGCTAGCTAGTTCACGATGATATAAATACATTTTAGCACGTTAATGGATATCAATTTGTTACCATACTTGGAGCATCTCCAACCCTGTTGTGAGTTTGGAAAAAATAATTCTCACAAATAAATCATTTCTTATTTCAAATTTTTTTTTCCAATACAAATATGAAATAAATTGTGAAGTTGACATGACAATGATATGTCAAAGACAATGTGAAGTTGGTTGTTAGAGCATCTCCAACCCTGTTGTGAGTTTGCAAAAAAATGGTTGCCACATAGGATTCACAACTTATTATTTCAACAATCCTTCTACAATGCAAATGTGAAGTTGATTGTGAAGTTGACATGTCAATAACATGACAAGGACAATGTGAAGTTGGTTGTCTAGATCTAGACAATGGATTTCACAATAACTTAATTCCACATCATCATTTATGAAAAAATATTTATAAAAAAAGGAAGAAGTGAAAAAGTTGTCTTGGAAGTTAGAAAAAAAGTAGTTTTTATTATCTTCTCAATATTTTTGCATTGGAGAACACTTTTCTATCTCATATTGTCTCATGTGAATATAATCTTACCACATTGGAAAGACATTGTCATGTGCCTCATGCCATATAGGAATCACAACACAAAACAATACAATAGGGTTGGATATGCTCTTACATATATTTAGGTAGTGTTTGGCTCACACTGTAATGAATGGAATTGGGTTTGTAATATAATAGAATTACAATTATATTACCATGTTTGGTTGTAACATGTAATCAAACAATGCAATGTAATGTCAATTGCATTCGTATGTTTAGTTTACCATGTAATGTAATATTTTTTCAAAAAATACAACATAAAATTAAAAAGTAAATCAATAAAAAATAAAAAAATTTAAAAAAATTAAAAAATTAAAAAATTAAAAAATTAAAAAATTAAAAAATAAGTAAAAAATAAGTAAATAAAAAAAGAAAAATATTAGTTTTGTCCTTCTGCTAAAAAGAGACAAAAAATTAACAAAAACAAAAATATTAACCAAAAATGATAAAACGAACAAAAACGTAAAAAATGACCAATAACAGAAAAAAAAAATGACCAAAAGATCAAAAACGATAAAAAAAGGAAAAAACCATCATAAAAAAAAATGCCGATTAAAATGATAAAAAAGGAAAGACAGCTAGAAACAACAAAAAACGAAAAAAAATAAAATAAAGTTCAAAAACAAAAAAAATTGGAAAAAATGACTAAAATTGAAAAAAATGACCAAATATGAAAAATATTACAAAAACAAAAAAACTTGAAATGATAAAAAAAATTGAAATTGACCAAAAATAGAAAAAAGAATAAACTCAAAAAAAAAATCAAAAACGACCAAAAACGACAAAATTAAAAAAATTGTAACAATGAAAAACTGACAAAAAAAATAAAGAAACTACCAAAAACTAAAAAACGATAAAAAGGGCAAAAAAATCGATAAAAATGACCAAAAATGAAAAATACGACCAAAAGAGACCAAACACTACCAAAATAGCTCAAATTAGCGACGTCTTTTGCGACTCCATGATAAGACATCGCTAACATGATAAAAATTAGCGACGAACAGAAACAACGTCGCAATAAGTCGTTGTTTGCGACATGCTGCGATGTTTCGCGACTATAGTTAGTATTTTGGAAATAGACGACGCCCAGGGTTACTAAACGTAGCTTTTTTTAATAACAACGACGTTTAGCAAGGTCATATCATTAAAGTCACAGTATTGTAAAAATATAGCATCTTTCAGCGACGTCTATATCTGACGTCGCTAAAGTGTCTCATGTAGGGTTTGATTTTTCATTTTTCCCATTCATATTTCATTCCCAATTTTATGAACGAGCTTCACCCTCCCCCCCGCTCCGCCCGACTCTGACTGCCCCCTCCCCCCGACTCCGGCTGTCACTCCCCTATCCCGTATACTTGGAATATACTCAAGATTGGAGCACTTTGGGTATACTTCAAGTGCACGGTTGACGACTCCGACGGTCACTCCCCTATCCCGTATACTTGGAATATACTCAAGATTGGAGCACTTTGGGTATACTTCAAGTGCACGGTTGACGACTCCGACGGTCACTCCCCTATCCCGTATACTTGGAATATACTCAAGATTGGAGCACTTTGGGTATACTTCAAGTGCACGGTTGAATGGAAGCTTGGCACACATTGGCTAATATTGATGGTGTGGTGGTGGTAGGTAGGGTGTGTGGCTTAGATTTGTTGGAGTGATCCAACTGTTCACTATCAACCCCTTGCCTATATATATATCCTTGTTCTCATTCTCTTTCCTCACTAGTTCATTTCTCTTATTTTTCTCCTAGTTTCTTCATAGGCAAGTACATCTTGCAAATATGAAGAAACATGATCGGCTATAGTTTTATTCTTAGTAGTTGTTGTAATTAGTTTCTAGTAGTGTTTTGATTATAGTTAATTTTTGGAGTTTTCAGATTTGAGGTGGTTAATGGTTTTATCTTGATTTTACAATGAGGGTTTTAATGAGTATATTTTCTTAGAGAATGAACCCCTAAAAATAAGGTATTTTCAGAAGATTTTTATTGATTTCGAGGCTGAATTTTTTCTTGATTTCTTGTTCTTGTTGCTTGAGGAATGGAGCACTGTCATAATCTCAAAATTGAGCTCTGAATGCATCAAGGGTGGGTTGATTGGAGAAGAAGAACAGTGAAAAGAAGTACACATGAGGATTTGCACTATGGGCCCATGTTGAATGTAACCCGCTTTTCATACTCATGCGTACTTTAATAGTACTGCTAATTTCTTGCAAAAGTATGTCAAAGGGATGAATTTTTGGGGAAAAAATATTCTTGGCGCACTTTTGGAAGATTTCAGCCTCTGGCGCACTTTTGGAAGATTTTAGCCTTTGGCGCACAATTGATGTATTATCGAATGAACTAAGCAAAAGTGCGCCAGTCTACTTTTCAGCACAATTTTGACAAACTTTCTCCTTGGTGCACTTTTAACCAATCAGCAGATCGGCGCACAATTGACATATTGTGCATTAACTATCAAAAGTGCGTCGCTCTTATACACACAATCCTTGGCATATTTTTTGGATGCTCAACGATTTTTGCACTTTTGATGGATTAATAACTCGGCGCACTTGTTAATTCTTGGCGCACTCTTGCTCGGTTTAGCCTCGATAAGCGAGCCTTGACTTTGGCACATCTCGATTCCAGAAGCCCTTGACTGTCGTGCCCTCGACATGTTGCGCCGCCTAGGGACTTATTTTTTGTCTTGTAATTATTTTGTACTTGCATTGTGCACCACTTCTCTTACTAGTAACTCTTGCTTTGTGCGCTAGTTTGCTTGTATGAGTAGATTGCGCATATTCTTGTAATTCTTGATTTTGTGAGCCACATCTTCCTGCTGCTATATTATCGATTTTGTGCGCCATGCTATAGACTTTTGTGCCATGACTTCTGTGACCTAGTGTAATAGGTTTATGCACCATATAGTTGCTTGTACGTACACAGTGCAACACTATTCCTAACTAGACTATATTTGGCACTTACAAAGTGCGCCAACCCAGGAGTTTTTGTGATTGATTGTGCATGCATTGGTACTGTTGTGCACTTGATGCCTATTCTAGATTAGTTGAGCTTGACCATGATTGATGATCTATAATCCCAGAATTTAAGGAATTAATGAGACATTCATGACCGTGACTCGATCATATAAGATATGAGATTCCTAATTAATTATGACTCCTGACCTGATCAAACATGATTTATTTGACTAACTGATAGGTTTGGTATCCCAACTTGGTTATTGTATTCGTGCCGATACCCTTGTTATGATCGCTTGTTTATAAAGGCTACATTATACTCTAAGTGTAGGACATCGGCCAACATGTACAATGAACGTGACATGATGATTCATGCTCGGTGCATAATATTATATTCCTGAATTTTTGGCACGAAAATGATAATGGTTCAGAACCATAGCGTAGCTAGGTTATTGCTGGTTTGAATGTTGCATCTATATTTGGGTGGATCCAGACTTGACTCCTTATATTAAATGAATTCGTATCAAATATGCTCGTACTCTGTACGATATCATTAAGGGAAATATTCCTGTGGCCACGGCAAGAAATTCTATATATATATCACTATAGGGTTAATTAGGTAACATAAAAGATGATTAGAACATGGGGAGGGAACGACATCCCGAGATCATGCGTGATGGGCTGTCCAGTGATAATTTTCATGGCGTGCAAGACTGGCAACCACAGATATTGTATATCATCTGCATGTAGTGGAGTATAATTTTTACCTTTTTATATTTAAGACCAAGCCAATATTTTCCCTATAGGAAGGTTAGAACTGTTACTAATTTATTCGCACGGTGGCCCTACAGGGAACTGGTGCAATAATTAGAGCAGTGGACCCATGGGGAACTGGTGCGATCATGATTTTTTGTTTGTATAATATTGGCTCGGTTAGCCCTGCTTGACATGGCATGATATGAGGATTATTATTATTATATCTGGGATAATCCCAGACTCCACATAACAAGCCGTAACATTGTTTGGCCGTCCTAACCTGACCTGGTTGTGATTGTAATTCTGCTAGTAGCTTAAGGACATGGACTATCAGAATATGGTGTTCAACTTATGTCCTTGTTTGGTTGGGGAGTTGAGTCATTATGCTATGATGGAATATGGACCAAACTACGACACAGAATCCTAGCTTGACTATAATCATGGGACGTACCTTACCTTGGGTGGTATGGCATTTTCTGTCCTTGTTTGGTGAATGAGTGCCATGTTATCCCAAAGATGGGGCATGCACCAATAATTTTTGGCTCTTGCACTATATGCTTGTACTACCAGAATAAGGCAAATTAGTGACGCAGGAAAGAGTCGCCAAATGGCTAAATTATGTCGCTAATACTAAGTAGCGATGTATTTAGTGACCTTTTGATTTAGTCACCAAAAAGCTAGTCATTGATCAAAATGACGTCGAAAAATGTCGCTATCGCGACGTAATTTAGCGAAGTAACAAAGTCGCAAGAATGACGAATCTTAGCGCCGCAGGTCGCCAAATTCATGACATTTTATTTTAGTCAGTAATTATCGGTAAATTTAGCCACAACTTGCGACATAATCAGCGACGAAAAGCTGACATGGCCAAATTGCCATGTCAGCAATATTTAACGACGTTTAGTGACGATCAACGACGTAAAATAAATTATTTAACAGTTTAGCGACATCATTAGCGACTCCTATGGACGTCACTAGATGTCACTAAATGTCGCTAAGGTTAAAAAATAAAAATAAATGAATGCCTGCAATATCACAATATAACATGCCTGCAGTATGATCATATTTCAAATAAATAGACAGACCCGGAGCAACCCTCCATTGAATTCCTTGGGTTTGCCGACCCCTTCGGTGGAACACTCAATACCGATACAATCACAAAATAACAATGATGAAATAAATCAATAAAAAGCTTTAAGGCCCGAATATAGTCACATAATATCCAGTCACAATAAAAATATAAAAATAAATCACACAATAAAAGTATACAAATAATAAGTACAAACTCCTATGAATGGGCCAATACATGCATGTCAAAAAAAACTACTACTGATCAGGAGGAGGAGTCACGTCTAATTGGAGATAATAGTGCGTTAAACTGCTCATGTGTAAGCGTCACGGAACCCGATGCAGGAGTCGATGTAGATGACGATGTAGGCGGACCAGAAGGACATCGTTGCTCCAACTCTGTCAGTCGAGCATCGCAAGTATCTATGACAGATAATAACCTTCTAGTACTATGCTCCACTCACTCGCCCATCTGAAGATGTGATGCCTGCATACTCAATAGTGAAGCACCTACGGTCTCCACTCACTCGCTCATCTCAATATATGACACCTGCATCCTCGATAGTATGGCACCCCCGGTCAACTGTGACTCCTGCAGCTATGTCACATTATGCTCTATCGACGTGGCCAGATCCCTCAGCTCATGATGCTACGCTCCAACGATTCAAAATATGTTATGGGCATCCCATCGTCTGTCTGCGATTATGGCTGCACCGTAATCCTCTGCATTAACTCATCATGCAGAGATGCGATCTGAAGGTCAAATCTCTCCTGAGCTCGTTGCGACTCCTGGGAGGCCTGTGGGGTATGCACATCGGCAGAGGGTGTCCTAGAGGACTGTGATGCAACATAGGTGCCTTAGGATCCCGTACCGTAGTACGTACCCTTATGTAGACCACCAACGGCTCTCATCTACAGCTTGTCATCCGACGAAACTAGGTGGGCCAGGGGTTCCTAGGAACTACCCCCCTCTCCAGGTGTGGGCGGGGTTGACTCTTCGCGGAGCCTCCTATACTCATCATAGAAAAATATGTATCTATCGATAAGCGTACTGCTTACTATATATCTTAGTTACTTATTACTAATTACATGTATTTTTGCTAAGTTATATCAAAATTAACAAACACATAAGAGTAATACTTACGTAGCTCTGCGTCGCCCTATCATCAATAAGTTGTCCCCCCTTCCTATGAGTGGCGATGAACAATGTCACTATGTTCGCGTTCTCACCCCTCTGGACCTGTTAAGAAATATATTATTTGTTATTAAAGTAAAAAATTAGGCCACGATGATTAAAATTTGTACGTATACAATGAAAGACATACCAAGCAATGAAAATATTCCGTCATCGAAATCGACCCACCACACTAATTTTTCGCCCTCTACCGAGCCGTCTTGGCCTTCTCTAACTTTTCCCTATACCTATCCTCGTTGAATCTAGCCCTCATCGCAGTCCACTGTTCAGGCATGATCCAGCCTTGGATCAGTTTTCCTTTGCGGTCACGAGCCTTCTGGTCATCCATAGCATCATGGATGAGCTTGGCGACGACGAAAAAAAACTGCTGCTTGATCTATGCGGCCCGGTGTGGTGAATGGAAATATGTTCTTGACAAGAAGTACAATAGTTAGTTATAAAATATTAACATAATAATAATAATGACTCAGATAGTGACAACCTTGGTCGCCAATAGCAGTGCATCGGGAACCGCCATGACACATGTGGCAGCCGCACCCACCCCTCGAGAACCAGGCTTAGCAGAAGATGATGAGCCTTCGCTGGTGGTCAGAAAGTCTATCTTTAAAGTTGTTGAGTTTCTGAAGTTTAACCCTCCCGAGGTTGAAGGCAGGACCGTGCCGGATAAGTTGATGGACTGGGTTGCCAAGATGGAGGACTTATTCGAATTTGCTGGGATACCTGTGAACAAGAGGGTGGCGTGTGCAGTCATGCAGCTGCGGTTACAAGCACACGATTGGTGATAGATCAAGAAGCTGGATCTTGCCACAAAGCGCCATAACGGCAAAATCACTTGGGGAATATTCAAAGAAGCATTCCAGGAGCAATACCTTCCATATGCCATCAGACAGAGAAAGGAAGATGAGTTTACCGAACTTAAGCAAGGAAGCAAGTCCGTCGAGGACTATGAGTCAAAATTTTCTAAACTTGCTAAGTTCGCTAGCTCATTGATTCCTGACGAGAAGGCCCGTACACACAATTTTATTAAGGTATAAATGCCAGCCTCATGAAAGATGTTATGAACCGTGAATATACCTCTTACATAAAAGCCTTTGACACAGCGGTTTAGAATGAGCAATATTCGCCACAGAGTGCTTCCGAGAAGGCACTAGTTGCTCAAAATCTTCCTGCTAAAAGATACCACGATGAAGAGAAAAAGATAGAGGGTGAACAGCGCCCGAGGCTTGAGTGGAGCTATTATAGCAAGCAAAGGCACGCGGTGGAAACTTATCGTGTTGCTAAAGGGGAGTGCTTTAACTGTGGCCAAAAGGACCATCTTATGAGAAACTGTCCGACCAAGAGGCCCGCGCCACGTGATCACAACGAGAACACAGAACGTAGACCTAATCAGAACCCCACCCCAGCCCCTACTAATGGACAAATTGATCAAAGGAGAAGGCCTAGAGTTTATCAGTTGAATATTGAGCACAATACGAACGGGCACGATGTTGGTGAGTCTGATTCCTTTGATCTCTTGATGCATCATTTATCGACTCCTTGATCTCTTAAGTTTCGGGATGAAACTACTTCTCAGTGGGATATATGTAATGCCCCGCTCCTAGTGGGTTACTTATGGAACACTTGTTACTTTGACTCGGTTGAGAATCGAGTCTCGGGGAAACCTTACCGCCAAATTAACACTGACGAAATGCAATAAACCCTTCAAATTGATGGAACGACTTCTATTGAAATAAGTCCAAGAGTTTTTGTTGGTTGTTTTGCTGCTTAGTTTTGTGTTGCTTTGTGTCTTTGTCTTGCTTTCAATGACTTGGTTTTCATGATTCACTTTTCTCGCTTGCGCATTCTTTTCGAATCGTAAGGGAAAGTGATCGAAGAAAACCAAGTATTGTTGCAATTTCAGGACGCATAACCAAGGAGTGACAGTTGCATAAGGCTTTCCCATCCTCTCATTCGATTCAATCGGTGAGTGGCTTAGGCCCTTCGATGAATCCTTCAGTCCATATGCCTTAACAAAATGATCTCTAATTCACTTGAATTTGCTTGTCCCTATGGAAAATGTTAACTCATTAACAATATATGCTAAAAGATAGAAATTTGCTTGCTAGATTTACAGAACTCTTTTTCCTTGTTTCTTGCTAAAAGAACTATACTGTTTGAAATAGAGAAATTGCCTTGAACTCGTTTGAGAGAACTGATGCTTGACCCTTATCGAATGTTGTACATAGATAACTCATAAAAAACTCCTTATCGTTTGAAATGATCAATATGACAGATTGAAGAGCTAAGGCTCTATCGAAAGAGATAGTCCCTATTAATGCATTTTGTTCAATTGTTGCCATAAAAATATTATTATTCTGATAGAACGCATTCATCACATGGGCCTTGGACTACTTGTGCACAAGGTATCGTCTCTCGAACAATTTCTGGGGCACTGGAAATCGTTCGTCCTGGGGGAGAAATCGAAACACCCTGAGGCTTGTAGTTCTCGCGATTAGGGGGTGTCCTGTCTAATAGTCAGTCTGGGCTTATAGTCCCAGCTCCTGCTATTCATGGGTTTTCCCATTGACCATCACATAGTTTGGTCGTATGCTAGATTTACCTTCTTGTATACCTAACACTTATTGCCAATACAGACAGACATATGAGTTTTATACATATATGCAAATTATTGCTAACTTGTGTGTCTACTGCAGGAAAAATTACTCGACCGTGCGTAAGATTTATCATATGCATAGTCTATTTATTGTTTATGTTTTCTTGCATGAATTATTAAAGAAACTATACAACTAGAAAGATCACATAATAATGCTATTTTCACATGCTTACTTAGTATAGATTTCTAGGTGAGTTTTGCCACGGTCGCTCACCAGTACATGTTATAGTACTGACCCACGTTTGTGGACAAATCTTTAGGTTCTGGTAGCGAGAGTTTGGCGAACATTTTGAAACAGTAGTAGCGTATCCATCCAGCGGGACCGTGCTCGTGCTGCTTCTTTAGCTTTCCTCTCTTGTGTGCAAATTCTCTTCGGCTAGATATTTTGATTTTGGTCCTACTACAAGGACATAATGTATGGACGTTGTGGCTAGTTTTGGAATTGTTAAAAGAGTTTTAAGTCTTCTATGGCATATTTTGTAACTCAGCCAAGCAAGTACTTTGTAATCCAATATTCAAGTATTCAATAAAGAAAGTATTTTGTGTTCCTATCAAATGTGTTCAACTTTGTTTCTCTGCATTTTATTTTGTGCCTATATATGTATATTTTTCTCTAACTTGTGTCTTGTGCAGGTACTATGCATGTGCAAGCGTAACTATGGCTTGCAAGGCATCACACCCAAATCAAGGACGAACGGTTCCGTAGTGACCAAGCGAGGATGATCGACCCTTACAGGACTGGTGTGCGACAAGAGGTGTGCCCTACTTTTAGCTATCCAGAGAAGCCAGTTGAGATTCTGGATCAGAGAGAGAATGTGCCGAGGAACCAGACTATTTTTTTGGTACACGTCGCATGGAGGCTTCGCTCTCCGGGTGAGTCTACCTGGCAGAGGGAGGATAAAATATGAGAGCGTTATCCATATTTGTTTGTGCCTTGAGGTATGTTCTTTCTTGATTTAGTTTTATTTTCTGGGGGTAGTTTCGTCTTTGAATTTCGAGGACAAAATTATTTTAAGGGGGGTAGACTTGTCACTACCATATTTTCTTGGAAATAATATTTTGGTCATTTCATAATTAATTAAAAATTATGCATGTTGTAAATTTATTTATTATATTATTTATTTATTGTTAGATGTTAGTATATGATTTTGGACTTGTGTTAGTGGAACTAACTAGTTAGATTAGATCCATGGACCAATATTTAATTTTAGTTAGAATTGAGTCCAATAATAAGCCCAATCATCAAGAGGATGATTAATTAGTTAAACTAATTAGACTAGAAACTTCCCTCCTTAATTATTTTTTTCATGATAAGCCCCAAGGGGCATTATGAACATTTTCTAGTAACTTGGAGGAGGGGGTAGTGGCCGGCCATAGCTAGAGTGGAGGGAAATTCTCTCTCTTCATTTTTTATTTCAAATCTCGATCTAGAATTTCTCTCTTCCAAATTTCTTCATTCCTACATCAAATTCTACCCAAACTACTTCTCAATTCCTTCCCTATTCATCATTGGAGACCATTAGAACAAGTAGAAAGTAAGAATTTACAAGGAGGAAGCAATAATCAACAAGGAGAAGCAATGATCTATAAGTTGAAGGCTCTTGACACTCAATTTGATAATTTTATTGGGAATCCATCTCCCAATAGGTACAATTCAGTTTTTTCTCTCTAATTAGACTCTAAATCTATAATTTAATCATTAGAAACTCTCCCATGTAATAAAGCTATCCATAGAAATTGAAACTAGGTTCATAGGAGGCCTATGGAGAAAGTTATATGGTATTTTCTGTCAATTTTGGAAAAATTTCGAGATTGACACATCTTGTGTTTGTCAATAAGTCAATTAGACCAAATTGACACGTGTTTGGTTGTGTGTGACTAGTGTCGTATCCACAATTAGATACGTATAGGCCGTATCCCGACAATTTAGAGATACAAGTTTATTCGGGGGTTTTCCTCCGATACGGGGGTTTGAGCATGTCATATTTTAACACGGGCACATAGTTGAGTAGCTAGCTCTTCCTATTGGTTCATAATTATGATTTTAGACTTGTTCGTGTCCTTTGGGATACGTTTGGTGGTATGGTGGAGCCGTATCGCAAGCGTATCATAGGATGATTGTGATACGGGTGCGGTGCACTCCACGTGTAATGATTCCTTGTCTTTCAATTCGATTTACATTAATTATAGTTATTATATATTGTAATTATAATTTTTATATGATATATATGTGTATATATAGTTATATGTATGTTTTTATTTTCTATTATGATGTGTTGGTGGTCATGGAAGAATAGGAGAGTGTATGTGCATCACTAGTGTGGTTATGTGGTGACACACAACACACACACACACACACACACATATATATATATATATATATAAATATGTGAGTGAGTGTATGTGTGTATTAGATGTATGGATCTGTGTATGTAAGCTAGAAGGGAGAAGAATAAGCAGTGAAAAGCAGTCAATAAGCAGCCAAAAAATAAGGAGAAGCAGAATTGAGAAGCAGAAGAAGCTGCAGCAGAAGCAGAAGGAGCAAGCCGCAACAGAAGCAGGAAGGAGCAAGCCGCAGCAGAAGCAAGCCGCAGCAGAAGCCAGCAGCAAAAGCAGAAGCAGCAAGCTGTAGAAGCAACAACATAAGTAGGGATAAGTTGCAGCAAGCAGAAGCTGCACCCGTAATCAGAAGCAGTAGCAATAAGCTACGGTAGCTTGAGGTGCTTATAGTTAAGTTATGGATAAGTTAGGATAAGCTAGTTAATAAGCTAGTTAGTTTATATTGATAAGTTAGTAAGTTAGCGTATATATATATATATATTATATATATATATATATATATATACATATATATATATATATATATATACATATATATATATATATACATATATATATATATAAGTTAGTCTAACTTATATATATATATATATGTATATATATATAATATATATATATATATATATAATATATATATATATTATATATAATATATATATATATATATATATATATATAAGAACTAGTTAGCATTGGTTAATATTATTCCTAGATTACCTTAAGCTACACCAAGGTAATAAGAGTTGAGGTATCTTGGGTACGGGTGTTAAATATCCAAAGGGGGTATGTTAGTATGTTAGTTTAGTATAGTATATTATAAATATAAATGCATATTAGGGTATAGTGAGGTGTATGGGTAGTTAGTTATATGTTAGATATTGAATTACCTTGTGATACCAAGGTAATGTCAAGATATTGGGTTATACTCAAGGTATTGAGTTTGTATATCAAGATGGGTGTGTAGGTGGTAGGATACCGCATTTGGTTCAAAGCCAAGGTATCCACTTAGCATTAGTTTAGCTAGGAGTACTATATTTTTTGTCTTGTATATATATATATATATATATATATATATATATATATATATATATGTATATATGTATATATATATATTACATACATACATATATATATATATTACATACATATATATATATATATATAATATATATATATATATATATATATATATATATATATATATACTATATATATATATTATATATATTAGTATTTTCATATCTAATAACTTGCGTATCTTATGATTACGGTATTTTGTTGGTATCCTAGTACCTTAGTATAGCTAGTATAGCCTAGTTTTAATAGTTTATGGGACCCAATATCCTAGAGATAGACTCATACACATAGAAATAGTTAGTTTGACCAAGTTTGACCTAGAGTTGACCTAGTTTGACTATTTTTGACTTAGAAATGGCTTTATTACCTAGAATTTGACTAGTTTAACTTATTTTTATTACATAACCTTGTATTGATGTAATATTCCATATTTAGGTCTCCGAGGCACCGTACCGGATATCTTTGATACTGTTGATCAGATTTTATCTGAGTACATTCTCTGATAGTTTCCTTCTTTATGATATTCTCTATATCTCTTGTATTTAGTGTAGATATTCTTGATTTTTTGACACGATGGTTACACGGATTTGTATATCCGGATCTCGTCATGAGATATTATTCCTTGGTATTTATGGAATATCTTGTGCAAGCCTTGTTCCTTGTTTCTTCTTGTACATGTACAAACATTGATTCTCGGGAAGACTTGTTATACCTACCCAGAGAATCCCGTGTCATAGCGTACCATGGTTGGATCCACTATACCAGTCGGGGACAGAGAGTATTTAGTGTAGATATGTGCTCATACCCTCCTTGTGCATGTCTTGTTCCTTAAATAGTATTAATCATACAACGCACATATGATTAACCAGGCATTTATCCTTGTGCAAGTTTCCAAGCCGATCATATGTTGAAGCTGGTACTCACTCACTTAGTAGTAGTATTTCTTGTTTATTTCTATGATGCTCATTCTTGTATTTATTTTTAGTATTCCTTTATTTCATATCTCTTGTGCCTTTATATTGTATCTTGTATATTTGCTCTATTTACTGTTACATAGTTTATTATCATTTATTACAACTGTTGTTAGAGATGTAACTTGCTCCTTTCCTGACTGGATATATTTTTTCTAGATGAAACTGAGGAGTGGTACCCCACTCACTACGGGCATCAGGACGTAGTTGGCTTAGAGCCAGAGACTTTGGCTCAGAAGAGTCTCATCCCAATTGAGACAAACGACCCAGGACTCGTAGCTCAGTAGATAGATCTTTTTGTACTAGATTTGTCTCCAGCATTGTTATTAGTATTTCTTTTATGACTCATTAGATATTATCTTGCCTTGTGAGTTGTATTTGTCTCTTTAGTTCTTTTATCTTATTCGTTCGATTGATCCATCTTATAGATTTATGATTGAGTATTCATATTTCATTATTATATCTTGATTGCTAGATAGATAGTTTTATCCAAACAATATTCTACCATCGATGCTACGATATAGGCTGGACGTACCCACGTACTCGGTGGCCCCTATACCGGGGTGTGGGTTATGACATAAGAACATGAAGAGCATCTCAAGAAGGTGTTGCAGACTTTGAAGGGAGAACCAATTGTATACAAAACTTAGCAAGCGTGAGTTCTGGTTAGATCATATTTTATTTTTGGGGACACATCATCTCAAGATTAGGAGTATCAGTGGATCCCAAAGAAAGTCAAAGCGGTAGAAAAATTGGCCAGTTCCGAAGACTGTGGTAGATGTACCCAGTTTTCTTGGATTAACAGTGTACTACAGGAAGGTTCATATCGGATTTTGAAAGGATCTCCGCACCAATGACCCGGTTGACTCGATAAGGACGGTTAAGTTTTGTATGGTCAACGAAATATCAAGTAACTTTTGAAGAATTGAAGAAAAGGTTGATCTCAGCACCGATCCTGACACTTCCAGTATGATTAGGAGGGTTCATAGTGTATTGTGAAGCATCAGGGAAGGGTCTTGGATGTGTTTTGATGCTGCATGGGAGAGTGATCTCATATGCATCATGTCAGATTCGGGGATCACGAGAAAAATTTCCTGACTCACGACTTGGAGTTGACAACAGTGGTGTTTGCGCTCAAGTTGTGGAGGCTCATTACTTGTACGGTGATCAGATATAAATATTTATAGACCATAAGAGTTTAAAATACTTATTTACCCAGAAGGATTTTGAGCATAAGGCAGAGGAGATTGCTGGAATTATTGAAGGATTATGACGTAGGACTTTCAATACCATCCGGGCAAAGCCAATGTAGTAGCAGATGCTCTTAGCAGGAGGGGTAATACTTTTTTTCTGACAACGCAAAAGCATATCCTAAAAGATTTTCAAGAGATAGACATTGAGATAGTGTTTCCACAAGATGAGGGAAGTCTTGGCTAGTTTACAGATATAGTCTACATTGGTAGATAAGATCAAGGAAGCTCAGGTAGGAGATTCGCGGATCCAGAAGTTACGAGCAGAATATGAGTCGGGACTCAGGAAAGAGTTGACTCTTCATAACGATGGGACGTTGAGTGTTGGAACTCGTCTCTATGTGCCGAGTGGGATATATGAAAAGAGATCATGACTGAGGCCATAATTCCTAGTATTCTATCCATCCTGGCGGCACGAAGGATGTATCAAGATATTGACAACCCTTCTGGTGGAACGGGAAAAAAATGAGAGATAGCACATTTTGTATCCATATGCCTGATATGTCAACAAGTGAAGGAAAAGCAGCGAGGCCGGAAGGATTGTTACACCCTCTCTCCATTCCGGAGTAGAAATGAGAGCATGCTACTATGGAATTTGTGATCGGTTTACCTAAATCTTCGACCGGCCGAGATGCAATTTGGGTGATAGTGGATCATCTCACTAAAGTGGCATATTTTCTTCCGTTTAGAATTGGACAGTCTACGGAGCAATTGGCAGATATGTATATGCCGAAGATTATGAGGCAACATGGTGTACCAGTGAGCATAGTGTCAGCCCGAGATTCGAGATTCACTTCTCACTTTTGGAAAAGTTTGCATGCGAAATTGGGTACTAAGTTAAAATTTAGTACGACATATCATCCTTAGACAAATTGGTAGTCCGAGAGAACTATCCAGACCTTGGAGGATATGTTATGAGCCTATACGCTAGAATTTGGTGGATCATGGGAAAAATAACTGCACTTGGTAGAATTTTTGTATAACAATAGTTATCAGGCCATCATCCAAATAATATCTTTTTGAGGCATTATATGGAAGGAAGTGCAGGTCACCGTTAGCTTGGGATGACATTGGTGAAAGAATGATGTTGGGCCCATAATTGATTACTCAGACTGTGAAAGTTGTCAAGCAGGTCAGAAAGGGGCTACGAGTTGTACATGATCGACATTGCCATTGGACAGATCAGCTTCGTAGGCCTCTAGAGTTTTGTGTCGACGACCATGTATTTTTGCGGATTTTGCCCACCCGTGGAGTCATTAGTTTCGGGGTTCGCGGGAAGCTTAGTCCATGATACATTGGGCCGTTTGGCATTCTTGAGCGGATAGGGGATATATCTTATGACCTAACCCTTTCGCCTTAGATTCGTGAGGTGTATGACGTATTTCATGTATCTTAGTTGTGTAGGAATGTCCCGGACCCGAGCCATATCCTCGACCATTCTGAGCTAGTCGTGGGTACCGACTTGTCTTATGAGGAACAGCCCGTGTCCATTTTGGACCGAAGAGATAAGGTACTCAAGAATCAGACTATCCGTCTTGTCTTTGTTGCTTGGGGGCACCACTCTTTGAAGAGTCAACGTGGGAACGCGAGAACAATATTCGGTCTCGGTATCCGCACTTACTTGACTTGTAAGGTATATTTCTTCATATGCCTTTTCCAATTTTGTAATCATTGATCACCTTGCTAGAGTGCTATTAATATTACTATGTGTATATTATTTGGTTTGCTTTTATATTCCCTGTGATTGCTTGCAGCTAGATGTGCTTGTCGTGATGTCTCTAGTTGCTTTAGTTCTAAAATTTTGAGGACAAATTTTTTTAAGGTGGATAAAGATGTCACTCATGTATCCCGTATACTTGGAATATACTTAAGATTGGCACACTTTGGGTATACTTCAAGTGCACGGTTGAATGGAAGCTTGGCGCACATTGGCTAATATTGATGGTGTGGTGGTGGTAGGTAGGGTGTGTGGCTTGGATTTGTTGGAGAGATCCGACAGTTCACCATCAACCCCTTGACTATATATATCCTTGTTCTTATTCTCTTTCCTCACTTGTTCATTTCTCTTATTTTGCTCCTTGTTTCTTCATAGGAAAGTACATCTTGCAAATATAAGAAACATGACCGGCTATAGTTTTATTCTTTACTATTTGTTGTTGTAATTAGTTTCTAATTGTGTTCTAATTATAGTTAGTTCTTAGAGTTTTCAGATTTAAGGTGGTTAATAGTTTTATCTTGATTGTACTATGAGGGTTTTCATGAGTATACTTTCTTAGGAAATGATCCACTAAAAATAAGGTATTTTTAAATGATGTTGTTCCTTGATTTATTGCCTAATTTTTTTCTTGAATTCTGTTTCTTTTTGCTTGAGGAATGGAGCACTGTCATAATCTCGAATTTGAGCTCTGAGTGCATCAAAGGTGGGTCGGTTGGAGAAGAAGAATATTGACAAGAAGTACACAGGAGAATTTGTACTATGGGCACATGTTGAATGTGACCCACATTCCATACTCGTGCTTATTTTAAGAGTACTGCCAATTTCTTGCAAAACTATGTCAAAGGAACTGATGTCCAGACAAGCCATCAAAATGATAGGCTAGCAGAATGTTAATAGTTAAACAACCAAGATCAGCTGTAGTCTGATTATATTACAGTTATGTAAAAGGAACTGATGTCCAAACAAGCCGGCTGACAAGTGCCGGTAGCTAAACGTCCAAAAGAGTAGAATATACAAGACGAAAAGTGATCGAGAAACCCACTCGTGCCCTTCAGCGATCATCCATCTGGTGCGTGTCATCATAAGGAGGATAAGATGGATCCTATGTGCTGGCTTTAAACTTGGCCATAAAAAACTAATGGAATTAGACCCCAAATAGCAAGTACCACAAGGAAGCACGAATGAAGAAACAAAAAAATAGATCAAGCATATAGTACAAGAGCCAAAAATTATTGGCACGTGCCCCATCTTTAGGATAACATAGCACTCATTCACCAAACAAGGACAGAAAATAACATACCACCCAAGATAAGGTACGTCCCATGATTATGTTCAAGCTAGGATTATGTATCGTAGTTCGGTCTATATTCCATCGTAGCATAATGACTCTACTCTCCAACCAAATAAGGACAGAAGTTGAGCACCATACTGTGATAGTCCATGTCCTTAAGCTACTAGCAGAATTACAATCACAACCAAGTCAGGTTAGGACGGCCAAACAATGTTACGGCTTGTTATGTGGAGTCTGGGATTATCCCTATAGTGATATGGAATTCCCTTTCGTGACCACAAAAATATTCCACTTAAACCTAGCCACGCTATGGTTCTGACCCATTATTATTTTTGTGTCAAGAATTCAGGAATATAATATTATGCACCGAGCAGGAATCATCATGTCACGTTCAGTGTACATGTTGGCCAATGTCCCATACTTAGAGTAAAATATAGCCTTTATAAATAGGCAAGCATGAACAAGTGTATCGGCATGAATACCATAACCAAGTCAGGATACCAAATCTATCAGTTGGTCACATGAATCATGTTTGATCTGGTCAGGAGTCACAATTAATTAGGAATATTATATCTCATATGATTGAGTCACGGTCATGAATGCCTCATTAATTTCTCACATTCTGGGATTATAGATCATCAAAAAGCTCAACTAATCTAGAATAGGCATCAAGTGCATAACATGACCGGCTTTATCTTGCATGTTCTATGTTGTTGTTACTTGCTTGAATAATTGAGACATAGTTATTCTGAGACCCTAGGGGATTGATTATAGCATGTATCCCCTTGTCTTTCTACAGCTGTGACCACCGTATGACGTTATATACCTTGTACGGGAGAGATGGCCATGTTCGTCTCCGTATTCCGGTACTAGGGCATCGATACTGCCTCCATCACTGCCTCCTCCACTGGCATTGGTGACACTTTTACAGGAGCAGTATGAGTTCCTTCTATTCCAGATGTGCGAAGGTGATCCTCCTTATTTTATACTTTTTATTACATTCAGAGACGCATGTGACACTTATTTTAAATTTATTTATCTACTTTTTGGAATATTTTTAGTGTAATGTAACTTTGTAGATTTTTTTCTGTCACGACCCGCACCCGGTGTGAGGGCACGAGTACTTGGATACGTCCAACCTATGCCGCAGCATCGGCGGTAGATCGCTGTCTAGGTCAACAATACTATCTAACACATCTCACAATAATATATAACTTGTCAATGATATCTCAACTTCATAAGGAGGACAAGATGAATATAAAGATATTGTCAAAGCCAATACTCAACCACAATGATCTATAAGGAAGATGAAACACACGATATAATATAAAAGAGATTCCAAAATATAAGTCTGGAAATAATATCTCATCATAAAAGCCACAGCCTATAGATCTAGCAATATTAGTATAAAGTCTAAGCATCAAATAAATATCTCAAATAAGCTAAGTCGCTAGAAACAAATCCAGTACAATATAAACTAGGAATAATTAAACTACTAATGGCTGAGTCTCCTCTACGAGAACTGGTTCCTCCTGAAGCTTTGGACAAACCCCTCAACTATGTCGAGTCCATAAAATATGGAACAAAAATCCTCCAGGTTCTCTGAAAATGTTATCTAGTCAGGATTGGAGCGAAGCACACCTCTAACAACAGTTCCAATTATATTGATAAAGACTATAAAAAGTTAGTAATGATAATATATAATGGAATAAGTAATACTAGAAATGCAAAGAAGCAGGTGAAAAAAGATATCATATCACAGGTAATTGATAAGCAATGAGTAAGCAGGTGTCGACATCCAAAAATAGTATTTTGTGTGAAGGTGTACAATTCTTATTTATTGTAAATTGACAAAGAGTACAAGAGAAATCCTATACAAGAGAATCTAAGTACAAAAGATCTGGGCAAGTGTGACAATGGAGATCGAGCACAACAGCGGATCCTTTACTCCGTTGACGATCCGGGAATAAGAAGGTTAATAAGGCGGCAGCGCTCTATCTTTTTCCCCTTCTCCTGTAGAGACGGCTATTGGCTTCCTCCTTATTTTATGTGTGTTTATGTATGGATCGATCCCCCTCTCTTTTTATTTTCATGTGGGAAAAATTTCTACTATTTATAGCTTTGGGGAGAGGCGTTCATGCGTGCATTATATGCTACCGAGAGGCGGCGCATGCTACTGTCAACGGCACATGGAGCCCCATGCTGTCACATGTTCGACTGAGATCTAGGGTTGTTGATGCCTATAATACTCATGACAGATGTCAAAGTTGATTATAATTGTACCTTGGGAGTACGTCCTCCTGGCGCATGGAAATTATGTAATAGTGGCGTATGGATCAGCTTGGTGCATAGGAACACGTAATATGATTAATGGCGCATGGCACTACTTGGCGCATGGGAACATTAACATGTTTAGTAGAGCTTGGCACTGCTTAGAACATGGGAACACGTAATACGATTAGTGGCGTATGGCACTGCTTGGCACATGGAGACACTAACACGTTTAGTGGCACATGGCACTGCTTGGCACATGAGAACACTTAATATGATTAGGGACGCATGGCACTACTTGGCACATGACCTGTGTTCTATTTGGCGCATGGATAGAGATTTTACATGCTTCTATTAGACCCTATTCAAAGTTTCTGAACTTAAACTTTATAATTGAGCGCAGAGAGGTCGGTTGAAGATTTTCCATGCATGGCACATGACCTGTGTTCAAAGTTTCTCATAATGTCTCTATTGCAATTGAACGCGGGGAGGTCGGTCGAGCGGTTCGTTGACGTGCTTCAACCAAAAGTTGGTGACGCAATCCAACGTGACCAAGCAACGGTCATAACTTGTAATTGCCAGCGGAGTATATATATACATTTTTTTGGTGTAGGAGATGATTGTCGCGGCTAGGCATGCAGAGCTGGAGTTGAGCCAGGATCCTCCCTCTTTAGTTGAGGAGACATAAGTGATAGTTCATCCTCATGAGGCATCTTTGACCGAGGATCCTACCATTGACGAACCTAATCTCTAGGAACCTATCCCTAACGTCCATTGGACAAGGATGCTACAAGTTGTGAGACCCCTCCATTGTACTTTGCAACTGAAGACTTCTCCAACCTGGTCGCTCATTAAGATGTTGGGGGAGACCATTTAGGACAACCAGATCCTCTGGGTGTGTACCCTCTGACTGATCTAACAAAAGACCCTTTCTCGACTCTCTTTCTACCCTTCTCGAAAAGGTGGCTAAAATTATGGCAAATTTTATAGGAACTCCTCAAGTAGGGTCCTCGAGTAGAGGGGACAGCGACGCCATGGAAGTAGAGGAGGAGTCTCATGCTATCTTGTAGGAGTCTAATTTAGCATTCGCTGAGGGAACATCCAGCCTTGGAGGCCCCAACTGTGAGTGATCCTGGCTCGAGGGCAGCCCCTCCGAAGGTTGGTTCGGAAGGCATGTCTTCCGCTGTATTGCCTATTGTAAGTCAAATCACGGGAACATGGATGCCTGTCGAAAATTCGGTAAAGAGAGAACCTGAACGTGAACTTGGACCAGCAGGAGCTGAATAGATAGCTGCCACAGAGCCTTTTGGCATCGTGACAGGACCAATAGGAGTTGTAGAACCGCCTCTAGATTCTTCGGGTGAGTGGGGAGTAAGTGTCTTATTTTTTTGCTCCGTAAATGCTTTGAATGCTAATTCTTGTTTTCTTCTGGCCTGACAGTTTTTCAGATGCCAGTCACGGCACCTTCTTCTGTAGGCCTTTCATCGGCACCGCCTCAAATGAACCCGCTGTCTTTGCCTGACGCGGATGACTATGCCTTCCTCCATGTGGATTCTTTTTTTTATATTCTAAGATAGGGGGCATCTGGCATCTTAGAGAGGGGCCGGCCTTTCACCCAGGACAAAGCTTCGGCGCTGTCTCTAGTAGAATAGATCTGAACTTACCCTGGGTAAGATGCTAAGGTAGGTGTATTAGAAGCACAGGTAAAGGAGCTTGAGAGTTGCCTCGCAGAGTTGACGTCGCTGGACAACACAGGTCTCATGGCTTTGGTTGCTGAAGAGAAAGCTTGCCTAATTGTATCTATGGCTAAGGCTATGTCCGCGTACCCTCTTCGCAAGAAGATTCTTGATCGTGAAGCGGTGGAAGCAGGTGCCAAAGAGTTGGAGTTTGTCGCTTCTCGAGAGATTCGTGCTCGTACCAAGGAGATGCTAGCCAACCATCTATCGGACGTATGAACACATATTGGACAACTTCAAGCAAAGAAGGCAAAGCTCAAGTCCGATGCTCGTCGCATGAAGGATGAGGAACTCACCCTTATTGAGCAAAAGGATGCCAAATCATGGTACGCCACGCACTTGAAGGTTCAGATGGTGGATTTAGAGGCCGAGCATAAATGACTGGCCATCTTTCAGGATGAGGTCGTACTTCACCAGAAAGCTCAACGCCGGGCTGCTGACAGTATCCAGATTAAAGCGGATTAACTGAGGCATCAGATTGACGAGCTGTGCGCGGATACCGATGACTCCCAAGGATCATAGCTTTTCATTCTTTCCTTTTTTTGTTCTTCTTCCTTTTTTTTGAGGGCCTTAGCATGCTTTTTGATGTAGTTTTCTTATTTTTTGAGACAAAAACTTTCTATTTTGCTGATATAATAAAAAAAATTCTAGTAGACTTATTATTTTTTGTACACCTGGGTGTAAATAATAAGCTTTTGGTGAACCAATCACCGCTAACCTACTTGTGATGGAGTACGAATGATTAGTTTAGGTGGTTTCGCAAGTTTGGAGATAGGAAGGTTTGAGGTTAGAAATGTGGTTCAGAGGTAATATGGACGTAAACTCACAATTCTGGGGTAAAGTTTACTCAGAGGTAATATGGACATGGTAAACTTTACTAGGGAGAGTACATTAATAAACCATAGTTTTATGGTAAGGTTTACTCAGAGGTGATATGGACATGGTAAACCTTATCACTAATGTTTGGGAATGTAGTTCAGAGGTAATATTGACGTGAATCCACAATTCCACGATAAAATTTACTCAGAGATAATAGGGACATGGTAAACTTTACTAGGAAGAGTACGGTAATAAACCATAGTATCATGGTAAGGTTTATTCAAAGGTGATATGGACATAGTAAAATTTACTAGGGAGAGTATGGTAATAAACCATAATCTAATGGTAAGGTTTACTCATAGGTGATATGGACATGATAAATTTTACTAGGGAGAGTACGGTAATAAACCATAGTCTCATGGTAAGGTTTACTCAGAGGTGATATGGACGTGGTAAATCCTATCACTAATATTTTTGGGAATGTAGTTCGGAGGTAATATGGATGTGAACTTACAATCACATAAGAAAAAATTATGGATCCTTTACCTATTGCATACTTAGGATTCCTAAGTACAGGTAACAGATTTATCTGTATGCTATAGACGGACATAAGAAGAAGAAACAAACTTGGAGAGGGGAAACATAAGCCTTTATGCTCCCCTGGTGGTAATGACATTTTAATTTGGAGGCAATTCCTTACTGAGGAAATAAGGGACTTCTTCCAAAGGGATTATATCATCGAATAATTATGCATCGATAGATGCTGCGAAGTATTCTTCTAACTCATCTTAGTGGCTACCAATGACGCTGGTAGTACCGAGGCTTTCCTATGGAGTTTGACTACCAGGTGCTCTAGGATTCTTACTACAAGGGGTTCCTTGTTTGGAAGGTGTCTCAACCTCCAAGGCTTGACCACTGGGGATTCATGAGCCTTCTTATGGATCTTGACCACCATATGAGCAACTGCGGGGACTGGGCATCCTTTAAGATGAATCCTTAGAGGAGTGTCTGAGGCTATAAATGTGTCGTCTTCGTCATCGGCGTCGTTGGCACCTTCGTCTGAGTGGATTTGTTTGTACAAGATCGAGTCAGAGTAGTACGCCTCGATTCTCTTGAAAGTATCCACGTTAGTGAATTCAGTTTCGACGATGCCATTTTCGTTGAAGTACTTCAACCATTGATGGAGAGTAGATGGAACAATCATATGTTCATGTATCCATGGTCGCCCAAGCAAAAAATTGAAGGATACTTCCACGTCAATGACGTAACAAGTCTCCTCTGTAGGGAGGTACCCAATTTGGCATTCCAGACGAATCTTGCCTAGCGAATAACTTCTCCTAGCATTGAAGCCGTTGATGGTGGTATTAGTGGCTTCCAGCCGATGCATCGGGATGCTCAGAGTTTGTAGTAAGCTTCGTAGGATGATGCTGATAGATGATCCGAGGTCGATATATATCTGATCCATTTTAATGGCTCCTATGTATCCTATGTAATACATGGGATGATCGTGCCTATTATTTTTTAATAACATGTTCTGCTGGGATAATGTGACACTCGGGATCGTCTCCATCGTATTATTGCATTGAGGACATGCGGTGGCATTCTCAGCTGTTGGCTTTACTTGAGCCAAATAGGAGTCTGTATTTTGCAATGCCTCACTTAGGGCATTACGGGTCTTTTTGGAAATGCGCAAGAGCTCGAAGAGTGATAGCTTCATGGGAGTGTTGGCCAATTGTGCCAGTATATTGAAGCTATAGGGCTTGCCCAGCCCTTATGTTACATCCTTTTGCAGAGACTTATCATAACGAGTTTCCTTCTGCTTTTGCTTGTCCACCGTCATAAGCTAGGAAGGACCCTGATTAGAGGCCGAGAGATTACATGTTAGAGGTGTAGAGTCATCGGAAATATTGTAATCGTGTTGATAAGTTAGCCCCAACCTGGTCACTCCTGCTAGAGCTTCGTTTGTTGTTGGGGAGATCGCGTGACAAGATTTGGTCTGCTTCCCTTTGGCCTTAAAAACTGGCGGTGTTGTTGACTGTGTCATGTCCGGGACGAGGTCTGGATGTATCTATATGACTTCGCGTCTTAGGGTCACAATTGGAACCAACCCTTCTGATCAGACTGGGGGGAGATTAACGACCTCCATGGTTGTCCTTGGTATAGGGATAACACCATCTTTGGCCTCTGTTGTCGGAAAAGTGCCAAACTAGATAGATACCATATTTTCTATGATGGTCTTGTCTTCGTCCAAAGAAAGAAATTTGTAGTCGATGAGTCGTTGTATCTTCATTTTCAACATGTAGCAGTCCCACGTAGGGTAATAGACGTATCAGTGGTACTGACAATACTTGGGATTGTCCACCTTACCCACTTTATTAGGATGTTTAATGTCGGGTAGCTTGAGCTTGTTATCTATGATCAAAACATCGAAGAGTTCCATGACCTCGTCGTCATTAAAGGAATAATTTTCCTGTACTGCTAGTGGCTCGGTCAGCTTAGCAACATAAGAGGTTGGATTTTTGGCCAAGTTTACTGTCAAGGCCTGTTTCCCTTTATTGTCACGATTATTGTTTGTGACGAAAGGACGCTTTCCCTTGTCTTCAGTGCTGAGAGTTTGGAATCCCAACGAGCGGACGTCTTTGGTGCTCTTTTCAGCGACGTCGCGTTGCTAAATATCGCTAATTAGTGACGCTGCGTCGCTAAACGTCATTAATTTAGCGACACATTTAAGTCGCTAAAAAATGTCGGCATAGCGACGTTTAGCGACATTTTTTCTTTCAGCGACTTGCTTTATTTCGACTTCTTTAAAACGTCGCTAATTACGTCGCTAAATATGATTAGCGACATTTTTTGGTCATTTAGCGACGTTTTTAAATGTTGCTAATTTGACTTTTTCTAGTAGTGATGATGCTTATGATGAACGTTGTCTAGTCGGTGATTGGGCCAGATGTCATCCAGAGTCTCACAGTAGGTAGAAGATTCTTTTGCCATGTGTTCCTCAATAAGGACTCAGGAATACCATGAGGCAATTTCAGCGCTACCTGTCAGAAATGCTCGATGTAGTTCCGTGTGAGCTTTCGATCTCCCTAGGTGATGTACATGAGAGAAGAAATAGTCATATACATTCTTCCTTCATAAAATCGGGCAAGGAACATGGCCCTAAGTTCATCGAAGGAGGAAATGCACTTATTTGGGAGACTGCAGAACCACTCAAATTCGACCTCAGATAATGCTCTGACAAACAAGTTGGTAAGTAGGGCATCGTCCGGAGGAAGATGGCCAGTTGTAGACTAGAAGTATCTCAGCTACTTTTGGGTCGATGTCTTCCCATTGAATGAATCCAGCAACAATGGTTTGTATTTGGGAGGGTATACCACATTATCCTACTCGGGAGGATAGGGTTGCCGAATCCCAAGCTTCTGGAGCCTATCTTGGTTGTCCTGAGCATCTACGCGGTCACGTATGTCCCTTAATATCTCCTGGATATCCTCTGTCAGAAGGGGAATAGAGGATCGAGGAGCTGTATGATTGCTTACAACCTTAGGAACCAGGTCAGGCGTATCGAGTCCTTCGTTTGTTCGTTCCGGCGCTTGCGGCTGTGTTGGGGCGATACTTTCTCTGAGTTCTAATACTGTGTGAGTCAGAGTCTATATTAAAGTGCTCAGAGCCTGCATCATGGCTTTGAGCACCTCCAGACGTTGTTTATTACTAGATTCTGCGTCCTGTTCATCTTCTTCCATGTACACTGGCATTATACGAGATGTGTTGGACGGGAATGTGGACACCATACTTTCTGCCTCAGATGATTGGGTTTTGTTGTTCTCAAGGAAAATGAGCATTACTGCATCGTCTTCGAAACTTGAAGGGTTGCTAACCCCAGTCTTGATTGAGGGTTCATTTTGAAGGGTATGACTACCCCCTGCTAAGTCATCACTCGTTTGCAAGGATTCACCTTCTTTTTGGAAGGCCGGGTTGTAGTGAAACACCGGGAGATTGCCACCCCCAGCTTCAGCAGCAGCTTTGCTTGGGGAGGTATGGCTACCCCCATCCTTCGTTCGCGAGAGCGTGCCTTGAAATACCTCCACAGTAGGTACCAGTCTGCTACCTCATAGACGACTTCGTAGAGTGCTGACTGGCACCCTTACGGTTGGCAAGCCTTTCTTCGAGATCTTCTTCAGGGGAGATGATCTCCATATTGAGAAGCATAAAGCAATAGGAAATTCCTTCTCTTCATACAATGGCCTCCGGGGACGTCATCGAGTTGGAATTGCTGATTGCAATTGCTCAAACACCGAATGTCTTTTTAGAGGAATCAGAGATTGAGTACAGCAGCAGTTAATAATGATGCTGGCACATGCGTGTCTTTGAGGGGACACATCCTGTTTGAGTGTTGCTTCTCTTTTCTTACGCTTATGAATAATCATGTTGCACAAATCAGACGATGAAAGTATATTTTCCACCCCCATTTCACGTGCTCGGGTAACCCTTGCACATGGAGGTGAAAGCGAAGATTTTGCTCCCCGATCCGGTTCTTCCGTAGAAACTATAACTGAATCGTTAATGAAAGACTTGGTATGAGATAGACTCCCTCTATGCGCGCAACCAGATTGAGCGCATGGGTCTATCCTCCCAATGTTCTTCACTCGACTTGGGTTTTGTGCGCTACCGGCATCCAAGTGAGTTTTAGAAAGCTCCAAGGGTCGACCCACTTTTGGCACATGTGCCCTTGGGCCTTCCCTATAGATTTTTCTATTGGCAGCGTGCGTTACTAACAACGACACATGATTTTGGAATGCTGATGATGCAGCCCCTAGAGCGTGCATGGATCGAGGTGTTTTGGATTTTCTTGCACCATCGTCCTTAGGCGCATAGTACAGGGAGTCCATGGTAGGGGTACGCGAGCCCCTGTTGGTAGCAGTCTTGCTTGGAGGAGACTTCATGTGCCTGTGATCGGCGTATCTCTTCGGGCCTTGATGGCACTAGATGCGCGTATGCGAGAACTTGGCACAGCTTTAAAGGAAGAGACAGGATGCACATACATTTTATGTGCATCTGCAGCTGAAGTCGGTGATATCTCTGGAGCAGAGTTTGGGTCTGGCGCTGTGGCTTTAGCAACTCATATTCTGCGAACTTTTTGAGGTCGTGCGGGCCTTGGCAAGGAACTAGACTTGTTGGTGGAGTACAGGTCAACCGCGTGTGCAACTGTGGCATGGGGTGACGATGCATCGGGTACCAACCTTGGGATTGGCGCATCAGCACTAACATACCAAATTTTGTGAGTCCTGCGAGATCGTACGGACCTCATGGTAGAGTTGGCTTGCCCAGCGTGTCTTTGAACGCCTATTGGTCGAAGTAGACGACCAACATCGTCTGAGTTGATCCTATCATGGTCACATCAGATTGTGTCACTAGCTTCTCGTTGGAGGAGAAACACTTCCCCAGCAGAGTCGCCATTTTTGTCGACATCGTAAAAAATAGTATTTTGTGTAAAGGTGTACAATTCTTATTTATTGTAAATTGACAAAGAGTACAAGAGAAATCCTATAATGAGAATCTAAGTATAAAAGATCTGGACAAGTGTAACGGTGGAGATCTAGCACTGCAGCGGCTCTTTACTTCGTTAACTATCCGGGACCAAGAAGGTTGACGAGTCGGCGGCACTCTGTCTTTTCCCCTTCTTTTGTAGAGGCGGCTACTGGCTTCCTCCTTATTTTACGTATTTTTATGTATGGATCGATCCCCCTCTCCTTCTCTTTTCATGTGGGGAAAATGCCCACTATTTATAGCTTTGGGGAGAGGCGTTCATGCGCGCATTACATGCTACCGAGCGGTGGCGCATGCTGCTATCAACGGCGCATGGAGCCCATGCTACCATGTATTTAGCTGAGATCTGGGGTTGCTGATGCCCATAATACTCATGACACGTGTCAAAGTTGATTATAATTTCACATTGGGAGTACGTCCGCCTGGCACATGGAAATAATGTAATAGTGGCGCATGCCTCTGTTTAGCGCATGGGAACACGTAATATGATTAGTGGCGTATGGCACTACTTGGTGCATGGGAACACTAATACGTTTAGTGGCGCATGGCACTGCTTGGCACATGGAAACACGTAATATGATTAGTGGCGCATGATACTGCTTGGCACATGGAGACACTAACACATTTAGTGGCGCATGACACTACTTGGCATATGGGAATACGTAATACGATTAATAGCACATGGCACTGCTTGGCATATGACCTGTGTTCTCTTTGGCGCATGGGTAGAGATTTTCCATGCTTCTACAGCAAGTAAATAAAAATAGAAGCTGGTATAAACTGGAATAGAGAATGGAAATAAACTAGCTATATGTTTAAAATATTAGTTTGCTATGTGATCGGCTTGGGATCTGGATCAGGACTGCTATATATGATTAGCTATGATACATGTATGGTCATGATAACCATATGTAAGACGTAAGGTTAGCTATGATGCAGGAAGGGTAAGGCTAATCATATCTAGCAAGATATGAGACATATAATATGGTCAGGCTAACCATACATGTGGTGCATGGTTAGCTATGATGCATGTAAATGTGGGGTATGATCACATAACTTGCTAATATTTTTCCCGTCCTTCGACTAGTATAGTGGATTCAACCATGACACATTATGTCACATGATTCATGGAACAGGGGACCAAACTACTCCTGAATCGGTGTCTATACATGTACAAGAATCACATGACATGTACAGGGTCATCTAGAAAATAACATCTCATGCTGGAATCCAGGATATACTAATCCGTGTATCCTCGTGTCAGGAATCAAGTATATAACAATAAATATCTAGAATCATAGTAATTATCAAAATAACAAAAACTGTCAGAGAATGTACTCGCCTAAAATCTGGTGCTGAATCTCAAATAGTGTCTGAAACGGTGTCTCAAGGACCTAAATATGAATAATCAAATCAAAATAGTGTTTTGGAATTATAAACATGCTATACTTGCTTGATACTAGATCTCTCAGTCAACACTAGGTCAAAAAAAGTCAAACTAGTCGAACTAGGTTAACTCTAGCTAAAACTAGGTTGTCTCTAGGTCTCTAGGTCATATCATGTTATTATCTAAGGTGTACTAATTAATACCAGTTAATATCTTAACTTATTCTAGTTATCACTACTAACTAAGTTAACATTAGCTATCCTAGGTTAACTAGTATGTATAATTCATATACCTTAGCTAATACTCATAGTGCTTAATATTTACTTAGTATTACCTAACTAACACTAGCATCACTTACCTTAATTCTAAAACTTGGTATCACTACACCATGGCTGACACGTAACCCACTCCTAATACACCTGATACATACTAACCACCATGTGTGCACAACTCTCACTCTCTTAAAAAACTTAAACACACTATTTATACTAACAATGAACTCATAAAACTCACTAGACAACCTCAAGTCCTCACTGCACATGCCCCTCATGAACTTACTGTTACTAATACTACTATTTCCCCTTTTGCAACTTAATATTGCAGTGATATCACCTCCCAGTCCAATCCTACACACCACCCTTACAATTGGATTGACAAACATATTCACTGTGCTGAACCACCCCACCCTCACTCCCTATTGCATGCTCTTACTGCAAACTCCAAATTGAACCTTGCGATACCCCTCACCCTAATAACTTTGGTATATATCCCTTCGTGATCCCCCATGCTCCTTATTGTCACTATTGTTACATTCAAACACAGTTTTAATTATTGATTACATCCATATAGTGTACTATTAAGACGTTAACTTGTAGCTCATACACCATATCTTGATACTAAGTATAAATGCCCATACCTTGTCATTACCTAATGCACCCTGCTTAATTCATAACTTAGTGCTCAAGTGTGCTACAACACAACAAGGCTTCTCTAAATAGGGACTTCACCCCTCATTCAATGCCTGAACAAGCCTTATGTTTCCCCCTCACAAAAGCAACATCACCAACATCTACAACCACCCAAGTAACTGTTGCGGTAATAGCAGTACTCGAGCAGTCCCTCCCCTTGCTCACATACAAACTATATCTATCAGTCATTGACAACCTGACATCGACATCCCTTATCAAACGCTGCACCCAACCTACCGATACACATCACTTCAAGTCTACTACAAACCCCCAAGACTCTAGCTCCTTACTTGGACCTTGGTGCACCCAGTACACTGTTACACTGGTATCAGACCAGACTTGCATCAGTGTGTCCTCTACTGCCAACACCTGAGCATCAACTGAATACCCTCATCTGAAACATCCCCTCCCCTCACTCATAGAAACATGCCCGAGCTTTCCCATAGCAGTGCACAAGTGTGCAACTACTGCACACTGAGACCCCTTCCAAAATGCAACTGGAACCACACTTAACCCCCATTCACAGTTTATACACCCATTATTTGGTACTGATAGCAATTCTTAGTACACTAACATTCCTAATACACAATTCCTTATATATATATATATATATATATATATATATATATATATATATATATATACTATTGAGTATACTATGATACCCAAATACCCCAAGACACAAGACAATCTCTAGCGTATGGAACTTCCTATAGAACACCCAACTAGTGAACTCAGGTGCCCACTTATGAAGAACTGGGTGCACAGACCTACAAACCAGTCTCTCCAAGTTACCCCTATACCTGATGCACACACAGCCAAAACCTCCGCTCACATACATAACTATGCTCTCTAGTGTAATACACACACTCAAGTCTAAGATACCTATTTAACCCATGGTATTACCATCACATATGAAACACACCCTCAATTCACACATTGTCACAGTATGCAATAACACTATTTCAAGCCCTATCACTGATACACATAATATGACACTCATACTAATTCAACACACATTGGTTAACTTTCTAATGCAGTTCACCCGAGCTTGCACTTCCATTACACCCCGATACATGGATACACATTTGTCCATACTGTTATCAGTCAAGTGCAGCACATACATACGAGCATGCTATTACTACTATAATTAGGGACTGCTGCAAATGTCCCCAAATTCCCCAACTGATGCCTCTTTTACTTCTCAAAGGGAGGCACAACTGCTATCACACATAACCAACTAACCTTAACAATATCAATTACCCAACTACTTATTGAATACTTGGTATTGGCGACTTACTGATACTCTAAGATATATACTAATACATATAACACATGACATCCCCTCGAGCCACACCTCACTAATTTTGGTTTCAGTGAACAATTTTTCCCCAAAACTCTGTGGCTACCCCTATACTACTACTCCTATTAACTGTTGTAGGCAGTCAATCTCTGATACATTGGTGTATCAGTTCTGATCTTGCTCAAGCCTACTACTGTCACGCTCTCCCTAAATATCTGATGCCTGCAACCTGTCTGACCAATGCACCCGACTGTATAGCAGTGTACTTGCATCAAATCACCTTCGCTTGTGATGCATTGCTCCCCCCTTCATTCCCTAATAATGCCACTGCACTTATCCTCAACTGAGCCCCCTTAACCTACTGCCAACTGCAGTTTTCACACACTGCATATTGAACACCCAGCACACCTCGATCACATATAATTTCTACTTCACTGACTCCCTCTAACTTCTCAACCAAAGCACACATACACTCGAATACACACTCAAGAATCAACCACACTCTCACAACAAAGACACTCATGTTACCAAAATTACCAATCCGTGATACACCTATTGATACGCTACCTACATCCAAAGCCCTTCAACTTGCTGATTCCCATGCCCAATATAACTTGATACTTGATCTATTCCTTCTCATGTTATACACTAATTGATGCACCACTCTATACACTAAACAGTGTACACATGACCTGCTGCACGCTCCCCCACTGCTACAGCAATGCCTCTCGAACTGACCACTAACCTTCCCTCTTCTCTAGCACAGCTCCACCCCCTTCTCTTGACTGCAACACAGACACATCACAGCACAACACCACCTCACTATCTCTCTTACCCGACTCACTGAGCACACACACACACACTCCTATATATGACACTAATACATGTATAATTATATACATATATATGATACAATAACATATATCTAATACTATATGGGCAAAATAACCAACACCTAGTGTGCACCATACTATGACAACACTAATATACATGATTCACACCAAAACTATCATGATACACTCTCCAATCATCATGATATCAATCATAATCCTAATTTGACACCAAATACAACAAATAGACACCACACAAACAGTTTGTGGTCTAAACTCACATTTTTCCTAATTTTGAGGCACACATCAACATTCCACAAAAAGAAAATCATATACCTAGCAAAATGAGGGCTCATATACCTAGATCTAGCCAAATAGAGCTAATTCTACCTATGAGAGGATTTCTATAGGTCCAATGGTTGTTCTTAACCATAAATAGAGTAAAAAAAAGATAATTACCTAGGTTTTGAGTGACCTCCTTGAAGAACTCCGAATTGGACACGAGAAAGATGAAGCGGATACGATACTCAATATTTGGACTCCTCTTCAAGCTTCCTTTAGCAATGACAAGCTCTTTAGCCTCCTTGGAAAATGAAAATAAAAATGAGAGGGATGAGATTTGGAATCAATTGATTAGGGTTTTCTTCTCAATTTTGGGATAAACTAATTAGGAAAGCAAATGGGACTTTAATAAATAATGAAGGCTTATATAGGCTTCCACTTATAGTTAAGGTTAGGGTTAGGAATAGTTTGATATGAATCAAAAGCACATCTCCGTTCTATCATGAATATGATCCAACTAAACCATAGGATAAAATATTCTATTCTTGAGTTAATTGGATTTAATGGACCTAATCTAGTCATGAACAACTAATGACTGAAATAGACTCAACCCAAATAGTCTAAACTTAATAGCTAACCCAATAGTAACATAATAAATATATATAATATTCTAATATTCAAATAATGGTCAAATGACAAAAATATTCTTGCTTAAATGACAAAAATATCCTTGCTATGAAAATTTGGTGGTTACACTTTCTAAGTGAGTTTAGTTTATTATTCATATTAACTGTGAGTGAATTTATCGATGTTGAGTATTCCACCGAAGGGGTCGACGAACCCAGAAAATTCAACAGAGAGTTACTTCGGGTCTATTTATATAAATTGTGATTTTATAACTGCAGGTAGAGTTTTGTTGGAAACTATTTTATAAACTGCATCCTATTTTTTTTAATTTCCAGTTAACGAAGTTTTGCGACGTTCTGCGACGTACAATTACGTTGCTAAAAAGTATCAAAACGTCGCTACATGGTACCATGGACGTCGCTAGCACGTTCCTAACATGCTGACATGGTAAAATTTACCATGTCGGCATTATTGTAGCAAAATGTCCCTTATATAGTCGCTAATATAGCGACGTGTTGCAACCAAAGCTTACGTCGCCAATTTAACGATGACACGTCGCTAATCGTCGCATATTCTGCGACGACTAGCGATGTTTTTGTTGTCAGTGACAATGTAATACGCGACAAAGTAAAAAATGTTGCCAATTACGTCGCCAAATTATTTTAGCGACGTTAGTTTACATATTAGCGACATTTTTGGACGTCGCTAATATATGTTATTCTGGTAGTGAAAAATGAGAGAAAAATATCGACCCAAAATGACAAAAAAGAATAAAAACAACAAAAAATGACAAAAATGTCTACAACTAAAAAAATAGCAAAAATCAAAAAAATTAAAATGACAAAAATATCAAAAATGATCAAAATGACAAAAAAATGATTAAAAAAGAGAAAAAACAAAAACCAACAAAAAATGAAAAAAGGGCAAAAACGGCAAAAAACAAATTTTTTTAAAAAAAAGATCAAAACGACATAAATGACAAAAAAGAATAAAAATCGACCCAAAACGATAAATATGAACAAAAACGACAAAAAACAACAACAAAAACCGAAAAAAGACCAAAAACAAAAAGGGATCATAAACGAATAAAACAAAAAAGATAAAAAAGACCAAAAACGACAAAAATAAGTTATAGTATAAATAACTTAATATAAATAAGTAATTAAGAAATACAAACATAAAATTACGTAGCCTAGAATTTAGAGTAGATACATATATATATATTGTAATTTTTGATAAATGATTTTATATAATGATAATTTTGAATTAATAGGCCCAACCAAGTCCCCGGTAACCATAATTTTAGCGCGACAATGGACTAAATCAGGCAAGTATACCTTGCCAACTTGTACAATATTTATGTATATTTATTTTCACTCGTTCTTGTTCATGACTATTTCTTTCTTGTTTTAACACATGATTTCTTGTCCATGCTTCACGGTGCTTATTTATTTATTCCATATATAATGCTTGTCTTTTTTTTTTGTCACGTACTTGATCAATGTTATACCATACTTGTGTTTCGTACTCTTGTGCGCTCAACATGACTTGATCACATATCCCCGTACTACTTGGACTATGACTTAACTTGATAGGAGATTGACTTGACTTGACTGGACCTTTGTATTCGCTTTAGGCGAGGAGATTGATACTAGGATTGGCTACTTTGACCAGTCTCTATTGGGAGAACCTTGCATTGGGCTACAATAGAGATTTTTTTTATAGATTGGGAGACTTTTACCTTGGCTACTCTCTATAGGAATTATTCGATTTATTTGTTAGCCACGTCTAATACCACACTTCTTTTTGGCATTCCACCATCTTAGTGTAGTGTTCCTTGTGGCCTAATTATGGTTATCCCTTGTGTTATTTTTCTTGTTTTCTTTACATCTTTATTTACTGTTATATTGAGCATGTATATTATGTATCTTTCTACGTCCCTCTGAGAACCTGATTTCCTTCCAGGTATATGTTGATATCGATGCATAGGATATTTGGATAGATGTGATTTCTTCTACAGGATTCCAATATCGCTAGTGGTTTCTTTCATCGTTCTCTCATGTTTATATTTACTATCATGACATTCACTGCTGTTATAGCCTTTAGTTTTGCGAGCTTTATCCTTCTCAAACTCGATCGGATGAAGTGTAATATTAGGCGGCCAGCTATAATGCACTTTGTTCATTTCTCGATATTTGTTACTGTGGATTGAGATATAGACTTGATTGTGATATTGTAAAGATTTATAGATAGTTAGAATATCCAACTCAGACAGCGTATATATATATATCCAAGTTGGGCTGAAGTCCACTTGATACGTAACTGGTCATTGCCACATATCCTTGTCCTACGTATTTTGGGATTAGGGCATGACGGGTCCTGATACGTTGGAACTTATTCCAATGCATGTCTTCCACGTTGACGGTCTCCTTTGTGAAGCATGTAGTGTGAATGAGTCTTCTTCTTAAGCGAAGAGTGTTGTTATGCTTAAATGATAACAGATTTAACCGTCTACTAAACAGTTGGCACTTTAATCATTTATATTTGGCACTTGAAAAGTTATCTTAGCTTCAAGATTGGCATTTGACAAACTCTTAAGTGTGGGAAACTATTCACAACCAAAATAAGTTAAATTAGCGATATATTTAGCAACTCGAGATTAAGACATCGTTAATATTATAGAAATTAGCGACATCTTAAAATAATGTCGCTATCGACGACTAACTACGACAATTAGCGACTACAGTTAGGTAATGTGAAAATAATGTCGCTATCAGTCGTTGAACGTCACTGAATTTTTATTAGTTGCAACGTTAAGCGACTTTATTTTACCGACATCGCTAATTTATGTAATTTTGGTAACTCTTAGTGACGTTTATCCCTGTTGTCGCTATTTTTTTAATATACTGGTTCAGATTCACTTCCTCCCAAATTAAAAATTCTAAAAAAAACCGCCCCCTTTCGGCTTTCCCCTTCTCCTTCGGCGCTCTAGTCCGTGCTCCTTCCCTTCCGGTGCTGCCCTTCTCCTCCGGCCCTCTCTTCTCCATCTCCCATTCTCCTCCGGTGCTCTAGCCCGTCCCCTTTCTCCTCCGGTGCTCTAGCTCGTCCCCCTTCTCCTCCGGCGTTGTCCTTCTCCTCCAGCCCTCTATTATCCATCTCCCGTCAGGTAAACCCTAAACCCTAATTCTCCCCACACAAACACACACTGAGTACATAGAATATACACGCACACAGAGACATGGACACGGACACACACTGACACAAGGACACACACAGACACACGAACACACATACATATTTGTTTTTTTAAATCTTAAAGAAGAAATTGGGATATAATATAGATCCTCTGCCTCATTCATTTTGTAGCATATTTTTCTCTGTTTCTTTTCTTTTTTTTAGTAGGTAGCATGTGGCTAGATCTACCACTGGACTATATTGAAAGAAGTTTGACACGACACAAATTTTGACACGACACAAAATTATTTTTAATCGTGTTATCAAATTAATCTCCTTATGTAACATAATTGGGACTTGTTTCATTAATCATCTTGAATAAAAACACATTTTGAGACACTTTATAGATCAAGAGAAACCTCGACCTTGCCAGCTGTACGTGTATCGAGTTTAAGACCACGATGTGACCAGAATTGACTTGCCCCCAAAAGAAACAAAAGAATGTTGGGCTTTCGCTCTTGTGGTTCAACATAGGAATACTTCTTAGATCGTCCCAATTAAAGCTGCTCAAGTGCTTTCTAGATCGTACTTAAATAAATAGCAGCATTTGCATTGGCAGCATCAATTGCAGCAACATTAGCAGCAGCTTTTGCAGCATCAGCAATTGCAGCCTCAATGTTTGGGGATAGCATTGTACTATGATAGCAGTGCACTGTAGTAGTTTGGGTTTCTAGATATCAGTACCTAATTTGTAGTGTGTTGATATGTGTGTACCTACGAGTGTGTATCAGTGGTGTAAGTTCCTATAGCAGTGCACTGTAGTAGTTTGGGTCGCTAGATAAACCCCTTCGGCACGGCTGCTCCCCTGGCATGGCTCCTCCCCTCCGACTTCCATTTACTGGAGTTTGAATTCTTTGACTCTACTTTCCGCTCTAGTACCGGAAGCCATGAGACATAAGTCTTCTCTTCTCTTTCATATTTCAGTCTCATGGCTTTTGGTGCCAGAGCGTAAGATAGAGCCAAAGGTCTCATGGATTTTAGGTTTATTTATCTATTTCTTATTAGGTTTCTAGCTAGGTCAAGATACAAGTGAGTATATTGAGTATGTGAGTGTCCACATATTCCTTGTGAGTCATATCTATGAAAATTTTTTTACTTCTGTAAGTCTTTTTGAGGCTTTTCGAGTTTGACTTAAATAACCAAGTTTTGACCTAGAGACCGAGATTCAAGTTAGTGTCATGGGTATTTGAAACTGTCCTAGTATCAAGATACAAGAGAGTATCAATATGTGATATTTTGTACCATGGTATGTGATATCCACATGAATGGATCACAAGGAATACGTGACGACACCCATATCCTAAATTGGAGTTGTCAACATGTCTACTAGGTTTAGAAATCAATATCAAACTTATCTATTTACTTATTTTAGGGATACTCATGAGTCACGATATGGATACTCATGCATCACAACTAGAATACTACAGGTATGACCTAAATACTCACTTTGATGAACATTTGGATAATATACTTGAACAGTGTCTATTCATCTTTGTAGAAGTATCTAGATATGGATATGAATTACTACCCGCATCATCGTTCGTGGATGTACAACCGTCATTATGATAACTTATACGGTGTGTGGGATGAATACATAGAGGGAGTAGAACAGCTCCTGCAGTTCGTCAAGGCGTTCCCTGAGTACATAGACTACAAAAAAATTAAGTGTCCATGTGTGGAATATCGTAACTTGAAATATCATCCAGAAGTGGATGTGACATATCAATTATACTCGAGGGGTTTCACTCCGAATTACTATAAGTGGACCTCACACGGAGAGCTTGTGCAATTAGCATCAGAGCAGGAGACTTATGTGGAGCCATATATGAATGTCCACGAGCATGGTGATTTCAACGACGGGTACGTGAATATGATTTTCGAAGCTACAGGACCTAGTTTCGATCCGGACAATCATAAAGCAGTTGATGAGGCACCGAATGTCGATACTGTAAAATTTATGGAGTTGTTGGAGAATGTAAGGACTCCAATGTATCCTGGTTGTGAGGATCATTCACCGTTAGAGGTAGTCACCAGGCTGTTGAGCATAAAGTCTAATTTTAACATGTTACAAGAATGCTACAACCGAATTATAGATATCTTGCCGGAGGGTGCCAAGTTACCTACAGAATTCTATCGATCTAAGAGAATGGTTAGATCGCTATAGATGGGTTATGAGAAAATTAATTCGTGTCGCAACGGGTGCATGACGTACTATAAAGAAGACAAAGATGAAGCAGTGTACAGATTCGGTGGTGTTGATCGCTATAAGGCAACTGATACTGAAAAGACTCTCGGAGCAAGGAAGCCGACAGATTCGATGCACTACCTACCTTTGACACCGCGGTTGCAAAAGTTATTTATGGTGAAGAAAACTGCCGAAAATATGAGTTGGCACAGGCGGGAACAGATCGAAGGAGTGTTGGATCATCCATCTGATGAAGAAGCATGGAAGCACTTTGATTGAGAGTATCTTGGATCCGCGTAAACTCAGATTGGGGCTCTCCTCCAGCTGTTTTACCCCATTTGGACTTTCGGGCTCCCAATATTTGTGTTGGCCTATGATGGTCACCCCGCACAACTTACCGCCTTGGATGTGCATGAAGACTCCGTATATGTTTCTAACCGTTATCATTCTGGGTCCGAACAATCCCAAGAGGAACATTGATGTGTACTTACAGCCATTCATAGATGTGTTGAATCATCTATGGGAAGTAGGCGTCAACACGTATGATGTTTCCAGAAAGCAAAATTTTTAGATAGGGGCCGTACTTATGTGGACCATCAACGACTTTTTGGCCTATGTAATATAATCGGGATAGAGAACTCATGGTTGTCTCTCATGTCCATATTGTATGGACCGTACTAAGGCTTTCCGTTTGAAACACAGAGGAAAACCGTGCTTCTTTTATTGTCATCGACAGTTCCTGCCGAAAGATCATTCGTTCTGGAGGAACATGAATGCATTCCATACCGGCGTTGTGGAGAAGGCCGATCCACCACCAAGGTGGTCCAAAAAGACGATATGGAAGGAGGTCAGAGATTTTTTAAGTGCTATCGAAGATCCTACAAGAGGGTACAAGTGTGATAGATTTGGTCAAACTCATAAATGGACAAAGAGGAGCATATTCTGGCACATGCTATATTGGAGCACTAATATGATCAGACATAACCTTGATGTCATGTATATCGAGAATAATGTGTTTAACAACATAATTAATACTGTGATGGACTTAAAGGAAAAGACGAAAGACAATCCTAAGGCCAGATTGGACTTAGAAGAAATATGCTGATGCCCTGCCTTGCATTTGATAGAGGAAGGGAATGGGAAGGTGATGCAGCCTAAGTCAATTTTCTCATTGGACAAGAAGGACAAAGGGAGACTTTGTAGGTGGATCCAGGGCCTAAAATTTCCAGATGGGTACGTGTCAAATCTGAGAAGATGCGCCGATCCGAAGGAGAACAAACTGACGGATAGGAAGAGCCACGATTGTCACGTATTTAATGAGAGGTTAATTTTTGTTGTATTTTGGGAATTCTTACTGCAGGTAGTTTGGGATCCATTGACAGAGCTTAGTATATTCTTTAGAGATCTTTGTTCTACTAAGTTGCTAGTCGATCGTCTAGAAAAGCAGGAGAAAGACATTGCGGTAACACTTTGTAAGCTTGAGAAAGTGTTCCCTCTTGGATTCTTTGACTCCATGGAGCATTTGCCGATTCATCTTTCCTATGAGGCACGCATTGGTGGACCTGTCGATTATCGATGGATGTACCCGTTCGAGCGACATCTGAACCATCTCAAGTGGAAGGTAAAAAATAAGGCACGGGTGAAGGGTTCTATTTGTGAAGCCTATGTTCTAGAGGAGATTACAAACTTTTGTTCGATATATTTTAAGCCTCATGTTGCTACTAATAGAACGAGAGCTCCCAGAAATGATAATGGGTATCAGGAATCTAATAAGGCAATACTGAAAGTATTTAATGCTTTCGAAAAGCCCTCGGATAAAATGAAGAAGAGATATTTGAATGACGACGAGCTTAGGGTCGTTCAGTTGTATGTATTACTCAACTGCGACGAGGATGAGGTGGAGAGCTAGAGAGGTAAGTAATTAATACATCAATGTTTACGCCATCTCAATATAATTATTACACTAATCCGCCTATGCTTCGTTGTGTTTCAGCACATATAATGATGGGTAAGGTCGAGTAGACCATACATAACAGATAAAAAAGTAGAACATGAAATGCGACTTTATATTCCTTCATGGTTTACACTACCAGACAAAATCAAATTAGTGACGTTTAAAAATGTCGCTAAATGACTAAAAAATGTCGATAATCACATTTAGTGACGTAATTAGCGACGTTTTAAAGAATTCGGAACAAAGCAAGTCGCTGAAAGAAAAAACGTCGCTAAACGTCGCAATGCCGGCATTTTTTAGCGACTTAAATGTGTCGCTAAATTAGCGACGTCTAGCGAAGCAGCGTCACTAATTAGCGACATTAATTAACGTCGCTAAATGTCGCTAATTAGCGACTTATATAGCAATGTTACAACGACATCATTAATGACCTGACAATACTACCATGTCAGCAATTTGCGACGTACAACGACGTTTTTAGCGACATGTTTAGCGATGTCCTTAGCGACGTGTTTTAACGTCGCTAATTAGCGACGTATTTAGCGACGTGTATAAACGTCGCTAAACAGAAGAGAAACTATATTACATCAGAATAAGCTGCTATACGGACAGAAGACCAACTTGTTTCTTACTTCTTCCTGATTTTCTTAGGCTTTTTTTGTTTATTTTTTTTCTTTATTCATTCCTTTTCTTCTCTTTCAACAGAAGAGAAAGTATAAAATACTCAGATATGAAAAAGTTAACAGAAAATCCAACTTACATTTATGCTATAAAAAAGTGACAAAATTAATCGTTGTTAGGAATCAATCCTGATCAAAAATCCTAACCCTAACCCTAACCCCAGGTCAAAAAACCTAACCCTAACCCTAACCCTAGGTCCTGATCAGTGTCTGTGTCAGTGTGTGTGTGTGTGTGTGTGTGTGTGTGTGTGTGTGTGTCATGTCAGTGTCAGTGTGTGTGTGTGTGTGTCGTGTCTGTGTCTGTGTCAGTGTGTGTGTGTATGTCGTGTCAGTGTTAGTGGTTGTGTGTGTGTGTGTCATGTCTGTGTCAGTGTCACATGTATGTCCTATGAGAGAGAGAGAGAGAGAGAGTTAGGGTTTACCTAGAGCTCGAGGAGGAAGAGGGGGAAGACGGAGTAGCCGCTGTGGAGAGCCGGTCGCCGGAGCGGGGGAGGGGGGGAGGGGGAAATTTTTGTTTTTTTGAAATCGAAATATTTTCGACAGATGGGGAAAAACGAAACTGAGCCCTAATTAACCAAATTTTAGCGACGTTTAGCGATGTCAAATAAAAACATCACTAAATTAAATTTTAGCAACATCATAGACGTCGCTAAACCCGTTGCTAAATATTTTTAATATAAATGTCGCTATATACGTCGCTAAACGTCGCTAAATTAGACATATTAGCGACGTTTAGCAACCTTAATTGATCTTATAGCGACTAATCTTTTAAAATCTTAATAAAAGTCGCTAAATGTCGGTAAATATCGCCATTTAGCGACGTCTAGCGACATTTTTATATGGAGTCGCTAATTTATATATTATTAGCGTTGTTTCCTGTGACGTCGCTAAACTACGTCGCTAATCTCGCTTTTTCTAGTAGTGTGATAACATATGTAAGGATCTCGGTAACTACTTTTTATGTATGTATACTTGCACAATAATTAACGTTAAACTCAATATTACTTTTTGATATTTAGGTCGATCGTCTAGAGGCAGCACTTTAGAATGAATCTATTAGAACTCAAGCAAAATGACCAATTTATGCCGTCAAGATCAAGCCAACTTACTGTCACCCCCACTTTTTGGATTATGGGTATTTTCGTCTTTTCGTAATTAATGTATAAATGATTTGCACGATATTAATTATATTTAAATAATTGATGATGATTATTTGATTGTTGCAATTTATTGTTGTTTCGATAATTAGGACGCTATACGAGCCTTGTCTTCCAACTGATGTCTCACCCTTGTCCTAGACGTGCTAAACTATTACTTCGATCCTTGTGTAACTCATAACCACGTCTCATTGTGTTTCAGTTTAGATGCGCAACATTCGTCGCAACCCATTGTATCTAATCCTCAATAAATTCAATGTTGTGCAGTTTTTCCTATTTGTTGGACACGACATGCGAATAAATCCAATTTCCCTTCATGTATATTTTTCCCATAATTTTGGGGACTGTGACATTGCAACATTAATCTTCTCGAAACCATAGCCTCAAAAACCTTGAAACTAATGCATCATATCCTTCCATTTTAATTCCCTTAAATCTTGGCCCTTGAAACATCTCCATAAGAGGCAAATTCCAAGAGAGTTGACCAGTCAACCCAATCCTAGGTCAACCCTTACATAATACTATATATATAAACCTACTTCCTCTTTTTTTTTCCTTCCCAACCCACATGCTATCAAATACTCCCCCAACCCTAATTCTAAACCGGCTGCCATCACCATCCGCTGACCCGCCCTCGTCGATTCGAGCAGACCGCCGGACGCCTGACCCGCCCTCGTCGATTCGAGCAGACCGTCGGACGCCTAAACCCGCCCTCGTCGACTCGAGCAGGCTGCTGAACGCCTGGACCCCCACGCTGAAGTCGATGACGCTGCCGACCGAGAGTTCCCGCACTGACCGACTGTTCAACGACGCTGCCGACCGGAGTTCGACGACAGACCTGCACTCGATCGACCTTCCCTGTTCGTGACCATCGCCCCGTAGTCATAGTCATCGTCATCATCTCGTGTCCGCACGGAGGTTCGACATAAGCCTATACTCGACTACTTACACATCCGTAGATCATGCGTTAGTATGCGTAGGTATCAATACATGCACGTATGTACATATATATATATATATATACGTAGAGGTATGTGGATATTATGCTCAACTTATATATATATATATATATACGTACTCATATATATGTATTCTAGGTATCCCTAGTATATATATATATATATATGCTATTGTGTATACACATGGTATAAGCCTTGCTAGTATATCTATATAATATATAAACATATATTGTAATGGTAACTAGTGAATACTTATATATATACATACGAACCCTATAATTCTCAATCATAATAATACTTCCCTGATAATATATATGTGTGTATCGTATGAATTGAATTAAGTATACACATATGAATACCTATTAATTGTGTAATTAATTAGTACCATGATATACGTTAGTCGTAGTATGTACTATGTAATATATGTACTAGATATCTTAAATGTGACCGCGGATACCCCGTAGATACATCTACCTGTGACCATGTAGCATGATAGTAGACTGCCATATGTACACTGACGTACTGGCAGGACCGTACCATTGACTGTCTGTTATGCATAGCAACTACAGACGTGACCCCCTAGTATAGTCCTTGATTATTGTGTTGATTGTGTATTAGTGTAATGTCTGATGCAGTATTGTGTTTATGATATATCTATAGGACTGTTGGATCACTCAGACGGTACCTTGGAACCCGGATATTGGTATTGCCAGCTAAGGACCCCAGGCGAGTACATTCTCTGATAGTTTTCTTTATGTTGATTATCTCTATAATTCTTGTTGTATAGCGTACATGACTCTGACACTGTTCTTTATACGAGTTGGCATCATTTAGACCTGTCACGAGGAGTCGTGATTGGAATCCATCGTGCTAGCTGGGGAAAACGGGGAAATATTAGTAGTTTATGTGATCATACCCAAACTTTACATGCAGCATTAGCTCACCCACATCTCACGTCGGTGCAGCCTTACCCTTACATGCCTCATCGTTGTTATATCTGGTTAGCCTGACCTGTTGGGGATGATCGCTAATCCATGTAATGAGTCATATAGGCCCAAGCCGATCACATGATATACTGATGTTTCACACACTTAGATAGATGATTTCTTGACATGTATCTTGATAGATTGATCTTGTATTTCCATATGTTCTAGTAGTTTTTCTTATACAAACTTACATACCAGTTCCTTGTACTTGCGTACACTTGTAGTTCTATTCCTTGTCAGATGCGTATTGATGATGATGTTCCAGTACTTTATTCCAGTATTTCTTATTGCCAGTATTTCATATATGTCTTGTATTTCTTTACACTGTGTTATAGTTTTTGTTAATATATATGGAACTGCTGTTAGAGGTGTATTTTTATTCCAATCCTGACTGGATATTTTTTTCCAGAGAACCTTGAAGATTTCTGTACCACGCACTACGGACCAGGTATAGAAGCAGACTATGCACCAGAGATCCTAGAGGAGACCATGCCCCTAGATGAGGCATTGCCTACAGCTATCTAGATAGTATTTATTTATGCTTGAGACTTATGGAGGTTATTTCAGTTTATTTTTAGACTTATGTTAAGTTTAATTGGAGACTTGTGTTGGACAGCTAGACTGTGATTTATCTTTATGTTTGAGACATGGTGTTCAACTATGTCATTTCCTTTTATCTTTTATCGTGCCTTATAGTTGTTGTGATTGAGTTACCTTGTGAGATTATTGTGAGATGTATATTGACCTCCTTATGGAGATGGATATCATTGACAGGTGTTTAGCTATATAGAGTTACTGTGACCTAGACAGCGTTCTACCGTCGATGCTGCAGCGTAGGCTGGACGTACCCACACTCTCGTGCCCCTATGCCGGGTGCGGGTCGTGACACGTTTTTAGTGGTGGCCCATGCAGGTCTAGTTGCGCAAGTTATACGTTATCGTGGTAGTGCGATAACTTAGTTGTACTGCTGCGAGCCTGTGCTAGGATATAGGAAATAGGATCTAGGATGAGAATATGTTCAATCACACTAGAAAATTCTGAACTTCATATTGCTACTCTAATGGATTGCTTCCTTTAGCACTTTAGTGTCCTTCCTTGATAATATCATATCTATCACCTTAATTGATTCTTTGATCTATATTCAGGATGTCGTCGAATACTAGATCCATGAGAATGAGAGCAGCCAATTCAGAGAGGACTGCCACCTCTCAACCTGACGAACAGATACCTGGAGATCCTCCTACATCTCCTGTTCGTATGGGAGTGTCTGCAACTAACGGGATTCCTCCTCCACCTATTCAGAGGATTGCCCCAGCTATAACAGACAACCTTCCACCACCACCGACACCAATTTTTGGAGGAGTGCCCGCTGACGGGGCACAGATGTTCGCACTGATGCAGGGCATGCTAGAGGCCCAGAGAGTAACAGCAGAGGCTCAGCGTGTTCAAGTTTAGGCTCAGAGAATGCAAGCAGAAGCACACCAGGCGCAGACCGAACTGATGAGAGAGAGCATAGAGAATGCTCATCAGGTGACTCTCCAAGCTGTAGAGAGGGTAGCACGACAACCGCAACATCAAGGTCAATAACAACATAGGCCCGGTACCATAGTGGACTTTAAGAGGATGATTCCTCGAGAGTTCAAAGGCACAGAAGGAATACTATATGCTGACGAATGGTTAGAAGACATAGAGAGGAATCTGCGCTTATCACAGATTCCAGAGATTCTTCAGATAGAGGCCGCTGGCAGCCAGATGTTTGATATCGCACAGACATGGTATCGTATAGAGCCGAGACTCACCACTGAAGGACTTACTTGGGAGGACTTTAAGAAACTCTTCAAAGAGAAATTCTTTCCTGACGTAGCCTTGGGAGCATTAGAAAGTCAGTTCCATGACTTAGTCCAAGAAGGTATGTCAGTCGACGAATATGCTGCAGAGTTTTATCGATTGAGTCAATTTGCACCATCGATGGTTCGAGACCCAGGAGACAGAGCTCGAAAATTCAGGAAGGGATTGAATAGGGAGATCAAATCTCGTACTTCGGGACGACGTACTGCTATATTTGAGAGTATTCTGATGGATGTCCAGATTGCCGAAGACGACTTGGACCTCAGGCCCAAGAGAGGACGCGATACATCCGGAGCAACAGAAGGTAACACAGGACCAACCAAGCGCCCACACTTTTAACAACAACATAGGCCACACTAGCAACAACACCAGCAACAACACCAGCAGCAACACCAGCAACAGGCACCAGTTCGAGGACATGCTCAACAACAGCAACCACAAAGGCATAATCAACTTGTTGCCCCATGTTCGTATTACGGAAAGATGGGACATACAAGAGACATCTGCAGGAAAAGGTTGGGCACTTGCTTATCGTGTGGATCAGCAGCACATCAGCTGAGGGACTGCCCAACTATTCAGACTCGCCAGGGAGGAGGAGCCGCTCAGAGAGGACCAGCCAGAGCACCTATTGTACCAGGAGACCAACAGAGAGGACCTCCACTTCCATCGCAGCAGGAGAGGTTTGCTCAGCAGTAGCAGCAACAAAGAGGAGCACCACAAGGACGAGCTTACGCCATGACCACTAAGGAGGCCGAGCCAACTGGAGACGTGATTTCAGGTTCAGTTTTACTCAATTCTATTCCAGCACTTGCATTATTTGATTATGGCGCTTCCCATAGTTTCGTATCTATATCCTATGTCGTTAAACATCATTTAGAAACAGAACCATTAGATAGGACTTGCAAGATCACGATAGGAGGAGGCATTATCCTAGTCCGTGATTATTGCAAGGACCGGAGAGTGTCATTGGAAGGCCAAGAATTGAGCGTGAGTTTACTCGTCATGCCACTTCCGGAATACGATATTATACTCGGAATAGACTGGTTAAGTAAACACCATGCTTCTATAGATTATCACGGAGGTAGAGTAGTATTTCGACCACCAGGAGAGCCAGAGTTTGAGATTGCCAGAGGAGCAGAGGAGCGGAACAGAGGCACTTTTTGTGGAGCCAGGGTGGAAGAAGAAGAGATACCGCATCCACTTATAGCGGAGTTCCTGGATGTATTTCCAGAGGAGTTGCCAGGTTTGCCGCCAGACAGAGATGTTGAGTTCTCTATAGACTTGATACCAGGAGCAGAGCCTATTTCACAACATGTGTATAGAGTTAACAATAACGAATTGGTAGAACTAAAGAAACAAGTTGAGGAGCTGCAAGACAAAGGTTTTATTAGATCCAGTTCATCGCCATGGGGAGCACCGGTATTATTTGTACCGAAGAAGGATGGCACGGTATGTATGTGTATCGATTATAGAGCTTTGAATAACCTCACTATAAAAAACAAATACCCGCTGCCGAGGATAGATGATCTTTTCGATCAATTGAGCGGAGCGAAGGTGTTTTCAAAAATAGACTTGAGGTCAGGCTATCACCAGGTGAAAGTGAAGAAAGAAGACATACCGAAGACCGCCTTTCGAACCAGATATGGCTAGTTTGAATTTACAGTAATGCCGTTTGGTTTAACCAATGCACCAGTAGTATTTATGAACTTGATAAACAAGGTGTTCTACCAGTACCTTGACAAGTTCGTAGTAGTGTTTATTGACGACATTCTTGTATATTCAAAATCCCTAGAAGAACATGAAGAGCACTTGAGAATAGTCTTAGAAACTCTCAGGAGAGAGAAATTATACGGGAAGCTTTCAAAGTGTGAGTTCTTTCTTGAAAAGGTTGAATTTCTTGGACATATGGTAACGGGTGAAGGAATTTCAGTTAACCCAAAGAAGATAGAGGCAGTGAAGTCATGGGCTACCCCCGGTACGGTAGCTGAAATCAGGAGCTTTCTCGGACTAGCAGGATACTACAGAAGATTTGTACAAGACTTCTCCAAGATTGCAGAGCCAATGACTAGGCTGACTAAGAAGGATGTGGAATTTGTCTGGACAGAAGAATGCCAAGCCGCATTCGATGAGCTGAAGAGGAGATTGACGACAACACCAGTTTTGACATTGCCCTCAGGGACAGGTGGATTCACTATCTACAGTGATGCTTCAGGAAAAGGGTTGGGATGCGTTCTTCAACAACACGGGAAAGTAATTGCCTATGCTTCAAGACAATTACGCCCTCATGAAAAGAACTACCCCACTCACGATCTGGAGTTAGCGGCAGTTATCTTTGCCCTAAAGCTGTGGAAGCACTATCTGTACGGAGAGCATGTGGAAATCTTCACAGACCACAAGAGCTTAAAGTACGTGTTACACAGAAGGAGCTGAATATGAGATAGAGAAGGTGGTTAGAATTGATGAAAGACTTTGATATCTCATTACAGTATTACCCAGGGAAAGCCAACGTAGTCGCGGATGCCTTGAGCAGGTACCAAATGGCTATGTGCTTGACTTTGGATAGACACTTATTAGCTGATCTTGAGAGCTTGGAAATTAAGGTATTAGTTCCAGGAGCGGAGATTCAGATATGAGGACTGCAGATTCAATCAGAGCTGATAGACAGAATTAGAGCTGCGTAGTATGATGATAAGACTCTAAGGAATATTAGGGCACAAGTTCAGGCAGGATTGATAGACGATTTCACTATTGCGGATGATGGATCCTTACGATATGGTACGAGAATGTGTGTGCCAAGTGGAGAGCTGCGCGAAGAAGTTTTACAGGAGGCACACCGCTCTCAGTACTCGATGCATCCCGGAGCCAACAAGATGTATCAAGATTTGAGGAGGCATGTATGGTGGTATGGTATGAAGCGCGAAGTAGCACGCTTCGTATCCCGATGTTTAGTGTGCCAACAGGTGAAAGAAGATCGACAGAGGCCAGGGGGATTGCTTCAACCTTTACTCATTCCAGAATGGAAGTGGGAGCACGTGACTATGGACTTCGTTTCGGGACTTCCTCGTTCTCCAGGAGGAAAAGACGCAATTTGGGTCATCGTGGATAGATTGACCAAATCAGCCCACTTCTTACCTTTTAAAGTGGGTACTTCGACGGAGAAACTAGCAGAGATGTACGTACAGCAGATTGTCAGATTACATGGAGTTCCTGTGAGTATTGTCTCAGATCGGGATAGTCGTTTTACTTTCCATTTTTGGAGGAGCCTGCAGTCTAGCTTGGACACTCAGCTCAAGTTCAGTACCGCATATCACCCTAAGACAGACGGGCAGTCTGAAAGAACTATTCAGAATCTTGAAGACATGCTACACACTTGCGTATTGGATCTCGGAGGCTCTTGGGAGGATCATCTATACTTGGTAGAGTTTGCTTACAACAACAGCTACCAGGCCAGCATTAAGATATCACCATTCGAGGCTTTATATGGACGGAAGTGTCGTACCCCTTTATCTTGGGATGATGTTGAAGAAAGAGCCCTATTAGGACTAGAAATGGTCGTAGATGCAGCAGAAAAGGTGAAACTTATCAGAGACAGACTGCGAGTGGCGCAAGACAGACAGCGGCATTGGGCAGATAGTCACCGTAGACCCCTAGAGTTTCAGGTATTGTTTTGAATTATTTTGTTTGGTTTTTGATTGCTTTGTTTAGGTTGCACGTTAAGATCGTTGTTCTAGGTTGGCGATTTGGTGTTCCTACAAATTTCTCCAATGCGGGGCACGATTCGTTTCGGCAGAGGAGGAAAGCTTAGTCCACGATACATCAGACCCTTCAGTATTCTTGCAAGGGTCGGTGCAGTAGCCTATAGACTAGACTTGTCGCCTGCTCTAGATAGAGTACATAACGTGTTCCACGTGTCACAGCTGAGACGGTACGTGGCAGATCCTAGTCACGTATTAGATCACTCGGAGATCGAAGTTGGACCGACACTCAGCTATCCTGAACAACCAGTGGAGATCTTGGATCGTAGAGAGAAGATATTGCGGAACCAGACTATTCCCTTGGTTCGTGTTGCATGGAGAAATCACTCTCCAGAAGAATCAACTTGGGAGAGAGAGGATAAAATGCGCGAGCGGTATCCATATCTCTTCGAGACTTGAGGTATAATTCATTAATTGATTGCTTGTTCTTGTGTTAGTCATTTTAAATTTCGAGGACGAAATTCTTTTAGGAGGGTAGACTTGTCACCCTCACTTTTTGGATTAGGGGTATTTTCGTCTTTTCGTAATTAATGTATAAATGATTTGCACGATATTAATTATATTTAAATAATTGATGATGATTATTTGATTGTTGCAATTTATTTTTGTTTCGATAATTAGGACGCTATACGAGCCTTGTCTTCCAGCTGATGTCTCACCCTTGTCCTAGACGTGCTAAACTATTACTTCGATCCTTGTGTGACTCATAACCACGTCTCATTGTGTTTCAGTTTAGATGCGCAACATTCGTCGTAACCCATTATGTCTAATCCTCAATAAATTTAATGTTGTGCAGTTTTCCCTATTTGTTGGACACGACATGCGAATAAATCCAATTTTCCTTCATGTATATTTTTTCCATAATTTTGGGGACTGTGACATTGCAACATTAATCTTCTCGAAACCATAGCCTCAAAAACCTTGAAACTAATGCATCCTATCCTTCCATTTTAATTCCCTTAAATCTTGGCCCTTGAAACATCTCCATAAGAGGCAAATTCCAAAAGAGTTGACCAGTCAACCCAATCCTAGGTCATCCCTTACATAATACTATATATATAAACCTACTTTCTCTTTTCTTTTCCATCCCAACCCACAACCGATCAAATACTCCCCCAACCCTAATTCTAAACCGGTTGCCATCACCATCCGCTGACCCGCCCTTGTCGATTCGAGCAGACCGCCGGACTCCTGACCCGCCCTCGTCGATTCGAGCAGACCGCCGGACGCCTGAACCCGCCCTCGTCGACTCGAGTAGGCTGCTGAACGCCTGGACCCCCACGCTGAAGTCGACGACGCTGCCGACCGAGAGTTCCCGCACTGACCGACTGTTCAACGACGCTGCCAACCGGAGTTCGACGACAGACCTGCACTCGACCGGCCTTCCCTGTTCGTGACTATCGCCCCGTAGTCATAGTCATCGTCATCGTCTCGTGTCTGCACGCAAGTTCGACATAAGCCTATACTCGACTACTTACACATTCGTAGATCATGTGTTAGTATGCGTAGGTATCAATACATGCACGTATGTACATATATATATATATATACGTAGAGGTATGTGGATATTATGCTCAACTTATATATATATATACGTACTCATATATATGTATTCTAGGTATCCCTAGTATATATATATATATGCTATTGTGTATACACATGGTATAAGCCTTGCTAGTATATCTATATAATATATAAACATATATTGTAATGGTAACTAGTGAATACTTATGTATATACATACGAACCGTATAATTCTCAATCATAATAATACTTCCCTGATAATATATATGTGTGTAACGTATGAATTGAATTAAGTATAAACATATGAATACCTATTAATTGTGTAATTAATTAGTACCATGAGATACGTTAGCCGTAGTATGTACTATGTAATATATGCACTAGATGTCTTGAATGTGACCACGGATACCCCGTAGATACATCTACCTGTGACCATGTAGCATGATAGTAGACTGCCACATGTACACTGACGTACTGGCAGGACCGTACCATTGACTGTCTGTTATGCACAGCAACTACAGACGTGACCCCCTAGTATAGTCCTTGATCATTGTGTTGATTGTGTATTAGTGTAATGTCTGATGCAGTATTGTGTTTATGATATATCTATAGGACTGTTGGATCACTCAGACGGTACCTTGGAACCCGGATATTGGTATTGTCAGCTAAGGACCCCAGGCGAGTATATTCTCTGACAGTTTCCATTATATTGATTATCTCTATAATTCTTGTTGTATAGCGTACATGACTCTGACACTGTTCTTTATACGAGTTGGCATCATTGAGACTTGTCACGAGGAGTCGTGATTGGAATCCATCGTGCTAGCTGGGGAAAACGGGGAAATATTAGTAGTTTATGTGATTATACCCAAACTTTACATGCAGCATTAGCTCACCCACATCTCACGTCGGTGCAGCCTTACCCTTACATGCCTCATCGCTGTTACATCTGGTTAGCCTGACCTGTTGGGGATGATCGCTAATCCATGTAATGAGTCATATAGTCCCAAGCCGATCACATGATATACTGATGTTTCACACACTTAGATAGATGATTTCTTGACATGTATCTTGATAGATTGATCTTGTATTTCCATATGTTCTAGTAGTTGTTCTTATACACACTTACATACCAGTTCCTTGTACTTGCGTACACTTGTAGTTCTATTCCTTGTCAGATGCGTATTGATGATAATGTTCCAGTACTTTATTCCAGTATTTCTTATTGCCAGTATTTCATATCTGTCTTGTATTTCTTTACACTGTGTTATAGTTTTTGTCAATATATGTGGAACTGCTGTTAGAGGTGTATTTTCGTTCCAATCCTGACTGGATATTTTTTTAGAGAATCTTGAGAATTTCTGTACCACGCACTACGGACCAGGTATAGAAGCAGACTATGCACTAGAGATCCTAGAGGAGACCATGCCCCTAGATGAGGCATTGCCTACAGCTATCTAGATAGTATTTATTTATGCTTGAGACTTATGGAGGTTATTTCAGTTTATATTTAGACTTATGTTAAGTTTAATTGGAGACTTGTGTTAGACAGCTAGACTGTGATTTATCTTTATGTTTGATATATGGTGTTCAACTATGTCATTTTCTTTTATCTTTTATCGTTCCTTATAGTTGTTGTGATTGAGTTACCTTGTGAGATTATTGTGAGATGTATATTGACCTCCTTATGGAGATGGATATCATTGACAGGTGTTTAGCTATATAGAGTTACTGTGACCTAGACAGCGTTCTACCGCCGATGCTGCGGCGTAGGCTGGACGTACCCACGCTCTCGTGCCCCTATACCGGGTGCGGGTCGTGACACTTACTGTGTGAATATATTTAGGTTCAAGTCAACAAATGCCCCAATAAGAGACAGCTTCCTGGATCTCGATTATACGAAAAATAGTTGTTTGTGTATCAAATCTTCGAACTACAAAGACATCAATCCAGGCACTAATTTCTTTGGTGTCTTACGAGAGATTGTGGAGTTGACATATAACTATGCCACAGAGCCTGCTAAGATCGTGTTATTCAAGTGTGAGTGATTCGATCCGATCCAAGATCAAGTTTGAAAAATTGACAAGCATGGTCTTGTGGATATAAACTACCGACGTCGATATCAAGGATATGAACCATTTATTCTATCAAGTTAGGCTCAGCTAGTGTACTTCACAACTTATCCTAAACGAGGAACCAGGAGGTCTGATTGGTGGACAGTCTATAAGACTAAAGCTAGAAATACCTTTGATGTTGACGAAATAGCTTATCAAGAAGACGACCTACCTCATGTTGCAAATATTGTAGATGTAGACTCAACAGAAGTTACTCATGACATGTTTCATCAAGTAGAAGATGTAGAAGTATCAGAAGACGATGACGAAGTAGATGAAAGTAAAGATGAAGATGAAGAGGAGGAGGAAGACATATAAAATAAATTTTCAAATGATGATTGATAATTAAATAAAATTTATTTAGACTTGTGACATGGTGGCCTAATTTTCTAATACGTTTATCGTGGCCTAGTTTTTTGATGGTGACACTTTTTTGTGGCCTAGTTCTGTAATACTTATGTTTGTGACTGTGATACATACATATCTCTGTGTATTTGCGGTCTAGTTTTGTGATCCTTATATTTTATGATGGTGACATGTTTATCATTTAGACTTTTATTGTGGCCTAGTTCATAACTTCTGTGTATTTTTTCTTTCATGTAATCTAAATATCTTTGTATATTTGTTTTGTCATTATATGTTGTTCTCAGATATGTCTGGACAACGCGGATCTTATTCCCACGGTAGATCCTCTAGACGTAGTCCTCTTTAGGACACTGATACTCCTTCCTGATCCTCGTCCCCGAGTACTCCATACTATCGACCAGCAGTACCTCAGACTACGACTGTGACGATCACACACTATCGATCAGCAGTACTTCAGACTCCGACTGCGACGACCGCACGTGGCAGTACTCTGGGACCAAGAATACTCCTGGGACCAGCAGTTCCAGGCCCGAGAGTATCCCGTCTAGTGTTCCTGCTACTGACAGTACAACAGAGACAGAGGAGGAGATGGAGGTCGAGCCGACTCTGTCTCCATATCAGAGCGATCCTCAATGCGCTCTGTCGGATGAGACGGGAATGGAGATTTGGGCAAATGGCCCTACAAAAGAAGTTAATTAGTAATTTGTTATATATATATATATATATATATATATATATATTCATTTTTAATGAGTTTAATTATCAATGTATATATAGATATCGTTCCCCTGCAGTACAGAGAGAACTGGGATATTTTCTGAGGAAAATAATGGTGGACTATGGATAAACTACTCGGATGCCTCGGAAGAGAGAAAGACGTTCTGGTTTGGGCACTTCAAGGTAGAAGTATATTTGATTTTAACATCAGAAATTTTTTTATGTTAATATTTTATAACTTAATATTATACTTCTTATAAAGAACAAATTTCAATCCACCACACGGGGCCGCACAGATCGAGCAGCAGTTTTCTTCTGCCGCTGTCAAGCTGATCCGTGATGCTATGGATAACCAGAAGGCTCGTGATCGCAAAGAAAAATTGATCCAAGGTTCGATCACGTCTGAGCAGTGGACTGCGATGAGGGCTAGATTCAACGAGGATATGTATAGGAAAAAGTCGGAGAAGGACATAGCGGGTGACGAGTTCTGGATGAGAGCCGTTGGTGGTCAACATAGGGGTACGTACTGCGGTACTAGATCCTACGATGCCTATGTTGCGTCACAGTCCTCTAGGATACCCTTTACAGATATGCATAACCCACAGCCCTCCCAGGAGTCGCAGCGAGCCCAGGAGAGAGTTGACCTTCAGATCGCGTCTCTACGTGACGAGTTGATACAGAGGATTACGGTGTAGCCGCAGCCGTAGACGGACGATGCGATGCTCATAGCACGTTTTGAATCGCTGGAGTGTAGCATCATGGAGCTGAGGAATCTGGCCACGTCGACAGAGCGTAATGTGACATCGTTGCAGGATTCGCAGTTGACCGTGCGCACTACAGTATCATTGATGCATGCGTCATATATTGAGATGAGCAAGTGAGTGGAGACCAAGGGTGCTACAGTACCGAGGATGCAGGCACCTCATCTATAGATGGGCGAGCGAGTGGTTTTTAGTACTAGGAGGTTGTTATTTGTTATGGATACTTGCGATGCTCGATTGACAAATTTGGAGCAGCGACGTCCTCCTGGTCCGCCTACATTGTCATCTACATTGACTCCTATATCGGGTTTCGTGACGCTTATCCAGGAGCAGTTTGATGCGGTATTATCTCAGATTCGACGAGGCTCCTCCTCCTGATCAGTAGTAGTTTTTTGTTACATGTGTGTATTGGACAATTCATGAGAGTTTGTACTTATTAATTATACACTTTTATTGTGTGATTTATTCGTACATTTTTATTGTGTGACTGGATATTGTATGACTACATTCGGGCCATAGAGTCATCTTTTTAATGATTTTCTTCATCATTGTTGTTGTGTGATTGTATCGGTGTTGAGGGTTCCACCGAAGGAGTTGGCAAACCCAAGAAATTCAACGGATGGTTGCTCCTGGTCAGTCTATTTATATGAAATGTGATACTACAGACATGTTATACTGTGATATTGCAGTCATTCATTTATTTTATTTTTTATTTTTCAATATTAGCGACGTTTAGTGACGTTTAGTAACGTCCTTACATGTCGCTAATAACGTCACTAAACTGTCTCATGGCATTACTGATCGTCACTACACATCTCTAAATATTCATGTCAGCTATTTGTCGCTGATTATGTCGCAAGTAGTCGCTAAATTTAACGATAATTATCGACCAAAATTTCAACGTTACAAATTTGGCGACACTCGACGCTAAGAGTCGCCATTTTTGCAACTTTGTAACGTCGCTAAATTACGTTGCTAGAGCGATGTTTTCGACGTTGTTTTGATCAGCGACTAGTTTTTTGTGACTAAGCCCAAACGTCACTAAATACGTCGCTACTCGGTATTCTTGACATATTTTTGACATTTGGTGACGCTTTCCTCCGTCGCTAATTTTTCTTATTCTTGTAGTGATTTCAATTTACACGAGGAATCACCTTGCGCATAAATGGCATATGAAAGCCAATTTATACTCTTTAAGAGTGGCACTCTTGTGCACTTAAGATTGGCTTCTAAATTTAGCATTTTTCCTATGCTTCTATTATACCTCCTTGTAGAAGCATTGAATAATTTAAGCCTAAAAACCACTCTTAAGCTTAAAAAGAGTGCCACTTGTGAGAAGAGTACAAAATAGTCTCTGTGACTAATTTATGCCTAGGGGCTTCTACTGCATAAAAGGTGGTCTGTTATACGATAGTTTATCCTCCATGCCTAAAAGCTACCAAGAAGGCCATCCATGTGTCAGATATGCATTGGAGCAAGTGCTAGTGTATCAAAGTTATCAGTGCTAGAAGATTTTCCATTTAGGCACAACAATGATTCACGCATAAAAAGAGAAGTTTCTCTCGCAGAAGAATGAGCTTCACCTAAGGATAGCTTCACCTAAAGAGAAGTCCCTTTTCGCCTAAAAGGAGCAGCTACAACAAAAGATTGCTTCATAATCTCATTTAATATAAGAATTATGTGCGTTGAAGAGAGAGCTCTAACAACTGATAAATATTCATCGTATTCCAAAAAATGTGTAGATTCGGTTATGAAATTCGAGGAACCAACATTGATTAAGTTGCAATGATTATTACATTATTTACGTTTTTTATGAAGGAATCCACGTGGCATGTCGAATAATGGCTTCGCCTAATAATTTCTCTCTCGAAGTGGCTTCATGTAAGTATTTTGAGGATCGCCAAGTGGCTTCTACGCCTAAGCACTGCTTCCTCTTTCTTGCATTAAAGACATGCTGGCGTGTCCAAATGTCTGGAATATCGAGTGTTGCACGATGCCTAATGTACGTGTTTCAAGATTATAGTCATGATGATGTTGCAGTGTTCATGACTAATAATCACGTTTTTCTAAAAGAAGAACCCCCTAAAATCGGTGTAATATAATTTTAGGTGTCTTTATAAACACCACAAATCGGTAGGTTTTGAACATTTTTATTATTTTATTCTATTCATATCCTCACCATAAATATATAATTATAACTACTAATAATGTACCTTAAGGTGTTTCTCTTCTACTTCTTCCAAACTACAACTACTTTTTTCAGTAAAATTTTAAAATCTTTCTCTCCTATTTTCATTAAGGTGTTTTTATTATTTTACGTTTTTTATTATTTTGATCAAATATGGACTTCTACCTCACAATCAAAGCGTGGACTGGGTGATAGTTCACGATCAATGTGTGAGCTTGACTACATCTACTAATGTTTATATGGATATATAGGTATTTTATTCGTGTAAAAAAAACTTTCAAAACCGTTCATTAATGAACTACCAAGCATGTGTTGGATTGGTTTAAAAGCCGTTATTAAAAACCACAAAATACCGGACCCTTCATAACCACTTATAATCGGTACTCTGAAAATACCTAATAACAGCTACCCCTACAATTGCCAAGCAGACCGTTAGGCTCTTTAGCATCACATAAGGTATTCTCTGTGCAAAATGAGACTTCTGAATCAGATCCATGTCGAAAAGATATTTTTTCTCCCCTCTTTAATGACAAAGTTGTCAGACTATGGCATTACGTATGTAGAGGTTGGCACGTGCCTCAAAAGCTGTGTATTTCAGAATTTGAAATGATTGTCAAAATGATGCTGACATCAACGTAGGTTTTTAAAACTATTTCTTATAATTGATGACATGTGTCATGTGAATCACGTGAGCGTTCATATATGATATTTACGTACAGTGGATGCGTATATCTTATGCGAATAAAAATTATTATAGTAAAAGGTACAGTTTTTGCGTTTCGTTTTCAACACAAGTCTTTAAAAAGTTTTCTTGAAAACTAGAATATAATACGATAATTCTCTTGTGAGTCTTATGCACGCGAAGAAATGAGAAAATTTCGAAAATCAGTAAAAATGAGATGCTTTAGAATTATATCTTATTTCCAAACCCACTTGGCACCATGGGATGATTGTTACTACTCTCCACATTTCCCACATACTCCCTACAACGCCCAGTCATTCTCCAACTAGTCTTTTATGTTAGTTTAACAAAACAATTCACAAAAGATATTAAGTTATTAATAGAACAAATCTGGGCGTGTGGCTTCCACACTATCTCCATCTGTAGATCTCTCCTCCACAGCACCAACGCAACGAAGTCTATATATTATGTCCAGAAGCAGCATGAACTATCAGATCCGCTCAACTTTGAGCTCACCTTCCTCTTGTGGCAACCAAATATCAAATCCGTCCGTTCTACTGACCATAATCCCACAGCATGAACACGAGCAGAACCCTGCCATCGACTACAGGGCCCGAGCGCAGTGGCTCCGCGCTGCCGTCCCCGGGGCCAACGATGGTCTAGTCTCCGTCGCGTCCCTCATGATTGAAGTCGGCACCGTGAACCAGACCGTGAAGGCCATGTTCGTCTCCGGCCTGGCCGGTCAGGTCGCGGGCACCTGCAGCATGGCCATCGGAAAGTTCGTGTCTGTCTACACTCAGTACGACATAGAACTGGAAGCGCGGAACAAGGGAGGCAGAGAGAGCCTTGGTGACGGCAAAGAAGAAATTAGCCTGCCGAGTCCCCAACAGGCCGCAGCGGCCTCGGCATTTGCGATCGGAGCCTTGTTGCCTCTGCTTGCGGGAGGGTTCATTAGGCCGTGGGGCCTTAGAGTCGGTGTGGTCTGTTCTTTGAAAGTAGGTGGAAATTATTTTAGAATTTTAGTCTTGTTTTTTTTGTTTGGCCAAAGGGAATTAGTATCTTTTGCCAAAATTTCACCATTCCCTACGAGAAGATAAATTCCAAAACCAGTTAGAATTCGTTTTACAATTCCATGTACTACAACTTTGGTGTAATTCAAAGTGATCACACTTAATAATAATTGTTGCCAACTGAGATGAAGACTGTAATGATATAATCTCGAATCAAGGTTCGTTTATCAACTTTTAACAAAGGTACAACTCAATATTTCTCAAATCATTAGATCAATCGAGTTAGGTCATATGGGCCACGCAACCAAATACCATTTCATGAGGCTTATTAACCGAGATAAAATGGTGGGTTTCACATAGGTGAATCCTACTACGGTACATATGACCGAACTTGATCCTATATTTTATGCTCATATTTGTTAAGCATACAAAATCATTTACTTAGTTACATTTCAATCGTGCCCTACATGATAACGACAGGGTTGGAGTGCCAACTACTAAGGAGATACCTCCTTCAAATGCGTATCAACGTGATTACCAATTCCTGACTTACCTGTCCCATTGAGCTTCTTTCTCATGGGATCTCCAATCTTAGAAGTTGGGTTTCAATCTTCGATAATCCCCTAATTGTAGAACTTAGCCTTGCCTCATTGATGATTCCTTTACTTTGTTAACAAATCTTTTTTCGAATTTACAAATTGAAATTTATACCTTAGAAAACAATTTGAAAACATGTTTAGTTGTTCAAATATCATTTGATGTATGGTACGTTTCGATTATAATTTAATGGCAAACATTTCATATTTAGTCTTATTTATGTACTTGTTTTGTTAGTGTGATAAAATCCCAAGACTATAACAAAGGTTTTGTACACAAGCTGACTTGGGTCAAATCTTTAATAAGCTTTACTCTAAAATATATTGATGGTTGTAGGTTCACCAAGATGGACATTGGTAAAATTGAAAAGGTTTGTACGCTTTGTGCGATCTAATATGCCTAGTAAGGACATTGTTTAAATGAAAGACTGAATTGTGCAGTAACTAAACATGGATATATTCTTTGGTGGATACTTCTACATCCCCATACTATATAAACACTACAACATAAATACTTTTTTATGACGGCTAAAAAGCGTACAAACGACTTTTTGTAACATTTTTTCGTAAGCCCTTAAGCGTTATAAAAATTAGTGTTATAAATATTTCTAAAAACATTATAAATGTGATGTAAATATATAATACTTTTTTCCTAAAAATGTTATAAATAAGACAAACATATATAAGACATATTTTTCAAAGTGTTATAAATAAGTTTCATATATATAACACTTATTTTCAAAGCGTTATAAATAGGAAATCTATATGTAACACTTTTATAATTGTAACACACACACACACACACACACACACACACACACATATATATATATATATATATATATATATATATATATGTCATTTTTTAAAAATATTATAAAAAGCAATACTCAATACTGCTCGATTTCAAACAAATTTGAATGAGATACAACATAAATTGTTTAGATATAAATTTAATAAACAATTAAACATTCATTTTGAGTTAAAAATATTATTAATCCCGTTCCAAAAGCAATACTCAACTAACACGCGGAGTCTGCGACCTCGAGAGCTATAATTGAGCTAATCTTATCCCAATCCAACTTGGCTTTACATGTTGAATAGTCAAATTGCAATGTTTAGTTGTTAGATATAAAATTAGTGAGTCTGTGACACTATACTGAACAACAACAACAACAACAGAATCCTTAACATCAAACATAAAATTAGAATGTCAATGTTGACATCTTCAGCTAAGTATTTTAATACCATGCCATCAGTTTTCATCTCAAGAGAAAAATAAAGTATAATGAGCACGAGAAAAACTTTTTGGAACAATAATATACATTACTCAAGAAGATACATCCAAGTAATTTTCTCAGTTGCACAGAATTCATTTTTCTTTTTGCTTTAATTAAACAATAATATACATTACTCTTCTACTCTCATGTAGATGAGTGGAAAAACTTTTTCGGATGTTTTAACTTTTTTAAGGATGAAAGCTCACTCAAGGAAACGACCGATTTAGTTTGCCAGTGGGTCTCTTACAGAGGACAGACTTTCAAGAATAGGTAAGTGTGGCCTTATACATGGAAATCCACTTTGTTCCATGATAATCCATTCTCTTATATTTTTCCATGTGTTTACTTCATTATCCAGTAAAAGGAATGATATACTACAGACAGGCCCTTGAACTACATGGCATGGTTAGTTATATTTGCACCACTGCTTAAATCTTTTTGTTTTTCTATTAAGAGAGAATACTGAATTTATAATTGATCTTTTACAGTCACTAGTTTGCGTTCTTTTATATCTTTCTATTTTCACTATCCACAAAGCATCCTGAATTATATTTGATTCTTTACAGTGATATTGGGTGGCTAAAGAACAATATCACCAGATAAGAATTATCATGACCAGATGAACTTTACTCTGCGGTCACAAGCTATTGCAGATGTGAAGTTCATTTATGTCATTTTATTTCAAGTTTATGGAATGCAGGGAAAAAACCTACTGAAGGTCGAGATAGAAGTTGCAACCAGAATATCCTTAACCTTATGCTAATGTAAGGCCATAATTTTTCTTGTGAAAGTTAGTTTTTCCACTTCTAAAATCAAATACTAATTGAATTTTCCATTTTATCAGGTATCTATCATTAAGGGTTGCTTACATAGATGAAAGAGAGGAGACAGTGAATGGATGGAGAAGTGCTATATTATTATGTTCTTGTTAAAGGTGGAAATAAGTTTGATGAGGTACTGCATATATATTTAAATTATCAACAAACTTTATGCATTACAAGTCCTCACTTTTTAATTCCATTTGTTTAGTACCAATCTTCCATAGAATTGAAAAGCATTTACATATTTGGAAGCAAGTGAAAACGTAACCAAACAAGTAAAGATAACTACTGTATATTAAATCAATTTTCAAAGATAATTTAGAAAGAGAGGTATAAAGAAGTACATCCCAGATAAAGTGACGGAAGGACTTACTGCCAGGGATCGTCACCAAGGATAAGATGATCATTCTCCCGATCAACGAATATAAGCTGTCAGACTGATCTCAAAGGGTCCTCTAATTGGCCTTCAAGGCCAAATAGATGCCCAAGCTCACTACGGAGTTCTTGGTAATTGCTAAATTTGCTAATATCAAGCGACCTACCGAAGGAACACATTTTATAAACCTGACAATAAAGTAAAATTATTTCAGTACAAGTAGCCTTCTTTTAGATCAACTAGACATGGTTGTTTATCCAAACGCCAAGTAGAACTGTACAATCTTCTAAAGGAAACTAATTTGCGACTTAACCAATACAACTATGTCACATCACATGTACAATCTCTAAAGCATAAATACCTTTGCAGAAGGCCATATCTAATAAAATAGGGGATTTTCAACATAGTACTAATAATTAAGAATCCTTTAGGCATGTAATACTACTAAACACAAAATTAGTAATCAAGTATCTCCCTGGCAAGTAGTATTATGCACTTGCATTAATATACTATAGAATTGTGGCAATATTTAAGGCATGAGTTTTAGAGATGATCCCTGGAGAACATCTTTTAAGGTGCCTTATCCACAGCATCTGATGCTGCCGAATATTAAATCTCGAACATCAATCCTCTTTATTTCTACTATATTTATACAGTCACAATATATCTCTTGCCTACATATCACAGTTAATTCAGCCTTATTTTGATAAATTTCCTTAAAATTCTAAAGTGGGGGCTATAAGGTCCAAATTTTCAATAAGTAATTCAAATTGAGGTAGAGAAACAAGTATACAAAACCATCTGTAGGTATCAGATTTTTGACCTTTGGAAGTAACCCATTGCTACACTTTATATAGGTCTCACATCAAAGTAAATCTATTCTAAGAGAACTTGATCACATATATCACATTGATGGAAATTTATCAGGTCTATTTGCTAAAAGGAACAATATTAACTAGGAATTTATTATAAGTAACTATGTTACATGAATGAGTCAATGCATACACAAATGGCAAGATACCCGAATAATGTTCCCACACTAACACAAAACCCACTATCTTTTATTTTTAACACTTTAAAATAGTAAAAGGCAATGAAAATTAACTAACGATATTACACTTAGGGTACACGAATCACTAAATTAATAGATTTCCTTAGGGTTATTTAGATTTTGGACCCTGAATTTTATACCAGCTTAGAGTTTGAGCCCTGGCTTGTCCAATTAGAGAGTTTAGGCCCTATTTTTTTTTTTGGTTTATTCTTCACTTTATACCCTCCCTCCTATGCAAACAATGAAACTATCCTATATAGACTAGGGTGGGTAAGATGGTAAAAATAAAACAAAAAGTAAAAATTCAGGGTCTAAACTCTCTAATTGGATATGTCAGGGCTTAAACTCTAAGCTGGCATAAAATTCAGGGTCTAAATTCTAATTAGCCCATTTTCTTACTTGTAGAAGATTTATGGATTCATGTTGTATGCTGAGGTAGCATGCAAATGGCAATATAAGAGCATGCAATGCAATTCAAATACAAGGTGTGAGTATTAAGCTTCTTTCTGAAGGATCTACGCATTTTGATGGCTATTAAGTTTCTAGATCATAAACTATGAAATAAACAAGGAAAGGGTAGATAACAAATTTGCACCTAACGTTAGTCAAATAGCAAAGCTCTGTAAAAATGGATCAATTTGCCCACAACTATAACTGACGAGCATTTTTTTCTTAATCCAAAACTCTCCTTTTTCATGTGTGTACCTCTTTTTATTGTAACTTATATGCAGGATATTGTCTGGTATATTGTGAAAACCAATATAGAGTATCCCAAATGTCATGTAGTTTTTACATATGTGTTCTTACTTGTAATTAATAATAGAACATAAAATTCGGCAAGCAAGTTAAATACGATGAACTTTTTCACGTCTCTAGTAATTTGTTCGTAAAGCTTCCAACTTATAGAAAGTCTGGCATTATTTGAATTGTTCGAAATATTAGATCATCATCTCCCCAATGAAAGAATCAGATAGTCTCTTTTTTTTCATAATTTCAAACATACTCTCAGTGTAAGCTGGTCCTAATCCATATTGATCTTTGTCACTTCTCTAGTTATTTATTTATTTGTTAGTCGTCCAGTTGAATAGAAGGATCTGTTGGGCCTAATCCGCAATGATCCTTGTCACTTCTCTAGTTATTTATTTGTTACTCTTCCAGCTGAATAGAAGGATCTGATTATCTAAATATTAAGTACTTTTAACTTTCATCTTTGAACCAAAGAATAACATGGATTATTGTTTTTAGATTGCATATGTTTCAAACTACTCGTGTTGTGACTTGGCCTATACACTCTTACAAACTATTGTTACTAAAGGTTGGCCTTATGACATGAGTTATGATGCTAACAAAGGATTATTTTGCCAAGATTATCTTTTAGAATTTTAAAACAACCAACATACTCTGGGATGAGCAGTGGAATGCCAAATTGTTAGCTTTTGTTTGGTTAGGCAAGGAACAGATAAGGGACTAACTCATCACAAAACAAAAGGGTGTGCATCTCTAAACTTGGCAAAAATTAGTATTTATAATATTGTATACATTAAAAAAAGAGGAAAAAAAATTAAAATGATGGCTTGAAGGCAGAAAATGTTTCCAAGTTTCTTTAGTGGTTTATGTGTGTGTGTGTTTTGACATCAACTCATAGTATTAGTCTAGTGTGATAAAATTGTGTGGTGGGCAATTGCTTCATCCAGCCAATAGGAAGAATGAAAACATTTAAGTATCGACATTATTTCGAATCTTCCCACAATAACATTTGGAAACATCTATTGATAAAATAAACATTTGCAAGTTATGCACTTTAAAATTACAACTATGAGTTCAACACAAGAAAATCACATTGACAAGAGATGGGAACAAACAAGATTGATCATGAGAATAGAACATAAGAGAAGGTTATTGTTCATAACCTGGATAACATGAATCTATACATTTAAAAACAAAAGAATGGAGCCTTTTATGCCAATTTCTTCTCTAACTTTTGATGTATATAACATTATTATTGTGTAGAATCTAATTGTACATTATACACTTAGATGAGCAAGTAGGGCTGTAAATCTGAGCAAACTTTTACAGACAACGCAGTTGGTTTGTTAACAGCTTGCTTCAAGCTCGTTTATTAAACTTAACCAGTGAAGCTCAAGCTTAAATTCTAGGTTACATTATTAGACAAGCTAAACTCAGAGCTATATTTAGTCCAAGCTTTGATCAAGACCAAAATTAGTTCATTTTCATTTTCTCGTAACATCAAATTTTGGCAGGTAGTTACAAATTATGAAGGTCAAGCTTAATAGGAGTCAGGACAAGTATTAAAGAACTATAAACAAGAAATCTAATTAAACTAGCTAAGATAAATAAATGTGTTTAAGAATAAATTCAAATAGAAGCTTTCAAGCTTCTCTACCAGGACAATTTAAATAATATGATCTCATTATTTAGTTTCGGAGTTTTTTGAGGAATGCATTAATTTAAACATGCATTCCATAAAATTGATTTACCAGTTCAATGTAGAAATTTTTTATCAAACCGAGCTTAACTTTATGTAGCATGTAGAAGTATAAGAACTATAGGAAGTCCAACAAGGATATCAAAAAGTAGTCCATCAGTCCATCTTGATGGAAGATCAGATAGAAAGCAACTTACATGACCGATTTACCATTGAACTTAATTATAAGGTTCCCTCAAAATTCAAGTTGATGGGATGTTCAAAGGTAAATTACAGAAACCAAAAACTTAGAATGCATGCATCTTCAGAGCTGTATAACATTTGGAAGTATTAAGGAGCTGAATCAATGATTCTCATTTTTATTGAATCACCAACAACTCCTGAATAGTGCATATATTCCTTTTTACTAGGAAGACCTTTTTTAGTTGTCCTTTTCTTCAAGTGATCAAACTTGTAAGGTTTGATCTAAACCACACTCTTGTATATATAAGACATGCCAACTATTGAACTACTTATTGGAAACCATATGACAACTAATCAGTAATGGCAAAAAAATCATTCACTTCAGATGTTGTTCAAATGACTTCTATGAAAGTCGATTTGTTTAATATGAAAGACCTCAACAAGAACAGAGCTACGATTCACATCATGGTGATTTCCTTATCAAAAGGTTACAACTCTGGATAAAAAAAGTACGAGTGTGACTCCACAAAATCTGACATTGAGGTTTATATACCTATGACTAGTATTTGTCTTAAGACATTTGTATTCTTTTTATTTTTGATGCAAAGATAACAAAAACACAAGGCATGATTGGAAAACTATCAAGACTAGGTTTAAGGATGGATATCTCCTAACTTAAGGAACCCGGATGATGCTTTGTTAATGACACGACATTGAGAACTATATGTTGCCAGCTGGCACATTGTGTTGGGGGAGCATAACTCACAATTTTTTGCAGGTACCAATTTCTCTTAGCAATCTCATTTTGTTGTGTAACATGGCATGAGTTTTGATGGTGATATCACTATCTTCTGGGCAAATTGCACGTTGAAAAGACAGGGAGCATGATAAACAAAGAGCTCGAACAAAATAAATTTACAAGTTTACTGTATTATTATATGCGGGTTCTATGTTACCTTTCTTGTCTATTGTGCCTTACCTCAACTTTATTATAGTTTCTTGAAGTTATGTGTCAAGTACCCACAGGTTTTGACACGTTACTTTGAAAATGGTTTTGGGGGCGGTCATTCTGTTCATTATAGTGCAAATTAGGAGAAATTTTTTTTGGCAGTTAACCATTTATGCCAATTTTATACTGTCATTTCATTACCACTTCAGCCAGGTGATCTTGACAAAACCACTCGCCACCCCCTGCATGTTCTTGAATACCAGTTAATTCAAGAACATCATAATCTTAAGGGGAAAAAACAAGTAAAGGGCAACAAATTTCTCTGAATTGCTTGAAAATGAAAAGCTCTTCTTGTAGGTGCATGTACTGGCTCACAAAACTCAGTAACAGCGTGTAATATCGGAGTGCAAGAGGGGTAGGAAATATATACTGAAAAGTTTGTGATAATTGAAAAATAGCTACCAAGAAGACGTCCACCATTATCAAGACACAATGGCTCTGGTCAATACGATATATGCCTAGTAGACTCATTCCCTTCTAAAAAAATTGAAAATTCTACAATTATAGTAGAATAAAATTGATGCTTTGGTGATCAAGAAATTAGTAATCCATCAAACCACACCATCTATATTAGAAGCAGACAAGAAGAGAGAGCACTCCAAGCAACCTACCCTCTTTAACCTATAAAACCTGGATGATAGACCCTCTTTAACCTGGAAAACTGGACATCTAACATCTCTTTTAACTGAAAACTAATTTAAATTCAAGTTTACCCTTATCCCATATAAACTCTTTTTTATAGCACTAACCTGAACTTCCCTCTCTTCTTACTCTCGATTTTCTCTTTGCAATGCCTCTCTCCTTCCCTAAGCCTCCCCAATCTTTCTCGTTCTCTCCCAAATCTCTAGTTCTCTACTCAACCCTAACCCTAAATCAAGTCCAAGTCCTCAATGACAAGATCCTAAATCCTAAATCTCTAGTTCTCTCTTATTCTCTCTTTTTGGCTTCTTGATCTTGATATAAGGAAACATCACGTATCAGTGGCGAAAGCAATATTTAAATTTTCCTGATACACAATGCTAGGTCACTAACATAATCATGTATGTATGTCACATCCATTCCCAAAAATATCGTGAGCCAAGTACGCAACAACATCCCAGGCTACACAACTTAGGAATACCCATGAATCTACACCCACGATTGTCGTCTATGAGTCTAGGATAGGACATAGATTACAACAAAACTATTAGAATATTCATAGAAAGAACTTCTAAATATACAATTAGTAGGAATACTACAAATCTATCTCCCAAAATATTTAATATAAAATAATATACATAAATTAAAGTAGTCTAAAAAATAATATGATGTTCTCGTCCTTGAATTTTTCACATGATACAAAGGCATGGATTCATCTGGCATTCTTTCCTTACCAAATGAACAAATAGTATGTCATCAAAGACATAGCAACCCCAAGTTCAAGGACAGTAAAAAATTAAAAATAAATATAGTATGATATAAATATGATCCGAATATGATTGTAGGAATAAAAATCAAATATCAATTTAGTAAATTAGGATTACACTTATATTTCGGTTTTCATTCTTACACTTACAACTATCCTTAATGTCATACTTTCAATTACAACACACAAACAACCACTAACACAATTACCTAGGTATGCATTTTTAGAAAATAAATCGGGTCATATACTTGTCTATTTTCTCAATAATAATCTCATTTGTTTGTGATTAGGTCGACAATATTATCATGATGCTTAATGCCGACCCCACCTACAATATGGACAATTCATATCAATTATTATCATTAATTGATACTTGATCGAATACACATTATAGATTTTCAGTATAGACAGTGAGCTAAGCCTCACTCTATTCCTTCATAAGGACTTGCGAAGAAGGTATTACATATCAACTTTCTCTTTGTTGTTATATTATACAGATTTTGTCCAATATGAACCAAGTGTTTTCTTTCTCCCGAATGATGCAGTCTACAATCATAAACAAACCTATCTATATTTACTCTACTTATTATTGTTATTATTTTCTAGTATCAGTTATGTGTCTCGAACTGTGTGCTTGAGGTATCACATAATACGGTAACATGAAGTAGACAAATTAATCGTTATAATGATAAAAAGCACCAACTTGCTAATAAATTTTTTAAGTAGTAAAGTGGACAATTGATATATCATATTCCCAAACCGATTTGACACCATTGGATGAATGTAATTACACTCTCCACGTACTCCCTACAACTCCCCCAAGTGGTTCTCCAATGAGACTTTTATATTAATTTTAACAAAAAAAAAAAATTATTATACTTGTGGACAATTGTTATAGTTTTTTTTTTGGCAAATGAAAGAAGATTCCTTAAATTGTAGAAAAATAACTGCTAAAAAGCAATTGAGAGTCGTGATCATGTCAATAACTGTTTTGCCCTCCGGCACCCAGTATTAATGATGCTTTTCCAAGGATGTTTTCGCGTGCTGGCCACACGCCATTGTTTTTCTTTTCAGTTCCCTAGGCCTCCACCTCGGCAGAATCTATTTGCGTTCACACCTAACTAACAAATGACTACTCATGCCGTATCCTTCCCTAACAACTATAAATAGAACAAATCTTGGCGTGTGGCTTCCTCACTCTCTCCATCTGTAGATCTCTCCTCCACAGCACCAACGCAACAAAGTCTATATATTATGTCCAGAAGCAGCATGAACTACCAGATCCACTCAACTTTGAGCTCACCTTCCTCTTGTGGCAACCAAATATCAAATCCGTCCGTTCTACTGACCATAATCCCACAGCATGAACACGAGCAGAACCCTGCCATCGACTACAGGGCCCGAGCGCAGTGGCTCCGCGCTGCTGTCCTCGGGGCCAACGATGGCCTCGTCTCCGTCGCGTCCCTCATGATTGGAGTCGGCGCCGTGAACCAGACCGCGAAGGCCATGCTCGTCTCCGGCCTGGCCGGTCTGGTCGCGGGCACCTGCAGCATGGCCATCGGAGAGTTCGTGTCTGTCTATACTCAGTACGACATAGAGCTGGAAGCACGGAACAAGGGTGGCAGAGAGAGCCTTGGTGACGGCGAAGAAGAAATTAGCCTGCCGAGCCCCCTGCAGGCCGCAGCGGCCTCGGCGTTGGCATTTGCGATCGGGGCCTTGTTGCCTCTGCTTGCGGGAGGGTTCATTAGGCCGTGGGGCCTTAGAGTCGGTGTGGTGTGTGCGGCGAGTAGCTTGGGGTTGGCGGGGTTCGGTGCGGCAGGGGCAGCCTTGGGTGGTGCAAATGTGGGGAGGTCTGCTTTGAGGGTGTTGGTTGGAGGGTGGCTGGCTATGTTGGTCACCTATGGGGTTCTTAGACTCTTTGGTCGTCTTTTTAAGACCGGCGTGTCCTATGCGTCTTAATTAGATCAACGATATTGCACCTGAACTTATGAATCATTTTACTTCTTGAAAGATTAAGTGAACATTAAACATGTTCGTTAATTTTCTTTAAATCAGTGGACTTTGTGCTGTTCTAGTTTCTATTCGAATATTTTGTCATGTGTGTAGTAGTATAAAAGTTACATAAAATAAAACATATGTTTGCTTGCCAGATCTTTGTCAGATATTGTTTATGCAACAATAGGTATAACAAAGGGTTGAACTTAAACGATTAGAATTATAAATGTTAAGAAGAAGTCGAGCTCGTCTCTAAAGTTTATTCAAGCTTGCTCCTTAAGAAATCTGAGTCGAGCTAAGTCAAGATTTTATCGAAGATGCAATAAACCTACTCAGGTTTATATTGCCACCATATTAATGTTCTACGAAAGTAGGTGGACAATTTTCAGAATTTTAGTCTTATTTTTTTAGTTTCGCCAAAGAAGGAGGGGGGAGGGGATTGACCTCTAATATATATATATATATATATATATATTTGTCGTACCGACAAGGCACCACCTTATTGTTCTCGATCAAACAACGCATCAAACAACAAAACACAATTCTTCTTGACTAAGCCCTGTGCTCGTCCAAGAGGGAGTTTGCTCAAGTTGAGCTTATGAGACGCTTTGTTCATTTGCACCTTACGGGTAATTAAAAATAAAAATTAATTCATATCAACGGTTAAATATGTATTCTATGAACAAAATCAAATCCCACAAAAATCATCAATTAAGATCAGAATTTATTATCTTTTGCCAAAATTTCACCATTCCCTAGTAGAAGATAAATTCCAAAACAAGTCAGAATACGTTTTACAATTCCATGTACTACAACTTTGGTGTAATACAAAGTGATCACACTTAATAATAATTGTTGCCAACTGAGGTGAAGACTGTAATGATATAATCTCGAATCAAGGTTCGTTTATCAACTTTTAACAAAGGTACAACTCAATATTTCTCAAATCATTGGATCAATCGAGTTAGGGCATATGGGGCACGCAACCAAATACCATTTCATGAGGCTTATTAAGGAATAGACCATAATTCATAACCGAGGTAAAATAGTGGGTTTCACATAGGTGAATCCTCCTACAATACATATGAACGAACTTGATCCTATATTTTATGCTCATATTTGTTAAGCATATTAAACTCATAATTTACTTAGTTACATTTGAATCATGCCCTACATGATAATGATGGGGTTGGAGTGCCAACTACTATGGAGATACCTCCTTCAAATATGTATTAACATGATTACCAATTTGACTTACCTGTCCCATTGACCTTTTCTCATGGGATCCCCATTCGCAGAAGTTAGGTTTCAATCTTCAATAATTCCTTAATTGTAGAACTTAGCCCTACCTTATTGGCGACTCCTTGACTTACTTTGTTAACATTTTTTTTTCTTTTCAAATCTACAAATTGAATATAAACCAAAGAAAATAATTTGAAAACATGTTTATGTTGGGAGCACGTGCGCTCTGATACCACGTGTTGGTCGCGCAGCGAAAGAAGCGCTTTGCCAACCCACCTGAGATAACCAACCAATCTACGGACATCAAGCACAAATGAAGACAAGTATATGGCGGTGACTACGTCACCTGGACAAATCACAATCTTTATAACACAGATAAAATTATAATATTGCAAAAACTAATGTTGAAACCCTTTGCCCTAATAGGTTCAACCCCCCTCACCACACTCAAGAAGAAAAGCAGAAGATTACAATTGAAATCACTCACCAACCCGTAGCAATCTCCCTAACCGAAGTTGACGACTCCTCTATTAGATCTCCTTCTTTCTTTTGTCTTGGATGGTGAAGTCCTAAGAGCAAAGCACGGGCTTTCTCTTAGATTTCCTATGGGCGAGCACCCCAAATCTTCAATTTGTGCTTCTCCTTTGTTCCTCCACCCTCCTCCCTATTTATAGGATGAGAAACTTATTTTAGGGTTAGGAAACCCTAAAAATAGCCAACTATAAGATCCAGCCGTCCACTAGCATTCAATAGTCCAAAATATAACCTAAAACTTCAAAACCGACCAGCCGCCGTCGATACCAAACTTGGACAGAGTTCGATTCAAAGGTTCTGGAACACCACACCGAGTTCGGCTCGAACTCGGCCAAGAACCGAGTTCAGACCGAACTCTGCCCCCTTCAGCAGACTTGATTTCCAACAATCTTTCCTTCTAGTCTGATGAGAGGTGTTGGCTCCATGGATCCTCAACTGGACTCCATGCCTATCACCCCGGACAGAAATCCTGCTCCCCTATGCCACCGATCTTTGATCCACCGAGTTGCTTTGCATCTTCCGTCATCTCCAACTCCTTGACCGTCACGTCGATGCTAGTTGCCATGCATAGCACCTCCTGCACTACTGGAATCCTGCCGATATCAATAACACGGCCAAGACCGAAGTCCTTAACGATCAGCCTCACCGTGAGTCTTGGATGCATATCCCCGACTTCCGTCTTCCACCAAAACGGGTTAACGTTCCGACAAGCTTCTTCACCCTTGGTCGGCCAAACCAAGCGGGCGGTATGATTCTCCCGAGATTCTACTACCAGAAAAAGTCAAATTAGCGACGTAAAGAAACGTCGCTAAATGACCAATAAACGTCGCTAATTACTTTTAGCGACATAATTAGCGACGTATTACAGAAGTCGCCTTTCAGCTAGTCGCTGAAAGAAAAAATGTCGCTAAACGTCGCTATACCGATATTTTTTAGCGACGTAAATGTGTCGCTAGATTAGCGACGTTTAGCGACGCAACGTCGATAATTAGCGACGTGCTCATCTGTCGCTTAATGTCGCTAATTAGCGACTTATATAGAGACATTACAGTAACGTCTTTAATGACCTGGCAATACTGCCATGTCAGCAAGTTACGACTTACAACGACATTTTTAGTGACATTTTTAGCAACGTTATTAGCGACATATAGTAACGTCGCAACTTAGCGACGTATTTAGCGACGTATAGTAACGTCGCTAAATGTAGCTAAACGTCGCTAATTGTACAGTAAAAAAATAAAAAAATGAATACTAAATTGTTTCAAAACTATTATTCCTGCAGTTTATTAATTCATAATCTGTACAAATAGACCCGGAGCAACCCTCCGTTGAATTTTCTAGGTTTGCCAACCCCCTTGGGTTGAACACTCAACACCAGTAAATTAACATATATTTAATATGAATAATATAATAAAATTTGAAGAAAATAAAATATTCAGCAAATATCGTCGTAAAGAATACAACAAATATATATCCATACAATGACTCTCATCCTAAATAATACAAAGAATACAAATATCTAGCAAATATCCATACAAATATCTATACTACTGCGGATCTGCAGGAGGATGACCACCGACACGCATGAAGGATAAGAACAGATCATACTGCTCCCGTGAAATCGATACCGATGTCGATGGAGAAGGTAGTGACGTCGGTGGAGTCTGTGTCGATATAGGCGCACCAGGAGGACGTATCCGCTCCAACTCTGCGAGTCGCTGGTTGTAAGAATCCATGGTAGATAACAGCCTCGCACTGCTATGGACCATTGAATCATGCATCATCGTCAGCCTCTCGCCCATGGATAGCTGTGATGCCTACAGCTCTATCACGCTGCACTATGTCGAGGCTCCAAGATCATTTGTCAAATCCCGGAGCTCCGTGATGCTGCGGTCGAGCATATCGAATCGTACGATGAGCGTCGGATCGTCCGCCTACGGCTGGGACCGGGGCTGATCCTCCATCCTTCGCAATAACTCGTCATGGAGAGACGCAACATAACGGTCAACAGCCTCCTGGACTCTGGCCAACGACTGCGAGGGCTGTGGGAAATGTGCACTTGTCGGGGAGGCCCTAGATGACTGTATCGCAACCAAGGCGTCATAGGATCTCGTACCATAGTACGTACCCCTCTGGAGACCACTAGCGACGGTCACCCACAAGTCGTCCGCCGATGGAGCTGGAGCGGGCTGCGAGGAAGTACCAGCCTCTCCAGCTGTAGGTGCACTAGCAGTCGCCCGCTCATGCAGCCTAAGATACTCGGCCTAGAAAAGTTTGGATACTCGATAATTGCCTAAGTTATATTAAAATTAACACAAAGTAAAGTAATACTTACATAGGTCTGCGAGGCCCTCTCATCAATGAGATTTTCATCCTTGCGATGGGTGGCCAAGAAGACGGTCACCATGTTTGCATCCTCACCCCTCTGTACCTGTTAAAAATATATTATTTAGTACTAAAATTAAACATTTTTTCTACTACCATTTTATCGTACTTACATTAAAATAATATATCTTAAATAAGAAAAATACCAAATGACAGAAATATTCCGTGATCGAAATTGAGCCACCACACCACTTTGCAATATTCCGCCTAGCCGCCTTGGCCTTCTCAGACCTTTCCTTATAGCTCGGATCGTCGAATCTAGCCCTCATCGTAGTCCACTGCTCAGGCGTGATCCAACCTTGGATCGGTTTTCCAGCACGATCACGAGCCTTCTGGTCATCCAGAGCATCACGGATAAGCTTTGTAGTTCAAAGAAATCATTGCCTGGATCGATGTCTTTGTAGTTCAAAGATTTGATACACAAACAACTATTTTTCATGGAATCAAGATCCAGAAAGTTGTCTCTGATAGGAGCATTAGTTGACTTAAACCAAAACCCATTCACACAGAAACTTGGCCATATTTTAACGGCAGTAATTGGTCCCTTAGCTAGAGTTCTAATAGATTCAGTCTCGGATGTTATTAGACGATCGACCTAAATACCAAAGTAGCGATAGTAAGTTATTTGTTTTGCAAGTGCAGAAATAAAAAGTAATTACCAAGCACCTTACATATGCTGTCAACCAAGAAGGAAAATGGCATCTCATTTATTGTTCTACTTCTTCGTCTGTTATGTAGGGTCTAACCGACCTCAACTCATCATTATATGTGCTAAAAAATAATGAAGCAACTGCTAATTAGTAGCATAATAGTAGCTTATACTATTCCATTGAGATGATGTAAACGTGGACGTATTAATTACTTACCCCTCTAGCTTCTTCACTTCATCCTCGTCGCAATTGAGTAATATATACAACTGAGTAGCCCTTAGCTCGTCGTCATTCAAATATCTCTTCTTCATTTTCCCCGAAGGCTTTCCGGACGCATTGAATACTTTGAGTATTGCATCATTAGATTCCTGATATCCGTTGTCATTTCTCGGAGCTTTCGTTCTATTAGTATCAACATGAGGTTTAAAATACGTTGAGCAAAAGTTTGTAATCTTTTCGAGAATATAAGCTTCACAAATAGAGCCCTCAACTCGTGCCTTATTTTTTACCTTTCTCTTTAGGTGATTCAGATGTCGCTCGAAGGGGTACATCCACCGATAACCAACAGGACCACCAACACGTGCCTCATAGGAAAGATGAATTGGCAAATGCTCCATAGAGTCGAAGAATCCAGGAGGAAACACCTTCTCGAGCTTATATAGTGTTACCGCAATGTCCTTCTCTTGTTTTTCTAGACGATCGACGAGCAACTTAGTAGAACAAAGATCTCTGAAGAATATGCTGAGCTCTGTCAATGGATCCCAAACGACCTGCGGCAAGAATTCTCGAAATACAATCGAAATTAACCTCTCCATGAATACGTGACAATCGTGGCTCTTCATACCCGCCAGTTTATTCTCCTTGAGGTCGACGCACAAGTTCGATACGTACCCGTCTGGAAACTTTAGACTCTGAATCCACCTACAAAGTCTCTCTTTATCCTCTTTCTCCAGTGAGAAAACTGATTTAGGTTGCTTTAACTTTCCATTCCCCTCCTCTATCAAATGCAACACAGGACGTCTACATATTTCTTCTAAGTCCAACCTGGCCTTCGGATTATCTTTCGTCTTCCCCTTTACCTCCATTACAGTATTAATTATGTTATCAAATACATCTTCTCGATATGCATGACATCAAGGTTATGTCTGATCAGATTGGTGCTCCAATATGGCAGATCCTAGAATATACTCCTCTTCGTCCAGTTATGGGTGCGACCAAATTTGTCACACTTGTACCCCTTAGCAGGCTCTTCGATAGCACTTGGTAAATCTTTTACCTCTTCCTATATAGTGTATCTGGGCCACCTTGGCAGTGGATTGGCCTTCTCCATAACGCCCGCACAAAAAGCATTCATGTTCCTCCGGTACGGATGATCCTTCGGCAGAAATTGTCGATGACAATCGAAGAAGTACGGTTTGCCTCCGTATTTCAAACGGAAAGCCTTAGTACGGTCCATACAATACGGACATGAGAGACTATCATGGTACTCCATCCCGATTATATTCCATAGGCCGAAAAATCGTTGATAGTCCACATAAGTGCTTCCCTCATCTGAAAATTTTGCTTTCTAGAAACATCGTATGTGTTGGCACCTACTTCCCACAGCTGATTCAACTAATCTATCAAAGGCTGTAAATACACATCGATGTTCCTCTTTGGATTGTTTGTACCTTGGATAATAACGGTTAGGAACATATACGGAGTCTTTATGCACATCCAAGGCGGTAGATTGTACGGAGTAACGATCACAGGCTAACATGAATACTGAAAGTCCGAAATTCCAAATAGGGTAAAACTGTCAGAGGAGAGCCCCAATCTGACATTACGCGGATCCGAAGCAAAATCTGGATACTCTCGATCAAAGTGCTTCCATGCTTCTCCATTGGATGGATGATCCAATACTCCTTCGATCTATTTCTGCCTAAGCCAACTCATGTTTTCTGCAGTCTCCTTAACCATAAACAACCGCGGTGTCAAAGGCAAGTAGTGCATCGAATCGGTAGGCTTCCTTACATCGACAGACTTTCCTCTACCAGTGGCCTTATAGCGATCAACACCACAGAATCTGCACGGATATTCATTCTTGTTGTCTTTGTAGTACAACATGCACCCGTTGCGATATGCATCGATTCTCTCGTATCCCATCCAGAGCGATCTCACCATCCTCTTAGATCGATAGAAGTCTTTAGGCAACTTTGCACCCTCGGACAAGATCTCTATAATCAAATCGATCAGTCGATTATTGCATTCTTGCGACATGTTAAAATCGGACTTGATGCTCAATAATCTTGTAACCACCTCCAACGGTGAATGATCCTCATAACCAGGATATAGTGGAGTCCTTGCATTCTCTAGCAACTCCATAAACTTTGCAGCATCGGCATTCTGTGCCTCCTCAGCTGCATCATAATTATCCAGATTGAAACTAGGCCCCGCCGCATCAAAAACCAAGTTTACCCACCCATTGTCGTAAGCAGAGTGGTCGTGGATATCTATATATGGCTCCACATAAGGCTCCGACTCCGATGCTAGAGACACAAGTTCTCCATGCGCGGTCAACTAATAGTAATTTGGCGTGAAGCCCTTCGAGTACAAATGATATGTGACTTCCACTTCTGGATGATATTTCAAGTTGTGACATCTCACACACGGACACTTAATTTTGGTACCGTCCATGTACTGAGGGAACGCCTTGGCGAACTGCAGGAACTGCTATACACCCTCAATGAATTCATCCCGTACACCGCACATGTCATCAGGATGATGGTTGTACATCCACGAACGATGACGCATATAGTAATTCATATCCATTTTTAGATACTCTGCAAAAATGACAGTATGTATCCTATAAATCATTACATACAGTGTGATTCTCTGGAGGAAGGTAAGAACTACTCTAACTTGATACACAATGCCCTATGTGTGTGTGTGTGTACAAATGGTTTGAATAAAAACCCTAGTTCTTTCCTAATTTAGTTCTTTCTTTCTTTATAATTTATTCAGTTTTCTTAGCTAAGTGTGATTGTTCTCCTCCAATTCCTGACCAAATGGGAAGAGGACCCATCAATTTGGTATCAATTGGTATAAGAGCCTTTGGATCATGCTCTTGATGCTAGTGGAGAGCACGACTCGAGCAGCCATGGCTCCAGAGCTGGATCTCTCCAAAGAATCAATACCTACCTGTTGCAAATGGGAGGATACTTGCGTTGGAAGGTATAATTCATCACTTGAACCATAAAAATTAGATAGGTTGTTAGAGGAATTGGCTATGTCAAGAAGAGGGTTTGAGTTTCCACCATATGCTCCATCTATGGCAATACCTCAATCCCCTCTAAACATACCAAATATACCACAATTTGGTATAAATCCAGCTGGAATGGCACCAAATCTACCATAATTTGGTATGATCCATACTGGAGTAGCTCAATCCATTCCTCAAACAAATCAAATGTAAACCCCCACATTTATTTCTATAGATAGTCTGGTTATGGGTTATAAAATTTTGGTTTAGCAGCAGATGATTGAGGTTTAAAATTTAGGATGCAGAAGTCTGATTCTTTAATTAAATTCTTGGTGCTCCCTACCGTTGTTGAAATATTCGGAGCCCAGCATCAGCCCATAATTTCCAACAAGTTATTGCATTCGAGACTTGACACGCCAATTTAGACGCTGGACTTTTCCGTCACTCAAATCATAATATCTTGTGCTCTAATTTATTTGCACAACTTTCCGTAACTGAAATACATATTTAATCATGTGTCGCGCACCTGTGTCATTACCATCAATTTTTAGACACCAATTCAACCTGTTGAGCCGGACCAATTAAAGGGTCCAAGACTGACACCAAGCCTACACCATTCATGACCTTTATGTCACTCCCAATTGAGATCCCATGTGCCCCCATTTAATTTAAGAGCACATGACATTTTATTCTAGTTAAATTAGGGATACCAACTTTGACTAATCCTATTTTAATCTCGTTTTAATTCCAATGCCCATTTAATTAAGCCCATGCAAAACACACAACACCCCCTCACCCTACAAAACACCAAACACCATTTCCTTCATAATTTATGCATCATTTTATGTGTTTGTGCAAATACCCAAACTTAAGGGGCTTAATTGCAAATGTTGTAACATGTGCCATAACCTCATTGGTCAAGACCAATGAAGAAGCCTCACCCCTCTTCTTTGACCGGTCAAGCCCCTCCCCACTCTCTCTCCTTTGGATGAGGAATTTTTCTCCATGTGAAATCCTCACTATTCATTTGAATTGGGCTCATCCACACCACACAACCCTCACACAACTCCCTATATAATGTCTCCATCACCACACTCTTCCCCATGCCGGCCCTAATCCCCAAACCTAGAGAATACAACACTCTCTCTCTCTCTCCTCCCTCCTCACAAAATTGTAGCCGAACCACATCTCCACATTCTTTTCTTTTTCTCTTCTTCTTCTTTCTCCTCTTCTCCTTCTAAACCCGAGCCCCGACCGGCCTCCCCTACTCCGACCAGCTGAGCCTCCTCCATCCGGCTGCTACCCCCCTCGACTGCCACTGAGCCTCCTCCATCCGGGTGCTACCCCCCCTCGACGGCCGCCGAGCTCGGCCAAAACAGCCATGTCCCCCTCAACCACCACATCTGCCAATACTACCACCACCATACACCAACGCCACCACCACCATCGTCTTCACCAACACTCCAGCCTCCATCGTCTTCATCAACACTCCCGTCGGGCTCGCCTCGACCCCGACCTTCCTTCAGCTGTCGACACCACCCCCCCGCTACCTCCAACAGCCATCACCGCGCCTCCACCACCACTCCCGTTGCCGACATCTCCTCCTCCAGTAGCTGCAACCACCCGTTGTGCTATCCCCGTTCCACCACCAGCCAACCACCACGTACTGTCATTTCCTCCCCCGCATCAATCTCCACGTCGAGCTCCATCCAACGTCGAGCTCCATCCAACGACGACTACCTCCCGTCATCTTCCCGATCTTCTCCACCCCGCTGTCATGTCCATCACGATAACCCTGAACCACCACCACCATCTCGACTACTCCACCACCGTGTCTACACATCCACCGTGGCCAAGCCATTCTTCGGCCACCCGTTGTCGACCACCATCACCACTGCCACCACCTCGGCCGGCCTCCACCCTCCGGCCACCCTGTTTCTCCTTCTCATCAGCATCAACATCATCACCATCATCATCATCACCATCAACATCCACACCTCTATGACCTCTCCCTCCGGCGAGACCCACCTCCGATCGCCATCACAGCCTGCTCCGGCCAACAACCACTCTTGTGCCTCTGCACGCCACCGAGGTAGCCTCTTCCCCAGCTTCCCCTTTAAACCTAATATTGTATATTGCATGATTAGTCTATTATTGTGTTTTGTATGTTGTTATGTGTAACTTAGTTAGTTGGAGTTAGGGTTTAAGAGGTTTAAGTATGAATGTAGTTAGGGTATGATGTTATAAAATATATACTTCGAGGCTTCGGAATTATAGGTATATTGAGTTTAGGGTTTGAGAATGAAACAGTTTTAGTTAAGGGTTACATATATGCATTGGGAATTTTTGGGTTATATATGCAGGTGAGATTTTAGGTTTAATGCATGTTATAATACGCAATTAATTGTGAAATGCTAAGTTTATTATTTACGGTTTAAATAGGCATTGATGTTCCTGGGTTGAGGTTATGGAATATATACACTTGATGGTTAGGTTTCTAAGTGCCATATGAGATATTTGAGGTGTTGTCCAAATTAATATATGCATTTTGATCATTGTGATGAGCAGATTAAATTGTTGCTGAGATAATACTATGATATTGAAATATTGATGGATATTACATAACTGTGATAATACTATGAATGATTGTGGAATGGGTGTAACAACAAACCATTAGTCCGGGATGGAAGACTGAGAAATAATACTGAATTTGATCGAGGAGTAGTTTTAAGGAGAATGATAGATGATTGTATATAACTGAGGGTTTAAATAAATAAATTAATTATTTACTTTGAGGATGATATGTGTAAACGTGCATGATAATGTCTGTGAATACTGAGATAAAACTGAGGATTGGATCATGTTTTGAACTACTGAATATTGTGAAGAAGATAGTAAGATTGAGGTTTGGTTTGATGATATTGTACGAACGATAAAATCGATTAGATGTAACGTAATCTGAGTCAACTTTGATCAACCCTCTAGCATCGTATCCCTGTGAGTAGTAGCTGAGTTTGAACATATGACTAGACGTGTGTCACATCTTATTTCAGCTTTGTGATAGTCTATTGATTGAGCTTGTATTTCATCTCTAGGTACTACGGGACATGCGGACTTGGAAGTGGTACCGGATCCCCATCATCAGCAGCCGGACGTAGGCAAGTGTACCTTGCCACCCTGTATTTCAGTTACAGATATTTATTGTTTTATTATATACATTGTGCGCGTGTTTGATTAAGATCGATACTTCGTGTCCAGATCACAACCGGGTGCGGACGTTCGTCGTAACGTCTTGTAACGAATGCTATATGTTCGTAACACCTCGATGACGTACCTGAGTATATTGTCACCCCAAGACACATTCATACACAGTTATCGTGCCAGATTTCCTGTATCCTGATATTGACATCATGACTAGAGACTGGGACAACCTTAGGGTCACATTTGTTGATAGTTACTTTTGTGCAAAGAGACTGCTAGATAGAGGTTCTGGTTCAGCGTACAATCGTTGAACGCTTGAGAAGGGGAAGACAGTTATTAGAAGTTTGGGCTCCTCTGCACGCGCTTATATATGTATATGTACTATTTCTGTAGTGATCCCGTATCTAGAGTAGTTGTATCACCCGTGTGACTCTTTGCCCAGAGCTGCGGTACGTCCCATGTGTTTTCGTGTCCGGAGCTACGGTTTTATTTTGGACAGCCCATACGTCGAACATTGGCTTTAAACTGTGTCTCACTTGTTTGGTTATGCTAGATTACCCCGTCGTTGCACTTTTACTTTCTGTTATACTTGGCATGATGTATTTTTGTACCTTGTTACGTCCCTCTGAGGACCTGGTCCCCTGTCAATTTTGCAGTATAGACGATTATGGAGCATTTGGAGTTGCTGATGGAGTTGTATGTCTTGCGGGCATTGTACCAGGTACTCACATCATATCTATCGGTATTATGGTTATTTTATATTGATTATTCATCTGCTGTTGTAGCCTAGTTTTTATAGACTCATATTTCTTCTCGAGTCTATTCGAGTAGGTGTGTTATTTGGTGGCCGACTTTAGCATATGTAGATCTTTCTTATATACTTCTGTTCATTGTGGATTGAGACATAGATGTTTATATTTACTAGATTATTTAGATAGTTGCTAGTAGTTTACAGCTTATACATATTCGAGTCATACCAGAGTCTGGTCGAATGCGTAGTTGGTGTGTCACGTATTCCTGGTCCTATGTATTCTGCGACTGGGGCATGACATATTTTTGTGGTGGCCCATGCAGGTCCATTTTAAATCGTCTTGGTCACCTGACTGTGCCAAACGAGCCTACAAATTAGGAATAGATATTATGGTTTATTTTTGAATAAGATCTCAATCCATAATCAATTTTTAAAACTCCCTTTTGTATGTGATTATCGCCCTTGGACTTCCCAATTGTATTCGTTCAGTTTTTGCCAATATCGTTATCATTGTTTCTCATCTCCTATTAATTCGGAAAGACGAACGCTTGTGCATGATGGTTTCCTCTAGAAGAAGATCGTAGTTTAGATGGCAGAAGAGAAGATTGTTACCCTCGGTAGGGTAGGATGACAGGTTATTTTTAGATTCTAGATCTAGTGTGGAAGGCTAGCAAGAGAATTGGACTCAATGGTACCCTACCCGTGCTTGAGAGAGTAGTGATCTTGGAAGTACTGGGAGCTAGAAAGATTGTTGATCATGACCTAGAATAATTTATAGAAGTGCATAGCCCGATGCTAGAAAATTAGTTGTTGTATATGATAGCGATACCAGGAACAATATTATGAACTAGAGGAGATAAAATTTTAGGCTCTCACCTGGAAGATGATGATCCGATACTAGAAATTCTAGTAGGTTCTTGGGAGATACGATTATTATAAGTGCACTATGTGACTCAGAGCAATAAATAACGGAAAGAAAAAATTTGAGGAATATAATTTTAAGGAAAATTTTGAGGAGGAGAGAAATTATACATTAGGCAAGGAAGAATTTTTCTTTTGGAGGATTGGTGTTGAAGATACAACGGGAGAATTTATTATGAGATTAAGTCTAGACTATGACATTAACCTAGGAATAGATTTGGTTGAGCCAATACCACGCGATGCTAGATTATCGACATGGTTGCACTATATTTAGACCACCAGATTATCCTGAGTTAGAGTTTCTTCGGGGAGCCTGAGAGCATGGTGTCCAACCTAGCGTAGCGACACACATTGCAGTAGGTGAACCAGTATACCCCCGTATTATATCAGAGTTTGAGGATATATTTCTTGATAATCTTCCAGGCCTGCCACCTGACAGAGAGATAGAGTTTGCTATATAGTTGACTCCAAGAGCCGAGCCAATTATTTTCCCGTCTTCAGACTAGCACTGATAGAGTTTGTTGAGTTGAAGGTCCATAGTAGAGGATCTCTTAGACGAGGGTTTCAGTCGGGCTAGTATTTCTCCATGGGGAATACCCATCTTATTGTGCCGAAGAAGGACGGGACGGTACGCTTGCGCATTGATTACAGGGACGGTATGATTGAGTATCGATTACAGGGCGTTTAATGCTGTAATGATAAAGAACAAGTACCCATTGCCGCACATCGATGATTTATTTGAATCCGCTAAGTAGCGCATATGTATTCTCGAAGATCGATCTTAGATCCAGCTATCATCAGATCAAGGTACGGAGAGAGGACATTCCGAAGACGACTTTTCGGATGAAGTATAGACACTATGAGTTTCTAGTCATGCCGTTTGGTTTAACCAACGCGCTAACAGTATTTATGAGCTTGATGAACAATGTTTCCCACCAGTACTTAGATAAGTTCATGGTGGTGTACATCGACGTCTTGGTATATTCTGAGAGCCAGAAGGAGCACGAGAGACATCTTAGGATCATATTGGAGACGCTGAGGCAGGAGAGGCTGTATGCCAAGCTCAGCAAATATGAGTTATGTTTAGATAGAATAGATAGCCTACGTATCGAGATAGCTAAGAGTTTATGAGAAGAACTATCCGACGTACGATCTAGAGTTAGCTGCAGAGATAATTGCACTAAAGTTATGGCGATACTACCTTTATGGAGAGCGTGTTAAGATTTATACAGATCATAAAAGTCTGAAGTATGTCTACACGCAGAATAAGCTCAACATGAGACAGAGGCGCTAGCTAGAGTTGATGACAGATTATGATATCGAGTTGCAGTACCACCCTGGCAAGGCAAATGTAGTAGCAGATGCCTTAAGCAGGAAGCCTATGGCATATTTATATGACTCATCGCCAGTTGTTAGAGGATCTTCAGGAGCTCAGGATTAAGATTGTATTGCCAGGCATAAATGGACAAATGGCCAGTCTCGAGGTTTAGTCTACATTGATTGAGAGGATCAAGGCAGCCCTGTCTACAGATGCATTTTTCGACGACTGCGAGAGAGGACAGAGGCCGGCATGCAGACGGAACTCAGGATTCATGAAGACGGAACATTGAGGTATGAAGATCGCCTATACGTTCTGAGTGGCAAGCTACGCCAGGAGTTGATGACTGAGGCTCATAGCTCAATTTATTCTATTCATCCCGAGGGTACGAAGATGTACCGAGATTTGAGGCAACATTACTGGTGGCATGGGATGAAGAGAGAGATTGCAAGATTCGTGGTCAGATGCTTGGTCTGTCAGCAAGTCAAGGCTGAACATCAGAGGACTGCAGGACTATTATAGCCGCTTCCCATTCCTGAGTGGAAGTGGGAATACATTACCATGGACTTTGTCACAGGATTCCCGTGGAGCCCTAGCGAGAAGGATGCAGTTTGGGTTGTCATAGACAGACTCACCAAGTCTGCACATTTCTTGCCCTTCAGAGTTGGGCAGTCCACGGAGATATTAGCTGACATGTATATGAGGCAGATAGTACAACTACATGGAGTGCCTGTCAGCATTGTATCGGAACGTGACTCCAGGTTCACATCACAATTTTGGTAGAGTATCAGGAGAGTCTAGGAACTCGTCTCAAGTTCAGCACTGCATATCATCCACAGACTGATGGCCAGTCAGAGCGCATAATACAGATACTAGAGGATATGTTGAGAGCGTGCATGATCGACTTTGGAGGATCTTGGGAGGACCATTTATACTTGGTGGAATTCTCCTACAATAACAGTTACCAGGCTAGCATACAGATGGCACCTTATGAGGCGCTGTACGGCAGGAAGTGTAGGTCACCGGTATGTTGGAATGACGTAGGAGAGCGTCAAATACTTGGTCCAGAGTTGGTGACACAGACAGTGGAGAAAGTCAAACAGATTCAGAGCCACCTGCGTGTAGCATAGGACAGACAGAAGCATTGGGCAGATGCGCACTGCAGACCTTTGGAGTTCAAGAAAGGTGACCACGTATTTTTGAAGATATCACCTACTCGTGGTACCATCAGATTCGGAGGCATAGCCAAGCTGAGTCTGAGGTACATCGGACCTTTTGACATCTTAGAACAAGTTGGCGAAGTGCTTATCGTCTTGCATTGCCTCCATCCTTAGAAGGAGTGCATGACATATTTCATATATCGCAGTTGAGGAGATACGTGGCAGACCCTAGCCACGTGTATGATCATTCGGAGATTACAGTCGGACCCAGTTTATCTTACGTAGAGCAGCCAGTGGAGATACTCGATCACAGTGAGAAGACTTTGAGAGGGCAGACTATTTGACTGGTCAGAGTAGCATGGAAGCATAATTCGCCAGGCGAGTCTACCTGGGAGCGCGAGGATTTAATTTGACAGCGTTTCACGTATTTATTTGAGGACCAAGGTACGAATTTACGTACCGCATTTGATTACCAGTTTTCTTTTAAATTCTCATAGCTATTATCGTGCTTTACTTTTAATTTTGGGGACAAAATTTTTCTAAGTTGGGAAGGATGTAAACCCCCTTATTTATTTCTATAGATAGTCTGATTATGGGTTAGAAAATTTTGGTTTAGCAGCAGATGATTGAGGTTTAGAATTTAGGATGCAAAAGTCTGATTCTTTAATTAAACCTTTGGCGCGCCCTACCGTTGTTGAAATATTCGGAGCCCAACATCAGCCCATAATTTCCAAGTTATTGCATTCGAGACTTGGCATGCCAATTTAGGCGTTAGACTTTTCCGTCACTCAAATCATAAAATATTATGCTCTAATTTAATTGCACAACTTTCCGTAACCGAAATCCATATTTAATCATGTGTCGCGCACCTGTGTCGTTACCATCAATTTTTAGACACCAACTCAACCCGTTGAGCCGAACCAATTAAAGGGTCCAAGACTGACACCAAGCCTACATCATTCATGACCTTTGTGTCACTCCCAATTGAGATCCCATGTGCCCCCATTTAATTTAAGAGCACATGATATTTTCTTCTAATTAAATTGGGGATACCAACTTTGACTAATCCTATTTTAATCCCAATTTAATTCCAATGCCCGTTTAATTAAGCCCATACAAAACACACAATACCCCCTCACCCTACAAAACACCAAACACCATTTCCCCTACAATTTTTGCATCATTTTATGAATTTGTATAAATACCCAAACTTAAGGGGCTTAATACAAATGTTGTAACATGTGCCATAACCTCATTGGTCAAGACCAATGAAGAAGCCTCACCCCTCTTCTTTGACCGGTCAAGCCCCTCCCCACTCTCTCTCTTTTGGATGAGGAATTTTTCTCCATGTGAAATCCTCACCATTCATTTGAATTGGGCTCATCCACACCACACAACCCTCACACAACTCCCTATTTAATGTCTCCATCACTACACTCTTCCCTATGCCGGCCCTAATCTCCAAACCTAGAGAACACAACCCTCTCTCTCTCCTCTCTCCCCACAAAATTACAACCGAACCACATCTCCACATTCTTTTCTTCTTTTCTTCTTCTTCTTCTTCCTCCTATTCTCCTTCTAAACCCGAGCCCCGACCGGCCTCCCCTACTCCGGCCAGCTGAGCCTCCTCTATCCGGCTGCTACCCCCCTCGACTGCCGCTGAGCCTCCTCCATCCGGCTGCTACCCCCCTCGACGGTCGCCGAGCTCGGCCACCACAGCCATGTCCCCCTCAACCACCACATCAGCCATTACCACCACCACACACACACACCAACGCCACCACCACCATCGTCTTCATCAATACTCCAGCCTCCATCTTCATCTTCACCATCAGCCCCGTCGGACTCGCCTCGACCCTGACCTTCCTTCGGCTGCTGACACCCCCCCCCCGCAGCCTCCAGCAGCCATCACCGTGCCTCCACCACCATTCCCGCTGCCGACATCTCTGCCTCCAACAGCTGCAACCACCCGCTGTGCTATCCCCGTTCCACCACCAGCCAACCACCACATACTGTCGTTTCCTCCCCCGCATCAATCTTCACGTCGAGCTCCATCCAACGTTGAGCTCCATCCAACGACGACTCCCTCCCGTCATCTTCCTGATCTTCTCCACCCCGCTGTCACATCCAATACGACAACCCTGAACCACCACCACCATCTCGACCACTCTACCACCGTATCTACACCTCCACCATGGCCAAGCCATTCTCCGGCCACCCGTTGTCGACCACCATCACCACTGTCACCACCTCGGCCGGCCTCTACCCTCCTGCCACCCTGTTTCTCCTCCTCATCAGCATCAACATCATCACCATCATCATAATCACCATCAACACCCACACCTCCATGACCTCCCCCTCCGGCGAGACCCACCTCCGATCACCATCACAGCCTGCTCCGGCCAGCAACCACCCTTGTGCCTCTGCACGCCGAGGTAGCCTCTTCCCCAGCTTCCCGTTTAAACCTAATATTGTATATTGCATGATTAGTCTATTATTGTGTTTTGTATGTTGTTATGTGTAACTTAGTTAGTTGGAGTTAGGGTTTAAGAGGTTTAAGTATGCATGGAGTTAGGGTATGATGTTATAGAATATATACTTCGAGGCTTGGGAATTATAGGTACATTGAGTTTAGGGTTTGAGAATAGTTAAGGTCTACATATATGCATTGGGAATTTTTGGGTTATATATGCAGGTGAGATTTTAGGTTTAATGCATGTTATAATACGCAATTAATGGTGAAATGCTAAGTTTATTATTTACGGTTTAAATAGGCATTGATGTTTCTGGGGTGAGGTTATGGAATATATACACTTGATGGTTGGATTTTTAAGTGCCATATGAGACATTTGAGGTGTTGTCCAAATTAATATATGCATTTTGATCATTTTGATGAGTAGATTAAATTGTTGGTAAGATAATACTATGATATTGAAATATTGATGGACATTAGCAGCAGGTGAATGATTGGGGAATGGGTGTAACAACAAACCATTAGTCAGTGATGGAAGACTGAGAAATAATACTGAATTTGATCGAGGAGTAGTTTTAAGGAGAATAATAGATGATTGTATATAATTGAGGGTTTAAATAAATTAATTAATTATTTACTTCGAGGATGATATGTGTAAACGTGCATGATAACGTCTGTGAACACTAAGGTAAAACTGAGGATTGGATCATATTTTGAACTACTGAATATTGTGATGAAGATAGTAAGATTGAGGTTTGGTTTGATGATATTGTACGGACGATAAAATTGATTAGATGTAACGTACTCTGAGTCAACCTTGCTCAACCCTCTAGCGTCGTGTGCCTGTGAGTTGTAGATGAGTTTGAACATATGACTAGACGTGTGTCACATCTTATTTCAGCTTCGTGATAGTCTATTTATTGAGCTTTTATCTTGTCTCTAGGTACTACGGGACCTGCAGACTTGGACGTGGTACCGAATCCCCGTCATCAGCAGCCGGACGCAGGCAAGTGTACCTTGCCACCCTGTATTTCAATTTCAGATATTTATTGTTTCATTATATACATTGTGCGTGTGTTTGATTACGATCGATACTTCGCGTCCGGATCACAACCGGGTGCAGACGTTCGTTTTAACGTCTTGTAATGAATGCTAGATGTTCGTAACACCTCGATGTACGTACCTGAGTATATCATCATCCCAGGATACATTCATACACTATTATCGTGCCAAATTTCCTGTATCCTGATACTGACATCATGATTGGAGACTAGGATGACCTTAGGGTCGCGTTTGTTGATAGTTACTTCTGTGCAAAGAGACTGCTAGATAGAGGTTCCGGTTCAGCGCATAATCGTTGAACGCTTGGGAAGGGGAAGACAGTTACTAGACGTTTGGGCTCCTCTGTACGCGCTTATATATGTATATATACTATTTTTATAGTGATCCAGTATCTAGAGTAGTTGTATCACCCGTGTGACTCTTTGCCTGGAGCTGCGGTATGTCCCGTGTTTCCGTGTCCGGAGCTACAGTTTTATTTTGGACAGCCCACGCGTCGAACATTGTCTTTAAACTATGTCTCACTTGTTTGGTTATGCTAGATTACCCCGTCGTTGTACTTTCTGTTATACTTGGCATGCTGTATTTTTGTACCTTGTTACGTCCCTCTAAGGACCTGGTCCCCTGCCAGTTTTGCAGCATAGACGATTACGGAGCATTTGGAGTTGCTGATGGAGTTGCATGTCTTGCGGGCATTATACCAGGTACTCACATCATATCTACCGGCATTATGGTTATTTTATATTGATTATTCATCTGCTATTGTAGCCTAGTTTTTATAGACTCATATTTCTTCTCGAGTCTATTCGAGTGGGTGTGTTATTGGGCGGCCGACTTTAGCACATGTAGCTCTTTCTTGTATACTTCTGTTCATTGTGGATTGAGACATAGATGTTTATATTTACTGGATTATTTAGATAGTTGCCAGTAGTTTACAGCTTATACGTATTCGAGTCGGACCAGAGTCTGGTCGAATGCGTAGTTGGTGTGTCATGTATTCCTGGTCCTATGTATTTTGGGATTGGGGCGTGACATCAAACAACCCCAGTACAACAATTTTTCATCAAAACCCTTGCCAAACTGCAACATATTACCAATTTCCTCACAACCAGAGAACAACTCCAGGATTTCAAGCAACTCGTGCTCAATCCAAATATCACTGCACCAAACCCTAGTTTTCCTACATCACCTATAATATCTTCCCTATGTATAAGTTCATAGTATGCACAGATTTTGTACTGCAGTGTTGGAGTGTTGTACAGGCCAAGGTTTGAGTGTGAGATATGGGAGTATTGTGCAGGCCAAGAGGGAGTCGCAGTGCACTCTTGTGCACTGCAGTGAAGAGCAGCAGCAACAAGGGGATGCACAACAGCAGCAAGGGGAGCAACTGTAGCAGCAAGAAGAGAATAGCAGCAGCAATGCACAACAAGCAGGGTTAGGGTTAGTGTGTGTCCGTATACGTGTGTGTGTGTGTTCGAGTTAGGGTTAGGGTTAGTGTGTATTATGTCTTGTCATGTCGTGTCATGTTGTGTTGTATTGTGTTATGTTGTGTTAGAGAGAAAGAGAGAGATAGAGAAAGGAGACAGAGAGAGGAGCTCACCAAGGAGGGGAGCCGGAGGAAGGACGCCGGAGGGAGAAGGGGAGCCGGAGGAAGGAGGAGCTGACAGCGGAGGGGGGAGGACGCGGCCGGAGGGTGGTCGTCGGGAGGGAGGAGGGGACGCCAGAGGGAGGAGGGGGAGGAAGCGGCCGGAGGGGGGTCGCCGGAGGGAGGAAGGGAGTCGGAGGAAGGAGGAGCCGGAGGGAGGGTTTTAAATTTGGGAGAGGGAGAGATCAAAGGAAATAGGGGGAATCAGCCCTAAATAAAACAAATTTAGCAACATTTTAGCAACGCCAATAATAACGTCGCTAAGTTAGCAACGTCTTTAACGTCGCTAATGACGTCGCTAAATGTCTAAAAGATATACGTCGTTAAATACGTCGCTAAACGTTGCTAAATGAAATATATTAGCGACATTTAGCGACCTTAATTGAACTTATAATGAATAATCTTTTAAAAACTAAATAAAAGTCACTAAATGTTGCCAATTAGCGACGTCTAGCGACGTTTTTAGATGGAGTTGCTAATTTAAATTATATTAGCGATGTTTTTCGTTGACGTCGCTAAAAAATATCGCTAATCCTGCTTATTCTAGTAGTGTTCAAACTCCTGAATCTTCCCACCTTCGTGTTCAAACTTGAAGCTCCCCCATAAATATGCATCATCGAGCAGAACATCACGCAATGTGCATGCCGTCGATAACCCACAGCTTCCCCTGAACTGTGTGAATGATGATGCTCCTGTCTTAGATTGAGTTTGTTGCAAACCTTGATCTCCTCCTTGGCCTCAAACTGCTGAAACCAATGTCGCTCCTTGAAGCTTTGGCAAGCCACCCATCGCTAAAATCGGATCTGTGGAACAACCCCCACCTGGAGACTGACCAGCTGTCATGGGACCAACAGACTGACCCTCAATCTTTGACTCATCACCATTCATTACTGTCTCGACGAACCGAATCCTCTATATCCCTCAAAGTATCTCGAAGCCCCTCCAAGACAAGTTCCCGATGATCTAACTCCTGTCGAATATCCCTTGAGCCTCCATCCAGTGTCTGTGGCCTGTTTGTACACCTCAGTGGCTTGAGCCTGTACATGCAACAACACAAATCTCCTCGATCCAGTTGCTGGGAACCCTTCTTAAGCATCCAATCTTTGTCCACAAACAAACTGCGACAGCCATCATCCGCCAACCTCCCTACTGAAAATAAGTTGTAGCGCAAACTCAGTATATGTCACACATCCTTGAGAATGAGCTTCTCACCAAGCTACGTTGTCAAGTGCACATCACTGATGCCTACAACTGCATCCGTCCCCTTGTTGTCCATCTTCACACGTCTAAACCTGCCGCCATGGTATGACGTAAAGATCCTCCTATATGGAGTAGCGTGATACGACGCCCCCGTTTCCATGACCCAGTCGTCATCTTGCTTATGCCGGATCTTCTTATTCAATAAGCTGCTTTTGACTGCCTCCATCGTGACAACTCCACCAGGCACGGAGTTGCTAACCGACACCACCAACGTCTTCCAACTTTCCGGCAGAAAACTCAAAAATAAAAGGGCCTGAAGCTCATCATCAATCACCATTATTATCGCAGACATCTAATTGATAATACCCTGAAGCTCGTTCAGATGTTGTGCCACCGGTGCACCCTCTGTGTACTTTGAGTTGACGAGTTAGCAAATCGTAAATACCTTTTTGCAAGCCGTCTTCCTTTCGTACAACGAATGCAGCTTATCCCACAATACTTTTGTAGAACTCTCCATGGACACGTGGTGAAACACCAATTTGTTCAGCCATTGGCAGATAAATCCAATAACTTATCGATCTAGTCGTTTCCAGTCATCAGCACCTTTGTCCGTCAACTTTGCGTTGTCGCCCACTAACGGACCATACAAGTCCTTACACCAGAGTAGATCCTCCATCCTTGGCTTCCAAATCACCCAGTTTTCCTCTGTGAGGGTGATCGTACGAGTGTTATCTGCTCCATAGGCATAGTTGCACCTTCCCTCTCGAGAAGAACCTGGCTCTGATACCACGTATTGGGAACACGTACGCTCTGATACCACGTGTTGGTCGCGTAGCGAAAGAAGCGCTTTGCCAACCCACCTGAGATAACCAACCGATCTACGAACACCAAACACAGATGAAGACAAGTATATGGCGGTGACTACGTCACCTGGATAAATCTTAATCTTTATAACTCAGAAAAAATTACAAGATTGTAAAAACTAATGTTGAAATAATTTGCCCTAATAGGTTCAACCCCCTCACCACACTCATGAAGAAAAGCAGAAGATTACAATTGAAATTACTCACCAACCCGTAGCAATCTCCCTAACCGAAGTTGACGACTCCTAGATTAGATCTCCTTCTTCCTTCTATCTTGGATGGCGAAGTCCTAAAAGAAAAGCACGGGCTTTCTCTTAGATTTTCTATAGACGAACACCCCGAATCTCCAACTTGCGCTTCTCCTTTGTTCCTCTACCCCCCCTATTTATAGGACGAGAAACCTATTTTAGGGTTAGAAAACCTTAAAAATAGCCAACCATAAGATCCAGCTATCCACTAGCATCCAATGATCCAAAATATAACCTAAAAACTCCAAAACCTGAGCAGCAGTCGCCGATACCGAACTCGGACCGATTTGGTTCAAAGGTTCTGGAACACCACACCGAGTTCGGCCTAAACTCGGCCAGGGACCGAGTTTGGACCGAACTTTGCCCCCTTCAGCAGACTTGATTCCCAACAGTTTAGTTGTTCAAATATCATTTGATGTATTGCATGTTTTGATTATAATTTAATGGCAAACATTTCATATTTAGTCTATTTATATACTTGTTTTGTTACTATGATAAAATCCCAAGAGTTATAACAGATATTTTGTACACAATATGGACTTGGGTGAAATCTTTAATAAGCTTTACTCTAAAAATATTGCTGGTTGTAGGTTCACCAAGAAGGACATTGGTAAAATCGAAAAGGTCTGTAGGCTCTGTCCGATCTCATATGCCTAGTTGGGACATTGTTTAAATAAAAGACTGAAGTGTGCAGTAGCTAAACATGGATATATTCTTTGGTGGATACTTCTACATCCCCACAATATATAAACACTACAACCTAAATATTTTTTTATGACGGCTAAAAAGAGTATAAACGACTTTTTATAATAAAAAAAATTCATAAGCCCTTAGGCGTTATAAAAACAAGTGTTATAAATATTTCTAAAATCGTTATAAATGTGATGTAAATATATAACACTATTTTTTTCTAAAAATGTTATAAATAAGACAAAAATATATAACACATATTTTCCAAAGTGCTATAAATAAGTTTCATATATATAACACTTATTTTCAAAATGTTATAAATAGGAAATCTATATATAACACTTATTTTCAAAATGTTATAAATAGGAAATCTATATATAACACTTAATTTTAAACTATTATATATATATATATATATCACTTTTCAAAGCGTTATAAAAAGTAGTACTCAATACTGCTCGATTTCAAAAGAATTTGAATGAGATACAACATAAATTATTTCAATATAAATTTAATAAACACTTAAAACATTTATTTTGAGTTAAAAATATTATTAATCCCGTACCAAAAGTACATAATACTACTATCTTAATTATATATTTTCCAAAATTGATCGAAATACATATATACTAGAGATTGACCGGGGCAGACTCTTGAGGGCGAACCGCACGACACTAACACGCGGAGTCTGCGACCTCGAGAGCTATAATTGAGCTAATCTTATCCAATCCAACTTGTCTTTACATGTTGAATATTCAAATTGCAATGTTCAGTTGTTAGATATAAAATTAGTGAGTCTGTGACACTATACTGAACAACAACAACAACAACAACAACTGAATCCTTAACATCAAACGTAAAATTAAAATGACAATGTTTACATCTTCAGCTAAGTATTTCAATACCCCATCAGCTTTCATCTCAAGAGAAAAATAAAGTGTAAAGAGCACGGGAAAAACTTTTTGGAACAATAATATACATTACTCAAGAAGATACATCCAAGTAATTTTCTCGTTTGCATAGAGTTCATTTTTCTCTTTTGTTTAAGTTAAACAATAATATACATTACACTTCCACTCTCATGTAGATTAGTGGAAAAACTTTTTCGGACGTTTTAACTTTTTTAAGGATGAAAGCTCACTCACCGATTTAGTTTGCCAGTGGGTCTCTTACAGAGGACAGACACTTTCAAGAATAGGTATGTGTGGCCTTATACATGGAACTCCACTTTGTTCCATGATAATCCATTCTCTTATATTTTTGTATTTGTTTACTTTATTTTCCAGTAAAAGGAATGATGTACTATAGACAGGCCCTTGAGCTACATGGCATAAGATCAGGGTTAGTTATATTTGCACCACTACTTAAATCTTTTTGTTTTTCAATTAAGAGAGAATACTGAATTTATATGTAATCTTTTACAGTCACTAGTTTGCGTTCTTTTGTTTCTTTTTATTTCCACTATCCACAAAGCATCCTGAATTATATTGGATTCTTTACAGCGATATTGGGTGGCTAAAGAACAATATCACCATATAAGAATTATCATGACCAGATGAACTTTACTCTGCGGTCAAAAGCTATTGCAGATATGAAGTTCACTTATGTCATTTTATTTCAAGTTTACGGAATGCAGGGAAAAAACATATTGAAGGTCGAGATAGAAGTTGCTACCAGAATATCCTTAACCTTATGCTAATGTAAGGCCATAATTTTCTTGTGAAAGTTAGTTTTTTCACCTCTAAAATCAAATACTAATTGAATTTTCCATTTTATCAGGTATCCATCATTAAGGGTTTCTTACATAGATGAAAAAGAGGAGACAGTGAATGGAAGATCAGAGAAGTGCTATATTATTCTGTTCTTCTTAAAGGTGGAAATAAGTTGGATGAGGTACTGCATATCTATTTATATTAGCAACGAAATTTATGCATTACAAGTCCACACTTTTTAATTCCATTTGATTAGTACCAATCTTCCATAGAATTGAAAAGCATTTACATATTTGGAAGCAAGTGAAAACGTAACCAAACAAGTAAAGATAATTATTGTATATTAAATCAATTTTTAAAGATAATTTAGAAAGAGATGTATAAAGAAGTACATCCAAGATAAAGTGACGAGAGGACTTACTGCCAGGGATCGTCACCAAGGATAAGATGATCATTCTCCCGATCAACGAATATAAGCTGTCAGACTGATCTCAAAGGGTCCTCTAATTGGCCTTCAAGGCCAAATAGATGCCCAATCTCACTACGGAGTTCTTGGTAATTCCTAAATTTTCTAATATTAAGCGACCTACCGAAGGAACCCATTTTGTAAACCTGCTAGTAAAGTAAAATTATTTTAGTACAAGTAGCCTTCTTTTAGATCAACTAGACATGGTTGTTAATCCAAAGGCCAAGTAGAACTGTACAATCTTCTAAAGTAAACTAATTTACGACTTGACCAATACAACTATGTCACATCACATTTACAATCTCTATAGCATAAATACCTTTGCAAAAGGCCATATCTAATAAAGTAGGGGATTTTCAACATAGTACTAGTAATTAAGAATATTTTAGGCATGTAATACTACTAAACACAAAATTAGTAATCAAGTATCTCCCTGGCAAGTAGTATTATGCACTTGCATTAATATACTATAGAATTATGGCAATATTTAAGGCATGAGTTTTAGAGATGATCCCCGGAGAACATCTTTTAAGGTGCCTTATCCACAGCATCTGATGCTGCAGAATATTTAATCTCGAACATCAATCCTCTTTATTTCTACTATATTTATACAGTCACAATATATCTCTTGGCTACATATCATAGTGAATTCAGCCTTATTTTAATAAACTTCCCTGAAATTTCTAAAGTGGGGGATATAAGGTCCAAAATTCTAATAACTAATTCAAATTGAGGTAGAGAAACAAGTATACAAAACCATCTGTAGGTATCAGATTTTTGACCTTTGGAAGTATCCCATTGCTACACTTTATATGGGTCTCACATCAAAGTAAATCTATTCTAGAAGAGAACTTGATCACATATATCACATTGATGGAAAATTATGAGGTCTATTTGCTAAAAGGAACAATATTTACTAGGAACTTATTATAAGTAACTATGTAACACGAATGAGTCAATGCATACACAAAGGCAGGATACCCGAATAATGTTCCCACAATGATACAAAACCCACTATTTTTTATTTTCAACACTTTAAAATAGTAAAAGGCAATGAAAAATAACTAATGATAATACACTTATGGTACACGAATCACTAAATTAATTGATTTCCTTAGGGTTAATTAGAGTTTAGACCCTGGATTTTATACCATCTTAGAGTTTGAGCCCTGGCTTGTCCAATTAGAGAGTTTAGGCCCTATTTTTTATTATTTGGTTTATTTTTTCCTTTATACCCTACCTCCTATGCAAACAATGAAACTATCCTATATAGACTAGGGTGGGTGAGATGGTAAAAATAAAACAAAAAGTAAAAATTCAGGGTCTAAACTCTCCAATTGGATATGTCAGAGCTTAAACTCTAAGTTGGTATAAAATTCAGGGTCTAAATTCTAATTAGCCCATTTTCTTACTTGTAGAAGATTTATGGATTCATGTTATATGCTGAGGTAGCATGCAAATGGTAATATAAGAGCATGCAATGCAATTCAAAGACAAGGGGTGAGTATTAAGCTTCTTTTCTGAAGGATCTACCTATATAGGAAAATCATAAAACATATGGTGATTGTCCTGATGAGGAACATACCACAAGCATTGTGAAAATGGATCCGAGGAAAGCCATAACATAACCTGCAAAAAATTATAATAATTTTCCAGAGAAGTTTCGGACAATTGTTGAATGTTATTTAAGGCAAGAGGGATCATAAATTTAGCTCACACCAAGACGAACTAGGCTACGCATTTTGATGGCTTTTTAGTTTCTATATTATAAATTTTGAAGTAAAAAAGGAAAAGGTAGATAACAAATTTGCACCTAACGTTAATAAATAGAAAAGCTCTGTCAAAATGGATCGATTTGCCCGCAACTATAACTGACGAGCATTTGTTTCTTAGTCCAAAACTAAGTCCAAAACTGTCCTTTTACATGTGTGTACCTCTATTTATTGTAACTTATATGCAGGATATTGTCTGGTATATTGTGAAAACCAATATAGAGTACCCCAAATGTCATGTAGTTTTTACATATGTGTTCTTACTTGTAAGTAATACTATAACTTAAAAATTGGCAAGCAAGTTAAATACGATGAACTTTTTCACATCTCTAGTAATTTGTTCGTAACGCTTCCAACTTATAGAAAGTCTGACATTATTTGAATTGTTCGAAATATTAGATTATCATCTCCCCAATTAAAGAATCAGATGTCTTTTTTTTGCATAATTTCAAACCTACTCTCAGTGTAAGCTAGGCCTAATCCCATTGATCTTTGTCACTTCTCTAGTTATTTATTTATTTGTTACTCTTCCAGCTGAATAGAAGGATCTGCTGGGCCTAATCCGCAATGAACTTTGTCACTTCTCTAGTTATTTATTTGTTACTCTTCCAACTGAATAGAAGGATCTGATCATCTGAATATTAAGTACTTTTAACTTTTATCTTTGAACCAAAGAATAAAATGGATTATTGTTTCTAGATTGCACATGTTTCAAACAACACTTGTTGTGACTAAGCCCATACGCTCTTACAAACTATTGTTACTAAAGGTTGGCATGATGACATGAGTTATAATGCTAACAAAGGATTATTTTGCCAAGATTATCTTTTGGAATTTTAAAACATCCAACATACTCTGGGATGAGCAATGGAATGCCAAATTGTTAGCTTTTGTTTGGCTAGGCCAGGACCAGATAAGGGACTAACTCATGACAAAACGAAAGGGTGTGCATCTCTAAACTTGGCAAAAATTAGTATTTCTAATATTGTATATATTAAAAAAAGAGGAATTTTTTTTCTCAAATGATGGTTTGAAGGCAGAAAATGTTTCCAAGTTTCTTTAGTGGTTTATGTGTGTGTTTTGACATCAACTCATAGTATTAGCCTAGTGTGATAAAATTGTGTGCTGGGCAATTAATTCATCCAACCAATAGGAAGAATAAAAACTTTTAAGTATCGACATTATTCCGAATCTTCCAACAATAACATTTGGAAACATTTATTGATAAAATAATCATTTGCATGTTATGCACTTTAAAATTGCAACTATGAGTTCAACACAAGAAAATCACATTGACAAAAGATGGGAACAAACATGATTGAGCATGAGAATAGAACATAAGAGAAGTTTACTATTCATAACCTGGATAACATGAATATATACATTTAAAAACAAAAGAATGGAGCCTTTTTATGCCAGTTTCTTCTCAAACTTTTGTGGTACATAAATTATTATTGTGTAGAATCTAATTGGATATTATACACTTAGATGAGCAAGTAGGGCTGTAAATCTGCGCAAGCTATTACAGACAACGCAGTTGGTTTGTTAACAGCTTGCTTCAAGCTCGTTTATTAAACTTAACCAGTAAAGCTCAAGCTTAAATTCTAGGTTACATTATTAGACAAGCTAAACTCAGAGCTATATTTAGTCCAAGCTTTGATCAAGACAAAAATGAGTTCATTTTCATTTTCTAGCAACATCAAATTTTGGCAGATAGTTGCAAATTATGAAGGTCAAGCTTGATAGGAGTCAGGACAAGTATTAAAGAACTATAAACAAGAAATCTAATTAAACTAGCTAAGATAAATAAATGTGTTCAAGAATAAATTCAAATAGAAGATTTGAAGTTTCTCTGCCAGGACTGTTTAAATAATATGATCTCATGATTTAGTTTCAGAGTTTTTGAGGAATGCATTAATTTAAACATGCATTCCATAAAATTGATCTACCAGTTCAATGTAGAAAATTTTCATCAAACCGAGCTTAACTTAATGTAGCATGTAGATGAATAAGAACTATAGGAAGTCCAATAATGATATCAAAAAGTAGTCCATCAGTCCATCTTGATGGAAGATCATATGGAAGGCAACTTACATGACCGATTTACCATTGAACTTAATTATAAGGTTCCCTCAAAATTCAAGTTGATAGGATGTTCAATGGTAAATTACATAAACCAAAAACTTAAAATGCATGCATCTTCAGAGGTGTATTCTTCCCTTAATATATGGTTTTCAAGACTAGCAACTACTTCTAAAGCTGTATAACATTTGCAAGTATTAAGGAGCTGAATCAATGATTCTCATTTTTATTGAATCACCAACAACTCCTGAATTGTGCATATATTCATTTTTACTGGGGAGACCTTTTTTAGTTGTCCTTTTCCTCAAGTGATAAAACTTGGAATGTTTGATCTAAACCACACTCTTGTATATATAAGACATGCGAACTATTGAACTTCTTATTGGAAACCACATGACAACTAATCAGTAATGGCAAAAAAATCATCCACTTCAGATGTTGTTCAAATGACTTCTATGAAAGCCGATTTGTTTAATATGAAAGACCTCAACAAGAACAGAGCTAGGATTCACATCAAGGTTATTTCCTTATCAAAAGGTTACAACTCTGGATAAAAAAAGTACGAGTGTGACTCCATTAAATCTGATATTGAGGTTTATATACCTATGACTAGTATTTGTATTAAGATATTTGAATTCTTTTTATTTTTGATGCAAAGATAACCAAAACACAAGGCATGATTGGAAAACTATCATGACTAGGTTTAAGGATGGATATCTCCTAACTTAAGGAACACG